>ML681991.1:29946645-30005308 GCA_007922195.1 Podocnemis expansa
TGTTCTCCAAAGAACCATCCAAGGTGTACTCCCAACTGCAGTGCAACAACACAATAACAGCAGAGCCACCAACAGCAGAAACTGAACAGTACTGGAAGAACATCTGGGAGAAAGAGAAGACTCATAACACCAGTGCAAAGTGGCTGCAGGACCTGAAAAGAGACCACAGCAATCTCCCAGAACAGGAACCAGTCACCATCACAGTAGCCAACATCCAACAGCGGGTCAAGAACATGAAGAGCTGGACAGCACCTGGCCCGGACATGATCCACACCTACTGGCTAAAGAAGCTAACAGCAGTGCATGAACGCCTAGCAGCACAGATGGACCAGCTGCTAGCAGCAGGCTCCCACCCAGACTGGCTAACACAAGGAAGGACGGTGCTGATCATGAAAGACCCCCACAAGGGAACAGCACCATCCAACTACCGGCCAATAACCTGCCTCCCCACAACATGGAAAGTCCTATCAGGCATCATAGCCGCCAAGCTACAGGACCACATGGGCCAGTACATGAGCACAGCTCAGAAGGGTATTGGGAACAACACCAGTTGCTCATAGACAGAGCAGTCGCCCAAGACTCAAGGTCTAGACAGACCAATCTGTGCGCAGCCTGGATTGACTACAGGAAAGCCTACGACTCCATGCCGCACACATGGATCTGTGAATGTCTGGCACTATACAAAGTCAACAGGACACTAAGGACCTTCCTCAAGAACTCAGTGGGACTGTGGAAGACAACACTGGAAGTTAACTCAAGACAGCTTGCACAAGTGACCATCAAGTACGGCATATACCAAGGTGATGCGCTGTCCCCGCTGCTGTTCTGCATTGGCTTGAACCCCCTCAGCCAGATAATCACAAGGACTGGATATGGATACAAGTTCAAGAGTGGAACTACCATTAGCCACCTCCTCTACATGGATGACATCAAGCTGTATGCTAAGAATGAACGAGAGATCGACTCACTAATCCACCTGACACGGATCTACAGTGAGGATATTGGGATGTCATTCGGACTGGAGAAGTGTGGCCGGATGATAGTAAAGAGAGGGAAGGTAGTCAAGACTGATGGGGTGGAACTACCAGCAGGCCACACAGCAGACATACAGACCAGCTACAAGTACCTTGGCATCCCACAGTCCCATGGGAACCACGATGAGGAGGCAAGGAAGACAGCAACATCCAAGTACCACCAAAGGATAAGACAGGTCCTGAAGAGCCAGCTCAATGGGAAGAACAAGATCCACACCATCAACAGGTACGCCCTGCCAGTCATCAGATACCCTGCCGGTATAGTGAGCTGGCCAAAGGAGGACATGGAGGCTGCCGATGTGAAGACCCGGAAGCTCCTCACAATGTACGGAGGTTTCCACCCCAAGTCCAACACCCAGAGACTACGCCAGCCGGAAAGAAGGCGGGCGGGGTTTGGGGAGTGTCAAAGCCACTGTCCTGTATGAAACCCACAGCATCCAGGAGTACATCAGTAAGATGGCACCCAAAGATGAGCTGCTGAGAGAATGCCTGAGGCAGCAGCAGACATGGGAGGAAGATCAAGCAGAAGAAGTGCCATGGCAAGACAAGACCCTGCATGGAATGTACCATCGACAGATAGCGGAGGTGGCTGACATTGGGAAATCCTACCAGTGGCTGGAAAAGGCTGGACTAAAAGACAGCACTGAGGCACTGATCATAGCAGCACAAGAACAGGCACTGAGCACCAGATCCATTGAAGCAGGGATCTACCACACTAGACAGGACCCAAGGTGCAGACTGTGCAGAGAGGCCTCAGAGACAGTCCAACACATAGTGGCAGGATGTAAGAGGCAGGCAGGAACAGCATACACTGAACGACATAACCAAGTAGCTGGCATTGTGTACAGGAACATCTGCACAGTGTATGGGCTAGACCCTCCCAAGACCAGATGGGAGATCCCACAGAAGGTCGTGGAGAATAACAGGGCTAAGATCCTGTGGGACTTCCAGATCCAGACGGACAGGCAGATACTGGCCAATCAACCAGACATCGTGGTAATAGACAAGGACCAGAAGACAGCGTTGGTGGTAGATGTAGCAGTGCCAAGTGACAGCAACATCAGGAAGAAGGAGTATGAGAAGCTAGAGAAGTACCAGGGCCTGAAAGAGGAACTAGAACGGATGTGGAAAGTAAAGGCCAAAGTGGTCCCAGTGGTGGTAGGAGCACTTGGGGCTGTGACTCCTAAGCTGGGAGGGTGGCTCCAACAGATCCCAGGAACAACATCAGAGCTCTCTGTCCAGAAGAGTGCAGTGCTAGGAACAGCTAAGATACTGCGCAGAACCCTCAAACTCCCAGGCCTCTGGTAGAGGACCCGAGGTTGAGGATGACAGAGAGGAAATTTTATATATATATATATATATATATATATATATATATATTTGTATTGGTGTAGATTAACTGTGGACTTTGAAAGGTTGTGACACAACCTAAAAAAGTGATGCTAACCAGAAAGATTGGTGCATGGTTTGGATTTCTATTCCCTCCAAGTTTCTTGGTTCCTTGTCAGTGGTATCCACTCAAGGCAGTCGATCTGTGATACCTGAGATAGTTCTCCAGAGTTCTCATTGCACTGTCACAGAACACCTGGTGATGGAAAAATAGAAGCCATTTTTATTGTTCTGTGCTTTGTGGTAAACATTTAGTCAAATAATAAATTTACCGAATAATAATCTGCACCTTTTGACAGAACAGGACAGCATCTGGTGCTTTTCCCTGCTAACTAAAGGCAAATATTTGAAAACATGAAAGTAATAGATGTTTGTTCTTCACTTATTTTGTTTTCTTCCTTCATTTACTTTGTTTGCATTTCATTTTCTAACTGTCCTTTGTTCAAAAGCAAAAAAGACTGGGATACTAACCTTAAACTGAGCATTGTTAAACCAGCCATCAGATGGTAACAGTTCTTGGTCTCTGTTCATCTGGGATGCATTTAAACCAGCAATCTAGAGCTGAAAGGATCCATATTCTAGAGTACAATCCAAAGGGGTAGCTGTGTTACGTTGGTTCAATAAAACAAATGAACAAGGAGTCCTGTGGCACTTAAAGACTAACACAGTTATTTTTTTGCATGAACTTTTGTGGGAGATTTTCTGCTGTGAAAGCTCATGCAAAAAAATAAATGTGTTAACTTTTTATGTGCCACAGGACTCCTTGTTTGTTTATATTGTACTATAAATTTCTTGAACCACCATTCTCCCGAAGAGCTTATAGTTTATTTTCACTCTAGCGAAACTCAGCAGTGTTGTCAGAATTCCTCTAAACTTCTCTGGAAGTTCATCACCATGTTTTGCCAGGGTTTAAAATGTAGCAAAGGAAACTAGAATGTGCTGTTTAGTATTTAGACTGCAGTTAATGTTACTGAAGAAATTCTGTACTATATTAATGCAATGAATTCACAGTAATTTAACACTGAATAAAGAGCTTATAATATTGATCTTTCTGGGTTATTACGTCGGCTTTTAAAGGTAAATGAAGCAGTAACACCTGAAACTGTGGCATTGATCATAACATTGTCACTGTAAAAGCCTTAAAGCTGTCAGTTTACTCCTGAGAAAGCATAAAGCGCAGCCTACCTTTAAATCAGTTGATTAGCTTGGTTATCTTTACTGAAGTTGTAAAGTAATGTTTCTGTGTAGTTTGAGCAAAGAGCGAGTTTGATCACCAAATGCAGTTATGACCACCAACTGGGAGTTTCCTGAAGTATAATTACATTTATTTTCCAAATATTATTTATATTCTTTCAGTGATGTGAAATATTCATGATTGGTCTTAGAATTTGTCTGTGTTTAAAAAGAACACTTTCAAAAATACATTTGTGGGATATTTTTGTGGTGGTATTGTATTTTTGGTTTTACTTTTTTTATAAATAAAAAATTGGTGAAAGTTGGATCTAAATATATTCATGGTCCATTGATAACTGGAAAAATATTTCTGAAAATTTAATGGGGTATCTTGTCTCTCTGTTTGCTAATGGAAAGCAAAAGTGATTAATGATTTTGGTTGTACAGCTTGGCATTAGTGGACCTAGTTTTTCAGAGAGTGCTTCTCCTGTTGGGCGTAAAACCACTAGTTGCTTGTGAAAGTAATTACTATGCATAGTCTTCTTTTTAGAAATTTAAAAGAATTATTTGAATGAAGTGGATCTACAGAATCTTTTTTTTTTATTCTTATCTGTAGTTCCATAAAACTCTTAATAGCCACCTATGTTTTTCTTGGTAAACAAATTGCTCTTTTAATTGGTGAAATAAATATATATTGCTTTTTATGCATTAACTGTCATATGTTTTGATAAAATACAAGAATTTCTAAAAGTCCTTCATAAAGGCCTTTTGAGATTCAAATTTAATATTTTAGTAGTCATGGAAAATGGAGAGGTCTAACCAAATTTTGACAGAAGAAGTAAATAATGGATTTATGGCTTTTGTTCAAGAATGTTAAGGGAGCTAACTATAAACTCCTGACTCACCAAGGAATCTGTTGATCATATTTGCATTTTTAATCTTGTCTTGTGTTTGTATATTCTTAGTTTTATTTTTGTCTTTTGAATACAAAGTCCAGTAGCAAGTTTAAAAAAAAAAAAAGGAATAAAAAATTATTACTGCAGGCATAATTTATATAGCACCGGGGCATTGCTGGCTGGGGGAGGGACCTGGGGCATGGACCCAGGCCCCACCCCTGTCCCACAGACCCCACCCCCAGCCTGCAGGCCCTGCCCCCTGGCTGGGGACAGGGCCAGGTGCTCCTGCGCTGCCATGGGCGGCCAGGCCCCGCATCCCTGGCGGGGGACGGGCCCGCCGCAGCCATGGGCGGCTGGGCCCCAGATCCCCAGCTGGGGAGGGGGCTGCCGCAGGCGGCTGGGCCCTCGATCTCTGGCCCAAATGAGCCGGAGATCCGGGGCACTGGCACTGGGGTTCAGGGCACGTGCCACGGAGTGCCCAGCACCAGTGACACCCCTGTATAGCACTGTAATTGTACTTAATACTGTCCTGAGCATCTCAGAAAATAGAGTTCTCTCTTGAAGCCTGAGTCAGACCACTGCTACATACAGAACTATATTTTAAGGTACAGGAAGGTCTACAGTAAGATTAGTGAAGGAAGGTTTTTAAGGAAGAAGTTAGTCTTGAGACAGAATTTGAAGCAGACAGAAGAACAATTGAAATACTTAAAGTAACTGGTTTTTGTGCAGCACAGGAAATGACATGAACATGGGACAAAACCTTCTTGTTATTGCTATTTTGGGCCCAATCATGCATGGCATTGAGCACTTTCTATGTCAGTGGATGCCTGTGGTAGCTTGATGGTACTTAGCAACCTGAGGAATTGGGTCCTATTGTGATAATTGTTCTTTAGTCCAGTGGTTCTCAACCACCGTGTTGGGGCACATTACTGTGTCACCACACATCAGTAAGTGTGTCATGAGAGGGCTGGGGAAATGGGCTGGATTTGACCTGGAGGGAATGGGCTAGTGTGTCCTGTAGAGTCACAGTATGCTGCTAAGTGTGTTGCAACCCACAAAAGGTTGAGAAACACTGCTTTAATCTACAAAGATTTTAAAGTAATATGTTTTGTTTTTGTTTAGCTTTTTTCTTCTTGCTTTTAAGCAGTTTAGCATAAAGAAAGCTTATTTTAATGCTAATCAAAATTGCAAACCTAAACACAAAATTACAGCTAAGTGTATATTAGTCCTACAGAAAAAGATGTAACCATAGCAGGTTTGGAATATATGTCAAATTTATTTGATTAACTATCCCATTTCTCTTTTCAGTATATTATTAATACAGGGATGTAACGCCTTCATCCTTATTTCTTTTAATAAAAACTGAAGAAACTTTGTTAAAAAAAGAGAGGGAAAATAGTCAGCATGAGATGTATTGCTGAGTATGTGTTGTTGCACTGTATGTTAAAAAATAAACCAAGTGAAAAAGTATATTTTAACAGTTAGTTTAAGAAGAGCTGCAAAGCTTTCCAAGATAAAGCTGAAAAACGTGTGTATGTGTGGGTAGGTGCTGCTGTTAGCTTCCCTGTGGAAGCTGACAGATCTGTCCAGAAGTGGCATCAGGGCAGGGGAGGCATCAGCTTCAGTAATGGAGAGATGTCTGGTGGAAAGATTGCTCTATCACAGTGATGGGTTCTTAGTAAGTTATAAATCTAAGGTTGTTCTTTCCTGCCACAGAGATGAGCAGCTCTTTCTCCTTCCTAGAATGTAATGTCAGACAGAGACAAGGGGCAGAGACGAAGAAGAAAAAATGAGGAAAGTTATCTTTTTTTACATAAATCTTTTTTGGAAACAGTATCAGACTTATTAGGCAGAATGCTGTTTTTCAAATTACTATCTTCACTATATTCACAGAAAGAAGCAAGTCTTTTTATTGCATGTTCTCTCCTTCTCCACCCCCTTCCTAGTATTTTTTAAAATTTATACCTTATATGCTCTAGATTTGAGTGTTCAAAGGGAGGTCCAAGGTAGTGATAACCAAATGGTTATGGTTCACTCATCCTGGCAACAGTGATAGGGAGTAAATCTTATTTGTTGTCTAAAGTTATACTAAAACAGTATGGCCATATCAGATGCTGATGCCTATCCTGCTGTGTGCCAAACAGTATCCAGTATTCAAGCAGTTGCAGGAGGGTGAACTGCTGTCCTGAGGCAGTGCTGCAGTACTTGCTGGCCAGTGACCTTTGTGTAGGTGTACTTTGGTCCGTTAGTTTTTTGATGCCTTTGAAAGACATTAGGATTAAGCAGTGGTTAGTGGGAACCATATATGAAATTTGGCAGAAGTAGGCTTTTCCCTGCTCTCTCCTGTTGCTCGAATTCTGCACCCTCTCTAATTTGTGTTATTCTTACCAGGAAACTGTGCAGTTGCTTTTTTCAGGTCTGTTTGGATTTGTTTTGAACAGGTAGAACTTTGAAACTGGGGAATATTACTTAGGGAACCTTGAAGCATGGCTCATGACCACCCTTTCCATATGTCTGAAATGTGGAGACAAAGCTGATGAACAATCTGTTTTTGTTACTAATGTCTTCAAATTACAGTTAATTCATTTTCCTTGAGGAATAAAAAGAGATGAGAAAAATCAAGTAATGTAATTATTCATTTATCTTTTGGTTAAAATGCTCTGTAAGTTTTATGTGCACATTTTTAAACCTAACCCATTTGTCATAATGGCTGTCATGATCACAACGTCTGACTACGTGTGCTTGACGCTTTCTGTAATTCATAAGGGAATTCTGGGTACCTTTAACGAGGGTTTTCTGAATAGACTTTTCAAATCATGCTACGAGCTGGCAATATGTGACCAAAATGTGTGAGATCACTTTCTTCATTTATGTAAAATGCTACCTCTTTTGATAAGCTTGGCAAATCTAATAACCGAGTTATGACTAGTTCAGTATAATTAATAAACTTGCTTTGTCTCATTATTCTTTTTTCTTCTATTGCAATATTATATATAAACTTTGAAAGCTGCTGAGGTTCCCTTCTTCCTCTGTCTCCATCCTTTTATCTCTTTTCTCCTGTTGATTTCTGTAATTCTGTGGTCTAATCTTTCATATTTTCATCTTTTTATTCTTTCCTGTTTTCAGTACTTTTCTTTCTGCTGTCATTTGTATTTCATCTCCTGCATGCTTATTTTCTTTTCTCTGGAATGTTTGTTCTTTTGTAACACCTTTCTTGCTTATTCTCTATTATTTTAAGTATTTGTGTTTTGATACTGTCTAGAAGCCCTAATCAGGACTCCGTTATGCTGGACACTATGCAGTGCTTCCCCTTCCCTCTACCTCAAAGATGTTTTCTCCTCCAAATTTTTTCTGTAATTTCCTTCACATCTCTGCAACACTCAACCTAAAATGTGTTGCAGACTCTAATGCTCATTGTTGTTCTGAATTTTCTCCCGTCACAAGGGCATCAGAGAAGGAAGGATGAGAGAGAGAGGTAAGGGTTGGAGCATTGAAGTTGACTTACTTATATTGCTGTCTCGTTTCCCAATTTGGAAGTCTAGAGGATCCTAGTCATAGAAACAAAGAAGTATGAGGATAGCAAGGCAGTTTCACCCATATAGTACAGCACTCCTGCTGGTTGAATAAGCAAACAAGCACCATGAAAACAAGAATCTGTGCTTACATTTTTTAGAACAGGTGACATTTGATATGATGTGTATGAAATGTGTATTGCCACAGATAAACAGTGGAACACAAACTTTAAAAATTAATGTAAAATTTATGTACTCCTGAGAGTGTGCTGGGCAGTCCACTGATTGAATATATTTTTCCTTTCTACATATAAAATTATCCCAACTCCTCAGGTCCACTAACTTACGTTACATATATTAATATTAATATCCTCTTTCACCCAGGAATCTAAGTATTTAATAAATGTTAATCAGTCCTTACAAAATCCCTGAAGTAGATGGTATTGTCTGTGTTTCAAAGATGGGGAAATTGAGACATAGCAAGATTTGACTGCCAAATTTCAAAATTGGACTCTGATTTTTTGTTTCTTCATGGCTGGAAGCAGAGATAAAGGCACATAGGGCCTAATTTTCAAGTGTCAAAGCTCCTAAGGTTCCCAGTTAAGTCAAATGAAAAACAGCATTCAGTTGTCCATGGTCGCAGGAAATTAGTGGCAGACTAAGAAATGGAAGTCCTGAGTCTCACAATTAATTCTCCACTTTTAACTACCAGACAGTACTCTCTTCCAACCCATGTAATGTAAAGGGGATATTCTTCTCTGAAAACCTTCTGGGAAAGAGGCATTAAAAGATGTCTCTATGGGGTCGTTCCTCCACCTGGTTTCCTTTTTCACTTTATTTGATGCTAGGGAAGAAATCACACTGAAGTGCTGCTCTACTATTTTACAGCCTTTAATTCTTCAGACACTTTCTCTTATGCAGTTGCAAGTCTGTCCTTGATCAGGTTCACCTCCCTTCTTAAAATAAAAAAACAAAAACAAAAACAGACAAACCTCTACAGTGAGATTGCAGCAACAGTCTTGTGCATGTCTTTTTTTTCCTGCAGCTCTGTTGTATCCTGTACTGTCAAACTGCAGCTAGTCAGTTTAGTCCTTTGAATAATATTATATGTGCATTTTAAAAGATTTGTGAACATTTTACAAGTTATGCTTGTTTTTTTTTTTTAACCCATGTATTTGTTACTCTTAAGCCGTCAAACAGTTTGAGTGAAAAAATTTTCAACTTCTGGGTTATTTGTAGTGTTCACTTTGTTTGCTAGTCATTCTGTTGTTTTATCTTTGGTACATGACTACTTAAGTCATGTAGTGTTATTTCTGCTTTCTAGTTAGATGGCTGAACTTCAGGAACAAGGGAATAACAGATGACTAAGTAGTAGTGAATAGCAAATTTCTAGTGTGAATTTTCAGAAAATAATTTGTGCTGATTAATCTAACTTCTGGGATTCACAAATAATGAGTGGCTGTTCAGAGACTTTGTTGTTAAAGAATAAGATGACCCCAAAGCTACCAGTAAAGCAGAGTTAGTCTATTCATAATAAATAAATTTGCAAATCTGTGTTTCTCATTATTATGCACAGCTCTTCTCATTACGCTCTATATTTTCCACTGGCTTGGAATGTTTCCCCATGCTTGTTCTGATGTATTCAGGTTCATAGTGAAGTATGAGCCTGACATAGAAATGACAGAAAGTTCATATAATTTTAGGGGCTTGTAGACTTTATATGGATGACACAAGGAATAGTTTGCTGTAATAACAGTCAAAGGTATCATGGTCTGTCCACAGAGCATCAGATTAGGAGTCAAAGTACTTGTGACCTAGTAAAAACCAAGGAGTCATGTGGCACTTAAAGACTAACAGATTTATTTTTCACGTGAGCTTTCGTGGGAGAAAATCCCACTTTGTTAGATGCTTCAAAGATTTCTCCCACGAAAGCTCATGCGAAAAATAAATGTTAGTCTTTAAGTGCCACACGACTCCTTGGTTTTTTTTTGCTGTACTAGACTAACACAGCTACCCCTCTGGAAATTGTGTCTTAGTGCCCACTGCAATTTACCTGCTTTGTGACTTTAGGCAGATCATGTAATCTCTTTGGTGCCTCAGGTTTGCCAGCTGTGAAATGGGGAGGCGATTGCATGCACACATTTTGTCAAGTGCTTTGAGATTCTCACATGAAGAATCCAATATGTAGCAGGTCTGTGAGCAGGGGACAACTAGAGTTTGTGTGCTGTTACAAAGTGGAACATACTACCTTCTCTTGGTCTTTACTACTAGGTCAAAAAAACCACCCTAACACAAAACTCAGTTTAAGCTTTCTTCTCAAGTTTGAACATTCCTAGGATTTCTTCCTGCCTGTTTCTGTCTAGAAAATAATACTAAACTGTTTTATGTTGTAGTGGAATTATAAGACACAGTTGTCATAATGAGTTTATAGAATTTATGTAATAGATTTTTGCATGGGGTAGATTCATAAATGAAAAATGAACCATAAGTAAACATTAAAAGGACAAATCAAAACTGAATTTATAATGAATAATAAGTACAAACTTCTTAACAAATAGTATAAAACTAAAAAAACCTCCAAAACAAAAAACCCCCCCAAATCCTGTTAAGTGAATTCTACAGACTTGATGTGACCACAAAAAAAAACAACAAAAAAAACAAAAACAAAACCCCACCACCAAAACCAGAACATAAAACTCAATTTAAACCTTCTCCTCAACTTTGACTATTCATAGGATTCTTTCCTGTTTTGAATTGTTGTAGCTGTGAATATATGTAACAAAATTGTTTCTGTGATATTAGATTTATTGTTCCTCCAGAATAATATGGATCTCTTCTTTTTACCTATTTGTTCAGTAAATCTTCATATTCAACTCAGCTGAAATCAATGAACACAATTCTTCTCTCAGAAGCAAAAGAGTAAATATGGAAAAATGAATGAAGTCAATGAAATTACTCTGGATTTACATGGGTGTACTTGAGAAGGACTTGGTTCAATATCTTCTTATAAACCTAATGGGATTTTGAAGATGAGGAAGAGTGAGGCAGTGCAGTCATCCTTATTGAGAATGTTTGGCAGGGAGTGTGTGAGTGAGCAAGACCACAGCAACCTTTTCACATGCTGGCTAGGTAGGGTTCAGCAGTGGTATAGTGGGGAGAGCCCTCTACACTTACTGGCATGATGTTGTCTGGCAGTCAATATTGCTAACCCCATGTACCCAAATTCAAGAATCAGGCCTTCCAAAACACGAGTCACTTAAAAATAATGAGTTTTTATACATGATAATTTTGGGGTTCTTTTAATTTTGTCTTCTGAAGTCTGACCTTTTGGAACCACTCATTCTGTTTTCAACTTTTTGTCTGTACCCATGAGGGTTAGAACCTTTTTGGTTTAGGAAGGCTTGAGAGTCTTAGGAAGTCTCTTGATTCCAGAAGTTGAGTATTTCAGAAAAACACTAACTGCAGTGAAAGTAGTAATAAAATCAGAAGAGTTGGAAACACTGTGTATTGCTGATTAGCACAAGTCTGTCATAGATACCATGCTGGCCTCTGCCCTCTGTAAGTAAATTCTTCTCTATGTCTCTTCCTCATCAGCACTTCACTTACTTTGAGTCACAGTTTAATCCATATATGTGTGTTCGTGCTCTATATAAAATTTATTTCTTCCTGCCCCGTAAATATAAGGATTACATATAATTAGTCATTTGTAGAACAAAATTAAGTTTTTGAAAAGATTTATGGAAGGTGTGGTAGTGGCCCAGGTACCGTTCACAATCCTCAGTTTACGAATGCCTCTTATTTATTAGAGAGAAGTCTTTGAAATATATAGTGGTGAAATTGTGTATGTTATTTTAAGATGAAGGAACAGTGTTTGATTCTGTGTATATTACAGAGTTTAATATTTTTGCTGCTCTTTTGAGGGGTTTTGTCTAGACTGTAAAGGCTTTATCATCACTTAACCTCAGATTTAGAGAGGTTTTCTTTTTCAAGACATATTAAAGAGAACATTTCAGACTGGGGATGGACATGACATGATATCATGAATAAATGGAAACAGATTTGTCTGTCAAAAATTAAATAGCAGTATTCTTTTGATTAATATAAAAATCTAATCTAAAATAGTTTTAGCCATTTCATACAGGTGACATCTGTGCTTAAATATAATTTTCTCTCCCTGTTCTGGCATGACTGTTAATTACTTACTCAATGTAGTTCAACATTTAGTTAATAAATATGTCAAGCTTTTACCATGGTGTTCTTTTTGCAGAGTTGTGAATTCGCAATTAGTTTTAGATTTACAACATGGTGACAGACAGTGCTGTATAAATAGAGGTTAAACACACAATTTACATATTAATTTCATGATTCATTTATTCAATGATTTATGTGGATATAGATTGTATTTAATCTCTCTGCTGTAGTTGTTTGAGGCATGACGAGCAGAATCACTACACTGGCAGAGAAGTAATGATGTCTATATTTGAACTACACAGAGCTAAGAGGAAAAATAAGAAAGAGTTGGAAACATAATGATTCATTAACCTTAATACCATGTAAGGGGCTGGTGAAAAGCAATAATGGATTTTTAAATGGGCCACATGTAAACATTATCGGAAGTTTGATACACTGTGTCTTTTCTCTATGATAATGCATGTTAGTGTTAGGTAAGTGTATACTAAATCTTGTTTCCCCTGAAGACAAGAAATTGTTTTGCTATTTTGGACAACGGCTGTGCCTGTGGGCATGCCATTACAGAACTGGGGCCCAAGGACTCAAATCTGCAGACACCATTTACATGTGTGTTTTTCTTCAGACACAAGATTAGACCTATGAAGTTGGTAAGTCTACTCATTGTGCTTAAAGTTAATAATGCGTGCGTGCGTGTGTTTGTATGGGATTTGAGCCTAAATTTGTAAGAATGCAGAGGCATAAACAGGATAATTCATCTTTCTAAAAAGGTAAATTTGGGGTTTATTTTTTATAGTGTGTGTTTATTACTCAATTCTTATTGTGAATGTTCCCTCTCTTCTTTAATGAGCCCTATTTATATGTTTTGATTCATTATTTTGATCTTACTTCTTTGCCTTATCGAAGGGGTTATGCAAATAACCACAATGAGATGAGAAGTAAAGAAATTCCCCAACTATCTCTAATTGTTGCAGTCTGTATGTCTCTCTGTGTGTATGTAATATATAAAGTGAGAGAGAGAGAAAACATTCGGAGTTTTTGTTGGGGTAATTAAAAGGCTTACATTTATTTGAGTACACATTTTTAATGTATTATGTTTATTTAAAATGCATGCATTTGTGTTTAAAAATGTTTTCAGTCTGAAATCTCTTTTGCTTAAAGTCAACTATCTGGGCTAGATTAAAGCTCATTAGTGGTAGTAAAGATACATCTTTGACTTCATTTACTACATTATGGTCTTTAAACTGACTTGATTTACCTCTAACAAGCAGTCTTGTGTTAGCATTTTGTTCATTTCAGTTAGCTTATGGAGTTGATCTCTTGAATTTCTTTTGTTGCAATATGTGATTTTTTTTTTTCCAGCAACACTTCACATTTCAGTAACCAGTAAAACTACAGATTAAAGGTCAAATTTGTATTTATTCTGTGCTTGGAACGCCTATTAAGGTAAATAGGAACTCTGCAAGGGAAAAAATTTTAAGTATGGGCCTATGGGGACTATTAATCTGTATTTTAGACTGTGGAGTTTATTAATCTGCTTCATATGGAATTATTTTTTGGTTTTTAAATAAAGGAGTAAGATGAATTGGTCTGACATGCTTTTATATCCAATTCTAAAAGCATGAATAGTAATATTTGTTTCCTTGACCCTTGTGCTATCTTGTACAGGTCTAAGACACCACGAAATCACTGTGGTTGTGCAGCTGTTCAGAGTCTTTGATTGATAGTTTCATATTTATTCCCTACCACTACAGCAGAAATTGTAATCCTGCAATTGGTCATCATTTGGAACTTCCATCCTGGAAGTACTATGTGTCAGTTGACTACAGAACTTCCAGTTTCTCAAACATTTTAAGAATGTGAATGATAGACAGGAAGACCTCCCTGTAAATTCTCAAGAGTTCACTGGTATTCCTGCAGATAAGTAATGATTTAATACAGAGCTTGACAAAATTGGTGCCCAGCTCGACGCCCAGCTTCAGACTAAGGCAATTAGCTGTGATGACCTCCACCATTGAAAAACTGCTGCCATCGCTTTTGGTGGTGGCACAAAGCCCTCTGCTGCTGAAATGCTGCCGAATCTGCTGAGTACCATTGCATACTGGTGACTCTATTTTTAGGTTCCAGGGGTTGCTCTGCTGCTGTAGTTCCATAGCAGAGAAAGACACCATGCTATAAACCCTGGGTGCCATGGTGACCTGGCGCTTGGGGTTTGTCAAGCTCTGATTTAATACATTCGTCCTAACGGAAAGTAAAGCAAAGCATAAAAATACATTTGGGCAGATGAAAAGAGGATTTTTCTTTTTATGTATGTGATCCAGTGAGAGCACTCGTACCTCATTACTTTGCCTTTTGTCCAGCCAGGCTAAATAGCACTTTATGGGGCATTTTTTGAAACACCAGAAACCATACACGTTATCTTCTTAGAAAATGTTCATGAGACTCCTTTGACTTGGGGCGGGGAGGGCAGAGAGGGGAGGACAGATTGTGGCATAATTTTGTAAGCAGAATTCTCCAGTGATGTCAGTGGTATGACATATGCTTAGATTAATTCTGCAGACATTTTTAGAATTTAAGAAATGGAAAGTGCTATTTGTTGGGAGAAAATACTTAATGGAAGACCCTTTCCTTCTGAGGTAGCTAGTTGAAAAAGTAACTCTCTATGCTTGCAGCTCCCTTTAACTGGAACTTCGGAACTTAGAAAACTGTAGACAAATGAAAGAAATTCCTTTTCCTTTCAAGAAAATTTTGTTGTTTATAGACTAATATAGTGTTGGTTGTCTTCTCACTCAATGAGCAGTGCCATCTAGAGTATACACACACAAAAGGAAAATGTAAATAAGGGATAACCTTTCTTCTCCTTTGAGCACTGCTCACATCATTCAGTTACAGGTGTCTACGTGCTGCAGCGCATGGTAGCTTGGAAAGTCTTTAGCGTTAGCCTATCAGGTCAGGGTGCACGGCCAATGCCCCCTCCATGCTGCGGCCGCGGCTATATAGGTGACCATGACACTGACTCTCCCAGTTCCTTTTTCTGCCATCAGCGTCGGTTTGGATCAGCGTTATCTTGCAAAATGCAAGGGCCTGTCTTTTCACGCGAAACTGAAAATCCCAGGTTTCAAGCTGTGCTTAGGATGCTGCAAGGCTTTCCTGATGGACGATCCACACGAGAAATGCCTCGCTTGTCTGGGTGAGTCCCATCTCACAGCGGACTGCCCCATTTGCTGATCCTTGAAGCGAAGGACTCAGCTGGAAAGGGAGCATTGCCTCCACGTGATTTTGGGGACCGGAGCTGCTCCGCTCAAAAGCGGCCGAGCCACCAGCGCTCTGCTGGACCCTTGATTGGCCCGGGCTCGAGATTCCCGCCGATCTCTGGTATCAGGCTCAAAATCTCGGCCCTCCACGGTACCTCTTAGGCACTGACCTCGGCGGTCTTCCGGTAGCCTCCCAGCCGCCCCGGGTAGGGCTCCGGCTCAGGCACTGGCTCGCCAAGGGCATTTAAATCCAGCTTTGGTGCAAAATAAGAGGCAACTGGCCACAATGGCACTGCCTCCCTTGGCACCCCTGGATGCGGCATTGCCCACAAGCCCGGCACTGCCATCAACCCTGGTACCGCTGGACCTGGCACCGTCACTGATAACTCAGCTTCCGGTGCCATTACTTCAGGTACTGTCGGATTTGGTACTGGCAACACCTGCACTGATGCCGGCACTGTCCTGGGCCTCTTCACCCCTCTCCGACCCGGCACCGTCAAACTCGGTACTGGGCCCAAGTTCTACGGCTCCGCCTCACTGCTCCTCCGAGGAACTCTCGGTACTGGACTGCTGACTGCTGGGGGGGAGGTTATCCAGGTCATCCTCGGTAGATCCCTTCCTTTTCCCCCTGGGAGGAGTGCCCGAGAAAGCGAGCCCGGAAAAGCTCTGTGTTGCTGGGTTCAAGGCGAAGGCACCCATCAGGGGAAGCACCTGCTCCCCTCATGACACCTATGCTGCCGTCGAGGTCCCCACACAACAAATGTACCCTTGACTGGCTGAATGTGAAGGCAGTTGACACCGCCTCCTGTTATGCCCGCTCGCCAGCACTGGAGTCTTCGGATTTCTCTGACGATGAGCCGGACCTTGATTCTACCCAACGAAGCAGATCAAGGGCCCCTTCATCTTCGTTGCCCGACGAGCGATTAATCAACATGTCCGCCGACTGCGATGGGGATCTTCGCGTCGAGCAGGACCTTCTCCGCAGCATGGCGGCGAACCTGAAGCTCAAGCTAGGGGTGATCCAGGTGGAGGATGACTCACTCTTCAACGTGTGCAGTCGAGCCCTGCCAGCTAAGGTCCGAATCCCCTTGCATGCCGGGGTATTCCGCATCGTCCAGGAACTCTGGCAAATGCCTTCCTTGATCCCACCAGTGTCCAAAGTAGCGGACAAGAAATACTCTGTCTCCCTGGAAGGTTTCCCCTTCCTGTTGCATCACCTGGCCCCAGGGTCCCTGGTGGTCGACGCAGTCAACCAAAGGGAGAGACAAAGTCAACTTAGCATCACTCCCAAGAACAAAGAGGCGAGAAGACTTGACCTGTTGGGCAAGAAAGTTTACTCCTCTACCACTCTCCAGTTGCACATCTCAAATCGTTCAGCATTGATGACGCGCTACATCTTCAACCTGTGGGAAGCTGTATGGAATCTCCTGCCAGCCATCTCCGAGGATCGCCTGAGAGACTTCGAAGTGATGCTGGGCGAGGGAGAGAGAGCGTCCAGGGATGTGCTCATGGCAGCCTGGGATGCAGTGGACACAGCAGCACGTAGAATGGCATCGGCAGTGGTGATGCGCCGTTTGGCCTAGCTGCAGAACTCTGGTCTCTCCACGCAGATGCAACAGATTATTCAGGACCTTCCCTTCAAAGGCCCCAACCTCTTCGCATCTTCCACAGACGTGAAGCTGAATGGTATGAAGGACTTGAGGGCTACACTGAGGTCCCTTGGGATCTACACCCCTCAACCTGTTAGGCGTTCCTCGAGGTTGCATTAGCTACAACAGCAGTTACAGCAACTGAAACAACAGCTGCAACTGCAGACCCAGTTTCCGACATCTCTCCAGTTTCCCCAGCGTCACCTTGGGGACCTGGACAAGGATAAAGGCCGATCAGGTAAAGGAGGTAAGCTGGGCACCTCCCAGTTGGGACGGCACGGACAGGGGTTGCACAGTTCATCGGGCCGCAAACAGCATTTTTGATGGTCCCCCTGAGGGCAGCACTCCACAACTCCCCCCACCGCCTCCGCCACTTCACCCCACGATGGACCCGAGTCATGTTGGACCAGTGGGTCCTCAACACAGTGGCCAGAGGATACCGCATTCAGTTTCTCTCAACCCCCCAGGACAGAAAACCATCCCCTCCCATAATCCCAGAGAATCCCGATCTGCTAGGCAAGCTCAAGGCCGAATGTCGGAAGTTACTCTGCCTCGGAGCCATTGGAAAGGTTCCCTAGGGAGAACGCAGCAAAGGGTTCTATTCCTGCTACTTCCTGGTTCCCAAACCCAGCGGGGACCTACGGCCCATTCTAGATCTCAGAGCTCTCAACAAAAACATAAAATAAAATTCCGCATGATCTCCCTACTGCAGATCATTCCTTCCCTGTCCCCAGGAGTGTGGTTCGCGGCCCTCGACCTAAAGGACACTTACTTCCACATAGCCATTCAGCCCCACCACAGGTGGTTCCTCAGGTTTGTAGTGCCACGACTCCATTACAAGTTCACCACCCTCCCCTTCGGGTTATCGCTAGCCCCCAGCGTGTTCACAAAGTGTGTCGCACCAGTCACAGCGTTCTTACGCAGGAGGGGTGTAAGAATCTACCCCTACCTAGACGACTGGCTCATAGGGGGCAAGTCAAGTCGACCAATACCACGTCAATGTGGTAATGAACCTGTGCAAGTTCCTGGGCTTCTGCATAAACTTGGAGAAGTCCAAGCTTTGCCCCACTCAGGACATAGATTTCATTGGGGCACACTTAAACGCCTGACAAGGCACCACATCCTTGCCCCTGTGAAGATTTTGGTCCATCTGCACCATCATCATGGAGCTCCAGGCGCCCGGGCTGACCATAGCGCTCAGATGCGTGCAGCTCCTGGGGCACATGGCAGCAGCCACATTGGTAATCTGAACAGCCCGACTGCGGATGCGACCGTTCCAGCTCTGGTTCGCCACAAGCTTCCAACCAGAAAGGGACTGCCTAGACAAGGTAATCTCGGTATCCAAGCATGCCCTGGAGTCCCTCCAAATTTGGAGAGACCCTGACTTCATGATGGAGTCCAGGGAGTCCAAGCCTGCAGTGACCCTGATAACGGATGCCTCCAACTGTGGGTGGGGTGCCCACCTCTCCGGGGGCCTCTCCACACATGGTGTCTGGAGCCCTGAGGACAGTCTCCTCCACATAAACGTGAAGGAGCTCAGGGCCATCAGTCTGGCCTGCATGACCTTCCTAGACCGGATCCAGGCCAGAGTGGTCCAGATCCTCTCAGACAACACAGCAGCCATGTTTTACACAAACCGCCTGGGGGGAGTTCGCTCCTCGGCACTATGCAAGGAAGCGACCAAGCTTTGGCAACTGGCTATAGGCCATCACTTCACGCTAACTGCTGCCTATCTTCGCGGGGTGGACAGTGGCATAGCAGATTCAATCAGCAAAAAGCCACTGGCAAATCATGAGTGGTCCCTCCACAACGAGGTCTTCTCTCTGTTGACAACCAGATGGGGAACCCCTCAGATCGACCTCTTTGCCATGGCGCAGAACCATAAATGCCCTCGGTTCCGCTCCCTTTGAGGCCGGGGAAAGCGTCTATCAACGATGCCTTCCTCCTCAACTGGTTGGGAGCCCTAATGTATGCTTTCCCGCCGATTCCCCTGATTCACCGGGTGTTTCTGAAGGCCCTCGTGGATGAGGTGCTCATCATCCTGATAGCCCTGAACTGGCGCAGACAACACTGGTTTCCTCTCCTTCAAGACATGTCAGCGAGGACCCCGCTCTGCCTCCCATGGTGGGCGGACCTCCTGATGCAGGACTTGGGATGCCTTTGGCACCCCAGCCTGGGCCTCCTGTGTCTGACAGCCTGGATGCTCTCTGGCTCAGCAAGGAAGAGAGACACTGCTCAGATAGGGATAAAAAGGTCTTGGTTGGTGGTAGAAAACCCTCCACCAGGTCTGTCTACATGGCAAAATGGAATCACTTTTCCACCTGGTGCCATGATAAAAACATAGACCCTGTCTCCGCACCAGTTCAGGCAACTTTAGATTACCTTCTTGACCTAAGAGAGAGACGCTTATCCCTGTCCTCATTGAAAGTTTATTTGGCAGCAATCTCAGCCTTTCACCAAACAATAGATGGGGTCCCACTCTTTTCACACCCCATCTGCCATAGGTTCCTAAAGGGAATGGAAAAACTTTTTCCCCATGTCCACAACCCCACCCCACAGTGGGACTTGAACGTGGTGCTGTGGGCTCTGACAGAACCGCCATACGAGCCCTTAGACTCAGCCACCCTGCTCTTGCTGTCCTGAAAGGTGGCTTTCCTGGTAGCTGTTACCTCGGCCAGAAGGGTCTCAGAGCTACTAGCCCTATCCTCTTAACCCCCATATACGGTTTTCTTCCCAGATAAGGTGGTCCTGCGTCACAACCCTTCGTTCTTACCCAAGGTTGCTACTCCCTTCCACGTGAATCAAGAGATCTGCCTGCCGGTCTTCTATCCAGACCTGCAGGTGACAGAAAACCGGAGACGGTGGCACACCCTGGATGTGAGGAGAACGCTCCTAATCTACATTGAGCACACATGACCTTTCTGCAAGACTTCCCAACTGTTCGTGGCGGTCGTGGAACGCATGAGATGTTCTCCCGTATCCTCCCAATGCATCTCCAAGTGGATTGTGAACTGCATTAAAGACTGCTATGGAAGGTCAAACACGCCTCTTCCAGAGACTGTGAGAGCTCACTCCACCAGAGCTCAGGAGTCTTCCATGGCCTTCCTCGCTAAGGTCCTGATCCAAGAGATCTGCAGGGCTCCTACGTGGTTGTTGATACATACCTTCACGATGCACTACGCCATTGCCCAACAGGTGAGAGATGATGCCGCTGTTGGCAGAGCTGTACTCAGTGTGGGTAGGCTGTAACTCCTTCCACCATCCTTGGGTACCGTAGCAGTCACCTGTAACTGAATGATGTGAGCAGCGCTCGAAGGAGAACATTAGGTTACTCACTGTAACCGTCCTTCTTCGAAATTGGCTGCTCACATACATTCAGGTCCCTCCCACCGTCCCCGCTAATGGAGTTGGCAAAGGAATATGGGACTGGGAGGATCAGGGTCATGGACACCTATATGGCCGCGGTATGGAGGGAGTGTTGTCCGTGCGCCCTGACCTGACAGGCTAACGCTAAAAACTCTGAGCTACCATGCCCTGCGACATGTAGACAACTGTAACTGAATGTATGTGAGCAGCCTATGTCAAAGAAGGATGGTTACGGTGAGTAACCAACCATTTTCTCACTGTTAATCTAAATGTGAAAGGTAGTCTTGGAAAAAAAAAAAAAGAAGTCTGCAAATAATAAACATGGTGGAAGTGAAAAAACTGTCAGCATTCCCAGATTAGGAGATGAATCAAATCTCTTCTGTTTGTCGTAAGTATATGTATCTTCATACATACATCTATTCTTCTTTGTTCATTTTCGTACATATGCTGATGCACACACAAACTTCGACATCTAAATTAATTTGATTTCCATGTGTTTCACTAATGTGGTTTCGTATTAGCACACGTCACATTTCTGCTTTTTAAACTAAATTCTTGAAATTTGTTAGTGGACAAGTAAAGTTAAAATAAAAAACAAAAACAAAAAACCTCACTTCTAAACCCTATGAAATTGTAATGTGTTGAATAGCTGACAGTAGGGAGCAGGTGTCAAACAATATTTAAATGACGTACTCAACAAGATAAATATTGAACTGCCCTGTCACATTGGTGAGAGAATAATCTGCTCAAAAAAAAAAATCCCGTTCATTGTAAACTGTCTCTGACATTTGTTCTTCAGGAATTATTTGCAGTTTATCTTCTGAGCTAGAGCCTTTTATCAGCATAGGAGTTGAACTGCAGTGTAAAAAAAAAAACAGTAATTGAGTATTTTATCAAATGCTTCCAAAAAATGGACTTTGCAAGTCATAAATGAAGATTAAAACCATAGTTGGCAGGGATGAACAAATTGGAATGATTTATTATCTGAAACATCAATATGTCACTGCTCAGAAATAAAATTAAAAAAGGCAAACAATTGTCGCCCCCCCCCCCCATGTGTGCTTAGTTTCAGCCATCCAATGGAAAGTAAATAAATGATTTAATTATTTGTGCTGGAGAATCTGTTTAAAAAGAAAAAAGGAGAGAAAGCATCATCATAATGTCACAGCTGCTGTGGTATATTATGTGAGGAAAAGAGACAGTAATAAAAACTATGGCAAAGGAAGCAACTCTGAATATGGACTTCAGTGCGCCTGATTACAGAAGAAAGATTTAATATTAAAAATGGAGCAATTTGGTAAAGTGAATTTACTGTTTGTGTTTAACACTAAATAGTCGGTTCCTTTAAAATAAGCTTTCTGTCACTAAAATTATATTTAAAACTTTTATTGAAGGAGTATGCTTCAAAAAAGTATTTTAACGACTTTTAGTCTAGAATGTTTAAGAATAAACTAAGCACTTTTTTTTTGAGCATCTGCATTTCTCTGAGAATGCTCAATGGAAAGCCAAGGTTACATTTGATGGGAGTGTGGGCTTGGATTTGTGCTGTTTTTATATCTGTTGATAAAAACAGAAAGCTGTATAGAATTGATTTAAGACTGTTAGATCTAATCAGAGCGGGTGTAAGTAGACTAAGTGATCTCTCGGAGCTCAAAGGGATCTGCTATTCATTTTTTATTGTTGTGGGGGGTGTGGATAGGGTCTCCAAAATATTCCTACTTAGGACCTCAGTGAGCTAACACTGTCTCTGGGTGTAACATTGGCAATGTTCCTTTCCTTGACAATAGTGGTGGCTGCCTGACCTATATGACCCAGAGGCTCTAGAAAAGGAAGGATCAATGTGGCTACCTAAGTTTCAAGAGTATTAGACAGCTACTGAAAAGAAATCCTTATTTATTACTCTAATAATAATTTCCCAGTCAATAAACCTGAGTTTCAAGAGGTTTATACCATAAAGTGAAGCGCAAGTCACAGGTGCTGCTCAGTTCTTTTTTAGGTCTAAGGAAGAATTTCATAACAGCCTAAAATAAGGCAAAACTCACTTGGTTTCTGCTGGTGACATAGGCCAAGATTCTTGTGAACATTTTGCAAAATCATTTTTCAGTGTTTTGATTCCTGACACAGCAAAATGAAGAGGTGAGAGCAATGGTTCACCTCACACCAGTGAATTTTGTTCCTAAGGTTTCATTAACAATGTCAGAACTCACTGGTTTTTGACAGATTTGGCCAACCTTTGTCACAGAAACAAACATTGAAATCCCAAAACGAAACACCTCCACAATCAAAGGGGAAAGAAACACCACAAGTATAAGACACTGCATAGAAGCACGATTGTCTATAAACAGAAGGTTGATCTAAGTTGTGAGTTAGCATCCTTGGGCCTTTCATTATTATAACATGTATTGTGGTGTTACGTGGGGAATGTGGAGCCCCAGAAAGAGAACTCTGAGTGCACAAACTGTTATTTTTGTGTTTATTGAAGAATAGTTATGATTCATTTAGTTCACAAAACCGTTCTTAGCAAGTTAAGCGTTATGCTCTGTGGTTTGTTGTATTTGGAAAGTGAACAATAGTTGCATAGCTGAATAAAACATCTGAACTTTTCAAAAGTGAGTGCCTTGCAAAGCTGTGAAAAAGTAACCATACCCTGTACTATGAAACTATTCGGATTATGATAGCATGACAAAAGGTATGCATTAAAAGTTTATGTAACCTTACCAAGGAAGGCATGACCTCATGTAGTGTCCAAATAATGCCACCTGGAAGGTTGAGAAATTTAGAACTTTTGTCAGTATTGAACATACAGGTGTTTTAATAACTAGGAGCTCCAAGCATTGATAGCTTGCTGCAGGAGCCATTAAAGCTACTCATTTTCTGTTTTGGGCCTCAGTATGTAGACTTTTTATTCTTTGGCATTTGTCAGTTGAAAGCTATCATTTTCTTGGTTGAAAAAGTGCAAAGGCCTGATACTCTCTCTCACTAAAGTCAATTTGAAACTCCCCAACCTTGTGACTTCAGTGGTGTAGGATCAGGTCTTAATTAGGATAAAATGGCTGATTAAAGATTGATACATTTATTTTTAACCCTTGTAATGAAAACACTGTTATTGATTATCTGAGTTGATCTGTGTGTTTAGTTTGTGGTTTCACCATGAGTATATTTAGGCAGTAGACTCACGGCTGGTCTACACTGAGTTTTTACATCAGTTTAGCTAACTCTGGATACAATTGTACCCATATAAAAAGACAGCATTTATATTGATTCCTGATCAGTTTTAACTGGCCTGGCTGGTTTTTGAACTGCTTTGCCAGTTAAAAGATCTCTTCCCCCCCCAACCAATTCACACCACTGTAGTCGGGACTGCAGCACCGTGGTTAACAGAAGGTAAGAAAAATAACAGAAATGTAGACATATTCTGTTAATTGATAAATTAGTTAAGTTTGTATAAAACAGTTCTAGACATTTTAGTAATTATTAGCTATAAATGGCACTAGGACCTTTTTTGTTTGTGTGTGTGTGTGTGTGTGTGTGTGTGTGTGTGGAGGTGTCTAATGAATTTTTTTTTTTTTAGGTGTGGGTTGTTACCAGTGGCCTTTTTTCCCCCTGCAGCTCTGAGAAAAGAACCTTATGCAGCCAAGTGGTGAAAATATTATTTGCAGATGCAAAGGAGTCAGTTGTAATTGAAAGATGGTGTGTATCAAGATATTAAGGAGGTACTGGTTTGAAAGGCACCTCTTAAGAGATGGAGGTATGATTACTTGATACAAGAGAGGGATGACTTACAAACCCTGATCAGATGGGCTTTGAAGGACTGAAGGAGAGTGGTGAATGAGAGAGGGCTTCTTGTAGAAATAGGGGGATATATTTTGTATATTAAAAAAATAGGAGGGAAGGTTATGTGTTGAACCTTTAGTTGTGTGGCATGGGATTTACTTCAGAGTTGCAGAATGTGATGACACAGCAGCATGCTGTCTGATGAGAGTGGCGCGAAGCAATACAAAGTTCCAGGCCCACTTTTGTGTGTGTGTGTGTATGTGTGTGTGTCTCTATACAGTTGTTTAATACTTTACTCTGTGTGTATGTGTGTGTATCTTCTGAAATGATCACTCTGTTTTGTGGGCAAGAAGTACACTTTCTAAAGTTTTGTACAATGCTCTCAATACCATCTGAGCTTTTCATAGTATCTGAGTATCTTATTAGGTTAAAAAACAGGGTATTTGTTAAAGATACTTTAGCATTTCTAATTTCTTCTCCCCCTGACTGCTGCCACACTTGAGGATGTGATGGGAAATGTCTTGTCTTCTTCCTTTTCACTTGGATTTTAATTTTTAAAGCTTTTATTCGGCTGCTCCTATTTTATAAATAAATTAAAAAAGAATACAAACATTCTAATTTGTATACATAAAAAACCCCAGTTATTTGAAGCTGAACTGTTTTGTTGATTTTCATGTCATAATCTAGTCTATCTTGGTCACACAGCACTGCAGAGATTTCAGTTCACTGAATGCAGAGAGTGACTGTTGATCTCATTCACTCACCTGATGTTCTCAGCACCTGCATTTCTACAGTTAACAAAAAACATGTTCTAGTTCCATTCCAAAAAGACTTAGGGAGGAGAATGGAAAGGAGAGATTGTCATAGAAAAGGGAGAGGAGAACACTGAACACAACAGTGACTGGTAAAGCCAAAATGGGGTTGGAAAGAGCAAAATGTGTTTTAAAGGGGTGAAAAAAACTGAGCACTGAAAAAATATCAAAGAGATTTATTAGTTATAGACAGAAAAGTGCAGAGTAGACAGAGAAAAGGAAAACAAGAATGATCAGCAGTGGGGATTTAAATAGATTTTAATTGTATGGAAAATTTCCTTGGGTAACATTTTGAATTTACAATTTAATAGCAGCTTGAGTCATTTAGGATGGATGGGAATATGAACATTTTCTTAACAAGGTTGGCAGAGAGTTGGGGTGATAGTTTCCTGGACTTGATGCCCCAAGACTGCTATGTTTTTTTGTGGCTAAAATTGCAAGGGTTGACATTTTACATTGTTAGCATGATGTGAGAGCAGGAATACAATTTCAGGAGCTAAAAGCAACTCTTCTTTAGACTATATTGCCACAAAATTTGTTGTTGGTTTTCATTGGCATGCAAAGTGCTAAAACACATCCATTTGCCAAAAGTCTGGTCCTTTTCATAGCAATTACTGTGAGTGTGTCGTTGCTGCTCAGTAAACCTCTGACATCATAAAAAGAGTTCTTAGTCTCTTTCATACTTTGCAGTCAAGGTGATTCCTATGAATTGTTAGTTGAATAACCCCACAGTATACTGTACATCATTTTTATTTGTTGTAATAAAGATGGAAATGCTACATACCAGCTATACAATGTTGGTTGGAAGCTTTGTTTAAAACATTGTTGCAATGTCATATAGATTTCGGCAGGTGTAATATATTTCATCTCCACCCAATAAAACCCTCCTCTAAAGTAGGATATCATTAAAATTGCAAAATGAAGCTCTCAATAGTTGGAAGATACCAAAGATAGTATTGCAAACATGACTGTGCCTTCTTATCCATATGTGTTAAGATACTGACTACATGACCACATGCTGATTTCCAATAAGATACTTTTGTATAGTTTTCTGGGGTGTACTGAATGAAAGAAGACTGTTACAGTGGGCAGTGCACCCTATAGCCTCCTACTAGTTTAAGGAATTTGGGAAGGGCACCATCCCTTCAAATGTTCTGAGTGGAACTGGCAGCTCCACACCACACTAGCAGGGGTTAGTAGTTAATGTCACCAATTTTTTTTACACTGTGTGATAAATGTATCTGTATATTGATATGATGGTTGATGTTGTCAAGATCCTGTATCTCCTGTTCACGCAAACCACCCAAATAGTAAATAGTATGGCTTGAATATTTAGCAACAATACAACTGTTTAGGAACACAGTACAGCTGTTCAACGACAATACAGCTGGTTAGGAAAACAGAGTACTTCAGTGGCTGCGTATCTTTGGAAAAAATTAACTTCAATGGTTTTAACCTTTTTTTAAGTGTGTCTCCCAGCAAAGTTCTCTGCTCTTGGTACAGCAGTATTGGAATATCTGCTTTTGATTACTTTCTGAATATAGTGTAGGTCTCCACAGCCATTCCTGTAAAGACTTGGAATCCTATACAACTACAAAATGTTCTGGAAGTGGGACATTCCAGTAAGGCAATCGTTTCTTAGGCTATGTCTACACTAGCAAATTAGTTTGAATTAAGAAGCCTTAATCCGAACTAATTTGAATCATGTCTACACTAGGGTTTGCCAAGTTTGAACTAAAATTTCTTTTTTGTTCAAACTAAGCAAAGCTTAGTTGAAACTAGTTAGTTCTTCTGGTTAGTTCGAACTAACTGCTTAGTTTGAACTAATTTGCATATTTAGTTCAAACTAGAACAATGTAGACATGCTAGTTCGAGCTAGCGGTTAGTTTGAACTAACTTTCAAACTACTTACTCTGGACTAACCAAGTGTGAACTAAGATTTTAGGTGTAGACATAGCCTTAGAAACTCCCTGTCAGATAAGGGAGCACATACTATAATATACACCTGGGAATACCTGAAACTGTAAACCATTGTGAGCTCTCTTCCTCAACAAGAGTGAGTTTTGCTGTTGTCTAGGCTGTGTGCCAGCTCTCTGCCACAATAGCCTGTCTTCCCAATGAATAGACTACTGAAGGCGCTCCTAGCTTAGAGCTTACCTCAACAGGAAACCATCAGTGATCTTCAGCCCCTGAGCTCATCAGAAATGTTTCTTGTCAATGCATAGCCCGTACTGCTCTGTTAGAATCATAGAGCTGGAAAGAACCATGAGTGGTCATCAAATCTAGTCTTCTGCACTCATGGCAGGGCCAAGTACTGGCTTAAACCACCCCTGAAAATATTTGTCAAATAATTTCACATAATCATTGAGTTAGAGAAAGTTGTCAGAAGGTCACAATTCATGGACAGAAAAAGGCTAAATTCACTTAGTGATGATTTACTCAGTTCTGCAGGTTCTGGAAGAGAAAAAGTTAAGTTATAGATGGAAAGAACCAAAATCTTCCTAGACTGTAACTGAAATAAGTTCTGCCTCAGCAGCCATACCCAAGAGGTATGTTGCATATCTTACAACAGATATGGCACACTAACAGCTAAAATTCTATAATATTGCAATCTCAACTCCTTATCTAACCTTAACCCACCTTATTCTCATACCCTCAACTGACTCCTTTCTGTACACTAAAAGCGTCATTTTGTAGATCTTTGCATGGTCCCATTAGATTTTTGCATGCAATGATTAAATGTCCCCAGGGTCACCTTTTTTCTGCTGCATGTATTTAGTTTAATGTAATACCTAACTTGGTGGATCTCTGGTTGTACTTCTGCATAAATTTAAAAGGGTAAAGAACCACTTGCCAAGGCACTGGGTGAATTGAAGGGGGGGGGGAAAAGTTAGTTTTGTAACATCGGTTTCTCTATCTTAGTAGTTGTGTTTGAATAGTATCTGTGTGTGTTCCCTATCCCAATGAGACCTACAACTTTCCAAGTATTGTTTGATGATAAGGTAGCCTTTAAGGTATTCATTTCTTTTGAGTCAGCACCTTGCATTATAGAGACCTAGTAAAACTGCACATGTAATAAGGAAACAAAAGAAATTTGTTTGTGTATTTGTTTCCTTAATCAGCACTTTTTTCTAAGGCAACCGATATCCCAATGACATTGAATTTGGAGTAACAAAGTATTGGTGTCCATGAAGTGCTTTTTAATAAGGCTCTTTGGCTGTGCTGTCATGGATAGACTTCAGTGTTTGGCGTACTACCTTGATTGAAGCTAGTATGCCTGAGCTGGAAGTAGAGATGTACCCTAGGACTGGTATAATTTATCAGAGACGATGTGGATTTTGTTGTTGTCTTCTGAAACACATTTTATTGGCTAGTGTTTTGGTTATAAGGTACCTGGTTAGATAGGTTAGATATCTATGTGGCAAAATCCCATGTTCCTGTGTTAAATAAATAAACCTCAGTGAGCCACAATGGAATCTATTATACTTGTATGTAAAATAAGTTAGCATTGAGTCAATAGCAATACATATGCATAATAGCATAGCAGAACAAAAATATTAGGAACCGTAATCATAGAAGGTGAAGTGCTAACAAGAATTTTGGCAACTAATATTTTATCTCAACTGGCATAAAGAAATTAAAAAAATGTTTTCTGGGGAGAAGAACCATTATTCAATAAGTAGGAGGAACACAATATGAAAACCCTCTCTTTGGAATCTCCATGCTGCATAGTCCCATATCAAGTTTGTTTGTTTTGTGTTGGATTTTAATGGCACAAAATGCCATCAGGATGGGAACATTACAAAATTTAGGAAAACATTAATTTAGTGAAAAAAATGCATTTGGTGTATCTCTCCACCCACTAGCAGCTTTATTCATATTCCTTATGTCCAGCACATGGTAAATGAATTTATGTTGAGTTGGGGAAAGGGGATATTTTTCATGCCGAAACTTCAAGTATGATTATAATCCTGGTCCCTCAGCAGCCATTGAGTTTAAAGCTGAAACAAGCTATCAGTATGCCAAACTCTTGAATCTTTGATTTTTGTTTTGTTTTGTTTTGTTTAAAATCACACCTTCTCCCTCTCTTCTAGCCCATTTAGATGTACTGAGTACCTTTATCAGCCAGGCATTGTTTGCTTGATAGCCACAAACAGTATTTGAACAACAGCAGAAGAGTGGGGCATTTGAAAGCCCATCCAGATTAGTAGTGTATCTAAAAAGCTTCTATATTTTAAACTCTTAAACCATGGAGAGGAAAACCACAGTTCTATGTTAAGAAAAAATGTTATGACCAAGGTTCCCCATAATTGTGGCAGATATTCATGACCTTGTACAGAATGTGTGAGCCCTGTTGTGAACTATGGGAATGAGTGGTTGCAGTGTTCTAAACCAGAAGTGGCAGTAATAGCTAGAACAATTTTTTTGATATGTAGTTTTTAGAATTACTCTTACTAAAACAATAGTAGGTGATATTTTTTCATTTGTCAGTAAGTGAAGTAGTCAGACACTACACTGTCCTTTTCAAAGAACTTAGAGTATAACATGTAGGTGTTTTTATGCTGCACCAAACATATTGTTGGTGCCCAAACAGTAAGCCTGTTAATGGCCATTTGTGCCATGGTACTTATAGGATTAAAAAAAGCTTCAGAAAAAGTAAAGATTGCAGATAAAGGCACAACAGCATACCAACCTGTCCACCCTATTTCTAAAAATTGAAGAAATTTAAGAAACCAAAAGCAAAGGACATCAAATCTTCCACTGCCCCCGATAAAACTATACAACCATATCTAGTTCAAAGACATTTAATAAAAACAAAACCTGACTCAGTATTTTTTTTTATTTAAAGTATCAAAATTGTCTTCATTGCAGCAGTACGTGAGATGTTCTAACAATGGTTAATTATTTTGTTTTTGAATTAAGTACTTGTACACACTTCAAGAAGTAACAACTGTTAATAAAGTTAATATATGTTTAGCCTGAGAGAGTCAAGTTTACAGTCCAGAAGTATCATGTATTATCAGGTTGATCTTGTGTTATATTTTGAAATTTTACCAATGAAAATATTTGTTTTGCATTACAGTTAAGTTTCGTGCTATGGTGAAAGATGCATTTCTTTATACTTGAAGGGAAAAATAGTTTCCTTTATTATTTGGACAATTTAAATTTTTTTTTTCTGGTTAGTTATTCTCTTGCTTTTTAAGTTTTGTAAATGAAATGAAGGTCACTTTGCAACCTTAGCTTTTTTTTTTTTTTATGAAGTTTTGTTTTATTGGATGAATATGTCACAAAAATTTCCAGCAGGAGTAATGGTAAGATCCTTTAATTTCAATGGTTCTTTTTAAAAGTTCATCAATATTAATAAATACTGAGTGAAAAATACTCTATAATTTTGAAAGCATGATTCTTGGTTTTTTTTCCTAGAGTTAAAGGCATCAAAATCTCCCACATTGTAACATCCTGAACAGTAAAGTCACTGTCTCCTGATTACCATACCTGTGGAGCCTTGGCTAGAACTCTAATGCTATAGTTTTTCTTTCTAAAGCCATTAGCTGCTAGGTGTGTAAGAACCCTTGCTTATTTCAAGTTCCAAAGGGACACTCATGTTAGTCTAGTTCAGAAAAACAAACAAGGAGTCCTATGGCACTTTTAAAGACTAACAAATGTTTTTATCTCATGAACTTTTGTGGGAGAAAATCCCACTTTGTCAGACACTTTGAAGATGGGGAATTTATGGAACTTACTGGCTTATTTCAGTGTATATAGCAGGGATGGCCAAATTTATGGAGCCCAAGAGCCACACAAGTTGATTATTAAACCTTCAAGAGATGCAGTAAGGCATATAGCTGTATTTGACCTACTCCAAAATTACTAAGTTTAATTTTATTGTAAAAAGAGGGCAAATATTGATCCTACTAATGTCAGATTCTAATAATTACTTAAGGTTACTATGAAGACTAGGCCTACCTATACAGTAAAAACTTTGCTTGTTTCCACTGTTCAGACCATGCCACTGCTTCTTCCCACCATCCCAACCCCCTGGGCCCTGATGTTGGCTCCCCCGGGCTGACCCCTGTCCCCAGGGTTCCCTTACCTGGCCGCTCCAGCAGCTAGCCACAGGCTGGGGCTCCCCTCTTGAGTATGCTCTGAGGATGCTCAGGGCAGGAGATTTAAAACTCCTAGACTGGGACTGCTTTCCTCTGGCTTTCTTTTATGAGCCTCATTTTTTCATTCAAGAGCTACATGCAGCTCCTGAGCGACAGTTTGGCCACACCTGGTATATAACTACAATAATGGCCTTCTAAAAGGCCCTTTGTTTTCCTTGTGAACTGTACCAGCCAATAAAGGAAAACATGCTCAGGTGTTGATGTAGGTCTTAATCCAGAAGGCATGCAAGCAGTCCCACTGGATTCTAGTTGAACACTTGCTTATTTGCTTTGAATTGAATCGTAGAAAATTAAGGCTGGGAGAGACTTCAGGAGGTCATCTGTTCTAAGTGCCTGCTTAAAGCGGGACCAGACCCAGCTAAATCATGTAGTCAAGGCTTTATCAAGCCGAGGCCTCTATGGAGATTCCACCACTTCCATAGGTAACCCATTCTAGTGCTTCACCATCCTTCTAATGAAAAAGCTTTTCCTGAAATCCAACCTAGACCGCCTCCATTGCAACTTGAGACCACTGTTCTTTGCTCTGTCATCTGCCACCACTAAGAACATTTTAGGGCCATTCTCCCTGGAGCCTCCCTTCAGGTAGTTGAAGGCTGGTATCAAATCCTCTCTCACTCTCAGACTTAACCCCTTCAGACTAAACAAGCCTAGTTCCATCAGCCTATCCTCATAAGCTATGTGCTGCAGCCTTCAAATCGTTGTTTTATTTTTTGCCCTGCATCATACTATCTCTAATTTTATGCAGATCCTTCCTGTTGTAGGAGGCCTAAAACTGGAGGCAAGGGACCATAATATCCAAATTGTCTATTGAAGTCAATAGTAAAAAATTCCCAATAAAAAAATCCATATGAACAGGAATAAACCCAGAACTGTCCACAATAAAAATTAATACATTTTTTTAAAAATCTGTTTCACCATTGTGGCCCACTCAAATGTTCTAGGTGGCTACAGTAACAAGTTGATTTTGAGCTAGGAGACAACTAAATTGAAAAAAATCAGTTCATTTTTTTTTTAAATGACCACTAGCCAAGGATAGTTTGACAAAGTTTGCATGCTTTAGAGAACCATTTTTCCCTTAAGGGTAAATCTGGCAGTTTTCAGTTCAGACTAAATTGCTAAATCAAGGTTATAAAAGGGGCTAAAGCAGGACTTTACAGAGGATTCTTGCTACAGTTTTCATTTAAGGAGTCTACCACTTCTGTAAGATCTAAGAGTTCAGTTTCCACAGTGACCCACATGACTCAGAATGACCCAAAGAAAATCTGCAAAAGGAATGTAAAGCATATGCTGAATTATATAAGGTATTTAAAAACCACTTTAAATTACATATTACAAATTCCTGTTGTCACTGCATTTCTGCTTGACCTGTCATTTTGCTTAACAAAAGTGTCAGATGAGTATTGGGACCTAAGAATGAGTGGAGAATTTTAAGGCATGGATGTGTGAGAAATTACTGCATTGGAGGGGGAAGGCCAGGGGTTGGTAATATTAAAATAAATTTGGATGATCAAAGAGTGAATGAATGATAGGAAAAAACTTAGCAGCTCAAATGAGAGAGAGAAACAAAGCAACAGGGAATAATAGACAATTAATGATGGAAAAACAATATAAGATATTAATAGAATAAAAAGAATGGAGTAAAGAGAGGAAAAAACCCCAGAAAAATAGCAAGGTAATATGCAGTCAATTGCACTCCAAGTGATAAAATACACAACGGTACATGTAAAACTGGTATTGAATTGGTGGGGTAGACTTCTTGTCTTCCGTACTGTTCTGGCTCTGGATATTTAATATTCTTTTAAATAGAATGTTACTAAAGAGAGTGAGAAGACTGGAGTTCTCAGCTATTGGCATGCAACAAAATGTAACTAGTGGCATATATGTCTGAAACAACGTATTATTGACTTAAATCCCAGTTTTGCTTCCATTAAAAGAATCTTACCCCACCCCACTGTAAAGCAGTCTCTTATACACATCTCCAATAAACACATTTTCAAGTGATTCAATTTTGTGGATTAGTGAAGGAATCTACAGAGCTCTGCAAATCCATGAATATCTGCATGATATCTGTGGATATCTGCATCAGTGGATGCAATGCAGGTATCTGCAGTCCATTATTTGTGGATGCAGATTAGATGTGGATCCACACATTTGTATCACTGTAGGGCTTTAGAAATGTGGCCTGAGCCACTTTGCCCCTTTCAGTTAAGTTTTCTGAAAGCAGCCTCTATGCTCGTTTAAACAGGCAAGCATCACTTCTTTAACCCATATTCAAGGTATGATAGGTTCCATTGGAAGGTAGGAAGCTTGTAGTGCTTGATGCCCATGGTGGTACTTATATTGAATTCAAACAGCAGTTGAAGTTTTTAGAGCTGTGAGTCCTTCACATTTTACCAGGGCTCAATGTATATGCGCAGTAAATTTAAAAAAGGTATAAAGGAAACTTTGACAGAGTGGAATTATGAAATTAATATCAGTAGATTCTCTTAACCAAACTATTCCATTTTGTAGGAAGGAGAGGAAGTAAGGCAAGAGACTACACTGGTTTAACCAGGAGATTTTCAATAATCTAAAAATAAAGAGTCCTACAAAGAATGGCTATAAAGAAATACCTCATTTAAGTAGGGGAAAAATCTGAAAGGCCAAGGCAGATCAAAATATTTGAAGACATAAGGGTAATGAGAAAATATTTTTTAAATACATTACATGCAAAAGGAAGACCAAGGACAGCATAGGACAGTTACTCAACAAAAAAGGGAAAAACAATAACAGAAAATATGGAAATGGCAGAGGAACTAAATGATCTCTTTGTTTTGGTCTTCACTGGGAAGATTAGTGGTGATTGGATGTCTGATATAGGGGAGGGCAGTAAAAATGGGATAGAATCAGGAGCTAAAATAGGGAATGAACAAGTTAAAAATTTACCTAGACAAGTTTGATGTCTTGAAGACAGCAGGGCCTGATATGCATCCTGGAATACTCAAGGAGCTGACTTAAGAGGTATCTGAGGCATTGGCTATTATCTTTGAAAAATCATGGAAGATTGGAGAGATCCCAGAGGCAGGGGCGTCGTTGGTGCTGGACACAAATCCCAGCGCCAGTGCCCTGGGTCTGCCCCCCCCCCCCCCCCCGGCTCCGGCCCCGGTGGGCCGGGGATTCGGGGGCCCACCCTCCCACGGCAACGGCAGCCCTGTCCGCAGCTGGGGATCCAGGGCTCAGCTGCCCTTGGCTGCGGAGGCCACTCCTGGCACTGGTCCCATCCAGGGCCAGGGATCCGGGGCTCGGCCGCCCACAGCTGCTTCTGGCCCCATCCCTGGCTGGGGTTGCAGGGCCCAGCAGCCCGCAGCAGCATGCGGTGGCTTCTGGCACTGTCCCTGCCCAGGGGGTGTGGCCTGCCGGCTGTGGGCAGGGCCTGCGGGCCAGGGGCAGGGCCTGGGTCGGTGCCCCGAGTCCCTCCGCGGGGCAGCGACGCCTCTGCCCAGAGGACTGGAAAAGAACAAATATAGTGCCCATCTATTAAAAAGGGAAGTAAGGACAATCCAGGAGTTGCAGATCAGTCAGTTTAACCTCTGTACGAGGAAGAATAATGGAGCAAATAATTAAGGAATCCATTAGCAAACGTATAGAAGAGAATAAGGTATTAAGTGATAGTCAGCATGAATTTGTCAAGAACAAATTATGTCAAACCACCCTGGTAACTTTCTAAGACATGATAACAAAGCTTGTGGATAGAGGAGAAGTGGTATATGTAGTATATTTGGACTTTAATAAGGCTTTTGGTAATGTCTCTCATCATCTCATTAACAAACTAGGGAAGCACACCCTAGATGGAGCTACTACAAGATGGGTGCAAAACTGGTTGGATAACCACTCCCAGAGAGTAATCATCAATGGTTCACAGTCATTCTGGAAGGGTATAATAAGCAGGGTACCGCAGGCATCAGTTTTGGGTCTGATTCTGTTCAATATTTTCATCAGTGATTTAGATGATGGCATAGAGAGGGCACTTACAAAGTTTGCTGATGATACCAAGCTGAGAGGGGTTATAAGTGCTTTGGAGGATAGGATCATAATTCAAAATGACTTGACCAATCTGGTGAAATGGTCTGAGGTAAACAGAATGAAATTCAGCGCTCCACTTAGGAAAGAACAATCTATGGCACACGTACAACCTGGCCAATGATTGCCTAGGAGGGAGTACTGCAGAAAGGGATCTGACTGTCATAGTGGACCACAAGCTAAATATGAGTCAACAGTGTAAAACTGTTGCAAAAAAAGCAAACAGTATTCTGGGATGTAGTAACAGGAGTATTGTAAGACACAAGAAGTAATTCTGCTCTACTCTGTCCTGATTAGGCCTCAGCTGGAATATTGTATCCAGTTCTGGGCTCCTCATTTCCAGAAAGATGTGGAGAAATTGGAGGAAGTGGAGAGAAGAGCAACACGAATAATTAGAGGTCTGGAACACTTGATTTATGAGGGAAGATTGAAAGAGCTGGGTTTGTTTAGTCTGGAAATGAGAAGACTGAGAGGGGACATGATACCAGTTTTCAAGTATGTAAGAACTTGTCACAAGAAGGAGGAAGAAAAATTGTTCTCCTTAACTGCTGATGTAGGACAAGAAGCAATGGGTTTAAATTACTGCAAGGGAAGTTTAGGTTGGACATTAGGAAAAAATTCCTAACTGTCAGTGTGATTAAGCACTGGAAAAAGTTGCTGAGGTAAGTTGTGGAATCTCCATCATTGGAAGTTTTTAAGAGCAGGTCAGACAAACAGCTGTCAGGGCTGGTTTAAGATGGTACTTGTCCTGCCAGGAGACAGGACTCGATGACCTCTCATGGTCCCTTCCAGCTTCTATGATTCTATGTAACCAACAATAGGTATGTCTATATAAGCCATAGAAAATTGCCCATTCATTTACAGATAATGTAGATAGCTGCTATTAATTTCAATGTCATTTAAACTGTATTACTGCAAATATAGCATCTGCATGATGATGGTTGAGGCAATGATTTTTTTCTTAATCATCTGAGAATACAGCAGCCTTATGAGTGAAGGATCACAGTCAGTTAGCATTTTAAGAGAACAATGATAAATAGAAGTTACATAACTTTTCTTATAAAAAGGATTCAATTTGCAGTGCACCTTTTAAGAATTTCAGTCGGTAGTGCATGCTTATGGGCACTGAAAGGGAAAGTTGGTGGCAGAACGCTGGGTATAAGAAAATGATCTTAGGTAAATGATATGGTATCCTGGGTGGATCATAAGGACTATTCATCCATAAAGAATTTTGCTGAAGATCATATAGAAAGGGCTACCATAGTTGCAAACCTCCAGTAATGGAGATGCCACATATGCATGACTTCAGTGAAATATGCTTCACCACTGCAAGCCCTACAGAAGATACAAGATCTGTCTAAACTCCAGGTTTTGAAGACTATCTCCTATTAAAAGAATAAGTAAGTAAATAAATATTTTTTTTAAAGTCATTAAAAGTGCCACAGGACTTCTTGCTTGTTGTGAGGAATTATAAACACAGTGAACATGGTAATCTGAGCTGAAATTGCTTGGCAAAACTCTGGATAGGCTGTGCTGCGGCTAGCTCTTCTGTGTAGTTTATTGCCAAATTTATTGAGACTTAGCAAAAAAGAATGTATTAGCTTAGAGTTTCATCCTCAAACCACCTGAATTATTTTCAGTTAAGGGTAGAAGACTTGTGTAAGGACACTGGCACAAGGCATTGATGTTTCTCCCCACTACCTAAATAGCTCAGGATTCCTTTCTTACACTGTCTAGCATTAAGATGTTGGAGAAACTTCTAGATTTTATTCTAGTAAGTTAAAGATACATGTGAATAAAAGTATGTGAAAGTGAGTTAAAAGTATGTGAAAGTTATCAGTTGTCTAATGGAGTATGCGGAAGTGAGCTTCTAGTCTCTAGTACAGTTCCAGTTAGGCATGGATCAGCATTGCTAAACTACCATCGCCATAGTTGTCATTATCTATTATCCTAAAGCTGAAGTCCAAATAAGTGTGCAGACTGAAATACTAATTGGATATGGTCCCAATAGCCGAAAGTTGAAATACTTTAATAGTCAATATTAGGTAGCTTAAGAAAAGTTTTTATAGAACTATCAAGCCAGCAGAATCACTAGTGTTAAATTCACTAACAGTTTAACACACAGAAAAATAGTTGTTGCGAAGCCTGACCTGGAAAAAGTCATCTTCTCTCTGCAAGCCATTCATGTTTGTTATTCTTATTGCCAGCCTCCTATTTGATTTGTAAGCTTCAGTGATAAACCTGTCAGGGTTAGGAATCATAAGAGTGGGAGTAGACAAACGTAACTAGAATAAAATACCTAGGTTTTGGATGAAGGGTTTATTACTAATCCCAGGTCTGAATCTAGACTTTGTCCCTGTCCCCTATTTCGCTACCCAGAGGAGAGCACCATATTATAATTGTAATACATCAGCTGTATAGTAGGTGTGGCCAAACTGCGGCTCAGGAGCCGCATGCGGCTCTTGAATGAAAAAGTGTGGCTCCCCGAAGAATGTCAGCAAATCAATTTAGGAAAGCAGCCCCAGCCCAGGAGTTCAGAAGGGGGCTGGGACGATGGGGAGAAGTGGTGGCATGGTCAGGTGTGGTGGGGAGAAGTGCGGTATGGTCAGGATTTTAAAAAACTCACCACTAGCCTGCATTCTTCTACATAGAGCAACAGCTAAGTTTTTACTGTGTAGGCCTAATTTTCATGGCAACCTTTATAATTATTAGAATCTGACATTAGTAGGATCAACATGTGCCCTCTTTTTACAATAAAATTAAAGTATGTAATGAATTATAAACTTAGCTATTTTGGAGTAGGTAAAAGTACATGGCTATATGCCTCAGTGCAGCTCTTGATGGTTTAATAATCAACTTGTGCAGCTCTTGAGTTCCATAAGTTTGGCCACCCCTGTTATATAGAGTCAAGGAAGCAGTGATGAGAAAAACAACAGAACAAAGAGCTCAAAGTAAATGTCAAATATAAAGAAAAATATGTCTGAGTAATAAAAATAATGTGAAATAATGCTTCATAAAAAGCATTTTGAAAGAAAAAATAACATATAGCTAAAACCCTTGTATCAAGCTCTAATTGACAGTAAATCTTCACATGGAGACAACTTTCATTAATCCTTTTTTCTGCCCCCTTTAGTTGCATCTAGCCAGGTCCCTCAACTTTTCCATGCTGTGGATTTTTTTTCCCTTTCTTTTCTTAAGTACATCCCCCCCCGGTAATTAGAGCAATTCTCCCCTTTCTTTCTCTGGCCTGGAGTTCACTGGCTAAAGTGGGGGAGGCCAGCACCACTAAACTGTGAAACAAAGATAAAATATTGCAGGGTCTCCAGTTTTCGAGAAAATACAGCAGTTAACCGATGGACAGTATCATTTTACACTGCATAGATATCACTTTTGACTTGAGTGGTTAGCCAAAAATTCAGGATTTAGTAGGTTCTAGTTAGGATGAGAAGTTGATAAGTGTTTAGAATAGAATCAAACCAAACCATAGGGTTGGAAGGGACTTCATGAGATCAAGTCCAACCCCTTGGAGCTTGAGCCCAGGACCTTCTGCATATTAAGCAGAGGTGCTAGCTATTACACTATTTGCAGGTTTCTTTGGTGCAGTTTCGTTTATTGACAAAGACTATATAGTATGTGCCTCTGAACACAAGGAAGCAAATAGCTGGAAACAGTTCTGCTCACAGGAACAAGGACACATTCTTCAGCCTGTACCCTAACCAAAAATCTTTCTGTGGGCTTCTTTCAGGTTCATGCACTGTATTTTCAGCTGCCCTTTCAAACAGTCTGTTTTGCTGTCTCTGGTTCTCTGTGAGCTTGCTTTCTCACTCATACCTACTCACTCTCCTAAAAATGCCTAGAAAGTTTAACACATTCAATACAAAGTGTTGGGTTCACACATTCCTTTTGCCCTAAGTGGGAACTTGTTATTGTTATCCTAACAGTTATGTTAATTAAAGGGTGTATTTATACCCATCAGTCCCAATGAAGTTTGTGATCTATGCAGTAAACAGTACCTCCCAGTATAACAATATTTTTTAACTTCCACAAATAATATAGAGGGTAACTAATAATACTTTGTGTGTATGATTTAACACTTGGACAAAGATCTGGTTTTCTGCTTTAATAATTTCCAAAGGGGTAGCTTTCTTTTCCTATTACAACAGGTGATTTGACCTCATCTTCCTCTACATGCTGATCCTCAGTGTTTGAATCTTAACAACTGCTTTGATTTGCTGTTACAGTATGACCTGAGCCCATGACTCACACTTCCCCTGCATTTATATTCCTCCCATTCTGTAAATTTCCCCCATCTTCAAAGCATCTGACAAAGTTGGATTTTCTCCCACAAAAGCTCTTGTAATGAATAAATGTGTTAGTCTTTAAGTGCCACAGGACTCCTTGCTTGTTTTGCTGTAACAATGTTACCCTTGAAGTTTATGAGTGCTCTTGCTCGGGGTGTTGCCTCAGAATGATTCAGCAGTACAAAAAGATGATTTGTTATGATAAGATAAAACATTTTGTAAAGTTGCTAGATCACGGAAAATTCTAGACAGTTATAAAATCTGTAATGGAAAAGTAAAGGTTGAATAAACAGTTGTAACTTGTATACATGTTAAACTGCTTGGCTATCTGGAACTGGTGATTGACTCAGATAAGTCACATTGGGAACCAAATTTCTATGGCCTGACAAGCCCACAGAATTTATTCTTTTTATATACTTATCTTTCTTGATGAAGGAAGAAAAAATTGAGAGGGCATTTGGTTAACCCTGTTCCAGTAAGCAGACAAACTAATTGCTTGATGATAGTTTTTGTTGTGCACTGATGTTTGTCTGCTGACATTGACTGACGTGGTAATGCTCTACTTTATGTATAAAAGGAAGATAGTATGAGGAACAAGTACATAGTATATAATAGTCTAACAATAAATCCATATTACAGTTTTCAGTGAGATCTCTCCTAATGATAGCTTTTAATATCCATTAAGTTCTTGCATTGTACTGGGACAACTTTTTGTTTCAGAAGGTGGAGGAAGTAACGAGAGGGATAATTCTTTTAGATTTGATTTTGACTAATATGTGAACCTTATCTGCATAAGCAGCCCAAAGGACTGAGGGCCTGATGAAGTGAGTTTACTTTGTTCCACAATTTTTTCCCTTGTATCACAGATGGTCTCCTGTTGTGCATGGATAGGATCTTGGAACTGGTCTTGGCCAGATGGTGCTAAAAAGGGAGAAGATTAAGGAAGCTATATTCCCCTTTCTCACCTATAGCAGTCCATACAGAGGACAGCTGTAATTTCACTTGAGGCAGAGCAGTGCCCAAGGAATTAGTGGTGTCTGTGTAGCACTGTTAAAAGATGCAGAGGACTTCCAGTGCAATAATTTCAGTGTCATGGTGCCTTAGATAAGCAGAGCAGTTTCAGGCAATGTCCAGGTAATAATGTACTTCCACTTCCAGTGCACAACTGTCTTTTAGCCCTCAAATCACTAAGCTCAAATATACGTCAAATCACTGAGGTAGAAACAGAGATTATAAACTTGCATGAAACTGATCCTTCTGTTTCCTAAAGTGGTTTGGCCATAGGTAGGTTGAAGGCTACCGGAGCAGAGTAGGAAAGCTTGTGTTCTTGTTATCATGCTGTACCTGCTCGGTGGATGAAGGATTTCTACTTACACAGCTGACAGTACAGTATTAAATTAATTTTTATGAAGGCAGAAATTATTTCACAATAAAAACCCCATCATCTTTGACGTAAAATTCTTGCATTCAATCTTTAAATGTTGGTAATAATATAGTATTTGGGTATGTTATTAAAATAGGCATCTCAAAATAAGATCCCTTTTAAAGTAGCTTTTAATATTTGGAATCCTTCTTTGATCTTTGTGTGCATTTTGGATTTCAGATATCTTATTTAGGTATTTTTATACTCTTCCTTCAGGGATCATTATTCTAGTGCATCATGTGCAGGAAATTTCAAGGTCAGCATTACTTGAACAGTAGTAATAGTCCCAACAGAAAGATAAATATATATTGACTGAGGCTGGAGCTCTGATTTTTTGCAGTTGCTGAAGGTCAACAGCTCCTCTGAGGTGCTCTCCAACCTTCAAAAGTCTATAGGTTAAATCACTGATGAATTACTGCAGTTTGCTAAATGGCGGAAACATGCATTGTAGGCACAGGCAGCTTATAGTATTGTGCTCATTGACTGACAAAATTTTGTTTCTCTTCCAGTTGTTGATTGTTAATACAGTCTTGGTTCTAAAATTTTATGAAAATAACTGCAAAAGTGAACAGTTCAATTTTTTACACATCAGGCTATTATGCAAAGCAAGCTGACTGCCCTTTTTACTGTAAAGACCTCCAGTTTTAGCCATTGCTCATCATCAGCTAAGTTTAAATGCAGTCACTATTAGGGCCAAATTATTTCACTTATTGACTTGAACTAATTAGTAATAAGTACTAAAAGGATCAGGAAGTCCTATGAATGCAACTACTCTCATATTACTGGCAATTACTGAGATGCCTAACTTCAGTGCCAGGCAAATTGACTGAAACTATAGTAAAGAACAGACTTACTAGACACCTACATGAACGCTATACTTTGGGAAAGCGTCAGTCCAGTTTTGGTACAAGGGAAATCATGTTTCGCCAATCTGTTAATTCTCAGAGGGCACCAACAAACGTGGACATAGGTGATACAGTGGATATAACTTACTAGAAATGTCAGAAAAGCTTTGATAAGGCTCCTCACCAAAGACTTTTAAGTAAAGTAAGCAGTCATAGGATGAGAGGGAAGTTTCTCAAATGAATTAGTTTTTTCTTTAAAAGATATTAAACAGAGGTTAGAAAAATCATCAGTTTTCACAGTGGTGAGAGGTAAATAGCAGAGTCCCCCTCTCACAAAGAATGTGCACTGGCCCCAGTGCTGTTCAACATATTCATAGATGACCTGGAAAAAAGGGAAAATGGTAAAGTGGCAAAGGTTGCATCTGATACAAAATTACTCAAGATAGTTAAGTCCAAAACTGACTGCAAAGAGTTACAAAGCGCTTTTATAAACTAGGGCGGCTGGGCAAGAAAATGGCAGATGAAGTTCAGTGTTGATAAATGTGAACTAATGCATATTGGAAATCATAATTCCAGCTATACATATAAAATGATGAGGTCTAAATTAACTGTTACCACTCAAAGGGATCTTGGAGTCTTCGTAGATAGGTCTCTGAAAATATCCATTCACTGTGCAGTGGCAGTTAAATACAGAGACTATTTGGAGCTGTTAATGGATAGATGATAAAACAATAAATATCACAATGCCTCTGTATAAATCCGTGGTATATCCACACTATAAATATTGTGTGTAGTTCTGGTCACCCAATCTTGAAAATATATTAGAATTGGAAGAAGTATAGAGAAGGGCAACAAAAATAATTAGGTGTACAGGACAGCTTTCATACAAGGAGAGATTAAAAAGATTGGAACTCTTCATTTTAAAAAAGAGACGACTAAGGGGTTTATGACAGAAGTCAATAAAATCATGAATAGTGTGTTGAAAGTGAATAAGGGAGTGTTATTTACTCCTTCACAAAACACAGGAACCAGGTGTCACCCAATTAAATTAATACCAGCTATAAAACAAGGAAGTATTTTTTAATGCAACATACAGTCAATCTGTGGAACTAGTTGCAGTGGCTGTTGTGAGGGCCCAGGTTCATAAGAGACTTAGATAAGTTCATAGAGTGTAGGTTCCCTCAGTGACTATTAGCCAAGATGTTGAGGGTGGAACTCTGTGCTCTGAGAGTCCCTAAGCCTCTGGTTTTCAGAAACTAGGCTTGAATGGTGAGATTATTGCTGTGTTCTCTTCATTCCCTTTCAAGCATTGGGCACTGGCTGCTGTTAGAAGAGAGAATACTGGATGAGATGGATATTGGTCTGATCCAGGATCGCCATTCTTATGTTTCTTTCAGGAGTAATGTAACAGTATTTGGTCTTAATTTTTAAAATATGATTTCCTGACTATATGTGGTCTTCTTGGTAACATGGGATTAAAAAACAACAAGAACAACACAAATACACCAAAATCCCAAAGAACTGGATAGCTTTTCCTTAATTAGAAAATATTTTGAAGGTTGTGGGATAATTATATTACTGATTACTTAAAAATGAGCCCATCAGGATATCATAAAATTAAATGAGATACTTGACTCTTCACATTTCCAATAGTCTATTCAAGAGAACATGATCCCTGCAGGTCAGCACTGACAGCTCTAGTGGAGCTGAATAAATAGTCTTGTTTTACAGTTGCCTAATTTTCTCCTAGGTTTTATCTAACCCTTGTATACCACACCATGAAGGCTTTTGTTATTTGAGTTAGTCTTCTTTATAGCTGAAGAAACACTGAAAGAGACTGTCATAACTACATTTCTTGTATTGTTATTTCATAGTTTGATACATTTCTATTTTAGGGATCCATTATTTCAGTTTGATATGAAAGTAGAAGCTTTTAATTAAACTTTATACTGAAGTGAATGTAAAGAACATAATTTTTTCAATGGAAAATTTTACTTCTAATTAATATGTCAAATATGAAACACATTTATGTATAGATTTTTAATTTAATCAGTGACCTTCATGAATATTACATATTAAATCATTTTGACAGCTCCCAATTTCTACTGTACAGTGATCAGATGGTTCAGGTTTTCATGTAACAATTCTGGAATTAATAGCATCACTCTGAGTAAACATATGCCAGGAGTACAGCACCGCTATTTTATTATTTAACTGTTCCATATCCTGTTCCACAGTTCTATAGTTTTCAGTATGATTTTCAGTCAGATGAAAATATAGAGATCCCACTGCAGAACTGAAAGGGATCTTCTAATGCAGACTGATTTAATTCAAAGTTGTATGACTGAAATATGCTAATATGCCTAACCTGATCCTAATGTTGGATATTAAAATAAATGAGCTACTTTTCAGAGGTGCTGAGCATACCCATCTTTTGCAGTTAATTTGTCTAGAATACATAAAAATAATGACAAGTAGATTAAAACTACAGTTAAACTTGATACAGAGAAAGACAGTACTTTCTTGATCATGGTCAGTGTAGCTCCATCAACTTCCTGATTTAATTTAACTGGCAACAATTGAAAACTTAAAAACAGTAATATTGTTTTATTATAATAGCAAACACTTCGTGTGTCCATTCCTGTGCTACCACTAACCTATTGTATGACTTTGGATAAATCACTTAAACTCTTTGGCTATGTTTACACCTAAAAGCTTAGTTTGGACTTGCTTAGTCTGAACCAAATAGTTTGAAGTTAGTTTGAGCTTAACGTGTATTTTTAGTTTGAACTCACATTTTAGTTTGAACTAAACAAGCGTAGCTAGTTCACTGAAAGTTATTTTGAACTGAACAACTGTGTTTAGTTTGGATTTCTAGCTTGAACTAGCATGACTACATCATGCTAATTTGAACTAAGCAATTAGTTTGGACTAACCAGCTGAACTAACTAGTTCAAACTAAGTTAATTTTTTTTAGTTTGAACTAGGCAAAGCCTAGTGTAGACAGGGCTCAAACTAGTCCAGATTAAGTCTCCTTAATCCTGACTAATTTGCTAGTGTAGACATACCTTTTCTGCCTCATTTTGCCCATCTGTTAAACAGGTATAGTATCTATCTGTGAGGAGTATTGTGAGACTTAGGCAGATTCACTGCCATCAGATTGATCTTTCCAGATCGACTTCATGGTTGGTTAAGACCTGCTAAATTGATTTAGAAATCAATTTAAAAAACCCACCCTTCCATGTAGTATAGCGTTGCATTGATGGGAACACATTTCCCATCAATGCAGCAACCTGAAGACTGTGCTACTCTGAAGGGGAGTTAGGAAGCTGATGGGAGTTTGCAAGCTGTTTTGCGTAGCTTGTGTAATTCTTACTGACCGCCACTGAATTTTGCTACCAGTAGACCAGACCCCCAGTTAGCTAGTTTGCAGGGAATTTTGTGATCCTGTGATGAAAGCTTCTTTATTGATGTACACATCAATGTAGAACATTTTTAATTTGAGAAGGCTATACATAATTTTCCCTGGGATTACAAATTCCATGTTTAAATTTGGAAGAATTTATTACATTTTACTGTGTTTTACCTTTCTGTGTTTGAAATGCTTCCTCGTGTATCATTTTATCATTGCATGATTCTAAGTCAGCTCTCCAAAACATTGAGTACCTTTAATAATAATAGGTATGAAGGTTTTAGGTTCTTGATTTTTGTTTTTATCCTTGTAGAATTACTATGGAAGATCTATGAGTAGTGCACTTGTCAGTGCTTTTAAATTTATCACTGTGGTGTTTCAGAATCATTTGTATCACTGTCTTGCCATATTGCTTAACATTATGAACAAAAAAGAGTACAAGACATTTCATTATAAGACAGTATGCTGACTATAAAATTGAACTATTTGTTGATAAGATCAAATATATAGCATTGCTTCATTGACCTGTGCAGGAAGAATAATTTTTTAATGTATTAAATTGTTTCAGTCTGTTCTTTGGTTAGGTTATTTCTCCACTCATGTCACTTCATTCTAAAATGTTATAAATGTGGAAAGTTCCTCTTTTGCTTGTCAACATCCTTTATCTTTGTTTTGCTTGATTTAAAAGCTTTTTACTTTGATGCCCAATATTTCATTTGCCACATATTAACATTAAGTCAACTGTGAAATAATTAAAACTACAGTAGTAATTGAGAGTGTGTTTTTGCTTTGTGAAGGGTTTGCTATTTCACTTCTGGAACACTAAATCTATCTACAGTTCTTTTGTATCATCCTGACTCCCATACTGCTTGTCAAGGAGTTAAAATGTTCATGACTTAATTACCTTATGCAGCCTGATATCCACATTTTGCCATGTACATAAATACATGTAGCTAACTGTTGGCATTGATCGTACTGGTGGTACATGTAGATGAAACAGAAAGTAGGTAAAACAATTGTCATGTCCTTTCAATAAATAAATTTTTACTGTCATGTCTTTTAAGTAAATAAATTTTAATTTTTAAAAGAACATTTTAACTTTACATATTTAGAGGATAAAAGAAAACCAAGCTTCAGGAAGTCCAGTAGCCCAAGTGCAAAATATGTTCAACCCAGCAATGTGAATTCCAGTCTAACTGTGATCTGCCATTTTAGATTTCAAAATTCAATTGAACTGCATCCCCATCAGACCATAAGTTATGGTGTAAAATTTTCTGGGGCAACATTTCTTCTAGTTCTCAAGCAGGTTTTTTCTTTTCTTTTTCATCAGGTCATTTGTTAGCAATCATTAGACTTCCTTGTCTGACTACATCTGACCTGCTGGGGTCCACCTTTCTATCTATAATGTTATGACCCTGCCAGTAACTGGTCCATGGAGTGCTTTCCCGAACATTCATCCAGAAACCACAGGCTTTTCAGCCTAAGTGACAATAACAGCCATTACTCTAAAATTCCCTAAACATGGCCCTATTCTTTTTAAGATTTCAGTAACTCAAAATAAAAAGGAGACATGCAGCTAAAAGCTTCGCTTGCCAACAGATGTTTCAGAAATACTGGACTTGATTGTCTGGTCTAGTCTGGTATGGAAAGTTATCTGTCTCTGTAGTCTATTCTCAGTTAGTTTTCTCTTCTGTTTTTTTTTCATTTCTGCTTTTACTGTTTGATAACATTGGTCTACATTTCAAAGGAATTGCCTTTTTCTGTTAGTTTGGTTTGATGATGGGGAATGTATTATTTTGTCATGCCTGTACCTTGTCATTCTCATATCCTAGGGGTAGCACAACTACAGCAACACTAAAAGTAAGTTGTAAGGGATGGCCAGCCTCCACTTTCCCCCCTTAGGCCTGGTCTGCTCTAGGAAATAAGGCTGGTATAATTGTATTCCTCAGGAGTATCAAAAATCCACATAGCTGAACAGTGCAGTTAAACCAGTCTAACCCCTGGTGTAGACAGCACTAAACCAATGAGAAAATTCTTGTGCCTGCTTACCTAAGCCTTTCAGGGAGATGGATGTTAGTCTAGTTCAGCAAAACAAACAGGGAGTCCTGTGGCACTTTGAAGACTAACACAATTATTTATCACATGAGCTTTTGTGGGAGAAAATCTGACTTCATCAGATGCTTGAAGATGGGGAATTTACAGAACAGGGGGAAAATAAATGTTGGGAAGTGCAAGTCATAGAAGACACCATTGCAGGACCTAATTGAACTAGCAACTTCCAACAAGCACTCATTCACCTGGTCATCCACCAGTGTGATTTATGGCATTATTTAACAAGTGTTAAAAGGGACATGGCAGAAACAAAAGTCAAAGATTCAGAAGAAATTCAATATTCAGAGCCCCCCCCATGTTATCAGCTTTGAATGATAAAACCATACCCATTTCTAATTATCTAATTTACTTTTCACCACATTTATACCATTAGTTGACACTTTTCACCTCACTTCTGTTTCTGGTCAGGTCTGTCTCATGAGATAGCGTAAAGTAATGATGTTTGGGTTTCTCCCAAAATGCCCCTCTGCCATATATACTGTACAAATAGGACAGTCTCTGTGCAAAAGAATAAATGGACACAAATCTGACATCAGAAGTAGCAACATTCAAAAACCAGTAGGGGAACACTTCAATCTTCCTGCTCACTCCATTGATGATTTGTTAATAGTTGTGTTCAAACAAATGGATAATTAATTGAAGCTTGAAAGATAGACAAGAATTTGAATTCATATGCCTGTTTGACAACTTTGCTTTAGGTTTAAATAGGGACTTTAGATTTTTTTTTTTTTTTTTTTTTTTTTTACAATAAGTGATTTGACTTCACCTTCCTCTATATGCTGTTCCCTGGTGTTTGAATCCTAACAACTGCTTTGATTTGCTGTAACTGTCTGACCTGACCCTATGCCTTACACTTCCCTGCATTTATTTTCCTCTTTTTCTTTGAATTTCACATCCTCAAGCGTTTGAAGTGGGATTTTCTCCCACAAAAGCTCATGTGATAAATACATTTGTCAGTCTTTAAAAGTGCCACAGGACTCCTTTTTTGCAATGCTGATGGGATTTCCTCTTGTTGGCAGAGGTAGCATTTTTAGTGAATTACGAAACTACTGAAGCAACATTTTTCTTCTATCTGTAAACAGCAGTTGTGTAGGTGAGATAGGACTTCTTGAACACCGTCAGCCTGATCTTTTAATTGAATTCCCATTCATTTCAATAAGAATTCTTTGTGAGTGGAAGACTTTCAAAACTGGGTCCTTATGTGTACCTGTGAGATAGATCTCTTCAGATTATCTGTATTGGATCTTAAAGTAGTTATCAGCATTGATTCTATGCATTTTGTTACTGTTCTGTCAGTAAAGAATGGAGAGGAATGGGGGGGGTAAAAACAATGTATTTCTTGATGAATTTAAATGTTAATAAAGAAGTTTATAAAAATTCCTTAATCAATCAAAGTTGTCACTTTTATACAATAGCTTGGGCAGTAGAAAACAACTTGGCAGAATTTTTACTGTCATAAGTAGCAAATATTATATGGTTCAAAACATTTTAATTTTTAAACTCTTGTTTTTATTCTTCGCTTGCTGAAAAATTATTCTTGAAAAATAAAGAAACTGCCCTGTGGTCAAAGATAGTCTTAACTACCTGTCAATCAAAAGGAGAAGTTTGTTGAGACATTTAATTACAAGATAATGTAGTCATCAAAATGTCGTTGTGGTAACTGACAGCTCATTTTGGACTGAAAGCGTACAGCTACCTCCCCTGAGGTCAGAGATGTTATGAGGTTAACTTAGTAATGACAAGTCCTTTATTATCACATTATGACATTGAAAAAAATTGCAATTATACTAATAAATTAATAACAGTAATAAAATGACAGTCATAATTGCATAATATACATGTTGTCAGCTGCATTTTTGTTACATGGTTGGAATTTTTATTTTAGCAGCATATCTTACACTATATTAAATTATCCTGATATAGCACTGACATGCAAGGGCTTCTGGAATTTCTGAAGACTTGGACAGTTGCAGAGGTTGCTGTATGTACAGAAAGGCAACTTGAAAATTAAGAGGCTTTTCATCTATATAGGCTTAGTAAATAAATTAAGCAACTAATGGTTGAATTCTAGAATTATCCAATCACTTTTCCTCAAGAATCACTCTTTGCAAGATCCATAAAGGAAGTCTAATAGCTTTAATAAGGTAAAATAAGAGGTGAAAGTGTTATGCGATTTGGCCATGAGCCTCTGATATAATTTTTAAAGCGACTACTTTTTGCCCATTTTAGACTGGAAACCCACATAGGCACTGACATTGGGTGGAGTTAAGTGAGTTCATATTATAGGTCAATATGGTAGTATTATATTTTTGTCTTTTGTATATTCAGATATGGAACTTCAAGTGGAATTTGTATTTATTCAAGGTCTCATTTTACTCAAATTTAAGTCAATGCAAAAGTCGTATTGAATTTAATGGTGCCTTCACCTTAGACCAAAAAGATATTAGCTTCAGTTCTGTGCTCCATTTTTCCAGTGGTAGCAAGACACTGCAATTGAAGATGAAAAGCCTACAGCAGTGGTTCTGAAACTTTTCTCTGTGTGGCACACTTTGATACCTTTAATTATTTTGAGGCACACCAACTTACAATCTGTCCAAATGAATCCATAAATATTCATGACACAATCCAGAACTCAAGTAGTTTTTCAAAAAATTCCATGGCACACATGCTCCTGTGCCGTGATACACTGGTTGGGAAACACTTTCCTACAGTACACTCACCATTACCAGAGTAACTTCATTTCTGGATCACAAAACTTAAAATTCTTTAGTAGAAGGAAACAGAGAATGATTGGGAGGGGGGAGTGAAGGAAGGGAACAGTTAAGATTAAAATATGCATATAAAATCATAACTGTGCATTGAGGTTTTCAATTTAGAGATTATTTAAGGTTACATCTGTGACAGGAAGAAAATTGACAGGCTTTAACATTCTCAGAGGCTACACTGCTTCCCACCTCCCAGTTTATCATAGTGGGATAGGCAACATGGAAAGAAGGGAGGAAATGAGATTGCTTGCCTGAGAATCTAAGGTGGGGCCCTCCTTGTCCAGATGCCTCTACCTTCCTTTGGCATGGCACTGAGAGTTAGGAACTAATTGGCTCCACATTGCATTCCCCTCTCCTGTTAGCTTTTGCTCCCTTTATCTGCTCCTCCCTCTCTATAGTCATAATATAGGGGCTGTGTTTTTAAGATTCTGTGGCTGTGACCTGTTTTGAGATGGGACAGGATTTTTTTCCCCACCTGGACCAAAGTGGCAGAATTCTGGTGTATTTTTTCTTTCCTTGCACCATTGTGGCATCAGAGTGAGGATTAGAAGTTGGAAATTCATTACTAAGAATTCATGGGAATGTCTAGGTTGTTGCTTATGGGCTTATGTCAAGTGCAGATAAAACTAAAAGGACTGGCTTTAAGACATAAGAGACTTGGAATTTTGCTCTGGGGAAAGGGGAAGACCTGAAGTCTTTGTAGGTTGAGGTTCCCTTGCAATACCCTTCACTTGCCTTGGGAGAGCAATGGCAAGAGGGATTCAGCAGTGAGTTGTGTCCTATGGTAGGCAACACAAGGTAGGTCAACTTAGTGGTTGTATGGTGGTTCCCTATGTCTAACATTGGACCCAGTTAAATACCTGGTAGGCGAGAGACAGTGTTTGGATAGGTTCAGGGCTGGCTTAACCAAATACACAAACGAGGCAGCAGCCTAAGGTGCCATGCTTTAAGGGGCATCCAATTAAACAGAAATGAATTTTTTCTCTATTTTAAAATATATATTAATATGGTATCATTTTTCTCTACAGTGAATGGGGGGAGAGGAAGGCGCCAAAGTCATAGTTCAACTAGGGCACCAAAAACCCTTGGACTGGTCCTTGATAGCTGCATTGCACCCATTCCAGATGTTAATAAAATTGAGGCCTGTTGCTTAAATCCTTCCTTTGTATTTATCTGTGTGTCTAATCAGTGCAGTTCTGGGCTCTGATAGAATTTAAACCGACAAAAAGTTGGTTATGGGGGAGTGCAGCTTGATGATAGAAATTTTCTTTTTTTGAAAAAAGAGTATTCTAGCCAAGCATCAATCATACAGAAATTACTCTTAAGATATACTGAACAATTAGTGTGACAGTAGGAAGGAGAGACCATATTTTCCGCCACATTTGTTGAGATGGAGGCATGGATAAATTTGTGTATTCATAGATTGAATACTGGATTTTGTGTTTGTTGCATATGCTGCTCTTTTTGTTCTATGAATAGTCACTGGCTTATTAATTCTTCATTGTCCATCTTCAACTTCATTGTTAATGTAGATAAATAACTTCATTTATTGATTTACCTACCTTTCCCTTTATCTATTCCCTTTAATGCAACTCATCCATTCTAGGGGAAGATGCCTAAATTTGATCTACCTTCTAAGTCATATTATGTTTGAACCAGTATATAAGGACAACAAGGGGAATTTCCACTCTTTTTGCTCTGAAATAAAGTGGGAGGTCAGAGCAGGTGTGTCAGACTTATGGCCTGCAGGCTGGATTCGCCACACCAAGGATCCTCATCCGGTCCACAGAGTCCCTGTCTGGGTTGTACCTGGGAGCTCTCTGCAGCAGCAGCAAACCTGAGCAAGGCTAGGTATGCTGCTCACTCACTCACATGATCCAAGTCACAGCACAGGGGCACAAAGGAAGTGGTCCAGTCAATCCCGGCTCAGCTCTGCTGTTGTCTGCTAACCAATCAGAGTCTCAGTCACAGCAGGCAAGGCTGGGCTCCTGGAGAGCCACTGCACTGTGCCTCAGCCCAAATATTCACAGTCAGCCAGTCAGCATGCTAATCTGATTGACAGTACATTGCATGAATCACAGATGATAAAAGGAAAAAGTGGGTGGGGCCCACATGGGAATGAGCCAATCAAAAGCCAGCTGGGAATGAGCCAAACCAAAGGTCAGCATGCTTAATGACTGACAGTGAGTGGGTGGGGGGCAGGAGCCCAACCTGACTGTGACTGATTGATTGCCTGCCACTGTGTGGTAGGGGAACGGGGTCCCAGAGCTGCACAGCAGGGGAAGAGGTCAGGGAGCCAGCATGGGGAAGGGGACTCCACAGGGCAGGGGAAAGGGAAGGTGTCAGAGAGCCTGGGGGGTTGCGGAGGGGAAAGGGGAGCACATGCTGCTCTGAATGAGGCAGGGGAAAGGGTTGGGGAACCCATGCAGCCATGTGGCCTATGTCAGATGTCCTGTCCTCCCACACTGAATGAATCATAGAATCATAGGGTTGGAAGGGAATGAGTTTGACAGCTCTGGCATGAGCATTTTTAGTGCACCTCCGTCAGGCTCCTACTGGCAAACATGGAATAGATAGTATTTGCGTTTTCACTAAAAGCTATGTTGTTGAAGCCTTACTCCCATTTGTGACCCCTTAGTCATGTGAGGAATCCTATGGAAGTTAATTGGGGTATCAACACAAAGAAGTTCTCACCAATAAAAAGGTTGCTCAAGATATTCTTAAATTTGAAAGTATGATGGTTATCCAACCTCTGAATCCCTGAATAGGTGTTTTTAATATGTTTAAATTTCATTTTACTATAATTTTGTTTGTTAAAAGGATGTTCAAGTTTGTTCAGTCAAGTGCTCAAAAGTTAGGAAATGTCTTAATTAAAGAAGCAAGATTGTCAGGAAGCAAACTCCCCTGTTAAAGCTCAAATTCGTGTCCAGAGCAGAGATGCTAAATGTTCTCAATGAAATGGTTATCAGAATTTTAATGTGGGCAGAATGTCTTTTCTCCAACCACATATTCAGAAATAGCTGAACTGTATAAATGAAACTAGACAGAAACCAGAAAACTGAGTCTGAGATAAGATACATGACATGGAAAAAAATTTCAACCAGACCAATTAAAGTTTGTTGAAGTTACAAGCTGCCTGTCTCTTAGTCAATAAACTGCAATAGTTGTGAAAATTGTAAATGGCCAATGTTAGAGTTAATTGTGCCTCAAGCAACTTAGAATTTTAGTTTTCTTTTTCTGCCACGTATGCTGGGCAGGTTTCTTGTTTGCTGGAATCTACCCTCTGCTCCTCTTCATTTCTGAGTTATATGGTGCTTTATCCCTTGGGTGTGCTTAAGAAAGATCACCATCTGTGTGCTCAGGGAGAAGAGGCTTACCCATTGGTGCCAAGAGTTAAATTTCTTAACGTTAAGCACAAATGCAAAATGGCAGTACCTGAGGATTAATGAATAACAGGAGTCTTTAATTTATTTTGAAGGAGTTTGTAAATGATGTTTAATATTCAAGAAATTTTCCCCTTGGTGTTTTTATTGCTTGCCTTTTTTCTGTGAGTTAATGTATAGTATGTGATAACTATTTAGCAGAAGTCAGTTGGTGATGAGCTGAGAAGACCTGGGCTTACAGGGGTTTTTTCCCTCACAAAAAGCAAGATTTTTCAGTTGGAAGTGTTATTGGCTTTCATAAGAAGTAATGCTTTTTAAAGCAAAACGCATGAAGTAAGCAACCCCATTGCCCTGCCTACAAAATGTGAAGTGTACTGTATGTTTTTGAGTTTTATGGATTGTATTAGATTCGTCTGTTCTTTTAAAATTTATTTTCTATTATAGCTGAAAGAACAGTGTGGGGAAAAAAAAAGAAAAAACAAAAGTGGAAAAAACAAAACCCTTTACACATTAAACAATGAACATTCAGATAGTGTTTGTAAGTACAGTCCTGCATGGAAACAAAAGTGTGGATCCGCATCCACTCAGTGACAGTATCTATCTGGTCCGTGTTCCCCATGTCATGTTTTATCTACGTCTGTAACTGTATCCACAACTGAGATTGGGCTCACAGTCAGCATTTTAGCCTTTGATTGGCTCAGTCCCTACAAGGGTCTCACCCACTCTTTCCTTTTCTTGTTTGCAGTTTGCACGCTGTGCTGTCAATCAGAGTTTCTTGGCCACCAGTGAAATTTCTGATTGACAGCATGGCATGCAAACTGCAAACAAGAAAAGGAAGAAGTGGGCAGGGAAGTCATGGGGAATGAGCCAATCAGAGGCCAGCATGCTGGTTGATTGACAGTGACTCTCCAAGCCCCAGCCTGCTGCGACTGAGACTCTGGCTGGCAGACCATAATCAGAGCTGAGCCGGGAGTGGCTGGGGTGCTTCGTTGCTCCCCTGTGTACTGCTGATGAAGATCCTAGCAGTATGGTTTGACCATGCTCTTCTGATTTTGTTAATTTGGCATCTCAGTGTCAACTTTAAATCTCACCCTAGTGTAGACTTGCCATGAGACTTGGAGCCAGGGTCAATTGCCTTCGGCTTGTGGGATCAGGCTTCTGGGATAAAAAGAGCAGTGTAGACATTCACACTTAGAGTGGAGCCCAGGTTTCAAGATCCTCCCTGCTTCCAGGTTTCGGAGTTTGGGCTCCAACCTGAGTCAAAAATCTATACTGCTGCTTTTTAGCCCTGTAAGCCCAAGCCTAGCTCAAATCAGTTGACATAGACTCTGAGAATCAGCACTGTGGGTTTTTCTTTGAAGTGTAGAAATAGTCACAGTGATCCTGGAAAATAAGTGAGGTCTCTAGACTCTCAGTTCAATGCCCTAACCAAAGAACATGTTAAATAAAGACTTATTCAGAAAAGCACAATGGCTTGATAACAGTTTATGTAACCCAACAATAACAGCAATGTAAGCTTTTGCATAGCACCTTTCATCTTAAATAAAGCTATACAGCTTTGCAAACTTTACATACAGAGAAATTATTTCCTCTGTAACAGAAATTTACTTACTTCAGGCGAGAAAAGGGAGTAGCTGGCTGACCATGTTTGACAAGTGCTAGGCAGTTTTTGAACATCTATGCAGAGAGCTGTGACCAATGATTTTTAACAAGACATCCAAAAGATGTACCCATCGCATAGGACTCTACATATCTATGGCTAAAGGGCTGAGTCAAACCTGCTAGTGCTTGACTCTGTTGTTCTTTGGAGTCTATGTAATTCAGACCTGGACCTTAGCACAGTAAGACACATGAACCTATTTCTTACAGTTAAAAGATGAAGAGAAAGAAGACTGGCTTTCACAGTATTTAACTTTTTTGGTCAATCATAGTTGTAGGACTGGAATCCAGTAGTATCACTAATTAGATGTGATTACTGAAACTGTTGTGTATGACGCTCAAAAGATACTTATTTTAACTGTTATTAATAGGTCCTTGGTTCTCCACCTAAGACATTAGCATTTGATGGGATTGAAGGCATTCTTGAGTGTCACAAATTCTCTCTCAATTTCTGGAATGCACTGATGACCATGCTGAGACTTACTTGTGCTTCTGGTGACCTAAGTCAATAAACATGAACATATTTTATCAAAAGGGAAGGGATACTTTGTTTTTGGTGCCCTAGTCTATATTTGTCTGAGACAAATATTGGCTTAAGACTTAAATATTTGTCTAAGACAAATATTGGTATTTACATTTGGGTACCTCAGTGAAGGTGCATTATAGAAACGTCTTGAGAGACTCTATGCTCCAATAAACAGTCCCATGATTAGGAGAATGCTTATTAGAAACAGATCGTTGAAAGGGAAAGGAGCCCTGCCTTTCATGAAGAACTTTAAGACCTTGCTCCCAACCTAAGAATGCCAATAATTTTTATAGGTAGGGACACCATTTAAAAAGTCATGGAGGTTTGTAAATCTAACAGTCCTAACATACTTGTAGTTAGCACAGCACTGTCAAATGTATAACTGCTCCTCTACATTGTAGAAAAGGATTTTGACCTGCAAATGAAAGATTTTAGCATCTATTGAAGCATCTGTGGACTTACTTTTCTTAATTTGTATTATAGATAAATTGTTATATACCTGCAAATAAAAGTCCTGTTATCAGGAATAAAAATAACCCATACCATATAAACAGACTAAGCTAAAAAGATACAAACCTCTTGCATCATGTCATCAATATTGTTAGACTTGGGATTTGGTAGATCTCCGTGTCATTGAACAATGAGTCTTTAACCCCAGGATCAACAGCGTGAGAATTCCTCCTGATCTTAATGTGATGGTAGGGTTGTGACACACTGTTAATGTGCGTTAGGGTGTGTTTGTGTGGGTGGTTTTTTCCATGTTTAGTGGCTGATCCACAGAGAAAAGAAGGAACCTCTTCTGAGAGTAATGCATGAGGCTTGATGCAGAAATTACTAGGTAGGGTTCCCTGGCCTGTGTTGTTCAGGGGGTCAGACTAGATGATCATGGCCATAAATCTATGGATGCCTGTGTTAAGTCCTTGCTACATTGCAGGCCATCCTGGAGAAAGTCTTATTGCATTATCAGTAGCTGGAGTTTCCAGTTAAACATAAGGGAAGACCTAGAACACATTGTAGCAGTCTAGCTTGGAGTTGACAAGGGTGTGTATCATGGTTTGAGTTGAGATGGCAAGAGGTGTTATGGGCCACTGCAGATCAGTACTGCAGAGCTGGAACTGATTTGGAAACTTGTCACAAAGAGATTGGATCTGAATAGGGGCTTGGAATGGTTAGCACATTATAAAAAGTAATTGTCTCTGTTCTTCTAATCAGCTGGTGTGAATGGGCCTCATCTACCCTAAATGAACTGACTTTGCTAAGACTTGCCCTTCTCCATCCTGGCATGTGTAGTTTCCATTTTATGCATCTGACGAAGTGGGTTGGAACCCATAAAAGCTTATGCTTAAAGAAATTTATTAGTCTATAAGGTGCCACAGCACTCTCGTCATTTTTGCTGTATACAAACTAAAACGGCTATCCCTCTGGAAATTAACATCTGAAAAAGACACTTCAGACTCTGGACCTGACTTTCCAATATGTTTCAACACTTGTAGTGATTTAAATCTGCGAAAAATGGATTTAGAATGCTAACATTCTGATTTTTTTAATACTATCTTTTATCATGTGTAAACAACTGCACAATAGCAAGGCAGTGAATAATAAAGCTTCTATTTCTAAATTCTTCCTGCTACCAACCATCACTTTCACATTATCCAGGGTGAGTCATAACTTGTACTTTAATCCAAAACCCTATGTCATTCAGTAACCAGGCACAGGGTAGAGTCTTATTCGTATTTAAGGTGTTATTGGATTAATTTTTTTTAAAAGTGAAAGAAGTTAATATTTTGCTGGTTTTATTTGAGACCCATTGTTGCAATTCTTGTATTTCGAAAGAAAGCTAGTTAGCAGTTAAGAGTGACATTGCAGGAAAGATTTAAGATAACCACAGTACTAAGAATATGTTTTGTAAGAGAGCATGTCAAAGACAGATAAACAGAAAACTTCACCCAAATTGCTGTAATAAGCTCTGAAGAAATTGAAGGTCAGATCCACACTACTGGCATTAACTGATAATCTTTTTATTCCTGGAAACTAACATTTTCCTTTGTTTATACAGGTTTTTTTGGCTACACAAGAAATGTAACTTGATTTTAATTTTGAAAGTTAGCTGTAGAAAAATTGCATTTATGGTATTTGCTTCAAACTAAAACAAACAGAAAACTGTACCCCAAAATATTGACAACATGACTGTGCATCCTCTGGCTATCCAGATTCCTGGTAAGGCTATTAGGCCTTAATTCTCCACCACTGAAGTCAATAGGAGTTCTGCCAATGATTCTACTCCCAATGGAAGTATAGTCTCAGAAAGTAAAATAGAACAATATCATGAATCTGAGTCTTCTTTTTTCCATGTTCAAATCCCTCTATAAACCACATTTCTATTGCAGCCTCCATCATGGTGTGTCCACGCTTCCTGTTAATTTAACCTAACACTTGAGACCATGAAGAATTGAAGGTTTGAACCCAGCCAACATATCTGGTATCCATATAGATGGATTACAATTGATATCGTGTCTGGACTGTCCTGTCTAGGCTGGATTGTCCTCTTCTTTGCCCTTTGCAGCTATATAGAGTGAACATAAAGCAGATGTAAAACACTGCCTTTCTGATTTGATAATATTGTACACCCACTTTGTGTTCACTTTGTCCAGATGCAAATATGCAAGGGGAAATAAGTGGAGAATCCGTCTGTGGCTCAGTGTCTCTAGTCCATTAAAGATTTGGCACTTCGTTGACCATGTGAAGGGGCTAAAAAGCTGGCTTAACTGATTACTTGGAGAAATAGTGTAGTAGGGAAATTATTATTTGTGATCATTTCATATTCAAAAAAAAAAGTGAGTCTTTGAGTACATCACTTGGTCTCCCTGCTGCTGATTCTACAGTTGCTTTAAAAAAATCTCTCTCTCTCTCTCTCTCACACACACACACACACACACACACACACACACACACACACACACACAC
>ML681991.1:30005318-30017096 GCA_007922195.1 Podocnemis expansa
CACACACACACACACACACACACACACACACACACACACACACACACTTCAAATGCCCTTTTAATCCTTGTTTCACTGATGCTGTTATTGATACTGCTTTTGATACAATGAAGTGACTCAATCTTAGAGGAGGCAGTATTTTCTGTAAAATGGCTGAAATAAAGAAACCTAAGATATTTTAATTACATTTAGTTTTTGATGTAAATTGTTTCAATCCCTTTTTTTTAGGAAAATCATAAAAGCTTTCTTTTCCTAGTTCTCTCGCCTTTACATCATCCTTTGTGTGTCCCCTTATTTCATCCACGTTTCTTCCCCTCTTATTTGAATCTTTAGCCTTTTCAAATTCACTTTCTTTTTGTTTCTCTTCTCACCTTCAGCCTGGGTACTGCTTTATTTAGTGATGGGCCTGAGTTGCAAAGTTCAGATGTGGTATGAGAACTTCTTGTCCTTGCACTAAACTGTGTGAAGCTAAAACACCCTTGTTCTGGAGCTTCCAGATGCTGGTACAAATTCTAGCCTTTATAAAGGGACCCTGACAGGGAGTTTGTTTGTGAAATATTCAGATAAGCCAAAGAAAATGAAAACTGAATATTTGTTTTTATCAAATACAAATACTCAAAACTACATTTTCTAATGAGCACATTACTTTTGGAAGCCTTCACCATAAGTTACCAAAGCTTCTACTTATTGTAAAGAAAAATGTTCTCGTATAAACCTTTACTCTTTCTATGTTCCTCAGGTAAACAAAGCCACCTGAATATACTTCCTTTATCCAGGAGAGGGACATAAAAGAGAAATAGAAGCAGAATGTAAAATGGTCCTTGTTCTTCAAGATCCTAGGCTCCTCCTGATTTTCATTCTTCTTTTCAGTTTCTAATTCTAATGCTTTCTGTAGTCAGGTTCCATGGGAGTTTAAAGGATGAGTAGGTTATGCTTATGCTTAGTAATTTATCTTTAATTTCTGAACTGCAATTAGATACAAACTTTTTTTTCTTGTACTCGCTTCCCTTTATGCTTTTTAGGATAGCAATTAGGAAGGGTTGGGTGAATAGGTTACCATTTTATCCATCTCTATTACTGTGACTGATGGAGCTATTAAATAAAGGCAAACTATAATTCTTTATTACCTGCCTAGCTCATTTCTGCTCTTTGCCCTGGCAAAGAGCTGCATAAGAGATCACAGTGTTATTGAAAACTGAACAAATATTGAGTAACTTGTTTAGTCACTCAAAAGTAATGACAAAATTCCTTAGAAAGGTAGCATGTATATGTGAGAGGGAGTCAGTTCATTTGGGTGGAAGGTGTGATAAGGCAGGATGCAGTAATTATTGATATAGTATACTTCAGATAAAACGCCACTAGTAAAGGATAGCAGAGAACATTTTGTATGTGATAAATACACTTATAATTAGCAAGATCATTAGCATGGACACCATGTACTTCATTATTCACAAAGAAGTCTTTAAGCTAAGCAGTTAGCTTCACTATGAAGGCAAGAAACAAAATGAATTATATACAGCTGAATAAGCTTTTCAGAATCTCCAAGGAGGTGACTTGTCTGTTGATGGCCAGTGGGGGTCGAAGAGTGAAATAATTACTTAACAGCGTGTAAACAATGTGAGATGTGAAGTGTGCTTTTTTCTTTTGCTTTTCCTTTCTTTCTTTTTTTTCTTTCTTTTTCATTGAGAGAGTTTCTTGTTGTGATGGCTCCACTGGGACAAGCGGCAGAGAAATTTGATTAAATGGATGCCTGGGGTCATGACCTTGTCTAAACATGCTGCCGCTCTCAGCATTAATCAAAGAATGCTCAAAAAAAATTCTGACCTTGCTGCATACAAGTGTTGGTGAGCTTTGAATTCAGTTGTAGATGGGTAGGGGGCTGTGTATGTCTGTGAGCAGCCTGTTTGTAAAGAACTGAAGAAGAGGCAGGTTTCAAGGACAATAGCATCACATCGTGTTGTTTTAGATCATGTTATGGGACTTCCATGTGATGATAGACTATCAACAGCTAGTTAAATCTGGAGATCCCATTAGAATTCACTTGGGAATGCCATCATTTGTTATAAACTACTGCTGCTTGGACTAAGTGTATGGAAAATATTTACAGCTTAGTCATTCATAGGTTCAGGAATACCCTTGACTTAGAAGGCCAGAACGCATAGCAGAATTGTTGTTATTTTTGGGAGTAGCTGGAGGTAGAATAGTATATACTGGAAGCCCTTTTTTTGCATTTACATGTGTGTGTTCCAAGAGGACTTGTAGTAGGCAGGTTGGCAATATGAATTTTATTAAAATAATTGGAACTGTAGTGATAAGTTTCAGAAGGGTTGTCATGATGTTAGTCTGTATGTAGCAAAACCAAAGAAAGTCCTGCGGCACCGTAAAAGCTAACAGATTTTTTTCAGGTGTATTCAAACAGATTTCTTCAGAAAGACCAGTGTAATTTAGTGGTGAGTATAGAGACTGAAAGACTGCATGTCTTGGTAGTGACCATGAACAAGTCAGTTAGACCAGTGGTTTTCAAACTTTCTTCCTCAGGACCCAATTGAAAAAATCAGTTATGCTCACGACCCAACAATCACATCTGTGAGTGAAGCATTCTAGTCTTTCGGTGGCAATGGCAAGGGGTGCTATGAACTAGTATCTGACAGTGTGCGATCCCACACTGGGTCCCAACCCTTGGTTTGAAAACCACTCTTTTAGACCCACATTTTTTTAAAGTGCCAACTGTTTTGCTTGTGATCTTCATACTATGTAGGCCTGTTTTTTTTCACATGAGGTCAACCATCACAATTCCCATTGGAGACAAAGGAAGTTGGTGGTACCTAGCACCTCTGATAATGAAGCCAAATGATTAGTTAACTGAGGCACTCTAAATTGTCTAATTTATCAGTAAATTTTTACCTTAACGTCTCAGTGCCTCAGTCACCGGCTGTAAAATAGGTGTAATACTTACAAATCATGAAAAGGTCTTAAAAAGACAAAGTAGGTGAGGTAATATCTTTAATTGGATTAGCTTTCGTAGGTGAGAAAGAAAGAAAGGTATTACCTCACCTTGTCTCTCTACTATCCTGAGACCAACTTGGCTACAAGAACATGACATACATTTAATAAGGTTTGTGGCATTTAATTTATTTGGTCTTTTGTAATGCATTTCATCAGAAGATGTGAAAATGTTACACAAAGAATTATCAGAGCATTATATATAATGTTGTGCATTAAGATTCAGAAGAATGACCCTGATTATCTAAATTTCATGACCTGAATTTCTAGGTTTGTATTGTCTAGACTAGATTTTGGAAAGTGTTAGCTAACATGTGGACAGCATAGTATAGACAAGGCAATATACTTTTAATGTGTATTAATCTGAGGGCTGGTCTACAGTGATAGCAGTAAATTTATGTCTGTCAGTTCGATCTTCACTGACCGCTCCATTGATCCGGAAGGACCTGCTCAATCAGTTTGGAAGTTGATGCGTTGAGACCACCCCCTCAAGAAGCATAATGCTGAGTCAATGTGAAGGCATTTCTTGTAGATTCAGGCCACTGAAGATGCCATGGTGCATAGGTGTTAGGCAGCTGAAGGGATATAAGCAAGTTTTTTTTATGTAGCTTGTGTATCTTCCTTCGACTGCCACTGAATTCTGCAGCCAATGTAGATCTGGCTGACTGTTGAAAAACCTAGGAGCCTGGGCTGCAACTGAACTAATTTATTAGATATTAAAGATGTGCAGCTTTGTCTGCACTAGGCTGTCAATATATTAGCTAACACCATCCAATTTTTAGTGTTGATGAGGTGTTTGAGAGATATCTTCATCAAATATTCTTGGTAGGGGAGATTGAGGAAAAAGTCAAACTTCATACAGATGCTAGAAAGGTGAAGTTGCTATAAATCAAACATGTAAGTAACAAGGCCATTTTGTAGTGAAAGTTCACATATTGTAAAATGAAGTCTTGAGAAAGTTGTAGGAAATCCTATAGACATGATTTGCGCTTTATGGGAATAGGATTCAGTTCCGGTTAAACTAAATATTAAGGGAATGTGGTAGGAGGAACAAAAGGAATTACGTGGACTGTACTGTAGGTAGCAAACTAGAGTTGCTGCCTTGGTATGGTTATACCATAAGGGAGATTTTGATCCAGTCAGTATGTTTAGACTGATGAACTGCTAATCAAACAAGAATGAAGAAATGGAAATCGCTAACTATGAAAAAGTTTAAATGATCTGTTTTTTTATAAACGTATCTTCATAGACAGAAAATATCCTGTATTTTCAAAAAAGCTTGAAGATAAGCAGAAGTTTTAAGCTGCAATGTTGTAGTTTAGAAGAGTATCTTGTAAAATGAATTTAAACAATAATTTCCAGTGTTGTACTTGAACTTATAAATCTGTTTTCAAAGGGTGCCAGCTCACCATGGGGTTTACACATTTCAAAGTGCACACAATTTTTGCTGGCACATTCCCTTGGAGGAAAGGGTTGGGAATCAGAGAGTGACAGTAGCAGAGCTATATTGGACATTAGCGTATGTTGTTAATACAGAAGAATCACAGCAAATAAACCAAATGCTGAATTTCTTTACTGGAAAATATTTGGTATGAAAATTAATCACAAGGGCAAGAACTTCCAGGCAAGTTCCTTTTGTCATAACATTGAGCTTCAGAGTATTAAATACTCTAAATTGTAGTGTAAATCCCTGAAGAAAAAACAGAAGCCAATCTGTCTGCAGTCTAATTGTCACTGACTTGTGCATGCCCTCCAAGTTGACATTGCTAACACAGAGGAGACTTTTACCATTATTTTTTGATGATTTCTCTTGCCTGTTTTCTTTCAGCTGCTAAATTCCCTGAGATTTTCATATTGAAGAACAAAATAAATTGACTTAATTGTAGGCCTTCTGACAGGCACCAAGATTTTTTAGTCGGTGAATCTCCAAAAGGTAAAGTCTTTGAAAGGTGTTCAGAAATGCTAGGGATTTTTTGTGGGGGATAGGTATTACTTTTTCTCTCTTTTTAGTGTTTATTGCTTATGAGTAGTGCCAGATTAACAGCATTGGAGACTCCAAACGTGAGCAGCTAGAAAAGTAAGATATCCCTATGGTATCCCACTGATGTGCCCCAAAGCTGCTCTGAAGGGACCAGCTCTACAAGAACGGGGAAAGTTTGTGCCTTCCATGGGGCAAGGTTGTGCAATTTAGGCCCAATCCATTGTAAGGAGTGGTGTTCAGGGAACACCAGAAGGCATTGTTCTTTAGAGCAGTAAAAGGCCGCTCGCAGATTGCTCACTTGCTACAGTGCCCCTTATGGCTGAGTTTTATTTTCACTGTGTGGCTGAATAGTGTAGGTGGCCACCTCTTACCTCCCCTCCACTTCTGTGTTTCAAGACATAATGTCTCCAAGGGAGTTGGGAAGCAGCAGTTCCTAGTCTCCCAAGAGTGTAAGAGCTAAATCTAGCCCTTAACATTTGTTGAAACTTGCCACTAAGCTAATGATTAATGACATTTGTGAGTGAAGTCGTTGTGATGGAAACATTTTCTACAGGGAACATGTTTCACAAAAGCCACTAAATAACCATTATAGGAACCTTTTGATCATTATATTAGATTTGAACTGGAGACCTTACAGATGAAACTTTTAAAGTGAGATTTTAAAAAGTACTCATTTTGGCCTAACATCAATGGGCATTTTACCATTGACTTCAGTGGGAACAAGGTTAGGCCAGCACAGAGTGCTTTTTAGACTCTGACGCTAAAAGTTTCACTTATAAGGCTCCAGTTCAAGTATACCACAGCCAAAGCCTTCTGGTGCTGTAGGCTGCACCTGCTCAAAGGGTTTATGCTGTAGCTATGCCAATACAGTCCCAATGGCTATCTCTACACTAGGGGCTTAAGTCAACTTGAGCAAAGCCAGGGCTATATTTAGAATGTATTAAGTCAGTCTAAGCACTTGCCTAAGTCAACTTAATAACACCTGCCCTGTAAGTTGACTTAAGCTTTTAAGTTGACTTTACAGGGTGGGAAGCCCTGGGCCCCACCCCTACCCCTCCCCTGGTCCCAGTCAGGCTACTGGTGCCCACTCTGGCCCTAGCTGCTGCTGGGAAGCATGGGAGCTGGCTCGTGCCACCTGAAGAGAGGGGCTGGGAGCTGGATCTGGCTCACAGCCCCTTGCTGCAGGCTATGGAGTCTACAAGCCAGCTCCTGTCCCCCGCAGCAAGGGGTGCGGAGCCCAATCTGACCCAGAGCTGCTTGCCTCTGTGGGCAGGTGCCTTGGCACCTAGTCAATTTCACAGGTTCGTGGACTGTGGAACTGACTAGGTTCCAAGCTGCCTGCTGTAGCAAGTGGCTAGCAGCCAGCTCACGCTCCCAGCCCCTTGCCGCGGGTGGCAGGAGCTGTCTCTTAGCCCTGCAGCCTGGAGCTGGGAGCCAGATTCCAGCTGCTTTCCGGAGGCCCCTGGAGCCGGATTGGGCTCCATGAGCCCAGTTAGGACCAGGGGTGGGGTGGGGGCAAGGTGGCCCCAGCTTTGTCTTCACGGTGTCCACATAGCCAGTAATAGTTCCAGTTTTTAGACAGGCCCTAACTCAACTCACTGAGATTTCTGCATTTTTGCTAGTGATTTTTCAACCTTTCCAGACTACTTTACCCCATTCCAGAGATTGATTTATCTTGCATACCCCATGTTTCATCTAAGTTATAAATGACTTGTTTTACAGAATCAAACATAAAAATACAAAGTACTACAGCACACTCTTACTGACGGGTTGCCTCCTTTTTCATTTTTACTATATCATTATAAAATAAAATGATTTGAGTATAAATACTGTAGTTATATTTCAGGGTATAGCATATACAACAATATAAGCAAGTCTTTGTCTACATAAAATTTTAGTTTGTATTGACTTCACTAGTATTTTTTGTGTACCCTGTTGTAAAACTAGGCGAATGTGTAGAAGAGCATTTTTGCATATCTACAGGGATATGTATGCCTGTGGTTGAGAACCACTGTTCTGTGCTATGGGGCTATCCTGAAATAGCTATGCTGACATAACTGTAACATGCCATTCCTGCTTAGGAGTAAGACTGGGAATGGTTGCAGTAGGAAAGCAACCAAGTTCTCTTTAGTAGTAACTTCCATCTTGTGTTCTAGAATGAAAAGAGGTTTCTGACTCTTCGTGGTTCTGAAGAAAACCTTCCAGAGTCTACAAAGGGCTTAAACACTAATGCCAACAAAGGGGTGAACTGCCCCATTCATCTCAATGGTGTGTGAACTATGAAACCTAATAATGACCATTTAATTGTTAACTGTATTAGCTATTTCACTGTTGATGTCTTTCTGAAAAGATGCTTTGTTCCACTCTGACATCTGAAACAAAATTACTGTATAATGAAACAATCCTTGCAAATATTACAGTTCTTAGTATCAGCTTAGCAAAAAATACAAGGGGAAAATTGTCATTTAATGTAGTAAAACAGTTCTTTAAAGACTAAACCTCTTTGGGTGATTACTTACTTGCAAAATGATTTAATTATTGAATTACAAGTACTAAAGACTATCCATAAATATATCCTTGTGTATTGCAAGCATTCAGCAGTATCAGGTGTCAACTTAATCATTGCATGTCAAACATGGTCTTGAATAAACTTTTGGCTCAGTGATGGATCCTAAAATGTAGAGAGAGCATCCACAGCCCCAAAAGTCTGCACTTAAGTTAACTAGACTTAAGTTAACTACTGCATGTCTAATTAGTGTGAAATGCTTTAAGTGATAGGCTAGTGAAATTACCATTAATGTCCATTGATTTCATGTCAATACCTCTTTGCTTGTGAACTGAAAAATGCAGTATGAATTAATTTAATTGCAGTCTGACAGTGAATTTATGAGAGTGATTGTAATAATGCAGTAGTATTATGTAATGCCAGCCAAGTATGTTGATTTGGTAAATAATCCTAGAATTCAATTACATATTTTCCAAACACTGGGAATTGGAGTTAATGTGTCATTCCTTTCATATGGCAAAATTTTTCTTTACTAGACTAACATGGCAAAACATTAGTTCATGCAATTTTTTTTAGTATTATTATTCTGTGATTTAGGAAAATCATCAAATATAGTTGTATATATAATTTTTAAGATTATATGTATTTCAATGTGCAAATTAAATTTGAGAACCGGGTTATGATTTAAGGGGACATGGTTGCAAAGTTCCAAAGGGGCCAGCCGTGTTAGTCTACTAAAGCAAAAAAAGCAAGGAGTCTTGTGGCACTTAAAAAAAACTAACAGATTTATTTATCGCATGAGCTTTCATGGGAGAATATTCCACTTCGTCAGATGCTTTGAAGAGGGAGAACTTACAGAATTGGATGAAAAAATGGTAGCTGCAAGATGCTCATTCTCGGGTAGAAAATGAGGAAAAGTATTTATTTCTCTATTCCTACCAACCTGAGTAGAATTATGAATACAGCTAGTCCTCACTTAGTGACCTACTCGTTTAGTGACCCCTCAGAGTTATGACCGGCTCTCTGATGAGTTGGTATTATGGCGATGTACGAGAACTCGCATCAACTCTCTCAGATTACCTATATTTACAGTACACTATGCAAACTAAGTTCAGTACATTAGAGCTTAAAACATTTAAAATATATATTAAAAATGTTATAAATGATGCAAAGGTGACATTAAAACTATCTACCGATGGTTGAAAAACCCACTACCAGTAAAGTACATTATGCCTGAAATACCGGTAAGGGCTGCTCCTCGTTTAGTGACCAATTCGTTTATCAACCAGGTTTCAGGAACGGAACCCGGTCACTAAGTGAGGACTACCTGTATAGAGGTGTCACCATCATGGAATTGCAGCAATTAGGAAATTAAACAGTTTTGGGATATTTGGGGTATACTAAGAAGAACTCTAAAAGTAAAAACAAGTTTTGATGGAGTGGCTCAGAACAAGGAGATTTCAGTATAGTTACCAAAGCAGTGCACTATTTTCTATCCACACTGAACTAAAGATGGGAGGCCATGGATGTGGTTTAAGTAGACTGCAAATTTATTCACTTATAATATCTGGAGTAAGATGATTAGATTATTATGTCACGGCTTATATGCAATACTTGTTACAGATGTTCAGTGCAGGTACTTGGTATAGAAGGGATACAGTTATCAAATAAGTTGGATTTGAGAAGATTTGAAGGAAAGCATTTCTTATGGAAGCTGAGTAAAGGGGCTTCTATGTCTCTCCAGAGGGAAAAGTTGCCCCTCTTTTCCTTTAGGAGAGCAAAGGAGGTGTGGGGCTCATCTGGATCAGCAGAGAGGTGCATCCTTCCTGCACTATACAAGTTGCTTCCAGGTACTCCCAGATATTATAAGTGAATAAATTTGCCCTTCCTGCTGACTGGAAGAGTGGGAGCGTTATTTAAATCTCATGTGGTTATGAAGAAGTCCTGTTTACCAAGATCAGAATAGAAGCACCATCCACCTACATACTTGGGATAGGACTTGGTTCCCAGCTGTGGGGAAGGCAGAAAAGCCCACTGTGCCTCGGTCAGTTGGGTGGTGGAGGTAAAGTTCCTTTCTGGTGCTCCAAAGAACAGAGCAACTAGGATAATGCTCACAGTGAGTCAGAAGGGAACCAAGTCCTATCCCAAGTACGTAGGTGGATGATGCTTCTGTTCTGATCTTGGTAAACAGGGCGTCTTCATAACCACATGAGATTTAAATAACGCTCCCACTCTTCCAAGTCAGCAGGAAGGGCAATGCAGTGACCTGGACTTATTCCCAACTGCATCTTGCCCTCTATGTACATCCTTGTAAGATTTGTCTCTTCTCTCCTCTCTTGCCTGGAGGAATGTGTGTTCTTCCACATAGCCAGATAATGATCCACTCACATAAAGATCATGGCACATTACAGAGGTGTTGATCAAAACTTCACAGTTAAATTTTAGTTCCATTTTATTCTTAAATCAGGGATTCTCATCTTGTTTGTTTTTGTGTGAAAAATGCAACATATCCTCGCTAAACTTAAAGAACTTACTCTTGCATAAAAAATGAATTTTCTGAGAATTTACAAGTGAATCTGTTAATTGGTATATGAGTTAAAATAATTAAGACCTAGAATCACTAAAAATGTAGTAATTGTCAATCTTCTTCATCTCAAATGATCTTAGCAGCAGAATGACACATAGAGTTCAAACTTTCCAAGTGGTAAAAATTAATTGAAAACTTGTACTCAGATAATCTACTGAAAAAATTAGGTTGTAATTAAACTAAGTTATTAACGATTGTTCTAGCAAACTACTGTTGTTATAAGCATCATACAGGCTTGGGTCAACAGCTCAAGTAGCTGTAACATGGGGCCACTGTGAAGTCATAGGGTGTTTAGCCCATTTATCACCTCCTACAGCTTATTTGCATGTAGCAGTTCTGTTGGTTATAATAACTAATGTAACGAGGAAAACTGGACACATATTGTGTTCTCAGTGGTGTGGAGTACTTGGTCCAGCTGTCACTGCTCTTTGAAGATTCAGTGGTTGTATACTTCATTGGGCATCATTGTTGGAAAGACTCCTGGTCAGTGCTGCATTGAAGCAGTGCTGCTGGGGGAAATGAGGCAGGAGTGCACAGGGAACCTTTAAAGCACAGAAGAATACACTGGATCTTTATATAGCATCTAACTAACATAACCCTCTAAAAAAACCAATAAGTTAAGGGCAAATTAAGATTCACCAGTGTGTTTCAACTGCTTTGTGCCATTTTGGTAATGCAAAGGGGCAAACCACCCACTTTAATTGACTCGTACACTGTGCCTGATGCAGGGCTGTAACTATGGCGGGGCAAATGGGGCTTTGCCCCAGGTGCGCTGGAGCAGCTCAATAGAGCCTTTCTTTTAATGGGCATGTTCTGCACTGCAAGCCCTGAACTCCGCTAATTGTAAGGGGCACAGAAACAGAGCAGTACGGCTCTGGCCTGATCTAATGTACCAGTGAACTTCACCTTCAGAGTACATATTTTCAAATCATTAGAAATATTGCACAATAGCAATCTCTTAGGACTTCTTGTTTGACATTCATTTATGACATTTTAATTACCGTATACCATCGTGTATAAGCTGAAAATTTTGTGCCTGAAAATTGGCTTCAAAACAGGCTCTCGGCTTATACTCAGGAGAATATGGTAGACAGCCCTTCCCAGGGGCTTCCCAGACCATGTGGCAGGCCGGAGCCCCAGTGTTGCCAGGTGGCCATCTTGGGCAGTCATCCTGGGCTGGAGTGAGGAGGGGACCCTGGTGTCTGGAGCGACCATGTAAGGGGGTCGGCCTGCACATTGAAGGGGGGGATTCAAGGATGCCAGGAAAGCGGCGGCAGGGACCGGAGGTTGGGGAGGGTGTCGGGGAGTTGGGGAAAGTGATGTGATGGCCGGTAGGGTTGGGGGGGTTCAGGAAGACCAGGGAAGGGGCGGCAGACCTCGGGCATTGGGGGGGGGGGTCGGGGAGTCCAGGAAAGTGGCAGGAGGTCCCAGGGTTTTTGGGGAGCCCAGGGAAGCAGCGACAGGGACTAGGGATTGGGAGGGTGCCTGGCAGGCTGGGAAGAGCAGTAGCAGGGGTTGTGGGGTGACAGGGAAAGGGTGTTGGGGAACAGGGGAGCAACAGCACTGAACTGAGAAGGGAGCAGGGGGGCAGCAGTGAAGAGCCAGGGGGCAGCAGGAGGAGCAGTGGGGAAGAGGCAGAGAAGGGGGGCAGCAGTGAGGAAAGGGTAGAGCAGGGGGCAGCAGGAGGAGCAGGGGGACAGC
>ML681991.1:30017196-30079741 GCA_007922195.1 Podocnemis expansa
GGGTAGCAGTGAGAAAGGGGCAGAGCAGGGGGCAGCAGGAGGAGCAGGGGGCAACAGCAGGAAACTGAAGTGAGCAGGAGGGTAGCAGTGAGGAAAGGGCAGAGCAGGTGAGAGCAATGGGGCAACAGTGAGGAAAGGGTGTGGCAAGGGGCAACAGTGAGGTAAATGAGAAGTGAGCAGGGGGCAGCAGTGGGAGGACAGCAGGGGTGACAGCAGTGAGGAAAGGGCGGAGTAGGGGGGCAACAGTGAGGAAAGGGCAGCTCAGGGGGCAGCAGCAGGAAACTGAGAAGTGAGCAGGGGTGTAGCAGTGAGGAAAGGGCAGAGCAGGGGTGAGGAATGGACAGCGAGGGGGCAAGGGAAAAGCAGCAGCAGAGATTTGGAAAGTCATCCTGTGCATAAGCAGAAATGTTATTTATGCTGCGTTTCCATAACCATATGAGTCAATTGGAGATTATGCATCTGCTCAGCACTATTGAGCTCTATATTTTCGGGGTCTTTCTGTTCATATCAGATTGTTCATACATGTGGAACTACAATGTATTCCAGAGGAGCTGTTTTGTTTATCATATAACATGATAGTCACCAAAATCTTAATTTCTTTAAACACTAGTGAGAAGGGAATTAAAACACCACCACCATGTACCCATGCTCCATTATAGTCTGCTTTGATGATCATAGCAGTCAGTACATTTTTCCATATCTGATATCACGTGGTCCCAATAGTGAGACAGCTGTATCTCTTTTTCTTTATATGAAGCTACTTACTGAATTTAAAATATATGCCTCTGTTTTTAGAAATTTTCTTGAAAAGTCTAAAATGTATTTGTTTTGTTTTAAATGGGAGTAGTACTTTAAACAACTGCATAACTGTCCAGAAGTGCCAGTGATTTATAAAATGTCTTAAAAAGTTTCCATTTAACAAATACAATTAGTTATATAAAGTAGATGATAGACTGTTGTTTCTGTTAGTAAAAATTCTGTCATTTAACATACTAACAATGCTAATTTTACTAAAACCAAATAGTGCAAATTAAATGTTGGAGCTGAGGTTTAAAATTGATTGTAGTATTCATCATGGTTAGAAAGCGCTTTAGTCCTTTTTTTAAAGTGAAGATAAGGGTTATATAAATCTTTTAATGAGTGAGAATATTTATTTGTGTTTTAAGAATTCATACCCACTGTCATAGCATTATAAATTAAATTACTGGGGCTGAATTGATATGAGGTTTTGAAATTCAGGAACATTTCAAATAGGACAATATGTTTACCCAGCAGTGCAGTATATCCGCTGATTCTGCTTTGATTTTTGACAAGATTTATTTATTTAGTCATCTTTTAAAGTGGATGTAATGCCTGTGAAAGTTGGAATGATAGACCTAGAGACTGAGTTTCTCAAATTTACCTGCAAAACAGATCCAGTGTTGCTATTCCAGTGGTGTTTTTCCCCCACTGCTTTCCAAATAAGCCTCAGCCTTTACATGGCATGAGACATTGAGGGTTGACAGGATAACTGTCTGTTCAAATCTGTACAACACTTGATGCCTGATGAATCTGCCAAGAACTTGTACTAGCCATGGCAGTCACTTGTGTGATGTGTTTGTCTACCAGGGACTGGGCTGAGCACTGATTTATTTTACATTGGCCAATGAACAGCTTTCAGACGGTAAGATACTTGTCACCATAGGCCTACAGCAACCAAAGTTCATTTATTAAGAATTATTTGCGATAATTATAGGCTTAGATTCTCAGATTTCTCTTTTGTCCAGCAGACGTATGATTTACCCATCCAGAAACTATGACTCTTACTTCATGCAAGTCTGAGTGGCTTCTCATGATCTTTGCTATTTCTTTCTGCTGCTTGAGTCACAGCTTTCCCTTTGCAAGTTAGATTTTTCCTTCTCTTGTACCTCTGACTTCTTGGATGCTTGTAATATTACTACAAATCCACCTGTAGGTGGTGGTAGAGAGCAATAGCATTTTTTCCATCCCTCTTTCTCCACTCCTTCTCATTATTTTTCCTGTACTTCCTCCATATCCTAATGTCCAAAGGAATAAGTGGCCAGGGGTTACTTCATATATTGCTTTCTGAAAGTCCGCTTTAGTTGTCCAGTTAAACAGAATATAAATCAGCATCCCTGGATGGATCATTGGCATGACGGACCAAAACTTGGAATCTCTGACTCTAAATCATGAGCTACCACTATCTAAGACCTGTGCTGAATTTCTCTTAAGATGGTATCTGACTCATAAATCGTTGGTCCCCCCCAGCTAGAGGGGGGGCAAAGGGCCACATAGTATGAATTACATTGAAATATGCGTTACATAAGTCTAAATGTGGAGACAACATAATTGTGCTTTTATGCTTCCTGTATTCTATATTTTTGACACAAACATGAGCATGGAATTTAGATGGCACATTATAATTTATTTACTACAAATTATCTATCTATCTATCTATCTATCTATCTATCTTAGACTGTAAAAGTAATTTCATAAGAGGTAAATTTTAAAATATTTTGTTAGTTTAATTTATTTTGTACCTTTCTTAAAACAATTCTACAATAAATATTTTAATTGTTTCTTAGAGAACACAATGGGCCATCTAGACTCAAGTCACACTGACAGCACTACACTAAAAGCACAATTTATGGGATCACTTTGTTTACTCAAGAATGTAGAAATTTCCCTTTCTAAATGAGACAGCCTTATCTTTATTATTTCAGTGCCTGTTAGTTTACAGTTCTGTTTTAAGTGATGTTTCAGAAGCTTATTTCAGGATTCCTAAATAAATGAACAGACAAAATTAATGCTCAGTGCCAGCAATCTACATTTTATATATTATGTGATTGAAAGTAAGACTTGCTGAACAGCAGAAAAGAAAAACGATGGTTGAACCTTATTTATAGAGAATTTATGTGAAAATAGAAGGTAAATTGAGCTTCTGAAACGAAACCTGATTTGTAATTTTTTTTTTTTTTTATAAATACAAGCCAGACTATGGAAATTAAGTGGAAGTAACATCAAAGTACACATCCTTCTTCTTCTTCTTTGTTTTTAATCTAATCTATGTCAAAAGGTGCATGGTATTGCATCAAATTTACTTCAGTACTGGCACATAGTCCACTATCAACCTGCAGAGTCTCTTGCTGGGGTGTAAACTTGCCTTTTTTGTGAACAGGCTGAAAGCCAATGTTTTATTTGCAATGGGAAACATTCCACTGCATAAACCAAATAATCTAATGTTAATTGCATTGTCCTAGTACTGATGTCCACAGGAAGTGTCACTTCCATGTTTTAATACACAGTCAAAGGGTCTTTGTGTTCACAGTGAACTTTCCAATATTCCTTTTCAATAATAACTAGAAAAACAGCTGATTATAGTTGAAGTACACAGTATTATTTGCTTCTTAAAATAAAATCCTGCAAAATAAAACAGCTGATGTGTGTTGGAGCAGCGTGTCCTGTTTTCTTCTTAAGATAAAATCTTATAAAATAAAACTGCTGATCCAAATTGGAACAGAGTGTACTATTTTTATGCTAAAAATACAATTTAGAATATTTCATATTAAGTTATATATGCTGGTCTCAAGCAGCAATTAGTAATTTATTTAGCTTTCTTAACCTGCCTTTCTGTCTCATAGTAGATGCCTGGAAACAAACTATTTCAGCAGTGCATCAGTTTGGTTATTTACTAGAAGTGACGCTATCAATTTAGGAGTTGCACTTTGGATGAAACTTTTAAACATATTATTATAACCCTTGGAAACACTAGAACTGAAGCATTAGGGAAAAAGTGTTTTTCTCAGTTTCTTTGTTCACTTTGTGTATTTGATTGTGTTTTGCTTCCTCCTGCTAGTCAATCTTCATTTTTGTGTTAATCTGAGCAAAAAGATGTTCTCTCTGGATCAAAAGCAGTCACCTTCTGTTGTTTGTAGGCAAACCTTCGGAAACAGATATGGTCACAAAATAAAGGCACTTTAATTATGCTTGTTATCTTTGGACAGACCAATCATATTGCCACATAAATTAATGGCAACATTCTCATTGATTTAAATGGGGCAAGATTAAGCCAAGAGGGCCTTGTCCTCCTAGCTACCTCCTCAGAAGAGTTGAGCTCTTGCAGCTCCCATTGAAGGAGTTAAGGCCTTAACGTTGGTTAGGCTTTAGCCTTAGATTCTCACATACCATGTTAATAAATTTAAACATCAATCTGAATATTCTAACAACTATTTCAAATTGCCAAATAAGTCTGATGTGTAAATTCTGACTGGGATCCAAAACTCAGGGAACCAGGATGCAATTTGGATCATAAATAATATTCAGAAACAGATCTGATGACACTGGTGTTGGGCATAGAAACCTAATAACCATTTATGTCAAGAGCTGAATAGCTAAACTGTGGAACTAAGTATGGAAAAGCTTTCACCTGACATTAGTCTACTTCTTCATTTGTTTAAATTGTGTTAGCAGTACATCTAGCAAGGAAAATCATTAATATTTTTTGACTGTTTAAGTTCTGTGTATTTGGTTTCAAAATGTTTTCTCTGATTAAGTGCAATTTGAATTTTCCCAGGCTTGTAAAATAAGCAATGAATCAGTCAGTGCAAAGAACAGGACATACATTTACAACTGTAAACTCCCTTGCCATATAACCCTTCTTCCTCACACGCTTGCACCGTTTTCTCCTGTTACAGGCTAACTTCAGATGTTTGTCTTTTTCTAATTAGATACACGTAATCTATTCAGCCAGTTTGTGAAGTTCTCCTTCCCTCATCTTCTCTGTCTCTAGCCAGACAATGAAAACAAAGATACAGTAGAACTCATTTTCTCATTATTGATTTCACGCACCAGCTGCCAGCTGTTTTTGCTTGTTCGTTTATATAACCCTCTGGGCAACTTTTTAAAAGTACTTTTCTTTGACCATCTGCTGAATGCAATTGGTTTAATAATTAAAGACTTACCATCCTTTTTCAAATAAACATCAATGCAGCTGAGAAATCAACATTGTTGTTTTTCTTTAAGTGTAGCTAGAACATTTTCTTTGAATTGAATGTAATACTGTTGTAGAATCCTTGGATAGGATGATATGTCAGTTGCTGATATTCTGTGTTGCAGATATGTTGAAGGTAGCTATATAGTTATTTGTAAAACATGGCATAAACTTGTCTAATTTTGGAGGTAAAGTGGAGACAGGCATTCTCAGTGCCTAAAAATTAATACAGTTAGAATTTATATACTATTCTTCACGTAGATTAGGGCTCTTAGGTTCTCTTTGCTAAGTGAAAAGGAAGTAGTGATACACCTGTATTGTGTGCTATTGGATGAGGCTAAAGTATATGATTAAAAATAAGGTTTTTGAGAATTAAAAGTACTTTGAATGGGTCATGGACAAAGACAATCAGACAGTAATATGAGTGGGATGACTGGAGCCTGCAATGTTTCTAAGTCATGCACTTTATAGGCAGGATTTGTAAAATAGATCCAGCCTTGGTTTGAACTCCAGTATGTTGTGATTAGATCAAAACTTTCCCATGACTATTTAAAAAAAATAAAAGAAAAAGAGCTGCAGAAAAATCCTTCTGTTTACAAACTAGTTTAACATTTGTTTCAGATGTACCTCAGAGTTGACCTGTAGGATTACTCTCTTGAGAGGTGAAAAAGGGTAATTCATTTTTTATGTTCTTTTAATCTTGGAATCCTTTCAAGAACTCACTATGTACTATCAGTGCATTTTATTTTGTTACAGAACCATTTGTTCAACCCAACTTTCATTGCCGCACAATTTATGGTAATTAAAAAACAAAAAAAAACCCTCCCAAAACAGTTCTGAAATTTGGAGGGGGAGTTTAAGATATCTCATCTTAGATTTGTGAGGTGGTAGTTACATTTTTTAAAATACAACCAAATAAAATGATTTTCTACAGAATGAAAGAGGAAATGGTGATGTGTTTTCTTAACAAGATGAAAGATATCTGTGTTTGCTTTGAGATATTTTATATTTGTTTGTTTAAAGAGCATTCCCATCTTTAATATTTTTGTCTTTTATAAACAAAATCTTGTTCCATGCAGCTGTGAACTCTGGTCCCCACTAATTCCTGCAGTAGACAAGAGCAGGTCAGATTTTCCAAGCTATTTGTTTAAATGTCCACTGAAATATAATTGAACTGAAAATGACTGCTTACAGTAAAAAGTTTAGATTAGAGTGCAGTTCTTTCATGAGAAAGGTTTGTTGATCTTTTTCCTTTGTTTTTTTTTAATGTGAAACATTTTGATCATAGATTTCAGCTGGTCAGATATGCTTACATTATGTGGGTACTGTCTGTTCAAATGAACCAGACAACGTTATTCATTCTTCTTCGAGCAGTGCTCCTGACTGCTCCACTTGAGGTGTCTCGGCCCCGTGGCACCCCAGACCGGAGATTTTGATAGCAGTGGCTCAGGCAGCGGGCAGTTGATAGCGGCGTTCATGTTTCCTGCCACTGATGACGTCAGCCGCTCATCCTGCCCGCTGCGAATCCTTCTCAGATCCTTTCTACTGCTGTTGACTCTAGATGGAGTCTGCGGTGGCTCTTACGGACAGGACGTTTACCTCAACTTTTAAACCACAAAACTCACCAATAAAATTAAAGAAAAAGAAACAACAATAGATAAGATCAGCATCGGATCAGCGCTATGCCTAATTCGTCAGGCTTCAAGTGCTGCGACACTTGTAATGAGGCAATGCCTACCTCTGCTGGACACAGCTCCTGCATTAAGTGCTTGGGAGAAGGGCATTTATCACAGAAATGCCAGCACTGCAGGAGTTTAACTAGCCATAGCAGGAAAGAGTGGGAGCGTAAACTGAAGCTCCTCTTGCTAGAGGGCTCTCTCCGCCCCGCATCGGACCCCAGTGCCTCTCCTCACAATGCTGAGGGAGCGCACAAGTGCCGGTCCTCTGCCTCCTCGCCTGTCCCTAGTGTTGAACCCCGGGTTCGTGATGTGACTGGGATGGACCAGCAACACCCACCAATGAGACGGACACCAGTTCAAGTAAACAAAAAAGCTACTTTTATAGTGATACCTTAAACACCTTTAACCACTTAACAGTGTAAAACAAGGAGATCTATGCAAAAACACTTGTAATCAACTAACAATATGAAACAACAATCTATATAGGACACTTATAACCAACTAACAGCATAAAACAAAATCTAAATGAACACTTATAACTAAATGACAATATAAAGCTAAAAACCTATGCAAAGCACTTATAACCAAGTAACAGTATGGAGCAAGAAAGTCTGTCAAACACCTCCAACCAAACAACAGGATAAAGCATGAAAGTCTATGCAAAACACTTGCTACCTACAAAAGTATGTACAGTTAAATAACAGTATGGATTACTAACCTACAAGAGGGTGGCCATAATAAGTCAAGGACTTTTCTGGCCTTTTACTGCCTCAACATCGGTATAGGCACTGACCAGCCCACCCGACGTGTATTTACCAATGGCTGAAAGCCATTCCTCCTTGCTAGCCAAGAAGGGTGGGCGGCAGAATGAAAAAGTCAGATGAGAGAAAAATAAACCCCCACACTTCCCCCGTGTACACTGGGGAAGTCTGGGCCCAACAGTTTAGAGCAGAAGCAGAGTAATGAACAATCATACAATAAGAAGGATGCAAAATACAAATGACTAATAAAACACCTGGCAAATTAACAACACAAAACTATGCTAGACCATAAACAACTATATCATTAAAAGACTATACAGGATACAGAGAAAATAGTAACAACTACACAAACTATGCAAAACTCAGGTAAAGAAGCTACAATCACAGACTATATATAAATGGTACCAAGTAGAATGATTAAAAGAAAGTAGGAGGCCTATATCGATTTATAATACCTGTTCCAGGACCGTGGTAGAACCCAAAGGGAGGAGGCAGACCAGCTGCAGCATCTCAGCATTTAATCGTTCATCCGGCAATCCGTGTACACCCCAAAAGGAAGGTCTCATGGGTGGGTGCTCCGTGTCTCAGTCAGGGGCCAATCTGACCAGGTCGTGACTTGCCCTTTAGCATTCGAGGGTGAGAGAACAACAAGCTAGCTGAGACAGGGGGTTTTAATAGAATTTTGCCCAGCCAGAGTAAAAATAGCCAATTAGGAGTGCATCCTGGTCAGTACCCATGATAAAACTGGGACCCCAGACAATGACCCCTCCTTTGTGGTGACGGGGGTGTTGAGAAACTGTTGGGGGGGGGGGATAGAAACTTACCCCCTTTGTTGTTGACAGAAACTAGGGAGGAAAATAAACTCACACAGGAGATTGAGAGCCACCGGGGAGATTGATACTTAATGTTCTTCTCCCTTGTGCTGGATGGCCCGGAGATGGAGGCCCATCAGGGAGATTGATACTTAACATTTCTCCTTGAGAGCAGCATAATCCAGGGGGCTGCGTGTGGGGTGGGGTGGCCATCATGGCTGCCACCTCCGCTGACACCTAGTAAGAAACTTAAAGGGATGGAGGCTCAGGCTAAACAACTTAAGCCCCCCTCAGGGCAAGTGCTGAATGATTCCGTGGCCATCGGCTCTAAGAAACACAAAATGAGCCGCGCTTGCACAATGGCACCGCCCCAAGAGCAGGCGCCGCAGCCGCTTCTCTTAGCGCTGAACTCTGCACCGCCGCTTGTGGTGCCGTTCATTCCGGCACCACCAACTGCTGCCAGTTCCCCCGCGCTGCTCCAAACGGCACCGATGACTGTGCAGACACCGGCACTGAGCTCAGTTCCTGGTGCTCAGCTGCTGACACCACCCACATGTCCAGCTCCACTGCAAGTGCAGACAGCACCTCTTCTAATGCCACCAGTGCCCCCGAAACCACAGATGGCCATGTTATACCATACTTTCCTGCGGCCATTATACACGAAATCCTCCAAGAAAACAAAGCACACAGGGGTGACAGAAGATCTGACAGTCCACTCCTCACCTATGTCACCCTTATTTCAAATGGATTCCTTGGATATTGAATCATCATCATTGAGGGGCTCTGACTCATCGTGGTCATCTAGTCCTGGCCCGAGTCAGCCACCTCCGCAACAACCGCCCCAAGCAGCACCCTACAATTCAAATGTCACGCTGCCTTGGCCGTATCCCCCATGGGTGATCTACCCTCAGCAGGGCATCAACTGCATTCTCTGGCAACCATTCAATTTCTCATTGCCACCTGATGCTCCTCCAACAGTTCTGCCAAGTGCTCAACTTCAGCCTCCACCCTCCACAACAGCAAATACCCTTGAATTTGGGACTAAGGCTTCTCCTCAAGCCAAAACTGATGATAATAGACAATTTTGTGAATTATTCAAATAGGTGGCTGAAGTGATGGAAATTTCACTCCAAGACACTCAGCCCATGCACCACAAGCTATACAAGATTCTACAGACATCGGGTTCCAATAAGTTAGCTCTCCTGATGGACGTGGGCATTATGGAGCCTGCTAGCGAAATATGGCAAACTCCTGCATCAGCACCTCCTGCTAACAAAAGGGCTGACAACAAATATTTTATTGCACCAAAGGGGAATGAATTCTTATTTACACATCCCCAGCCAAACTCCCTGGTAGTCAAAGTGGCACATCACAGGAAGAGGCAAATGAGTTCCAAACTTACTTTCAATAACAGAGAGGAGAAGAAATTGGATTTCCTTGGAAAGAAGGTCTATACACCCGCAGCAGTGCAGCTGAGAATTGCCAGTTATACAGCTTTGCTAGCCAGCTACAATCGCAACATCTATACCAAGCTTAATGAATGCTTTAACTTTATTACACAGGACAAACAAGAGCAGTTTAATACTCCAATTACAGAAGGCTTATCAGCAGTCAGGGTAGCTCTTCAAGCTTCACTGGATGCTGCGGATGTTACTGCCAGGACACTTGGAACAGCTGTGGTGATGCAACGTTCATCATGGCTCCAGGCGGCAGACCTTCCCAGACAAATGCAACGTACCATTGAAGACCTCCCCTTTGACAAGGACAATCTGTTTGAGAAAACAACAGACCAGGTTATGCATGGTCTTAAGGATTCGAGAGCAACATTGAGGACACTGGGGATCTATACTCCACAGCATAGACGCAGATTTTATAAGACCCAGCCTGCTAACTATAGATATCCACAGAGTCAATCCATCCGCAAGGGAGACTCATACAGGAATAGGTCTAGACAGCCGCGAAGGGGCAGACAAGGGTCACAACTCCAACCCTCTCAACCATCAAGTATGAAGCACCAGTTTTGAAGGAAATGTCAGGGGAACAACCAGTTCGGAGCCTTTCCACTATATACAAATCCCACTCCTCAGCTTAACTTACAGGGACAAGTTACGACCTTTCCTCCAATACTGTAAGCATATAACATCAGACAAATGGGTCGGCAAGATTGTACAACATGGTTACTTCATCCCGTTTGTCCCCAAACCCCACCCCCCCACCCGTCCCTCTTCAGGGACCCAGTTCATGTACAACACTTCTGAGCGGAGATCCAACATCTCTTACAGATGGGGCCATGAAATAGGTCCCGGTGGGTCAAGAAGGAAAAGGGTTTTACTCACCGTATTTCCTAACACAGAAAAAGACGGGGGGTTGGAGGCCAGTACTTGATCTCAGACGACTCAACAAATACGTCCAAGTAAAAAAGTTCAGAATGGTAACCTTAAGCAGTATAATCCCTGTCCTTCAACAGTCCGATTGGTTTGTCTCCCTCGACCTAAAAGACTCATATTTTCATGTGACCATCCGACCATCACACAGGAGGTTTCTACGATTTCAGTTCCTCCAAAATCATTATCAGTACACAGTCTTCCCATTTGGGTTATGTACAGCACCCCGGGTCTTCTCCAAACTCATGGCCCCAGTAATAGCATTCTTACGCAGGAGACACATACAGATATTTCCATATCTTGACGACTTCTTAATCAAAGCCCCCACGCAAACACTAGCAATCCAGGCACTACAAAGCATGACCAAGCTCCTAGCCATATTTAGGTCTAAACGTAAACTACGACAAATCAAATCTGTCTCGAACACAACAAATCCACTTCATCGGAGCACGAATTGATTCAGTGCAGATGAGAGCCTTTCCACCTACCGACAGGCTCTGCAATCTGCAACATCTAGCATCCAGTATCCAGAGTTCACCCATCGTCTCAGCTCACACGGTGATGAGAATGCTTGGGCACATGGCAGCAACGACTTTGCTCATGAACAACGTGAAGTTATGCATGCACCCATTACAACTGTGGTTCCTTGCTCGCTTCAGACATATACGTCATCCGACCAGAACTCTCTTGGTCATTCCTCCCATGGTCAGGAATTCCCTGTCATGGTGGCTGGACTGCACCAATCTTATGCAAGGGGTTCCCTTCATCCCACCCCAATCACAAGTCGTGATCACGACAGATGCTTCACTCCTGGGCTGGAGAGCACACTATCAGGACCAAACCACCCAAGGCAAATGGTCCCCCCAGGAAAAGACGTTGCATATCAATCTCCTTGAGCTACGTGCTGTTCACAGGGCGTGTTCTCATTTCCTCCCCCTGATAATAGGGAGGGTGGTGACCATCGCACTGACAACAGATCATGCATGTTCTGCATCAGTTGACGGGGTGCACCAGATCGCATTCCCTATGCCTAGAAGCAATGTCTCTTTGGGACTGGTTCATCAATCACGGGATTTCTCTGCGTGCAGAATATCTCCCGGGCACAGAGAACACACTAGCGGACTCATTGAGCCGTTCATTCTCAGATCATCATGAATGGGAAATCCGAGACAATATTATCCAGGCCATTTTTGACAGATGGGGCTTCCCAACAATGGATTATTTGCAACGGCGGACAACAAGAAATGCAGCTGCTATTGCTCTAGAGCGGGTATCGGCCCGAATTCCACTGGAGACACATTTCTTATCCACTGGGGCGGCTCACTCCTTTATGCCTTCCCACCAATTCCCATGATCTTCCGTACACTCAACAAAATTCGTCAAGACAGGGCGACCGTAATCATGATAGCTCCAGCTTGGCCGTGCCAGACGTGGTACTTGCAACTTATCATGATGTCCACGACAACTCCAATTGCCTTACCTCTGCTACCGGACCTGCTGTCCCACAACTACAGAGCTCGCACCCATACTTACCTGGACAGACTCCATCTAACAGCGTGGAACCTCGATGGTTTGAGGACATGGAAATACAATGTTCCGATCAAGTCCATAACATCTTGTTGAACAGCAGAAAGCCGGCCATGAGGACTACTTACCTACAGAAATGGACTCGATTCTCCTCCTGGTGTTCTCAGCGTGTGTTAACTCCCTCTGAGACTCCTATTCCGGTGATTCTGGAGTATCTTCTATACCTGCAAAACACAAACATTACAATCAATATGATTAGAGTACATTTGGCAGCTATTTCAACCTTCCATGACCACATAGATGGCACATCGGTATTTGCGCACCGAATCATTAAAAGGTTCATGTTGGGGTTACATAATTTGTTTCCCCAGATCCAACCACCAACAACACCCTGGGACCTTACACAAGTGTTGAAAACACTGATGAGGCCACCATTCGAACCCCTAGTCACTGCCTCACTGCTGCACTTATCCATGAAAGTGGCGTTTCTCATACCAATTACATTGGCCAGGCGAGTCAGTGAGTTGGCGGCACTAATGGCATACCCGCCCTATACCATCTTTTACAAAGATAAAGTCTCGCTACGCTTACATCCCAAATTCCTGCCTAAAACAACAACATCTTTCCATCTTAACCACGTAATACACTTACCTGTCTTTTATCCGAAACCGCACACCAACCCGCAGGAAAGAGCATTGCATACTCTTGATGTGAGATGCGTATTAGCATACTACCTGGAGAGAACTAAAGATTTTAGAAAGTCATCATGGTTGTTTGTTTCTACCACAGAAGGTTCACAAGGACAACCGATTTCCAAACAAAGACTCTCAAGATGGATTGCATTCTGCATACACATGGCATATTTTCTATGTCAAACAACTCCACCTGATACAATTCGCCCTCACTCTACCAGATCCATGACGTTGTCCATAGCATTACTTACCAAAGTTCCACTTCATGTAATCTGTCAAGCAGCTACCTGGGCTTCTACTGATACATTCGCTAAACACTATGCGTTGGAACGTTTTGCAGCTATGGATACTGCCCTGGGACAAGCAGTACTCCACACAATTGACAGTACACAGTCCGAAGTTCCCACCACTACATCCTGCTGACTGCTACGAAATCACCTGATGTGGAGCAGTCGGGAGCACTGCTCGAAGAAGAAATGGAGGTTACTCACCTTCGTGCAGTAGCCGAAGTTCTTCAAGATGCATGCTCCTGACATGCTCCACTACCTACCCTTCTCCCCTCTACTTCGGAGTTTTTTCTCTTGTTACAGGCGATCTCTGGGGTAGAAAGGATCTGAGGAGGATTTGCAGCAGGCAGGGTGAGCGGCTGACATCATCAGTGGTGTGAAACATGAACGCCGCTCTCAACTGCCCGCTGCCTGAGCCACTGCTATCAAAATCTCCGGTCTGGGGTGCCACGGGGCCGAGACACCTAAAGTGGAGGATGTTGGGAGCACACATCTTGAAGAACGTCGGCTACTGCACGAAGATGAGTAACCTCCGTTTTTTCGCTTGTAAATATCATGGGCCTGATTTTTTTTCACACTAGTGTAAATTATGAGTGAAGCTACTGAATTCGGTGGAGTATATTTTTACATTTGTTTAAAACTGACTTAAATAAAAGAAAAAATTCCCCCTTGTATTCTTGGAGAATATCCCTGCTTTGAAGCAAATGTCACAGAATTGGATGCAATTTAACAAAATAGGATTAGGCCAAAACTATAGTTCCGTATAGTGGATTAAAACTGTTCCTTCTCCTAGAATGGAAATCTATTTATGTGAAATTCTCTGTGTTTTTAAATAAAACCAGAGCAAAATAATGCTTTTTTAAAGCCTTTGCAAAAAGCAGACCTAAATGTTCTCAACCTATTTCCTGATATGAAAGACTAATCAGGATTAAATTCAAATGTATTTAATTTTTTTTCTTACATATACCACAGTTACCTTTCAATATACATCACTCTCTCTCACAAAAACCCCTTATGAACTACCAGAAAAAACATAAAATAGACTTGCTTTTATACAAGCACTTCATATATTATAGCCACTTCGGAGTGAATTTTATTTTTCTTCCACATTGTCTCTATTATAATTAGACTCTACAGGGGGAACTGTAGGTGGCTTGGAAAGCAAAATCCAGCCCAGAGTCAGGCCATGCAGTGTAGCTTCTTGTGAAGGCTGCTTTAATCCATGGTCTGAAGTAGGTGCATTACAACAGTGGGATTACACGAACTAGTGGATCCATATAACATAAATTCCTGTAACTCCTTGCTTGGTTTGCCTCCAGCCTTCCATATAGTTATTCTCCACTCCAAACCAACATTTGTAGGAACTGTGCAGAAACTTTGCCTGTGCTACGTTCCCCTCATCCTAGTTGTATCTAAGTAATCTTTTAAATTGTGAAGGGGGCAGTTTTGACCATCTTCACAAGGGAAGAATCTTATCCTTTTTGAGACCTGTTGTATGATTACAGATTAGGAGCTAGTCACATGTCCCTAAGGTTAGCTTTATGTGCAATTGGGTATGGCCAAATAGTATTTCGTACATTGACAGCAACTACTGTGCCCAAGTCAGGAATGGTACTAATAACGTGGAAGAGGAATTCCATGTAGTCCCCCTCCTCCTCCTCCTCCTCCTCTGCCTCCTCAAAGGAATGTTGCTTTATGTTATAGCCAGAAGCCTGCAGAGGTGTTGAAGTCCTCTGCATATGAGATAAGAGGGGGCAAAAATCTCTTCAAGACAACAATAGGGTTTTGATGTGAAAAGAGATGCTTTGAAATGTTTAAAATGTTTTTTTGAAGAGAGAATATATCGGTCCATATATGAAATACATGAACATTTTCCTGCCCAAAGAGGAAGATAACTGATTCTTTATGAAATGTTTACTAAAATATTGGGTGGGAGGATGAGGGAAATACCTTATTTGACACTCACGTACCTTACCACCTCCTCATATGCTTATGTTCCCTACTTTCAGGGGACAGTGACTTTCTCTCAGGAACAGAAATGTAGCAAAACTCCTTAAAGGGATTTGCAGCCCGAATCTCCCTATTTTTGCACATTCTGCACAGGGACTAATAAGTGGGTGCAAAACACTTTTACAATTTCCACAGGGGTAGCTATGTTAGTCTACTCCAGCAAAAAACAAACAAACAAAAAAAAACCCAAAACAAAACCCCAAAACAAAACAAAAAAACCCACAAGGAGTTGTGTAGCACTTAAAGACTAACAGATTTATTTTTCGCATGAGGTTTCATGGGAGAAAATCCTACTTCGTCAGATGCTTTGAAAATAGGTGAGCTTACAAAATAGAATGAAAATAAATGCAAGGGGGTGCAAAACATAGGATCAGGTCATACAGTAACAGCAAATCAGAGCAGTTGTTAGGTTCAAACCCTGTGAAGAGTGAAGTCAAATTACCTTTTGTAATGGGAAAAGAACCCATAGTCTCGATTCAATCCTGCTTTCACACAGTTTAATTTGCATATTAATTCCAGTTTAGCTGTTTCTCTTTGAAGTCTTGATGTCCCAGTCACACCTCTGACAACGGTCATTAACAAATCATTTATCGAGTGATTAGAAAGATGGAAGTGCTCAGCAACTAGTTTTTTTGTTTTGTGATTTCTGATATCAGTTCTATGTTCATTTATTCTTTTGCACAGGGATTGTCCTGTTTGTCCAATATATAAGGTGTTGGGACATTTCTGGCACGTGATGGCATAGATCACGTTAGTAGATCAGCAGGTAAATGAGCCTTTGATGGAGTAGTAGGCTTGATTAGGTCCTATGATGGTATCTATAGTGCAGATATGTGGGCAGACTTGGCAGTGTGGTTTGTTGCAGGGGTGTGTGCCTGCCTTAATGTTTCTGTTGTTAGATCTGTAGTTGCTGGTGAGTATCTGTTTAAGGTTGGGTGGCTGTCTGTAGGCAAGGAGAGGTCTGTTTCCCAAGGCTTGAGAGAGAGAGAGAGCATCTTTTAGAATAGGCTGTAGGTCCTTAATGATCTGTTACAGAGGTCTGACTTGAGGGTTGTATGTGGTGACTAGTGGTGTTCTATTGTTTTCTTTCTTGAGCCTCTCCGGTAGTAGATGACTTCGGGGTACCCATCTAGTTCTGTCAATTTGTTTTCTTACTTCCCTAGGTGGGTACTTCAGTTTCAAGAATGCTTGATAGAGATCCTCGAGATGTCTGTCTCTGTCTGAGGGATCAGAGCAAATACGGTTATATCTTAGGGCTTGGCTGTAGACAGTGGATCATGTGGTGTGTTTAGGATGTAGGTAACTATACCAGTCAGTAGGTTTTCGGTACAGGGTGGTGGTGATGTGTCTATCCCTGATTTATACTGTAGTGTCGAGAAAGTGGCCTATGTGGAGTGTTCCAGGCTCAATTTGATTGTGGAGAGGAAATTGTTGAAACCTCTGAGAAAATCTTCAAGAGCATCCCTGCCATGGGTCCAGATGATGAAGATGTCATCAGTGTAGCGTAGGTGAAGAAGAGGTGTCTTGGGATGAGACTTGAGGAAATGTTGTTCTAAGTCGCCCATAAAGATCTTGGCATATTGTGGGGCCCTGCAGGTGCCCAGAGCAGTGCCACTAACTTGGAGGTATAAATTATCCTCAAATCTACAGTCAGCCACCCAACCTTAAACAGATACTCACCAGCAACTACAGATCTAAAAACAGAAACATTAAAGCAGGCACACACCACTGCAACAAACCACGCTGCCAAGTCTGCCCACATATCTGCACAATAGATACCATCATAGGTTCTAATCAAGCCTGCTACTCCATCAAAGGCTCATTTACCTGCTGATCTACTAACGTGATCTATGCCATCACGTGCCAGAAATGCTCCAACACCTTATACGTTGGAGAAACAGGACAATCCCTGTGCAAAAGAATAAATGAACATAGAACTGATATCAGAAATCACAAAGCAAAAAAACCAGTTCCTGAGCACTTCCATCTTTCTAATCACTCGATAAATGATTTGTTAATGACCGTTGTCAGAGATGTGACTGGGACATCAAGACTTCAAAGAGAAACAGCTAAACTGGAATTAATATGCAAATTAAACTGTGTGAAAGCAGGATTGAATCGAGACTATGGGTTCTTTTCCCATTACAAAAGGTAATTTGACTTCACTCTTCACAGGGTTTGAACCTAACAACTGCTCTGATTTGCTGTTACTGTATGACCTGATCCTATGTTTTGCACCCCCTTGCACTGATTTTCATTCCATTCTGTAAATTTACCCATCTTTGAAGCATCTGACGAAGTGTGATTTTCTCCCACGAAAGCTGATGCGAAAAATAAAACACGTTTAGTCTGATTTAGAAGCATTTTACAACCACTTTAGATGTGTTAATGGTTATGCGAAGTGTGAGGTAGGGGAGAATAAAGTCCAAGATCCTCACACTTTGCCCCTCTACCCATCAGTCCTCATGATACATATTTTACTGACTTGCATGAAGTGATGGGATGAAACATTCATATTCCGGAAGTAGAATCTGGTATTTTATCCCAGTAGGTTATCTATTTTATAAAAACAAGCAAGGAATCCTGTGGCACTTAAAGACTAACAAATTTATTTATCACATGAGCTTTCATGGGAGAAAATCCCACTTAGTCAGGCGCTTTGATGATGGGGGAATTTACAGAATGGGAAGTAAATAAATGCCATTCCCCATCGTCAAAGCGTCTGACAAAATGGGATTTTCTCCCATGAAAGCTCATGCGACAAACAAATTTGTTAGTCTTTAAGTGCCACAGGACTCCTTGTTTGTTTTGTTGATCTAGACTAACACAACTACTGCTTTGGAGCTTTTTTATTAAAATCCCTTTGTTCAAAGTGGCTTTTTTGTGGGGACAGGGGAATATAAAGTTGTGTTTATGACAGGCGTGTTTTCCTGTGAAGAGACTGTAGACAGCTTTCTCCCATTGAAAATAGACCTTTTGCTTTGAGTTGAAGTTTGAAATGAATGTTGACATGGGTAAATTAATCCAGTTTGTCACATACAGTGGGGACTGGCAACAGTTTTATCTCTTTAGCTTGTCCCTTTTTAGGAGTTAATTTTGTGGAAAAAATAAAAACATAGGCAGAGCGTTACATATTTCTACTATCTTGTGAATTGTGTTACTACTTAAATGTTTCGTTTGGAAGCCTGTACCTGGATTCCTGTTGGTCTCCAATTTTAATGAAACAAACCAATATCTTAATTCAAACACCACAAGGATTTACTCCAAGCCAATCTCCAGCTGATACCAGTGTTTTATGAAACAGGTATTTATGTTCATTCTTTGTATCGTGTAAATGGTTATCTCATCTGGGGCCATGAAAAAAACATTGCCTATTAAATATGTCTAACATCTGTCTAATATGTGTGTGTACTATTTTCATCTCCATTGTACGTTTTTACTGTATATATCTTTCATTATTCATACTGAACTGCTGATATGATCTTTATTCAGTTAAAAATGGTTATTCTTTGCTGAAATAGTGAGTTGAGTACTTTTAAACACTAATCTCATGAAGTGAAAGGGATTTACACATGCAGTTCTTATTGATGGTAACATGAATTAATTGTGTAAATTCTTCACACTATGCATCAAAGAAAAATAGGCTTTTTAGCCTTTAAAGTACACAGAAAGAGAAATAGATGCTCTTTGACATGTCAGTATTGTAATCTTAAGCCATAAATAATGTAAACCTAACAATATGCAGTTGTTCTAGAAAATGTTAATACTAAAGGTTATATACTCTTCAAGTGCACTTGTAGAATGTACTACTCATGAATGTTAATAGGAATTAAAGTATTTGTTCAACAAAGAGTTTAGCTTAGAAGGTCAGGACTCAATAGGAAAATATTTTCCAAAATAATAAGGTTGTGAAGTTATTTTTTGACTAAAAACTAACTCCTTACTCACTCACATAAGGGAAATGTGCACTCTTTTTTAGCATAACACTACAAAGTTTGCCAGATAAATACAATGTAAATTTTAGTATATTGTTTACATGTGTAATGACAGACCAGATTACAGTTGTCTGTTTGGAGAAATATTTTGAGCATCATTACTATATATTGATTTGGTTGTATGTTCTGAGGGACCCTTGAAAAAACCATCATGAACACAGACAGTAATGCAATGAAACATGAATGAAATCTTTTAGAACTGAAAGAGCAGCTTGTCCTTTTCTCATATCCATCTGGCTATTTGCTAATTTTGAAAAAAATCTGTAAAATATACCTGTCTTCTAGTTCATTTTAAAAAATTGCTCTGTGCAATTTTATATAATCACCTTTAGTTTTTCTGTGACATCTTTAATTTTAACATCTGGTGGTTTTTTTGGTGGTGGTGACAGTTGGACCAGAGTAGTGTTCCAAATAGATACTTGCCAGCTCATAGCTTGTCCGTATCTATGGAGGTAAAATTGTTATGAGCGTGATTCAGTCATCTCTTTTACATATGTTTTTCCATTGAGTAATTATACATTGTGATTTTGAGGGAGAATGTAAAGAGTTTTCTGGATACTTTTTGATGGGGTTTATAAAAGAACTAGTGATTCTAAGGTCAGCTATTCAATATGTGTAATCATAATTCACAGCTATGTGTGAAATATCCCTTGTATTACTTTACAACAACATGAATGGAACAGAACTGTTACAGTCAAAATGCATAATAATTATATATTTGCAAGTTTGCTGCCCTTAAGCATCCAGTTTTATTTTCCATAGCCATTTGGAAATTTCTTTGCTAAATCAAACAAGGAGTTCTGTGGCACTTAAAGACTAACAAATTTATTTAGTGATGATTAAGCTTTAATTTAGTATTCATTTGTGTGAGTGCAGGCTTCAAAGAGAAGCTAGGGAAACCGAATTCATTTGCAAATTTGGTTATATTGCTTCAGGTCTTAATCAGGACATTGTTTTTTTTTCTTGCATTACAACAGGTGATTTGACCTCATCTTCCTCTGTATGTTATTCCCAGTGTTTAAATCTTAACAGATATTTTGATTTGCTGTTATAGTGTGACCTGTTCCCATGACTTAAACGTCCCTGCATTTATTTTCCCCCCACTCTGTAATTTCCCTCATCTTCAAAGTGTCTGACAAAGTGGGGTTTTCTCCCACAAAAGCTCACGCACTAAATAAATTTGTTGGTCTTTAAGTGCCACAGAAGTCCTTGTTTGTTTTACTGAACTAGACTAACTGGTTATGCTTTTGGATTTTTGTAAATCAATAACTGTTTTGGGAACAATTCAATTAATGTGTATTCATTTATATTATTAACGGTCCCAATAATTTTTTATATTAAACCTACTCAGCTTACATTAAACTTGCTCAGGTAACCTGTGTAGGTTTTCTTATGGTCAGTCTAGCAAACTCAAACTGGGCCCTGAGAGTCAAGCAGGATTTTTTCCCTTCTCATACACTATAACCAGTAATAAATGCTCGCATACAGATCAATTTATATCCTCAATTTCACCTTTTGAAGTGCCTATTGGACCTACACAGGTGTAATTGATTGATCCTGCAGCTGGAACTTAATAAACAATACTTTGGGTGGTGCAAGTGGAGTAACAAAATCCAGCTCATTTACTCTTGGGTGCATTTGTTTCCCAACATGAATAAAAGTAACATAAATGCATTTTAGTCACTTTAGTCAAGATATAGGACTTGAATACATACATGAATATTAAGACGGTGCTATTTTTACAGAGTCACTTTTCAGAATGTTACTTATCTTTAACTTGCACAACTGAATTCTGGATTATGATCTGAGTTCTGAGTTTGGGGAATTTATCCTCTTTTACTAATAAAAACTAGAATTTTTGTTTTTAGACTTTGGGAACCACTGAACTTTCTACTTTGGATTTAGTCTTTGGACTTTTTAAGCTTGCTCCCTTTACTAACTGACCTTTTAAATCTTTTGATTATTTCTCAAGTTTATTGTGGTAATGCTGGTTTGCAGTAGACAATGCACAAACACTGAGTAACGGACTCTTCCTTCTATGAAACGGTTCCAATCTAGATACACCAGACAGATAAATGGTAGGAGAAAGGGAGATAACACCCAGGTGGGTGAACAGTGTGATGGCACAAATGAGTGAACAAACCGATAGATGGTAAATATCAAATTAGTTCTATGACTTTTTTGTTTGTTTGTAATATTTTTGGGAGGCATTAGCTAAATGGAAACTTGAGGAACACTGAAGGTTGGGGGAGGGAGAGAGCAGAGGAGAAGTAAAAGGGAAGAGAAGGGTGTAAAAGGCAAATGGTAGTAAGTTGACATGGAGGTAGTATGAAGATGGTGTTGGCAGGAAAGAAGCAATTGGTACAGGGCAGAAAATGTTTATTAAAACAGTTGAAAGTCCTCAGACATCACTGTTGAACAGTCCCTGCTTAAGATGCTTCTATATCTGCCCTGCTGGCTTCAGGGTATGTCCCTACTTTAGAGTCTGTACTGGGGCAGCTCCATAGTTTGGACACAGCCTGCCTGGACAGGAGTCTTTCTGTGGATGTAGAAATACCACCTTCCTGAACAAAATTAGCCACATTAGGAGAATCACTTTTTTTGTCAGGATAGTTGTGTATATGTTGGGGGTTATGTCAGCATAGCTATGTCAGTCAGAGTATAGTTTTTTCATACCCCTGACTGATGTAGCTATACCTCTATGACTTTAAAGTACAAACCAAGTTTCAGTCTGTAGTTGGCTCATCCTTTCACTCTCTTTTCTCAAGACCGCATGGATCGGGAGAGAGTGGCATTGAAGGTGTCCAAAGCTAGCATCTCCAGACAGAGAATCTAGGTGAAGGCACCTGCAGCAGTTCTGGTGGCCATTTTGCAGTTCATTGTTGGCAGTTGCACCTACACCCTTTTTAGTTAGTAAATTATTTTTACTGCTGTTACATTTCTACCTACCTTGCCTTCCTCTGATTCTTGAAGCAGTAGTGTGTCCACATACAGGATGTAGTACTTCCCTTTCTGGCTCAAATACCACCATTAAAGTTAATTTAACATATTTCTTCCTGATTCTTATTAAACTTGTGTCAATCACTAATTGGGTGTTAGAAGCTAAGATTTTAGCCATTCTAAATCAGCACAGAAAATAAAAAAGCTAAGGAAGCAAAGGTTTATTTAATTTTGACATACTTTTGCTCTGTACTAAGAATGTCATAGAGCAGTGACACAGCGTGCAGAATTAAATGAATGCACCATACAGCAAAGTAGTAAGTATGGGGCCTCTTTTGTTGTTTAAAGGACAATGTACATATATTGTTATTGCCATGTTGGTCCCAGGATATGAAAGAGACTACATAGATGAGGTAATGTTTCTATTGGGTCAACTTTTGTTGGTGAGTGAGACAAACTATCCTGCTTTACAGAGCTCTTCTTCAGGCCTGGAAAAGATAAGGAGAGTGTTGCAACTAAATACAAGGTGAGGCAGGTTGTTAAGTATAAAGTGTTAACGCATCTTGTAATAAACCACTTAAAATGAAGTGCGGAATTAACACTTGTTTAGTCATAGGACAAAGGAGGATTAGTAGGTTACAGTTTAATATGCCATGAATCCACTGTCTCTGTTGAAACCATGAATTTTATATCTATCAGAGTTATGAATTTAAGTTCCCAGGCTTGTTTTGACAGTATTATATAGGTTTTCTTTGCAGACAAGGGCTGATAGGTCAGATATGGAGTGATTGCTTTGTGAAAAAATTTTGCCCACAAGTGATAAGCTGTCTTTTGTCTTTTGTCATTTTTCTGTACTCATCGGAGAGTGTAGTGATAGTCTGATGTTACCCAAAGGGTGGTTGTTGGGGCATTTGATGCAATTGATGAGGGTCCTGCAAGCAACTGCAGGAAGGAGAAACTTTGGAAAGAACAGCCTTCTTGATCATATTAATTCAGAGACCAACAGATGCTGATCCTGTGTTAGAAAATTTGGAGGCTCTTATCTTTACTCAATAAATTATGGGATTTATTATTTTTAAATGAAGAATCCCATTCATGTTTCTGATGCATTTCATTGTTCATTTGCAAGGAAGTGTTTCACAAAACCACTGGGCTATGTTCATCCCCAATATAACTAACCCCTTTTAAGACCTCCATGTTCATCTGTGCAAACCACAGATCAGAATATTAGCTGTTATGTGGTACTCTAAGAACCCTTTGTTCATATTTACTAAATGCTTTATTTTTGTTATGCTTTAAAAGGTTAGATGGGAAAAAACTGGCGGTATTACAGAAGTCTTTTCTTCAAGGAGAGTGAGTCAAAACAAAGGTTCTGTAATTCTCTCAGAACAATTTTAAATTAACATGACAGTGCATATTGGATCAGAGAGATGGGAGATTCATTTGCAGTGCAATTTATAAAGGTGGCTCATGTAATTCCCACAGTATTTTTGTAAGAGGAGTAGTGGAAATTGCCTTAAAAATGTATCCCACCAAGCACCATTGTTGTTATTTGACCTCTGTTTCTCTACTGTCGGGGAGTCTGGTGAGTAAATAACAATTGACACTGAAGTGATCAAGGGTTTAATTTTGAGGAATATAATGCGTTTTATGTAGAAAGTAGAAGAGTTTCAGGCAATAGTGACCACAATCTAGTTAGTGAAATTAAATTGCTAGAGACAGATTTGTGTAGAGGAAGTTTTGGAAGAACTGGGGGATACTGACGGGACTCAATAATAAAGGAAAAACATACCAAGCCTGATTCTCCTTTCTGCTACATCAGTTTTATATTTGTGTAACTATAATTATTTCATTGGAGTTATTGAGGTATAATGACACAGAGAATAAGATCTTTTTTTTTTTTCTCTCTCTACCGCTGATGGTAAAGAATGGGTGAAGGGGGAGGAAAGTATTCAAAGACACACTGACTTGTGAAATCTACAAGGAGGTAGCCTTACAGTAAAAAAAAAAAAAAAAAAAAAAAGGGGGCCTAATATAGCTATCCAAATATCACTGTACAAATTGTATGAAGGGATTTATAAATATTGCAAGTAACATACTATTTAAGGCACTGAAATATTCTTCAACAATTATATTAAAAGTTAGAGATGCTGATGGATGCAAGTAAAAGTTGGATGAACACTTTCGTGTTCTAGCTAATGTACAGGATGTGCATGCATATTCTAGGTAGTTTTCTAAAGAGAATCAAGTTAGCTGTACTTAGGATCAAATCATTACTCACTGATTTCAGGACATATATAGATAGTAGTGGAATACTGAAGCAGCTAACTGTATCACTGCATATTCAAGTATCAGATGAATTGATTTGGACTAACTATTTATGAAAAGTTGGGGATACTAAATAAGAAAATATGTGTATGATGAGGTGTTTTAAAGTTGATAGTATGGCTGTCAAGTTGCCAGAATCTGTTCACACAAGCAGCATTTTGTTATTATATAGGGGAAAAATGTGGGTAAATTACAATAAAAACCACAATAATCAAGGAATAATTTGTAGGAAAATAGCCCAGATGGTTTGTACTGACCCTGTCAGCGCAATATGTTAACCAGATTAGAGAGTTATACATTAGTAAGATGGGAGTAGAACATTCAAAGCTGTACTCATGAAACTTATGAGACCCTAATAGGGGAAACATTTTCTTAAATGACACCCTTGGTGTGTCTTTGTCATGACCCAACCAAAACCCACAGCCAGTATTCACCCTTCAGCACGAATAATTAGAAGCATTATTGTGCTAATGTGCTTGGATTGATCAAAAGTGGCAATGTGACCAGCATCCACTCTTTGCAAAGCAATTATTAGATTTAATATGAAAATTCCCTTTGGGAATTGAAGGAGATTTATGTCCCTACATACAACCCAGTTCTCTTGTCACCTCTACTATAAATAAGCCAATAAATGAAATGATAGCTAGATTGAGCAGCATTTGGGGAGGGGAGAACTGGTTTTTTATTTTATTTTATTTTATTTTTGAGGAGAAAGTACATTTTAAATGTCTTGAAATCATGAAGTGTACGTAACTAACCTGTAATAATTGCATGATCTGTTTTGTCGTTATCCTTATACTTTTTCTTTCTATTGTTTTACACTTTACTGAGTCTTGCCTCAGAATAGACTGTAAATCTTGTTGAGGACTGACCCTTGCCTTGCATATAAACAGGGGTTAGCACAAGGCAACCTGAGCCTGAGTGGGGTCTTTTGCCACTAAATGAGGTACAAAGAAATAATACCGAACAAGATACAATAATAGAGGTACTTAACATAATAGGATAGAATATTTCAAAATTAAAATTTTATTTTAAATTAGTCATTCACTAAACATTTTAATTAACTTGTTGCTAATTTGCTCTTGTTTTCTTTTCAACTTATTTAAACAACAGTCCTATCTGAATTTAATTTACACAGACATGAAGCAAAGTCAAATTTCACTTTCAGGTTTCAAGTTGCTATATTGTTCACATGGAAATAATTCAGTAAATTATTTCATATCATTGTTGAAGTGTTCTATAACTTGTTGTGAAGTAGTGTAAAAAGGTTTATAATTATTATCATGATTTTATTGGCTAGCAAGTTACTAAGGTCTTCTGATATGAACTGTCTTCCTGAATGGTCTAAACCAGTGGTTGTCAAACTTAGGGTCAGGACCCAGTACTGGGCTGCAGACCTTTGGCACCCTCTGCTGCCAGTACCAAAAGACTGGAGTGCATTGCTCAAAGATGTAATTGCTGGGTCATGGGCATAAATGATTTTTTTCCAACTGGGTCCCAAGGCAAAAAGTTTGAAAACCACTGTTCTAAACTGTGGCACAGGTTTTGAACAGTTTGGTGTTCTCTCTCTCTTTTTTTTTTTTTTTTTTTGAGTGATTAAGTGATATTTTCTTTTCATATAACTCCATTGGCTGTAGTGAAGGTTTAAGCTATCGAAGAATTGGTCTCATTGTTTTTAAATCTGATTTAGATTTATGCAACATGGAAAGCACTATATGAGTATAACTTCTGAAGGTCTATCAAATTCTTATGACCTTTGTCATGGCCGCATTCTGAAAGTGACTATGGGGAACATTTGATCCATGGTGTACAACTGTACACGCTTACACAGTTTTAAACAATTGAAATATTTCAGTGGGACTATTTTTAGAACAGCATTACTCAAACTGAGTAAATTAGGATGAATAGATTTTATTATAAGGTGTTGCAGCAAAAATCAGTCTTAAAGGCTATGCATCTTGTCAATTTCCAAAGGGAGAGCCATGTTAGTCTAGTCCAGCAAAAAAAACAAGGAGTCGTGTGGCACTTTAAGACTAACAGATTTATTTTTCACATGAGCTTTTGTGGGAGAAAATCCCACTTCGTCAGATGCTTCGAAGATGGGTGAACTTCTTCGAAGCATCTGATGAAGTGGGATTTTTTCCAATGAAAGCTCATGTGAAAAATAAATCTGTTAGTCTTAAAGTGCCACACGACTCCTTGTTTTTTTAAAGGCTATGTCTACACTGCAGGAGGGCTGGAAGTCGACTTAACCAGGTCGACCTTAAGTCAACCTGGTGAAGTTGGCTGCAGGCCAGGGCAGATATACCAGGGGAGCCCCCCCACCTACCCTGCTCCCCAGTCCCGATTGGGTACCTGGAGCCCAATCGGCTCCAGTGGCCAATCTGGCCTGGGGGCCTGATCTGGCTCCTGTCCTCTGGTGAGGAGGCCCCTCCCCACGGGCAGTAGGGCTGGCAAAGAGGGGCTAGGAGCCTGATCTGACTCCCACCCCCTGTCCACAGGCAGTGGGGGCTTGGAGCTGGCTCCTGCCAGCGGTGACAGGTGACCCAGGACTGAATTAGGCCCCGAAACACTTGTCACTGCTGTCAGGAGGCTTTGCAGCCTGGTCAGTTCCACAAGAGTGAAATTGACTAGGCTGTGGAGTCGCTTGAGCTGGGGCTCTGTAGCTTGGTCAGTTTCACTTCTCTGAAATTGACCAGGCTGCTGAGCATCCTGCCCATTCGATAAGTGACTTGGGGCTAAATTTGGCACCAGGTCTCTTGTCACCACAGGCAAGAGCTGGCTCCAAACCTCACCACCTGTGGAGAGAGGCTGGGAGTGCAATGGCACCAACCAGCCCCTCTCTGCAGCTGGCAGGGCAGCAGAGAGGGACTAGGAGCCCAACCTAGCTCCAAGCTCCTCTCCACAGCCAGGGGTGCATAGTGCTGGCAAGTGGTCATGGGAGCGGAGAGCTGGCTTTTCTCCTGGTTGCTTGCAAGATGCTTGCTCCCGGCACCCTTGACTGCTTGGAAGTGGTGAGGGGAGATGCTGGGTCCCCTGAACACTGTGAAGGTGACCAGACTCCTAGCTGCTTGCTCTCTGGGGCGTGCTGCTGGAGCCTGATGGGCTCCAAGCTGGCTCCTAGGCCCCGCAGCCTGCAGAGAGGGGCCGAGAGCCCCACTGGCCTCTCAGCCCATCTCTGCAGGCTGCAGGAGCCAGCTGCCAGGCCCCGCTGCTGGTGGAGAGGGGCTGGGAGCTGGATCTGGCCCCCAGCTCCTTCCACGAGGCAGGAGCCGGATCGGGCCTTACGGTGCATTGAGGCAGAGACTGATCATGCCCAGGGGTGAGGAAGGGGGCGGGCCGCATCCTGTAAAGTTGGCTTAAATGCTTAAACTGACTTATGGGGCAGGAGTTAAGTCGACTTAAGCACTTGCTAAAGTTGATTTAATAATTTCTGAATATTGACGGGAATTTTTTTAAGTCGACTTAAAGGGCTTTACGTTGACTTAATCCTGTAGTGTAGACGTACCCAAAAAGAGCTAAAGTTTCTTGGATTTGCGAATAATACTAGGATATGTAGAGCAGTGATTCCCAACCTCTTCTCTGCCGTGGCATAGCTTGCTACTTTTAATTAATTTGAGACATGCCACCATACAGTTTCCAAATGAAATCATGAATATTTATGAGCCAGTGAGTCAATCCAGAACCCTTTGAGCAGTTTTAAAAAAAATTCTGTGGCACACCTCCTCAGACCTGATGGCACACTTGTGTGCCAAGGCACACTTTTTGGGAGACACTTATGTAGAAGTAAGAAAAATAGTCACAAACAAACGAAAGAACAGAGGCAGAGAGACAGAGAAGGCCATAATAGAATGAAAGTTCTAAAGAATATATATTGAAGTTATCGAAATTTTCTGATCTGACTTAGAATATTGTGTTTCATTCTGGTTATCATATTTTTTTAAAATGATGTAGTCTTTGAAAAGGGGGATTTGGTTGACATTAAGACTAAAAGTTAGGAACTCTGTAGAAAGACAAAAATCCTGAATTTCTATGACCTTTAAAGAACAAAGGTTAAACAGGATTCAATTAAAAATATAAGGTCTCTTCAATATATAGATAAACAATGTCAACTCTATTTTTGTCACAGCACAGCTTATTGTAAAAGAAGTCATAAATATCAGTTGAAAAGAAACTAAATCAGGCATTTGAGCTTTTTTCTTCTTTCCACTCCACCCAATTCTATCATGTAAAGGAACAATGGATCTGATCTCCTGCATGAAGTCAAAAGTATGAAGATTCTTCTTTCATTTTTAGAATCACGGAAGGAATTAGACCTGGTGAAAGAATAAAAATATAAATAATGTATTCATTATTTACTGGACAAATAAACTAAACTTATTTGCAGAGATAATTCCACTAGCTTTAATTTTAAAACATCTTAATTTTATCTAGTGTACTGCAGAGTGTTTGCTGTCCTCTTTTAAATTTCACTGTTGAGTTGCTTTTATAGCAGGAGGCCATTGAGCTGGCCTCGTGATTCAAAGGAGGAAGATGGTACCTGCAATCATCAGTGGCCTTCAAAGGTTATCGATGGAGTTTAAGTATATTTTCGCATATTTTGAATGTTAGTTTGGCCCTCTGCTAGGAGAATATTCAAGGGCATCTTTTAGTTACATAGAAACTAACTTCATAACTTCCTATGAGCCTGGCTGGCATGCTGACTAAGTATTTTGGATATTTCAAAGAGGTTAAGAGCCTTCTGTGCTGCTAGTCAACAATTTCACTTGGAGAAATCATTGAGACCTGTGTTTTGGTGCTGAAGGTCATAGGTTCAGTCCTTTGCTTTCAATCTGTGGTTGAGGTTATTCCATATGACAATAAAGTGGCAAACTGAGCTTCAGTAACAAGAATGAAGGGCTCTTTATTAAGTCACAGTAGACTCAAATTCTGAAGCAGCACATCAAGATCCTAGTTCTTTATTGGAATTACATGCTTGTAAAAGGATCCAGTTGCTCCAACCAGCATACAAAGGGGGATAGGACCGTCTCTTAATACTAGAGAGAAGGACAGAGATTTTTGAAGTGAAAATCTTGGATCCTCCAAACTCAGAAGTAGAGGTTTTTGCTGTAGTATTTTGGAGTTACCAGCTAAGTTCCACCACAAGGAGAGGATTTGGACCCTAACTCTGGATCCATATATTATGTTGAAGGTGGGCAGAAATTCATTCCCCCCCACACCTTGTAGCTAATCATTAATTCTGAGACACATTAATTTCATAGTCATAAATGAATCAGATCTATTGTAAACTACATGTTGCTTATCTGAGCTTATGAAATTGTCAGAAGTTAACACTCTCTCTCTTTGACTCATTACACATATAAGCAAACTTTAAAAAAAGTTACTACATAATTAAAAGAATTGTTAAACTATTCTATCCGGAAATAGGTTCATCTAATTGTATGGTGTTTTGCCATCACTAAATCGACGATGATGTTAGTTTAAAAAGAATGGTAAAACCAACTATGAAATATTGAGATCAACAAATATACCAAAGTGTGTATCCTCATGGAAACATGCTGTGTGCCAGCTTCTACACATAGAGGTTTATCTTAGATTATTTGTCCTAGAGTTTCCCAGGGGCACAGTGCTTAATGAGTTGCCAAATAGAAGATCCTAAGTGATAAAATTTAGTATTTATAAGTTAAGTCAATTGGCATCCTTGGATGACTGGTTATTCAAGAACCATGGTTTAAAATATGTAAAGAGAAAAATAAAATGATTGACCAATCATGTTGGGCTCAGTTCTTAGTTCAGATACACAGAAGCAATTCTCAGTCAGATAAGTAGGTATTGAGCCCACTTAACTTTGTCATCAGTTAGTGGAAACTGAATCTTCTTCAGTGACAAAATACAGAAAGAATGAACTTAGCCATTTATCTTTTATGAATACTGTATTTGGCTGAAATTTTGATCTCATTAAAGTCAACTGGAGTTTTGCCACTGAATTCAGTGCAGCCAAGATTTCACCCAGCATGTTTCTAAAAGGGTACAGATCAGTAAGGTAGGATGGCAGAAACCTATAGGAATGATGTTCCTGCATTTTGTTTACCTCACATTCACTGTGGGTACATCTACACTATAGGTTTAAGTAGACTTAAAGCCCTGTAAGTCGAGTTAAACAAAGCCCTGGCCACATTGGGAAGCTATTAAGTCAACTTAGATGTTTGCTTAACTTGACTTAATAACTCTCACTTATAAAGTCAACTCAGCAGTTAAGTTGACTGAAGCCAGTGTAGCCCAGGAGTTGGCTTAAGTGGCCTCCTAGCTATCTGAAACATGGGGATGGGAACTGGAGAGAAGGCACAATGCAGCTGGGAGTGTTCCCAGCTGTGTGCACCACATCCCGCAGCCCTGCATCCTAGCACTACAGCCCATGTCACCTTCCCCTGATCTGATCTGGTGTCCCCTCCATCTCAGCCTGATCCCGCATTGCTTCCTTCTCAGCCCAGCCCCACATCTCTCTTCTTCCCCCGACCCGATCTGGTGTCTTCCCCCTTCTCAGCCCGACCCCGCATCTCTCTCCTTCCCCCAACCTGATCTGGCGTCTTTCCCCCTTCTCAGCCCAACCCCACCCCCCCAATACTGTTGTAAAACAAACAATAGTACTGTGGCACTGTTTAAGACTAACACATTTATTTATTACATGAGCTTTCATGGGAGAAAATCCTGCTTTGCCAGGTGGTTTGAAGACAAGGAAATTTACAGAATGGGAGGAAAATAAATGCAAGGGAGTGTAAGACATAGGATCAGGTCACACTGTAACAGCAAATCAAAGCAGTTGTTAAGATTCAAACACAGGGAAACACCACATAGAAACAAAGAAGGAAAGAAAGTTGTGTGAAAGCAGGATTAAATCATGATGATGGTTTTTTTTCCCCATTACAACAGGTGATTTGACTTCACCTTCCTCTATGTGCTGTTTCCTGGTGTTTGAGTCTTAACAACTGCTGCGCCCTGCCCCTGCACTGGCAGTTGCCCTGTGGCACCTGGTCCAGAGCCAGAGAAATCTGGGCAATGCAGGGAGGGTGTGGGGTGCTGTGCTGGTACATTGCTGGGCCACGTAAGGCTCTCTGGGTTCCTTGTTGCCACACACAGTTTGGAGGGTGGTATGGTCACTCACTTCCTGTAGTAAGGGAGGGGCCGGGAGAGAGGGGCACTTCTGCTGTGGGGCACTGTTATCCACAATGCACCACTCCTAGGGCGACTTAGCAGTTGCCAGTGTGGACGTGGGCAGTCTCCTGGCATTTTGACTGTGGCCACTCTAAGCTGGCATTATAAGGTCTGCTTTAAACTGGCTTAAAATAGACTTTATTAAGCTGGCTTAATAAAGCCCTGTAGTGTAGACATAGTCTGTATGTTCAAAGTCACACCATATGGAGGGCAGAAATGTGATGTGGGCAGCTGTTATGATGGCAGGGAATGTGGAGGAATACTTGCATTTAAAAAATGGCCTATACCCTAGTATAGTTCTTAAGTGCCAATCTAGAGTGGTGAGTACAGGTAGGTAGCTCTCTAATGATGTGCAGTCTTACAAGAGTCTTAGAACTGTTTAATAGTCTTTTAGCATCTTTGATTTTATTATCTTCATTTTATATAATAGATTGTACCACTTTGTGAGAGACATGTCTGGTCACTTTGCCAGTTTTATTGACTGAGACATACTGTTGAATAGGATTCATGAGCATGTTATAGCTACCAATAGAAGATATCTAGCTTGATTTGTTCTTGATGGGAGCTACATTGATCCCATCACATTCCAAAACTCTTATTGATGCAAGCTGTGTTGAACAAGTTCTACTTATGATGAACATTTGCTTCAAAAAGACATTTGCCACTATGAACCTTAAGCCTGAATTCAAGATTCTTAGTTGTTGCAGTACATGGGAGAAAAATCATTAAACTGTTGAAGTTATACAGATTTGATCTTATAGTATTGTTTGCATAAAGGATCGTCTCTCAGAGTCATTTGATTTGAACTTCGGCATTTTTCAAGGAGACATATTTATCACCCTTTCTATATCAACAGTCATAGGATGCTATTACCAAAAAGGCAAAAATAAATGTAGCTGCCTAATTACCAAAATATCTATTCATTTTTTTCCCCACATTCTCCAGACCTTGTGTTGGGACGCTATTGTATTCCTTGAGAATAGTCAAGAGAATGCAGTACAGATAAAGCAGGAAAAAAACAAAAGATTTAACTTGTTGGAGATCATGGTTATAAAATCACAAGAGGCTAAGGTAAACTAACTACTCTACAAAAATAGGAAACTGCAGAAGTTGCAACTTGTAGTGATTTTGGTTCTAATATCCCTCTTGCAGGAAAAGGGCACTGGGAAACAGGCAATAAAGGACTTTCTTGGAGAACTTTTCAGAAACATAAGCAATTACAAAGCATGTGTGACACTCCTTTTGTCCTTTTAAAAATGAAGCTTTTTGAGGCATTTTTTTTTCTTGATGAACATAGGTGCAAGTCATGGACTTGACCCGAGCATTCTCAGAGATTAAATAGCTTTGAAACAGCTGTTTGAAACAGCATGGTGGTATTTGGCATATGTAATGGATAAACTTATCAGTTTAGAAGTGAACAAAGTCGTCTTCAAATGCCCTCCAAAATAGTACAAAGTCAGCAGTTGATATGGTTAGGTTACATCTTAGTGAAGAATCTAGAGTTGCTTATAAACAAGTATTTACTTACATTTCCTGCATTGGAAAATGAAGGGAAGGAGTCTCTGCTTGGATTACTGATAATTAATTACATCTGTCCTTAGTCCACAGTATCATCCAGTGTACTTGGGACCATGGAAGTTACTTCCAAGAGAAACAGGAAGTTTTGTGACCACCCATGAATCACATAAAGGCCAACTTAGTAAATGTAAGAATACAACAGTTAGAAACTAGTCCAACAAATGAATACACTCAGTTAATTTAAAGACCTGCTGTGACTTCTGCTAGAATCTGGGCACTTATTGTGGTTTTTAATTTAGGTCTTTTGAGTGAATTGTGCTGTTTTACTGAATGCAGGCATGGTTTAAACAAGTATACCTCCACTGAGTCTGACAGAAATGCACTGACTATCTTTGCATTTGGCCCCTGGTAAGTAGTTGTTTTGACTGTGGGATATGTGTATAGTATACATTTTCACCAAGGTAAAACCAAGTGCACACTGTCTGCACTGGTTGCTAATTACAAACCCATTTATAGATAATTGGAGTAAAATCTTTTGTTGTCTTTGACTTTACTAGTTATGTTCATATAACCAAGCCACTTGCTATGAACCCACTTTGTTACCTCTATTTTACTGGCAAAGTCTATATAATTTATTTAGCATTTCCAAAAGTGGTGGTGTTATTAAAGTAATTATTCCAGAGATGTTTATTGACCTCAAGAGGTAGCCAGCTACTCTCCCATTGCATTGCTCATTACTCCCCTTTTATCAGAGATGTCCCGGTTTTCACTGGTGAACTCCTAGTTCAGTTTATAATTTTATGATTAGTCTTTGTGATGGACTGCATTAATAACAGACAAAAGAAAATTCATGGAGTTAGTCAGCTGAGAGCCTTAGACTAAAATAATAGCATTCTTCTAATTGCAGTTTATATTTTTATGTTTAGAGTTCCTAAATCAACTGGTGAATTTTTCTCAGTGGATATATCAAATATATCTTTTTCTTTACTCTCAAGTTAGCAAAATTATAAATTGGCATCTAGGGTTGGCCGAGGATCTTCCTATATAGCCTTCATAGAAAAAAAGGTTCACAAAACTTTGTTATACAACTATAAAACATATTTATAATATCATACAAATACCTAGACAGGTAGTAAACTATACAAGACTCAGAACTGTGGTATCACATGTACTGACATGTTGTATGTAGTCAATCTCTATTATCTACAAAAATTTGTTTTGTGGGTAGCAAGTTCTCAGACTGAACTTCCAACTTTCTCTTCCGAAAATGCAAAGTTTCTGGGGCAGCTTCTGTGAAGTCTCTGGAAAACTGAGTTTACGAAGGAAGCTCTGTCTCTTGAACAGATGGTCTTTACCTTTATGTTCCATTGTGCTTATGAAGTGGAGTTGACCCCAGAGTCTTTGTCCTGGAACTTCAGAAGATATTTCAGAAGTGTTAGGTCCTGACAGTATGGGATTTGTAATGACAGAGATGCCAGAGCTCAAGCAATTTGGTTTAAAGGCTCAAGCAAAAAAATTTTTTTTTAACTTTCATATGTGATGTTGTCAGGCTATAAACTACTAAGATTAGAGGTGCTCTACTCAACCTTGGCAATCCCTCTCACAAATTAAGTACTAGGCTGAAGCCATTGAATGCCTTAAAGATAAGACCCAACATACTGAACTTGATTTGAAATGAATTTTGTATTATTGCACAGGCAACTCTTGTTTACCAATAGAGCTAGTGCAGAATTTTCCATGGAGACTGTATTTTTGGATAGAAAAATGGAGGGAGGGGTAAACATTTTGCAAAACAAATAAACAAACAAGCAAACAAATAAAACACCATGTCTGCTTTCTGAAGGAACTTTTTGACTTTTTTGATTGAAAAACTGAACATTTGAAAACCAAAAAGGTTGCTGTTTATGAAAAAAATGATTGTCAGCTAAAAACTGAAACTTTTTATTTGGAGATGTTAGATCATTTGACTTGGACTTTTTAAGTCAAAACTGAATGTTGTTACATTCATGAAGTGCAATATTTTTTATATGGCTTGGTTTGACATTAAATCCCATAGTCTGTGAGCCAGTACTGTGCATCATTTCTCTATTCTCTCTAAGAATTTGGCTCCTCAGCCAGATAAATCTCCTGTGAAGCACCGTGATATAAGGGAGATGGTAATGTATCATGGGGTATGTCGTCCAGCTAGGGAGTTTAGCCCACTGAGAGGAAGAAGACTATGAAGTACTATGGTAACACACATGGCAAAGTTTTATGTTGAATTTTCCTGAAATAAAACATTTTGGTTTGGTTCAAAAAATTTAAATGTATCAGTTCACTCTACCCAACCCGATACAAAGTATTTTGTCTTGATTTACATCACAGAAACATTTAGTTTTCAGCAAGTCTAAATTTTCTGTGAAGAATTTTTTTATATATGTTCAGTTTTTGTCAAGTTTTCAAATGCGCACACGTGCACGCACTCACACATATTTCAATTCCTTCTATTTACCAATAATTTGTACCAATTTCATTTGTGAGTTATTTGGGAACAAATACAGAGAGCGAATTTCTGCCCAGTTACTCAAATGATCTGTCATTTATATTGGTTCTTGATTTTAAAGAAATATTTCAAGTATTTTACATTTTAAACAGCCTAAAAATTGACACAAATGTGAATTATATAATGTGCTGTGCTGTAACAATGGAACATTACATGAAGCAGGACATTCTTTTCATGCCAGTTATAGAGAATTTTAGTTTACTGCATAGATTCTGTAGTATGAGTTTCTATAATAGCTAATTCTCAGTCATGTAGAGTATCTGTCACTGCAACTTTTTTTGTTTTATTTTTGAATACTTTTCCTTAATGGGAAGAGTGCCGCTTATTTCTGAGAGATACAGAACATCTTAGTCCTAATCACTTAGTATCTTTCTTTCATGCCAGGTGCTCACAGAGGTGGGTTTTGTTATCAGAAGTATTTGTTAATAAGAAAGAAACTTAAGTAGTTAACATAACAGAAGTTGATTTCAACTGCTGAGACAGAGTTATGCAGAAAAATAGAAATCTATTATCTGGGATTTTATTTATAGGGCTCTGATCAAGCAATCTGAAATTTCCACCTTGTTTGCCTGTCCTGCCTTAGACTCAGCACATAATCTCACTGTACAGCTGCCCTTTTGAGATCTAATTGCCCTTTTCATCAGTATCAATGCAAAAGCATATTTGTCTAAAAAGGAAACAATTAAATTCCAATGTCACACAGAAAAATCCTCTGTTTTTCAAAGAAAACATATTTAAGTAAGTCACAGAGTCTGGTATGAAGGAACACAAACTAAATCAGAAACAGAAAAATATATTCACTGCTGACAAAAATGGACACAATTCTGTTGACCCCAATGAAATCTTGCCCAAAATTGCTAGCAGTGAATTAGGTCCAAAGTATTCAATTATTTTTACATTTAAAACCCTGAGAAGTAAATGAATGTAAAGTAGCAAAATCCAAAAGAATTAATAACTGTAGCTGCTTGAATTAATAGTAAAATATTTAAAATGTGAAGGATCTGAATGAGTGGTCAGAACCAAATTACAATGTGCTATAATTCTTATGAAAGCAAATTCTCTTACTCTTATTAAATATCCAAAATCCTTTATTTTGTCGAAGCAAAAAAAGCAAGGAATCTTGTGGCACTTAGACTAAGGCTGTGTTCAGACGTGAGTTTTATTTCAAAACAATGGGAGTTGATGTTTCAAAATAATGGCTGTAGTTCCGAAACAGTAAAACCTCGCATCTAATTGAAATAGCTGTTGTTTTGAAATGGTTGTTTTGAAACGACGAGTTTCGGACATGTTATTTGAAATAACCATTATTCTGAAATAACACTTTTTGCCCTTCTCCTTCCCAGGGTGCCTTCCTTTTAGCTTTTATGGGGTGGGAGCATGGTCTAGGGAGGGGGCCAGGTTGCCACACCTCCTATGGTGCCCCTCTCCTAAAGCGAAATAGCAAGTCCTGTCTTTGGACATGCTATTTTGCTTTGAGCTTTTCCCTTAATTCGAATTAACATTTTCTTAATTTGAATTAACTTATTTTGAAATAAGGACTTTATTTTGAAATAACTCATTTTGAAATAACTTATTTCGAAATAACAGTTTACGTGTTAAGATAGCCTAACAGATTTATTTATAGCATGAGCTTTTGTGGGAGAAAATCCCACTAAAATCCCTTTCTTTGAAGAGTCTTGACGAAGTGGGATTTTCTCTCACGAAAGCTCATGCATTAAATACATCTGTTAGTCTTTAAGTGCCACAAGACTCCTTGCCTTTTTTTTGCTTTACTAGACTAACACGGCTGCCCCTCTGAATCTGTTGAAGGTTGCGCATAACATACATTTCAGAGTTATCACCTTTATTTTCAACATATTCCAGCAATGAATGAAAGAAAAGTTTTCTAATTGAAGATTTATGACTTCATGTAATTCTGATGTTTATGATGATCATAAAATCATAATTAAGGTAAACAGAACACATTTAATAGACTCATTTCTATAATTTCAAGTACAGTGTAATCTATAGTTTTGGGATGAAATTGGTTTGGTGATTGTCTTCTTGATTGTAGATTCAGCACTGGAGTGTTGGTTTTGACTGATTACTGAATAGACAGTTGTGCCAGTATTTACTAAAACCTGTCATGCATCAGGCCTTCTTAACTTTCTTCAGTTGAAGTCTTGCCTTTTACCTTGTGTCTTTTTAAATACCTTATCAATATCCTGCATCTTTTACCACTAGGACCAATTCATTTTGTGTTCTTAACCACACTGAAAACTGGACACAAGTTGGGACAAATAAACACAACCACCACACTACCTCAGTTACATGCTAAGCACATACCTGTTTAATCCTCTGTGGCTTGAAGCTATTTTGAGGCAGGTGGAAAAATTTTCTGGTACTCTGCTATTTTGCCCATGGTGGAGAAAATTTCTTTCTGACCACCCAAATAGGTGGTTGGCTAGACTGATGATATCTGTCAGGCTAGGTTCCAGTTCCTACTCTGGGTTGGTTAGGACAGGCTGCTAAAATGGAGCTGGAAAAGGCTCCATGTAGACACTGAGCTGGGCTAAATCCTGGGAGCTGGGAAATGCTGAGTGATCTGTACCCCCTTCACCCAGTCTGGCCAATGGATTCCAGGCACTCCTGTGGGGAGGAGCTACTTCATGTCCTTTTAGTGAGTTTCTTCCTCTCTTGCTCTGGAACTGTCCTCTTCACTGCTGGCCTCATCAGTTTCCCTTGCCTGTTGATGAGTCTGGGTTGCAATTTCAAACCTGACATGGTGAGAAGACTAGTATGTTCAGATATCTGGCAATGACATAATGGGATCTTTCTCATGTAGGTCACTGCTCATCCATCTCATGTAAATAGTGACCAAAGATTGTTATCATATTACTGTTCGGTGACTTTAGTCTCTTTGGAGGTAGACAAGTGTCTGGATTACAAAAACACTGTCACCATAACTGACATTATTGAAAGCCTTAACAGTCCAGTGACTTGCCCCTACAGTTGTTCTATCCAGTTATATTGGGTGGCCAGAGTGGGGAAGCTTCTTCGATGCTGTTTGTTTTTTCCCTACTTTAGGGAAAAGAGACTTCTCTCTGCAGGATTATCTGTCTGGCCACCTATATTCATTCATGAATTGATAAAGCCTGAGAGAGGATTTTCCTGTATGGTATTTATATGAGAAAATGTCAAACACAATTCAACTAAGTGAATTAACCAAATAACTTTTAACAACCAGGATAATGTTTCATACTTATTTGTCCAGCTATCTGATAGGCATTAAAATAGAAGCTTATATTATTACTGCAAATTGTGATATTGCTATTTCTGAAAAGTAATATTGTAACAAAATATTTTTATTTTGATCCATGCATGTTTGCTTAAATGCATTGTGTCTACATTTAAAAATATATTGCAAAACTCCAAACTATGGTCGAGTGCTAACTGATTCATTCCAATCACTTAGGTAATTGCGTAAGATAGACAACTGCTCGCTTAATTGTAGACACTTGGGGTCAATGATTGAGCAATTGAGGTAATTACTCAATAAGGGAAGATGTACAATTGACAGGAACAGGAAGTAAGGGGAGAGCTCAGAGAGTGAACTGGCTGTGGTAAAGAAAACTGGTTGGAAGGCTTCTCCTCTTGATGCATGCTTGAATTGTGGGGGAATCTAAATACTGGAGGGGAAGGAAACTAAGTGTGCCTATATTGTGTGTAAGAGAGCACCCAAACAGACCAGGTAGTGTGGCTGATTGGGTTGGTAGGAGGAACATCCTGTGACATATGAAGGTTTGTCTAGATCATAACTGTCTTGGTTGAGAGAAAGAGCCTTGAGGAATGATTGCACTAGGGTGGATGAAATCCTGTGCTTGCTAATTGAGCAGAAGAAGGAGGAAAAATGCAAATCTAGCAAGTGAAGAGAGAAGCAGTTCTGGGCTGACAGATGTAAGGTCTGCTATTTTTCTAAGAGTTCATCAAGAAGCAGTCCCAAGTACAGCAGCAGTTCCTGCACTGGATGGGAGTGCCCATGAGGGAACTTGACGTTGCCTGGGAGGCTGTGGACTACGTAAGATGGTCCTAGGTGATGACTCTGACACTTTTCTTGATGGCCTTGAGTGCCAGATGGGATAAAGATGGGTGGGCATTGTGACTAAACCCTTATCTGACAAGCAAGGCCCATACAGCTCATATGGCTGTTTAGAAGAAAAAAGCTTGTTCTCCTTCTTCCACAAGTAAGAGTGTAGGGAAGGAGGTTCTTCATCAAAGCCTGGGAAGGGGATTTCATAGGTGAACAAGGGTGCCTTTAGTGTTCCCCTGGTGATGTGATATCAGTGTGAGAGCAAAGGACTATAAAGAAAGACTGCTCATACATGGACTGCAGATACGCTGAATTTCATGGATGGACAGCAGAGGTGTCGTTACCGTGGGGCTCTGGGGGCATTAGCCCCCCATGAAACTCAGGGCCAGCCCCTGAGCAGTGCAGCCTCTAAACTGCGCGGGGGTGCACCATCACTCCCCCATGCAGGGAATGCTGCTGGCCACTCACAGCTGCAGCAATGGCCTGTAACCTGCCTGGAAGACAGAGTCTTTTGGCTGGTAGGGAACTGCCTCAGGCTGGTCCTGGGAGTTTTAAAACTCCCACCCTGGCCCAAGCCTGCTCCGAGCATGGGGGGGAGGGTGGTTTGGGGACAGGCATGCTGGCCTGGTGTGGCTAGGGGGAAGGGGAAGGGGTTGGCCTGGGGTAGTGGGGGCCAGTGGCAGGACTGGGTGATTAGGGAAGGACTCAGGTGACTGCCAGGTGGGGGGTGGGAACAGAGTGGGGCCTGAGCAGCATGTGGGGGCGTGGGCCCCAGTTAATCTTTATGTGTAGCAGCATCCCTGGTGGACAGGCATAAAAGATGGGCCAGGATAAGGACAGTTCCTGTCAAAATGAGCTGAAGAACCACAAGGAATGTTTGGCATCAGCAACCATGTGTTCTCTGGTGCAAAATACCTTGTTCAGGCCACAGGGGTGACAGAAAGCGGTGAGGATTATGATTTGTTTTGTCCCTTGGGTAATGGAGACTTACTCTGTGTTGGTTATTCCTTTGGAGGTAGAAGGGAAATTTGAGGGGAATAGAGTGAGTGTTGTGAAGTTGTTGCCCTATGCAGTAATGATAAGAGAATTTACCTCTTGCAGTGGAACCAATGTATAGAACTCTCACTGCTACACCCTCTAGGTAACCATCCTGGAACACATGAAATAACCATAAATAAGTGCCAACAAGCTCAGAGATGACCAGAATGCTGGAGGACTTGTGAGGGGAGAAAATTACTTGAGAAGGAGGCAACAGATTTGAGAGCAATGGCTCTGAAATAGCAGAGAGAGAGTGGGAGCATGACTGTCTCCCCCTGAAGAGCAAGCGGGAGCAGAGCCCAAAATGGAAAATGTACTAATGAGGGAGAGAAGGCCCTGATAATGATGGCTTTTGGGGGCATCTTACCTAGTTAATCCTGAGGCAAGGTAAGTCAAGGGAAGAGAGAAATCTTGATATGGATACAAGCCAGAGGGCAAAATAAGGCAGAGTAAAGAGCTAAGGGATGTGAATGGTGTTACAACTTATGGACCGAGGTAGAAATATTGGGCAAACCTCCTTGCACAGAGTGTACTTTTTGGGGGCGGAAGGCAAGGGATTCTCCCACTGGTCACACATGAACACCCAGTTTCAAAGGGTTTAGGAGGGTCCAATAGAATCTCAACCCTACAAAGGGTGTAGGGCTAAGATGGGGGAGAAGGGCCTTCCTAAGAGAAGAAAGTTTCGAACAAAGTTAAGAATGGGGAGGTATGTAACAGAGTTATAACAGTAGCACCCCAGTCACTTAGGATTTGTGTAAGAGGAGATGTCAGGCTTAACTGAAGGCATTTGTCTTGTTATGGTGAGATTGTTGGTGTTTAGGGGCAGTATTCGGGCTAATGAGCTAATTACTCAATAAGTGAAGATATCTAGTTAGCACACAAAAATAAATGAGGAACTCAAACAACAAGGATATGGCAGAGAAACTTGGGTAGAAAGCTGCTGACGTGCCTGTACTGTGTTTTGGGAGGGTTGGAATCTAAAGATTAAAGATAAACATGCGGAAACTAAATGGACTGTGGGCATATTGTGTGTAAAAGACTATACAAACAGGCAGTGTGACACAGTGGGTAGTTGAGGAAGCTGCCTGGGACACCAACAATAAATCTTACTTTTTCAGAGTCATACACTGGCAAAGAAAGGATTAATTATTCAACACCAGAATACCTTTGCGAATAAAAAAAATTAATTACTACAATACTCAGTTTATATAGTACTAACTCTTCACTCTTGGCACATATTTGACAGCTGAGTCTTTCTAAAAGGTCTGTAGTGTTCTGACCCACAAAATATTAAAATAGCAGGTTCATTTGTTTTACAGTTTTCTCTACGAACAGCAATGTGTTTTGTTGGTGATATGTTCTACTCAATAATACCAGAATATTGGTGTAGTACATAAGCCTTTTAGTACTCTTGAAAACCCAGTTTGAACCTGGAGCTAGTGATTTGCATGATGTTCCTTTGGGATTACCTACATTCTTGTCCACTTTGACCTTGTAATTTTGCTCACAGTTGGAAATGTAATGCAGAGTGACTAAGATAATGTTGTTTACACAGACTTTAAGTGGAGTGACATTATAGTCAAGCAAGTGTCACATCACCCAAAGTGAAGGAAGACTTAATTACCATAATCCTGTGAATACTAAAATTCTTTAGCCATGTGTAGCATAATAATGTAATATTCTGCATGTTACATTTCATAATGTGAAGGTACAGTATATTAATTCTCAGGCATGCTTTTTATTATTTTAGACCTAGTGCAAACAGGTATTAGAGCTGTTTAATAAAAATGTTGTAATAGATGCAGTTCCTTGATTGTATATATTGCTAAGTATTCGTTTCTTTCTCTTTAAAATCTAAAATTTGACTGGGAATACAAAACTAAAGGAAGTGCACTAACATATTCATTAATGCAGTGAGTAGATGGTGGACCAAGCATTTCTGTAGATGTTAAAGGGTAAGATTACCTAAATGACCGGGAGATTATAAGAATGAGACAATAACCACCTATTATTGTTTAATGAGAAATGTACCATTAATTTATGAAGAAAGCGGTGACTTTTTTTCTAAGCCTGCAGAGTTATGTCCTTTAACATTTAGATGATCCTACGGTTTTACAACTGATTTGTCGTCTCAAACAGCGGTCAGGATCTTGAATAAATTTAAAATAGGAAAAAATCAAAAGAGTAAGGCTATTTGTGATATACTTCCCTGAATACAACAATATTTTATGGAAAAGTGGATTTATTGTTCCAGTTTGGTTTTGTTTTGGATCCAGCTGTTGCCCTCATTGAATGGTATCAGTACAATCTACTGCATATTCCTTTATTTGTCATATTTGACCTAGAGAGTTGGGCTGCTTACAGTCCTTGCAGAACACATTTGCTTTACACGCAGATGGTCCTGGGTTCAAACTCCAGGGGTTTGGACTAAATGATCTCATGAGGTCCCTTCCAGCCCTATGATTCTATTCTGTTCTAACCGAGTTTAGACACAATAGATGGAGTTCAATCCATAGCAGTTCACTTATTCCCACTAATGCTTGACCCCAAAGATCTACTCATGTTTTGACTTGTTTTCTAGACTACTGGTATGTATCTAAATTAATACTATGTTCAATGTCTGAGAAGAATAATTAGCTCAAAAGCATAGCAAAAGAAATCGTTTGCCTAAAGAAGTTTGAAATCTAAAGTAATACTTTGAAGAAACCAAGAGAAAGATTTGAGTCTAGATGGGTAATTCTGTAGTGGTGTATGTGCTCAAAATATAGAAATCAGTATTCCCTTGATATTATGTATCCAGATTATGGGTTGGTTAACAGTGGTGTCTCTGAAATGTCAGAGAATAGAAATGCACAATAAAAACATAAAAAACTAGAAATTCAACGGATAACACACAGTGTTTAAATGCAAACAGATATACTACAAGAGTATTGATCCTACAGGGGATTTTTTTCCCCTCACTAAATACAAAAAGATTGACCTTCAGGGGCCTGATTCTCATCTTTCTTACACTAGCTTTGTACTAGTGTGATTCAGTAATCTTCAGTGGAGTAAGTTATTTGTGATATTACACAGTGGAAATCTAGCTGTTGGTTTGTAAACATACCACGGAATGGATATCTAGGAAGATAGTCTTCCAGGAAGTTTACATTAGAAGGGTTTTGTGGGAGGAGGTTCAAAGATTTTTGCCTTCCTCTCTTGCATGGTGTGCATAAAGGCCAGGCACCAGTGCAGTTGCTGCCCTCCAAGCACTACAGAGGCTGCTCTGTCCATACTGGCTCAACAGTACAAACCACTCTAAGAGACAGGGAGGAGGTTGAGCACCTAAAACCTCTTCACAAAGCAGAAATGATGCAAAGGGAAAATGGCGCACTCCATAATGAAGTGTGTAGCAACTAATTTTGAGGCTTGATGTTTCCTGATATTTAACCAATGTAGTACTCTGTACTGTGAGCTGTGTTGAGTGTGACTTGTTTTAATCCTTGTATCTTCAGCTGTGTCTAGCTTCTGAAAAACATAAAGCTTTGTTCTGCATCAACTGTTACTGTCATGATGATGATGGTAATACTGAGACTGTCACGCCTTTTATACTTATAGAATACAGTCCTCCGGGGAAAAACGTAACAGTTCAACAAAAAATAAATACCATATATTAACAAATAAAACCTTGTCAGCAGTATATGGAGAGAAACGGGCCCTGTGCTGTCCTGGATGTCATTTCTTACATCTGAACAACCTGGAGAGGTGCCACTGTATACAGTTCATCAATACATCCCACATTCCTTCCTGTTGCCGACTATTTTGTGTAGAAAGTACATAAATAATACACTTGACTAAAAAATTAAAATCATTCAAAGTAATTAAGATTATGTATTTGCTCCTTCTTTTTATCACGTAGTTTAGGATATCAGTTAGGAGATTTCCGTGACAAGAAAAATAATACGAAGCTCATATTTGTATTGTATTTTTGAAGTTCCATGAAGTAATATATGACAGTGCAAGGGACAGGAGTAGATGGCTCATCAAGTTCCACATTTCTATGATTCTGTGATTATTATAAGTTTAAAACACACGTATAGAGCATTGATAAATGCCATGGCACCTAACAAACCCAAATAAGATACTTTTGTTGTCCGAAAGTGCTTACAGCCTAAGTAAGATGACAAAACAAACACAAGTCATGCTGAAGTTCAACAGTTTGTGCAAAATGAATCAAAAGAAAGGTTTACTGTTGCTGGTTGGTTGGTTGGTTTGTTTGTTTGTTTGTTTGTTTTCCTAGCAGATTATTCCCTGTATACTCTTGGACATTGCTTCTGAATATTATATGCTACCTGATGGTTTACGTGGGGCTTAAGAGATCACATATAAAGGTTTGGAAAGAAAGAAGCTGTGTTCCATTCATTGAATTTTTGCTATCTCTATGTACACTTCTATTCAAATCCCTGTTTTGTGTAACATGTGCTCCTGATCAGTAATCTGGCTGTACTCAGATTAGTTTTCATTGCTTCAAGCTGACCAAATTTCCCTTTGAAATAAGGGCATTGGAGCTTTAACCTTGACACTGTGGTAATGTAGAAAGCCTGCTGTAAAGTCACTGAGCTGGTGCTAGAAAGCTAGGAGCACCTGTGAGCACAGACTGTTGGACTGAATTCTGAGCCCCTAGAGTGTTCAGGCTGCAGCTGCTGGTTTGAGAAGCAGTTGGAAGCGCTTCATCGCTCCCTCTTGTGAAGTCCCTTGAGACCCACTAAAGGGTTTTAACTTTCTTTGGATGTATAATTTTTGTTGATTAACAGGAGTTCTGGGAAGGAGCCCTTTTGTAAAACTGATGACAGGGAGGAGCTGCCTGGGGCGGGGGCTGTCAAGTGATCTCCTTTGTGACTATGATAGTGCAAATATTACCAGGGACTCAGAATCTTTTCTCTCTCCTAATTCCCTGCAGGAGTAGTCTTCAAACATAAAGCTGCACAGTTGTTATTCTCAGTTGTGAACTTTATCAGGTCCCGTCATTTTTTTTTTGTCATTTGAAATTATGGCATGTTTTTTGAATATGTAAACTTATGAAATCATCACTTTCCATAGAAATGCCAAAGAATGTTTCCAGGTTTATGAAGAACAAAACTCAGCTCTGGCAATTGTCACAATACTTAAATAGGTTCCTTTTCACAGATACTCGAACTACTAATGCAGTCTTGCCTGATAGCTTACTGTGCACAACTTGTTTTGTTTTTTTCCTCCCAAATGTGTTACTTTAATTCTTCTGTACTTCTGTGAACCAAAACTTCAAACCTGAAATCTGAATAATGAAAGGATCAGGGCCTTATAGGATAATGGTGTGTTGAACACTCCCACAAGTGTTTTGCAGACAGTTTTGAAGACTCTAGTGACTTTTTAGATCCGTATTTTTATGTAGCTAAATGATCTTTTAGAAAATGCTATCAATATTTTTCAAGTTCAGTAACAGTTAATGTTTCCATCATTAGCCAACTAAATTACCTTAAAATTTGGTTTAGATAAAATCACGTCACATTCCTGAAACATGAAATTAGACTGGTTAGTAGTCTATCACCAATTTCTTCCCCATCAAAAAAACAAAACAAAACAAAAAACCACTCACACTATCAGAAAAATATATTTTATGCAAACCTGGAATGGTATAAATTCCTAATGTAGTAATTGTCAGAACCAGTGGGTTTTTCTGGGCAGTAAGTAGGAATGTGCATTTAAAAGGCTATACTTAGAACATTGTCTGCACAAACCTTACAAACTGTTAGCACATCTAAAATTCCTGCAACTGCAAAACTAATTAGTGAAATTAAGTTGAAAATGCTGTAAACAAGTGAAGTTATTATTCATTCTGTACTGCACTACAAATGTGGGAGGACAAGTTAAATGATAAATTAGGCATGAACTGCTTTAATCTGTAAGCTGAACATGTTAGCAAACGGTCTGCATTTGTAATTAGTATTTACAGCCACAGGAGAATGCCTCTTTTAAAACAGTGACAGGAAATTGATCAGTTTAGGTTGTCATAGCAACCAGAAGACCTCCCTTTCTTTTGCTGGCTTTTGTCTATTATGCCATCCCCATGTTTAGAAATATATTTATGAACTGTAAAGATAAAGTACTCAATAATGCAAAAGAGGCTGGGATTCTTAAATGCCAAACTGACAGGGTCCGGTGAATGCCTGACTACCCGATAACAAGCTTAAGTGTTTTGTGGTTGTCATGACATTTCTTTTACAAAGCAAATGATGTCTGGAAAAAAATCTTAAAATTAGCCGAAAATGCAAATCTCTTTATGAGACTGTCACCTTCATAATAACAGACAATAATTGATGATTTATGAGATGCCACCATAGTAACCAACTCCTTCAGCACCCCCTGGTTACTTTTATACAATGGGCTAGTACACTCTAGTGAAAAGTTTCCAACACAAGAGTAGGAGGTCTCCTAGAATCTTAATCCATTAGATCTCCTTTAGTGAGGGTCAGAAACATTGCAGAGATTTTTCAAAATCATCCTACAAATCAGAAGGTTGTAACCTTTTATGTGAAAGTCATGTAAAACCTGCAAGGATATTTTGTAACAGAAATCAAAAGTTGTGTCACTCAGAACCTTCAAAGAAAAGTTGTGATTCTCACCTCAAGGATGAGTGCAAGCTCAGATGTTTAAAGATGTGTGGCATAGTTCTCTTTGGGAGTGGAATAAATGAAGGTCTCTTTTCGATTTCTCTCTCCTAATCCCTTTCTTGCATTTTTGTGTTGGTCAAAATGAAAGTAACTGTTTAAAACTAACAATTTAGATCCTAAAAGCTCTTCTTTGAAGGTTAGAATTGTTTATTAACGTTGTTTATTATACTCTAAACTAAGGGGATATATTTCTGTATATTTGCTGTGTGCTGTGCTTTTCCTATAAGAAATTAATACATTTTCTAAAAATATTAGTAACATTTGTTATGAAACATGCAACATCTCTATTTAAATTGGTTAATGTGATTTTTTTTTTCTAAGGAGATGTGAACGGACACAATCACATATGGATGTGGATGCTGCCAAAGTTTGATATGGGTCAAGATCCCGTCACTTATTTGTAAGCTCTAGGGAGTTAGGATCTGTCTTCCTGGTTCAGGTCCATACATAGTTTTAACGGTATTAGTCTAAGCTATTTATTACCTTTTAAAATGTCAAAAGGCCAGGTTACATATAGTCTTCTGTGTGAGTGCAGGACACAAGGATCCTTGTTTCACCATTCCCCAAATTCCAGACACATTTCGTTCCTGAATTTGGGGCCTAGAAATCTTAGCTTGAAGTATCGTCTGGGAAGTCTCTTCATCATATGTGGATACTACAGTACTTGTTTTTGCTGGTTATTAAGTGAAGATTAGAGGTATGCCCTTATTCCTCGTTCCCAGTTATGCATATTGTCTATGACTCTTTAGGGTGTCAATGTAATAAAATATAGAGACCATCACAAAAAGCATCTTTAGGATGATACATACAATATGGACCATAATCTAAACTCTTTACTCAAAAAGTAGTCCCAACAAATTTAACAGTATTTCCTGTGGAAGGATTTCTGGATTTGGCTCTGTGAAAGGAAGGGGATTCAAGCAACACATTTTTTTACTGGGATAGTCAAATATGTGCCTGGGAAAGCCAGTTCCAGATGTTGATTTCTGTAGAAAAAGATTACATGGTCTGTAGGTTATCTTGATAGATTGTATCTGAAATAAAAATATGCAAAACTAACTGAACATTATAAACAAATCCATATGAATTGTAATTTGATATGATACTACTTTTCTGCATTTTCAGTGTTTAAGTTTTGGCTCCTTTAGTAACTTGCTTCCTAAAAAAAATCAAAATAAAAAAAATCAGTGTTTATAGATTTAATTGAATATCTGCATACATTTGAGCAGAAATTGGAAGGTTTCAACTATATAAACACGAAAGTAAACAAAAAGCAGCATAATTTAAACAGTCAAATTGGCCAGTGTTATACAGGAAGTTAGACTAGCTGATGACAATAGTATTGTCTGACCTGGAATATCTGAAACCGTTACTACCAAAATATCATAAACAATCCTGCCCTCCAAAAAAGCCTCCGCCTCCAACTGGCCCTTTGCTTACAAATCATCTACTATCTGCATCCATGAAAAATTACAGAGTATGTGCAAGAAGTGATACAGACTGTTATTTATCTTGGGCAGTATAAAAAAGTGATTTCTGTTTACATTCTTCTAAAAGAACCTTCAAATTTTTCTGTTTGTTTGTTTGTTTAGTACTTCTGTTATAATTTTTTTTCAATAATTGTCTCAGGAATTTTCATAATAATCCTGAAAGTTGGAATCTCTAGTCTCGTGTATGCAAAAACCCTCATTTTACATGCAAAGGATACATAGCAAATGTAGGAACCACAGTGAAAACCTTATTTGTAGTACAGTTGACCTGAAGCCCATTTGAAGTTGATAAATGCCAGCTGTCCAAACAGAGAATTAAACAAAAGCAGCTGAAAACTTCCTCTGAAGTAAACAGGTGAACTATATGTAAGACAAAGCAATTCCCCAAAGGCATTCTTAGTATACTGTCATTATTTAACCCCTGCCTGAAAATAAACAATGCTGGCAGTGAGAGTGTTGGGGGGCCATGATATATGAACAGTGTTGGTACTGTAGGCTGATAACCTAGAGCTTGCCATCCTTATCTATAAACCTGGACAGATGCATTAGTTTGTTACTGTCACTTTATTCAGTTGCTTCTATGATAGCAAATGATGATCTTTATACTGTCTAACACAACTAATACTTTATGAGGTGAAATTTGGAAAAATGTCAATGAATTCTGTTTTTTCCTTGAAAGGAAAATCCTTTACACTTGGTTACATATTGAGCACAATATTTCACAATATGGGATGGAGTTGTTTGCATATCAGCAGCAGACAATAAACTGTTTTGTCACATTCAATTATTAATGCCAAAGAAATCATGACAGCATCCTTTTCTAAAAGATAACATTGCTAGCAAATGTAGTTGTGGCTGCTCAAACTAAATGCTGTTGCTTAATAAATTAATATTTTGGTCTTGTGACTTTTTAATTGGAAAATAACAGCTGTTACTAGTTGGAACTGATGACTTTGTCTTCTGGTGTTTTACAGCAAAGCTGTAATCAAGATTTCACAAGCCTTCATTTAGGGAAAAAAAATTCAAACCCCACTCCATCCCACACTCTTTTAGGTGTAAAACTATCCTTCTGGTGGCACTAGAGGTGAAAAAAGGAACAGAATTTAAGTTGAAGTAATATTTACGGAACATAAGCAAAAAAGAGTCTCTTTTATTTGAATTTCAATTGGCCAGTTTGTTAAAAGGACACACTAAATAAAACTGGCCAGCCAAATGAGTAAGAGTTTTTTTTATATTTGTAAATGCTTCTCTGAATCTGAAATTTTAAGTTTTTGTCCAAATACGAATTTTCTATCCAGTTTTTTTTCAGTGCTTTCACCAAGCCTTATCTCCTTTCCTCCTCTACTCTCTTGAGAGCTTCAAAACATACATCTTGTTTCCACCAAAATGTGTAAAGGATTTTATTTTTCCCCTTCTTCTAACTGGACTTTAAAAAATAACAAAAACAACCCTCCTTCTGCCCCCAGATAACTAAATAAAATAAATTTCAGCAAAAACACTTGCCTGGTAGCTCCCTGCATATTCCTTTGAACAGGTGAAATGGAGTGTTGTGAACTAACTGGTCCTCCTCATGGTGGACTCTAAGCTTTCAGGGTTCAAACCTTGTCCATTTTGTGACTGCCTCATTTTCCTCATAAATGGACATAGTCACTGCCTGTTCTGCTTGGGAGAAAGTCACTTCTGGGACAGGTGTTCTATCTACCAGTCTTTTCCTTGAGGACTCTCAAGTCCAAGGGTGCTCGGGTCAAGCAGCAAGCTAGAGATGTCAATTCTGTCCTAGAGGGAACATTTTCTAGATTGTTCCTGTGAACATATACTGCAGTAGGGGGTATACCCAGAGAGAAGGTGGCACCTCCACATTGACAGTGACATCTTTGGCATCCACTGACATTGATGCTAACTACCTTTTGTGTTAGCAGTCTCACTGCTGGCAACTTTAGTTCCAACAGATCTGATGCCTGTGCTTGCCAGACCAACGGGTGACACTCTCAGGAGTAGATGGTGCATGAGTACAGCTCCAAACACCACGTGGGATCATCTCTAAATCGTCTTCTCAGATGTCTCCACTTCCTACTCTGGAGATATAAGCTAGCCTTAAGGCACAGCATGTGAGAAGGATGATTCAGTGCTGATGTTGGTGATGACACTAGTACTATCAAGGGCCTGAAATACAGCTCAAAAAAGGAATGCTCATTCCCCTGGGAGACATCTTCTTAAGGTGACCAGATGACCTGATTTTATAGGGACAGCTGCACATAAACCACTTCTAATCAGAAAGATGTAAAATGAATGTAATAAATACTTCTCCACAAACGTACTTAGCTTTATCAGAAACAAATTTCTCTGCCTTTATTATTATGTGATGCATAAATGAAATAGGAGAGTATTAATAAACTTTTTGTGACAAATGCATACACTCACACATGGACACACATTCACACCACTTTCTTTCAACCAAAGTATAAATTAGTCTATTTAGTGAAGGCTTCCTTAAACTATTCTTAGGAGTTTTATGTCTAGTCTAATAAAATCACAAGTACCATACATGTATTTACGCTTGAGGATTTTTCTTTTTTTTGCTAATAGAAGACATTTGCATGATGAAAAAACAAACAACCCCCACCCCTCAGAAGCTGTCATATTTTCCCAGCAGCTTATTTCTATACTATGATTCTGTTAAAGAATATTTATCCTTTGTCTAATCCTTAAGTCATGTGTCTAATATGTATTATTTATTGTCAGAAATTAATAACAATATGCTTAATTATCATTTCTTGTAAACTAATTGAAAACATGAAAAAGTGCTAAGATTTTGGGTTATTTCTTTCATTTAAACATTGAAAAAGCTTAGAAATTTTGAATAATGACTGATATTGGTTAAAGGGTCTTGTTCTTTCTGTATTCATAAAATAATTTTATCAGTATTAGATAGCCTTTGTACACTTGTGTGGTGCAGGTATTTACAGTTTAAGAGTTCTTCAAAATACTTTTTTTTAGCAAAATATAAATAAATAAATGTGCAAAAAATCATGTGATGATAAAGTTTCCAGTATAATTTCCACAGCAATTAGACAGACTAAAATTCATATAATAAATGAACACATAGTAGAACCTTAGAGTTAGGAATACCTTAAGAATGGAGGTTGTTCATAACTTTGAACAAAACATTATGGTTGGTCTTTCAAAAGTTTATAGCTAAACATTGACTTAATAGAGTTTTGAAACTTCACTGTGCAGAAGAAAAATCATGCTTTTTAAAAATAGTTTGTTTAACACAGTACTGTAGTGTCGTTTGTTTGTTTGTTTGCCTCTGCTGCTGCCTGATTGAGAATTCTCAGTTCCATGAGGTGTATGGTCAGCCTGTCAGTTGGTAACTCTGGTGTTTGTAACTCTGAAGTTATACTACAACTCAAAGAGATACTTTCACTTATGTGGTGTAATATCTGCATATTAGAAGACACTGTATTTAGTATGAAGCATTGATTGCCTCAGCTGCAATCTGTCCTTTGCTCAGTGACCCCATCTCTGCTGCTAGGATTAATTGTAGTATTTCAAACATCTAAACAGCTTCAACAGCCTTTTTTCCCTCATAACCAAAACCTTGCAGTTGGTCTAACTGGCACAATGAGGAACATTCGTGCAACATACTAGTTTTTATTGTCAGGACAGTATTGTGTGTGGAAAAACTGTTTAAAGTTACGTTAATCAGTTCATTTAAATTGAAGTTTCTTAGCTGTAGTTTTTTCTCTTTTCAGCCTGTTGAACCATATAACTTTACAATGGAAGAATATGTAAACTTACAAAAGAATATGCAAAGTAATACAACAAAATTAAAACTTTCCCAAATAGTTTTAAAATACATTTACTGTAAAATACGTATAGAATATCTGATGATTTGGTTTGTAATACAGATTTCATTGGCACCGCTTTATGATGACCCAATTTGTGACTTCATGGTTTAACCATTCTTTCCAAACTTATACTGAAAAAATCACCATGAAATCACATTGAAACACTGCAGTTTCAAAGGTGGATAGGCTTTGGCCAAATGGAAAGATAGAGATATGTGTTAAAGGAAGAAAATTTGAAATAATTATGCAATTTAGTAAAATATGGCTGTGTGTTAGGGGAAAGACAGCTGAAGCTGACAGCAGTGTTGTAACTTGTTTGTAGTGTTGTTTTAAAGAGAATATTGATCCCAGATCAAATAGAGAGAGGAGGTGGGTGAAGTTCTATCTTTTATTGGACCAACTTCTGTGAGGGGAAAAAGACAAACTTTGGTGTGATGAAGAGTTCTTCTTCAGGTCTAACATGAAAAAGAGCTGTGTGACTCAAAACATTGTCTCTTTTCTCCATAGAAGTTGCTCCAATAAAAGTTATTACCTCACCTACCTCCCTCTCTAGTACTGTTATAGATCACTTTTATGGATTGTTACTTTTGTTGCTCAGCCATTGTACACCAAACCAAGGATGGTTTCTTGAACAAACAGTGATGACCTACTACACACTCACATGAGCCACATAGTAGCCTGCAGTATCAGTAATCATAAAATGTTTTATGAAAGGTACAGGAAGGAAGAAATTCAAGCTAAGGATTTAAGATAAGAAAAGGTAACATAGTGCCTAAATACTAGGTTATACCATAGTGTCTAATTATTTTTGAACACACATTAAAGCTACTGAGAGGGTTTTTTTTTAATTCTCAGCTAGTTCAGGATTGCTTGCAATCTGTCATCTGCTATTTGTTGTGGGGGAGTGTGGCACAAGGGACACAAACCCCACACTGCAAGAGGGTGTCCCAATCGAGAGGCGAGAGGCCAGACCACTATTTTTTGTTTAACCACTTTTTATGTAACTTTTATTAAGGTAAATAGGGTTACAGAGAAGAAAATAGATTAAATGAGAGGTTAATATTATTTAATTACTAATATTCCTATTACTAAAATTAAAAACAAAACTTGCAATTCCTATTAAATCACACTTATCAAAACCCATACAAACTGCGGTTTCAGAACTCTACTTCTTTAAGGCATTTAAAGATCTTCCAAGTACAAATTAATAGCCCAATAAACAGACAATAGAGCACTAATATCGCTACAATGCCTATCTCAATCCCTGTGCCTAACCCTGAATTAAAACACTGGTGCCAATCCTGGTCAGTGCAGTTTAGCAGAGTAGGGTTCATGGGAGACACAGAGAGACAGAACACAATCCGTGGGTGAAAAAGCTTTTCTGTTACACATACTGAAACATCACGTGCAGCGCAGGACAGCACGAACACCTTGCTTCTCCCCCTTGCTCTCCAGACACCATGGGTCACAGCTCGGTGAGGCTAGCCATGGGTTGTTTGCGGCTAGGAGTTACAAGGGTCAACTGGGGTGCCTGGTGAGAAGTACAAGTGGATTTATTCTTTTATCACACTCTTTCACGCTGATATTGCCCAGATTGGATTGTGGGATACCAGCGTGATTTTGATCTGTGAGGTTAATAAGTTCAGACCAGTAATAATACATATACACACAACCCCAAAAAGTGTTTCCCAATTTAAATCCCAAATTTAACATCCAGCTGTGGTAAGTATAACCTGGTTATCTCCGGAGGAACAGTTAGCAACCTGTTTCTTTAAGATAGTGTGAGAGAACAGCCTGGTTTTAAAATGGCTGCGACCAAGTTTGCAGCTTACAGAGCCTGCCTTTGGCCTTGAAAATCAGCAGCCTACTGGTCTGGTGTTAACTGACTGCATGCTTCTGCTGCACTTGACCAGCCTGGTGTTCAAACAGCTCAACCAAACTTACAGCCCACCGTGGCTGCAAGTGGCCATAAAAATCAGAGCCCACTGCAACCAGTTGCAGTGGTTGAACACCCCCTGCCACCTCGTTTGGATATGCCAAGTGCCGTGGCCTCCCACTCTGGGGTGAGCAGGTGAAAAATGAACACTTAGTAAAAGAATCCAAAAAGGAAAAAGATATGCAAAAAGAAAACTGCAGATTCCTTTGATGATCAGTCAAGGGGTTTAACATTCTTCCTTCTGAAGAGTGGGGAGATGCCTGGGGTTGGCCAGGTCCCTGGGGGACACAACAGGCTGCTGACCTATCACTTCTCCAACGTGTCTAGACCAGAGCCCTGGCTTTATGGCTGAGACCCCAAAAAATTAACATATCTCCCGTTGGCATGGAAACTCACTGACCTTGGTTAGTAGATCTTTCTCATGAGCTCTGCAGTTGTTCTTATCACTTTCCAGAGTCCAGTCTGAATTGGTTTGCAGCTACTTGCAGTAGTTTTCTTAAAAAACTATTACTGTCTGTGGTCTTCCGACCTTAGAAGATAACACCACATAATTATTTTTTGATCAGGGGGCTAACAAACTACATTCCAATAACCCAGGCTGGAGTTTAGCCACAGCAAAAAAAATCTACCTTTCACAGTATTCACATAGGAAATTATATCCTAGCCATATTAGTAAGTGGACCAGTAATTTTCTTGGTAATGCAAAGCTTTTTCTTATCGTTTTTTGTCTGTTTGTTCACTCTTATTTTGACTTCTTGTTCTGCCAAGTTCCCTTGTTTTGGCTCCAGGGACTGTCTCATTACTATTGGCATTTAATGGGTAATATATGAATTAGAAATGGAGGTTTTTACATAAGAATTAATTTGCTCAAACGGTTTGAAAATTTTTCTCACAATTGTGATTAGAAGTGGCTGTATTATATTATACAAGATAAAAATAAAGGTCATTATGGAGTGTAATATCACTGTTAATGTTTTGGTGGCACCTGAGCTACTGAACCATTTCTGCTGAATGAAAGAGTATGTTCCTCCACATGGAACCCTTTCATTATCATAGAAAAATTATAGTGTTGTCAGAGTAGGGCTGCCTTTTTCTCTGGACAGTGCCTGGCATGATAGCATTCCAATCCTGATTGGGTCATCTGGGTGCTGCCGTAATATAAATGGCAAAGAATTAGTGGTGTTCTGCAAAATAACATTTCAGGCTCATGATACTCCTAAAAATTATTTACAGCTCTAAAAAGGTGTTCTGTATCAGCTTTTCCATATAAAGGTTTTATTAATGATTATTACCCCTTTGCAGATGTTGTTTTGATATTTCCATTTTTCTGTATTGGTAGACTTATAAGGAGAGAAATAACACTTTCCTATTAGCTGGGAAATTCTTATTTGGTAGGTACACAGTGATGGATTACATCTTGTTTTGATGTGCCTGAAAAAGTAAAATACTTTTATTTTGCTATTTCCTTTGTTAAATCAAATAATATGCTTAATGTGGTTAGCAATGCTTTAGATAAGGAAAGCAAGAGGCCTGCATTATAGGATTTATTGTGGATGAATATGTAGGTATACTTTGTTTATGGAAAAAATGAGGATTTATGGTACTGAGCAATTAATGTGATGTTATTATAGTATTTGCAAATATTAAGTACAAGAAATACACTGTTCTTTTCTTTTATTAACCTATCTCTTATATTTGCTGAGTTCCAAAGGGGCAGCCATGTTAGTTCAGTAAAACAAACAAGGAGTCCTGTGACACATAAAGACTAACAAACTTATTTACTGCATGAGCTTTTGTGGGAGAAATTCACACTTTGTCAGACACTTTGATGATGGAGGAACTTACAGAATGGGAAGAAATAAATCCAGGGAAGTGTAAGTCATGGGAATAGGTCATACTGTAACAGCAAATCAAAAGAGTTGCAAAGATTCAAACACAGGGGAACAGCATACAGAGGAAGATGAGATCAAATCACTTGTTGGAATGAGAGAAAAACCCAATGTTCCTATTAAGTCCTGAGGCAGTGAAACTGAATTTGGAAATAAATTCATTCTCAGTAGCTTCTTTTTGAAGCCTTGGTCTGGTATTCATCTGTCTGAGAAGTGCAATTAGTAAAACAGTAATGGAGTGATCACAAAGATTGAAATGCTGACCCACTGGTTTTAGAATGCTGTGATTTCTGATGTCAGATTTGTGCCCGTATAAGTAGTGGGGGTTTTTCTGGCACATGATGGCATAAATCACAATATAGAGCCTTTGTCTATATGAGCCTTTGCTGGAGTAGCTGGTTTTCTTGGGTCCTGTAATAGTGTCTTTTGCACAGGTATGTGGGCAAAGTTGCAGTGCAAATTAGGGGTGGACACATAAGCACCACCGTATAACAAAAACCTACCGATCGGTATAGTTACCTGCGTCCCTCGAGCTTTTATTCAAAACACACCACATATTCCATTGTCTTCAATCAAGCCCTAAGATATAACTGCATTTGGTCTGATCCCCCAGATAGAGACAGACACCTTCAGGATCTCTGTCAAGCATCCTTAAAACTACAGTACCCAGCTGTGGAAGTGAAGATACAGACTGACAGAGCCAGGCAGGTACCCCAAAGTCAACTACTCCAGGAGAAGCCCAGGAAGGAAGACAACAGAATGCTTCTAGTCATCACCTACAACCCCAAAGTCAGACCTCTGCAGCACATCTTAGGAATCTACAGCCTATTCTACAAGACCATCCCTCACTCTCTGAAGCCTTGGGAGACAGACATCTCCTTGCTTATAGATTACCCCCCAACCTTAAACAGATACTTACCGGCAGCTACAGATCTAACAACAGAACCATTAAAGCAGTCACAGATTCCTGCAACAAACCACACGGCCGACTTTGCCCACGTATCTACACAAAAGACACCATCACAGGACCTAATACTACCAGCTGCTTCATCACAGGCTCATTCACTTACTCATCCACCAACATGATTTATGCCATCATGTGCAAGAAATGCCTCTCTGCCTTATATATTCGACAAACAGGACAGTCTCTGCGCAAAAGAATAAATGGGTGCAAATCTGACAGAAATCATAACATTCTAAAACCAATAGTCAGCATTTCAATCTTTGTGATCACTCCATTAATTATAATACAGATGAACGTTAGATCAAGGCTTCAAAGCTGCTGAGATTGAATTTATTTGCAAATTGGTTGCAATGCCTCAGGACTTAATAGGGACACTGGATTTTTCTCTCATTACAATAGGTGATTTGACCTCATCTTTCTCTGTATGTTGTTCCCCTGTGTTTGAATCTTTGCAACTCTTTTGATTTTCTGTTAAAGTGTGACCCATTCCCATGACTTACACTTCCCTGCATTTATTTCCTCGCATTCTGTAAGTTCCCCCATCGTCAAAGTGTCTGAAGTGGGATTTTCTGCCACGAAAGCTCATGCAATAAGTAAAATTGTTAGTCTTTAAGTGCCACAGGGCTTCTTGGTTTTTATATTTACTGGTTCTATAAAATAACACTTGGGTGTTTGGAAACAGGACAACTGGAAATTGTATCACGAGTGCCCTGTTCTTTTCTCCTTTATTATTTTTTTTTCTTTTTTTGAGGTGGAAGTATTACATTCTGTCATAGTTTAAAACCTTCCATTCATTATACCTTCTGTGACACTGGCTGTCAGAGCTGGGATTTATTCCTCTAGCTGCGAAGACAGAGGGCTCCTGATCTCTCATATCTATGCTGCATTTAGAACGCTTTAATTTGAATGTACGTAACATACCAACTAGACAAAGAGGCCAAAAAAACCCTAAACCCAACAAAATACCTCATACACATATTAGACTTATCAGTCAATTTGAAATAAAGCTCATTTTGCTAATAGATCAAGCAAATTTGGTATATTTTGTTGTTTCTCTGAATTTCACTTTGAGTCAGCATCTCAGTTCAAATATTGTAATAATATCACATTTTTAGACTACATATGTTTTTGTTGTTAATGTTATTTCTTTCCCCTCATTTTGTTGCTGCAAACTCAAGAAGAATCATTCCAGATAATAGAGATTTTTTAATAACTTAAAAGGGCAATTTATTATTATTTTAGCAAGGCAGTCTTTCATCATTAATGGAAAACTGTTGTGCAGAGTAAAGTCCAGGAGGCAGTTTAATCCCTTAATGAATTTCAAAGAGTGTAGCTAATTTGGCATTAGGCGTTTTGTATATGGTGAACCTCACTCATGCTTTTGGTTAATCTAGGAAGTGCTCTCTTCTGTGTATGTGACAGAAGTTTTATGTATATTAATGATACGTTTTGATTAATTTCATTCAGGAAATTCTGAAGCATGGACATGGGATTAGATGTTTTATCAACAAACCAAACACTGAGTTTCATAAATTAAAAAAATAAAAAATTAAAAAAACCCTCAACACTTGGGTGTGGAAGGGATAGTCAAATGAGTAAACTTGTGAAATCTCTAATCTACTTACATAGGTACAAAGAAATTATCTCTGCTTAAAAAAAATACATTTTGACTAGTGTTTTAAAATATGAGCAGTGTAGATAAGTTGTCACTGTGTCATTATATTGGATTTTTCCTTTCTAATATGTAATTCCTATTAATTAATAAAGGACTCAATGATGGCATAAATTTATACTATGGTGCAACAGTCTGAGGAGGTAAAAAGCAACCCTGCGTACTCTTGTGCTGGCAGCCTGCACCATGGTTAGCATTGTGGGAGGGGACACAGGCTCTGCAGCGCCGCTCTGACTCCTGCAACCCATCTGTGCTCGACTGAATCTGTTCAACTTCCTTACCCTGTTGGTAGCACAGCTACCTGGCCAAGTTGAGAGATATACACTGCAGCTGACAGAGCATACTCTCTTGCCAGAATAGTGCAGTCCAGTGAGTTTGCTCTGATACAGGCCTTATGGCAAAGCTACAGTTGAGCTGATAATTGGAAGGTTAACAACAAAGCTGACATATTTCTCTTTTGTTCTTAATGCAAATACTATTACAGTGTAGGTGTACTAGCTACATTATATTTACACACAATGAACTTCTCAAATTTGTCATAATTACAGGTAATAAAAATTGTAACATAGTTGAAATGACATTTAGTATGAATCCACTATAATTACAAAGACCTCACTATAAAATCTGAACAAATGTTTTTCTTCACAAGTGCTTTACTAGTTGATGGTCAAGTGCTATGAAAGTAGCAGTGCCTATGAAAATGTTTAAAATGGGTTGCTTGCTTGTAACAGAATTTTTCTGGGCTTTGAATATCTTTTTGGTGTGCTTTTTAACCTGTGAATTGTGGACACATACTCTCAACCTTCAGAGCAAATTAACGATGTTTATCTTGACAGTTTCCAGTGGTTTTAAAAATGCCTAAGAATTGTTCAATTCAAGGAATGTTGTGTGAGTTTTGTTCATTGCCTTCCCCATCTCCCCCTCTTCCAAGTCAGAAGCAACACATTTGTCTTAAAAGTTTATGCTGATTAGAACAAAATTAACATAAAGCATTTTTGTGTTTTAATTAACGCAAACCATTAAAAGAGGCCACTCATATGTTAGACAAAAGTTGTCTTTCTAATGATTATCACAGTAGTTTTATGCCACCTGTGTCTCTATACTTCTACTGTCTCTATATGTTACTCCTACCTCCCTATGGTGAAATCATATTCCTTTAAAGTATAGCATTTGTTGATCACGTTCTTGGAAGAATGCTGACATTCTAGGTAAAATCTTAGAGGATAGATACCCAACTATATTTCATGGGATTTTGCACAGCATTAGGCACAACATAACATTAGTCAGCGTAAGCATGAAGCAGTGAGGTCAGTTTTAACTTTGCACTCCTAAAGGAAGGCATTTGGCATGCAAGCAATGGGATAACACATTTCTCATATTTATAAAATTTTGCTGTGCCAATCACAAAACATTTGTTGGCTCTGTCATGATGACAGAGTTCGTAATAAGAAGAGAATTTTAATGACCAGACAAAACTTATTTGAAACAAAGAAAGCCGTCTCTTAGTTTTAATTTGATTGACAAGCGTGCCCAGGATAAGTCATTGGCTGACACCAGAACATGCCTTATCAGAGCAGTCTGCAGTGTCCCCAAGGCAGCTGAAACAGTAAATAACGGAGAACATCAGATCTTGGAACAGTGTAAGCAACAGGAAACAAAACTTTTTTTGTTTTTCAGTTGGACTGTTTGTAGGTACAGAAAAGAATCTAGTGAGTGTTTACATCTTCCCATGACATTTTGTGATAATATGGTTTCAAACAGATGATGGAGTAGAAATTAAATAAATACCACAGAAGGAACCCATGGTTTACAGTTTCCTCTAGTGCTGAATGATACTAATCTTCTCTGACACTCTTGAGCACTACTAGTTGTAGATGTAGACAGTAGAATTTACATGACAGACTAAGTATTTTTCAGCTATGAACTTAAAAGAATAATTCACCTTGTGCAGAAAGTTAGCACAGTTTTCATTATTACTATCATCACTTAGGCAAGGGTTATGTAGCAAGTAAGATCTATTTAAGCTCTCCAGTTAAGGCTTAATTTGTGTATATGTTGTGTGCTAAGTGATCAAACTTAAAACAGGCATGAACAAAATTGGAGGTCATTTTGAAGTGCCTTTGGAAATCTACAAGTCCTAGATTAATTAATGACATTGCGCAGAAGAACTTCTGGTATACTAAGGGTCAGATTCTACCCTAGGAAATGATGCTCTGCTCCTCCTCCACTGAAGTCAATGGGAGCTTTACATTTAGTTCAGCGAGCATAGAATCAGACCCTGAATCACAGACTCATAGAACCACAGTATTAGAATGAACTGCAAGAGTCATTGGCTATGTCTACACTTAGGTTAGTTGGAAGTAACTTAATTTGAATTCATTAATTCGAACTAATAATGATAAATTCGAATTAAGTCAATTCAAATTAACATGGCCACACTAGAAACCCTAATTTGAACTAGTATGTCCATGCACAGGATTTGCGAGTTCGAGTTAGGTAGGGGTTGCTATTGCATAGGGAAAATCAAGCTGTGGCTAATTTGAACCAACAGTTAGTTCGAATTAACACAGCTACATTGGGTTAATTCGAACTAATAAGTTCAAATTAACCATCACTTCATAGTTAAACTAGGTTTTATAATGTCGAACTTAGCTTTCATCAGGTCAGACACATTCCTTAGTTTGAATTAATGGAAGCCAGTGTGGCCATGCATTATTTAATTCAAATCGATCCTCATTAGTTTGAATTAAATTGTAAGTGTAGACATATCCGTCAAGTCTAACTCCCTTCCAAGATGGAGGATTTGTTAGGTCTTTTTGCCATCCAAGACAGACTGCTATCCAGCCTCCTTTTGAAAAGAGCTCCAGTAAAGGAGCATCCATGACCTTCCTAGGCAGGCTGTTCCATGGTCCTACTGTTCTTATAGTTAGGAAGTTTTTCCAGAGATTTAATCTAAATCTGTTATGCACTTGTTTGAACCCATTGCCTCTTGTCCTACTTTCTATGGCAAAAGAGAACAACTTTTCTCCACCCTTTTTTTATGGTAGCTTTTCAAGTATTTGAGGACTGTTATCATGTTCTCCACTTAATCTTTTTTCCCAGTGTGGTTTCCCTTTTGAATGAGAATTAGTGATTGCCAAAGTGCAGTATGTAAAACAAAGTAAATTTTTAATCTTGAAAAGCCTTTTTCTTTCTCTCACAACAGCAATAGTGAAAGCAAGGGCTTTCTTTCTTTCTTTCTTTCTTTCTTTCTTTCTTTCTTTCTTTCTT
>ML681991.1:30079751-30216485 GCA_007922195.1 Podocnemis expansa
TCTTTCTTTCTTTCTTTCTTTCTTTCTTTCTTTCTTTCTTTCTTTCTGTGATTCCAGCATTTTAAAATTCAGCTAATTGCATTTAGTTTTGGAGGGAAATTACAGTGTTTAAAAAGTGAGGCGTGGGCATAAAGTGAACCTGTACTTCAAAATTTGTCTTCCAGTGGTTGATGAGGAGGAAATGTTATCAATCAGCAAGTCTAACAAAATATGGATGAGATTTTTCAAAAATAAACAAATACCATTAATTTAAGTGTCACTTTTTGTTATTTGTACCGAAGTTCACTTTGTTAGCCTCAGGAAGCTGAAATAAAACACCTAGTTTTCAAGCACATGATCTAACTACTGGAAGTGATGCGGAAACCATAGAATCATAGAATCACTTCATGTGAGGATAGTTTGGATTTTCTCTTTACATGTCGTATGAAGACGGAGGTGTAAATTCCAACACATCAACATGAGAACATTGCCCCAATTGTTTAAATGCTGAAATTTACTAAAATGTTCCTGTTTCCATTATTTCATATGTGATGCATTTTTCAAGTAGAGCTGAAACCATAATGCATCCTGATAGTACAACAGAGAGATTAATTCTATTGATCTGTCAGTTGTACATTCTTGTGTTCATACATGAGAAAAATGATGAGGGGGAGGCTTCAAGATAATTAACAATATTGGGCCCTCACTCATCTAATCTTTTCATGTTCACATAATTAGTCTTTCCTTGAAAAATAACATTTTTCTTACCAGTCTCTGTTAGACAGAAGACTAGCTTTCCACAAGTACAAAATAACAGTAGTAGTTTTGGTATTTGATATATCTGCTGATTACTACTTTTATTTTTAATAGAAAAATAAAATTTCTGTGTAACCTACATGTTATTTCTGAAAATTGCTTCCTGTGTTTGCAGTATTTGACGATATGAAACACATTCAGTTCTTGTAGGTTTAAATGATAATAAATTCCTTTCCAAAACAAGTGAAACTTTAGACACATGACTTCAAAGTTGAATGCTGGACCTTTTGGGCCCTGAAAATTTAACTAGACTAATTTAGTCAGCATCTGAAATCAAGAAATATCACAAAAATTACTTTACCATTCTGCTATGATTTATTTTCTGTGAATAAATACAATGAATTTATGTTCTATTCTATGTATCTCTGCAGATACATGACAAAAAATTTTGGTGTAGGAATTATGATTTTTTAATTACCGGTACTCTGCTTTTAAAAATTCGATCTTACACTGAGAACCTGGAATTCACTGCATTACCACTGTTTAGATTATCTAGAACTAAGTTTATAGTGGTTGTCACTAAAAGTCAACATTTATACAGAGTTACTCAGCAAAGTCTCAGAAATTGCTGTGTGGTAATTGTGTAAATGTTGCCTTTAAACTGGTAGCTGCTGTAACCATATATATTTTCTGTGAATTCATGGAGTCCCAAACATACATATTGACAGCATTGCTGGTATATTATATACCATTTTTATATGCTTGAAATGTCAGTTGTTGTAGGAGATGGGTGTGTATTGCTAGTTTAAACTCTGTTTTAAACTCGCTCACATTGAATTAGATTTTAGTGTGACTGAACCCTCTTCAGCAAATATCCTAGAATTGAGAAGAGTAATACATCCTTTCACGTACAAATGTCAGATTTTTTTGCAATTGGTAGGAGTACATTTTAAAATGTTCATGGGATTTACTTATGATTGATGTGACTGAGAATCTTATGGCTAGTACCCTCCGTCTACAATGTTTTACAAATATGCAGTATTTCTGTCTGAGATTTTTTGAGTATCTTAATTTGTCTGTCTTAAATTAGTTTGACTTACACCTCAATATCAGAGGTGCTGCATCAGTTTAAAGTCTCCAAATAAGAACACTGGGTCTTTAAATCAGACTAGATTAAGACCCTGTTAGTAATGTGAAAGGGTAACACTCAATCTGAAAATAAAGCCGCTCACCCAGCATCAAGGGGTGATGGAATGTGATTAATGAAGGAGATAATGGACTGAAGAAATATAGCAGTAGAGGACATTTGGCTCGTACGAGGTCAGCCCTGTGATGCTAGCTGAAGAATACAGTTTTATCTTTTATTCTGAAACAGATGTTAAAGATAACTACGTAGAAGGTCATCATGAGACCATGGATAGTAAGCATACAATCTTGATAAAAAATGAGTGTTCTAGAGGGATATTCAAATCATGAAATATATACTGTAGGCACAATGAGTAAAAGAAGATAAATACTGGTAAAAATATATTCAGAATAGCAGCTAACAGATGTAGATTATACAACGAAAGACATTTTCCCCCATTTTTCTTCCTATCGGGGATCTATTACTGATGAATGAAAGAATGTTTGTTTGACATGCTTACGGTCTTTGCATTTGTTTACTGATTTTTTTTTAAAAACATCTGCAATGAGGCACTTTTTTTTGTTATAGAAAACAAACAAAAAGCCCCCTAATAATTAGAGTGCTGCTATTTGTTTTGCTTTTCTTATGGGTGTAGAAATGGATCCTGACCTTTAATGCATTTTTTGCCCAGTCATGCCCATGTTAAAATTAATAAAAAGTTTATGGGAGGGGAACATGCAAAACTTATTTATGATTGTAATGTGGCTATTACATGGACATTCACTTTCCTGAATGCAACACCTTTTTTGCAAGCACAAGTCTTTTTAATTTTGTTGGAAAAATTTCACAAAGCTCTTTTGGCTGTATTTAAAGTAGTGATCTAGAACAGAGGTGACATTTGTTATCTTAGTATCAGTACTCTAAACCATTAAGTCCATTATTAATTATGAACTTTTAATTTGCCGGTCAAGTCAAAATGGAGGAAAAAAAATCATGATTTCATGCACTTGTGACATAATCACTACCGTGTATACTCATGTATAAGCTGACCCCTGTTTCTAAGCTGACCACCATTTCTGAGGCCTCAGAAATAGTAAAAAATATAAGCCAAGGTCTTCCCATGGCCTCGGCCCCAACACCCCCACCCAGCGCTGCAGGCTTCCCCCGGAGTCCCTGACACCCTCTCTAACCCCCAAACCCCTGCCGCCACTTTTCCCCTGTTCTCCACCGCACTGCCACTTTTCACCTGTTCCCCGCTGTGCCACTCCATTCCCCTTGCTTCCATGCTGCCTCTTTTCCCCAACACCTCTGCCACCCCTTGCCCAACACCCACAATCCCTGCCACCAGTTTTCCCTTCCTCCCAGTCACCCCCCCCCAACCTTTGGGCCCTGCCACTGCTTCCCTGGCCTCCCTGAACCCCGCCCCAACCCCCGGGCTGACCCCCGCCACAAGGCCCTTTTACCTGGCCACGCCAGACATTGGGATCCCCTCCTTACTCCAACCTGAGCCCAGCATGGCCACTCCAGCCTGGAGCACGCTCAGTGAAACTCCTGGGCTGTGGTTGTCTACTGTATTGACCCATGTATAAGCCGAGCACCTGTTTTGAAGGCAATTTTCAGGCATAAAAAAAATCTCAGCTTATACACAAGTATATATGGTAGTAGTCCTAGTAACAATTTGAAATGTTGCGGAATACTGGAATAGGTATCAACCAGGTTTTGTTAATAACTTAGTAGGATGCATCAAATCATTAGTTCAGTTACCAAATTAGAGAGTAAAAGTTGATAAACCAAGTTGTCTTCGAGCAAAGGATGCAAAAGAAAGCAAAGTTTGCATCTATTGCTGGAAGATAACTAAAGATTTGATGCATCATACAAAGTTATTAACAAAACCTGGTTGATACCTATTCTGTTGTTCTGCAACATTTCAAATTGTTACTAGGACTACTAGTGGCTATGTCACAATCATGTTTTCTAGGAATGGGACTAGTATCTAAAGTATAAAGTTAATCCATGAACTTTAAAGATTAAAAGCTATCAAACTACTTTGTACAAATGCAGTGGACCATAATGAATGTGTAACTTTTGTTTCTTGTTGTGACCTGAGCCTCTTGGGTTAACCTTCTGAATGTGCCAAAATCAGGGCAAGCTGCAAAACCAGGGGCCAAACCCTCAAACCACTGACAGGTGGTACTTAAACCAGTCTTGCAGTCAGCAACAAAACGTGATTCTGATTCCCCATGCTAGTCATCACCAAGCATAACAAAATAGAAACAGCCCCCTTTATTGCACATCAGCTCCTCCGGTCCCCACCTAGCCACTGACTCTTTTAAAGAAATAGGTTCTCCTGACCCCAAAGGGCCAGCCACATCACCCAGAACAATATAGGCTTGGTTCTTACCCAAAATACTATGCTGCCAGCCAAGCCTTTAGTAACTACAACTAGAGGTTTAATGTAAAAAGAAAGGAAGCAAAATGAGAGACATTAAAGGGTCAAAATGAATCATATGCATACGAATGATTTAGAGTCCATAGAAAGCAGGTCCTTGAAGAATCTGTGGTTTGCAGGTTAGTCCAATTCCTCTGGTAGACACCCAGGACCTGGGTGAGTCTCAGTCCTTTGTTTAGTGCAGCAGAGTAGTTCCAGAGGATGGTGTTGATTGCAGACTGGAGACTGAAGACAAAATGGAGATGGGGCACTGCCTTTTATCACCTCTGTCTTCCCCCATGCTCTGAGTCCTTGCCAAATCAAAATGAGTTGAGTCATATGGTCAGCCTGGGTGACTGGTCAAACAGGTTTCTTCCTTGGCCCACTGTAGTTGAGAGCTTCTTTAATGGGCAATTAAGAGGACAGTGGTTTTACAGACACCCAGTCTAGGATTGCCTTAGAATCCAGTAACTTGGAACACACACAAAATAAATAGATTCCTAATTTCTAATACAGATATGATACCTACATAGAAACCATATAATCATTCCTAGATTACAGACTCTCTATTGATACCAAACATGGTATATCACATATGGATTATTGCAAATATGAAATATTAATGAGAGATTATCATAGTCTCCCAGATCCAGTCAGCGTCACAGATGTCAGTGGAGTTATCCAGAGAAGCAATAGACAAAACAAAACTGGAAGGAGGAAATTAAGCCATGTCTCTGCTTTTCTTTTGCTGTTATGTATATGTCTGCTTTTTTTAGGAGTGAAGAGAAGCTCAGCCTTTATGTATACTGGAATTTCTTCAATAAAGAATAATGCACATTTAGAACCATCTTACGTTAATTAACTGATTGCAACTGATGCAACATCCTGTATTTTGGCACATTAGGGTCCATTCTCTTCTTGGTTGCTATACCCAACTGTCTTTACTGTTTCTAAGAATTACACAAATCAAGGGCTGATTGTCTGTTTAAAGACAGTTCCTTATTCCATACTCGTACAACCAGCAGACAGTCTGTCTTTGCTTGTTTTTATAATAAATTTAGATATGTTGCTGGTGTTTTAACCGGTAAAGGGGGGAACAATAAGTCAAGGTCAGAGAAAAGTCTGATCAGGAAGATTGAAGTGTTCCCTATCAGTTTTTGAATGTTATTTCTGATGTCAGATTTGTCCGTTTTTTTGTTTGTTTGTTTTTTTTGTTTTGGGCAGTGACTGTCTTGCTTTTCCAACATATAAGATGGGGGAGCTACAGAATTTCTGGGACATGATGGCATAAATGATATTGGTGAAAGAATAGGTGAATGAGTCCTTGATGGCGTATCTGGCTTGATTAAGTCTTATGATGGTGTCTTTTGTGCAAATATGTGGGCACATCTGGCAACGTGGTTTGTTGCAGTGTTATGTGCCCATTCTAATGCTGCTGCTGTTAGGTCTTTAGTTGCTGTATTTGTTTAAGGTTGTGGGAGCTGTCTTTAAGCAAGGAGAGGTCTGCTGCCCAAAGCCTGAGAGAGTGAGGGATTTTCTTGTGGAATGGGGTGTAGGTCCATGATGATGTGCTGTAGAGGTTTGACTTGGGGGTTGTAGGTGATGACCAGTGGCGATCTGTTGTCTTTTTTCTTGGGCTTCTCCTGTAGTAATTGACTTCTGGGTACCGATCTGGTTCTGTCATTCTGTTTCTTTACTACTCCAGGTACATGCCTTACTTTTAAGAATGCTTGATAGAGATCCTGAAGTTGTCTGTCTCTGTGCAAGGGATTGGAACAAATGTGGTTATATCATAGGACTTGGCTGTATACATGGATTGAGTGGTGTGTCCTGGGTGGAAGCTTGAGGGATGAAGGTAACTATAGCAGTCTGTAGATTTATGGTCTAGGGCAGTGTTTATGTGTCCATCACTAAGTTGTACTATAGTGTCTCCTGTGTGGAGTGTTCCAGGTTAAGGTTGGTCCAACATTCAAACATATGACATACCAATCTTACCAAAAATGAGAGCTCTCTTTCACATGCTGTCAAAGGGCTTATAACACCTATAAGCAAAGGCAGAGACTACAGAAGAGACCACTTTCATTCGACTCAAAAACCCACCGTGAAATCCCAGTCCAAAGAGTTGTTTTGAGATTTTACTTGAGGATCTGAGAGACATCCTCATTCCAGCACAAACCATCTTTGGACTCTGATTACGGCCTTTTTATTGTCGGTGGCATCAATCAGCACAAAGAAATGGGCACTAGAAATCATCCAAATAAGCTACTCAATTCCCTTTGCTTATATATCACCTACTCAGCCACCTTCCCTGTCTCTCTTCAGGGTCCTATCTCAGGAGCACCTACTACACAAAGAGTTCCACTACTTCTTAGAGCTGGGAGCAATGGAACAGGTCTCAATACAGGACAGAGGAAAGGTATTCTGTTCCCAGTACTTCCTAACACAGTAAAAGAGCAGAGGTGAAGATCATTACTGGGCCTCAGGAAGCTTAAAAAATTCATTTATGTTCAAAAGTTCAAGTCAGTCACTCTAGCAACCATAACTCCAACATTTGGAATAGGGAGATTCATTCTCAGTTCTCTACCTACAAGACTTGCATGTTAATATTAAAGCCTACCCAGCAGATCAGTGGTTCCTCCAATTCACAGTTGGAGCAGAACAATATCAATACAAAGTACTGCCACTCAGCCTTTCCACTGCACCATTGGTGTTTTCAAAAACACTCTCAGTAGTTGCAGCACAGCTATGCAGATGAGGCATAGCATAATCATTTTTTCATTTCTGGATGACAGACTTCAGAGGCCATACAAAATACACAGATGACCATAGACCTCTTCCAAAGCGTAAGCCTTTACCTAAATGAACAGAAATCTACCATGATACCCACTCAACAACTGGAATTTATAAGGATGTATCTCAGTTTCTTCACAGCAGAATTATATTTTCCAGTTCCAAGATTCCTAGCACTGACAGATCACATCTCAGAAGTCACAAACAGCTTGTACATAACAGAATGCACTCACATCCAACTACTTCGGCATATGGCGGCCACTGCATTTGTAATACAGCATACCAGGCTACGCATGTGCTGCCTACAAGCATGGTTAAGGCGGACATTCCAAGAAAACACAGCTTAAACAGATATCTAGTATTACTGAACAATATCAAGGTCTCCCCACGATGGAGGATGAATTCAACAACATCTGCAGTGGAGTACCTTTCCAGCCACAGCAAACATTTGCGATAATTATAATAGACATTTCACTTCTAGGATGGGACATCCATATGTAGAACCACACTATCCCAGTGCAATGGTCTTTGCCAGAAACTCACATGCATGTAAACCTACTCAAATTTGGGGTGGATGGCAAGGCTTGTGCTCATTTCTTACCACAAATAGTGAACAAAGCAGTCCAGTTAATAGCCAACAATATAGCCTGTACGTTCTACATAAACTGATCTTACTCACTGTGAATGGAGGCCATAAGTCTCTGCCCTTGGTGCATAAGCCACATCTCTATGTCATACCTCCTAAGTCAGATGAATGTCATGGTGGATACACTGAGCAGGCAGTTCTGCCAGCTACATGAATGGGAAATGAATGACAGTGTTGCACAGGAGATATTCAAATGATGGGGAGTGCCATCAGTAGATTTGTTCATAATTTTGATGAACTACAAATGCACTTGATTTTGTTTGAGAGTTGGATTGGATTACTGATCCCTAGGAGAAGCCTTTCTGTTCAAATGGGAAGTGCCACTCCTATATGCATTCCCACCAAGACTGATTCACAAAATTCTTCTCGAACAGGCTTCTGTCATACTCACTACACCAGCATGGCTCAGATAGCCTTAGCCTTAGCATCCCCACCTGACAAAGAAGTTGATTTGGACTCCTCAGCAACTTCCAATATGGAAAGACCTCCCAGGACAGGGGAAGCATACTCCACCCCAATCCACACAAGCTTCACAGAACAGCATTGCTCCAACAACTAGACATGTTTTGTTCAGAACAACTAAAATATGCCACTCAATAGAAGAAAATCTTTTACCTGGAAAACATGTACACAAAATATAGAAAAGGTTAGATACTTAGAGCCAAACAAAATTTTACTAATGCATCCTTATCATCACTTCCCATGGTACTTGAACATCTTTTAGAACTAAAAACATCAAACCTTTCAGAGCTGAAAACATTTATGAGCTTTGTCAGAGTACAAACTTAACAGCCATTAGTACATACCATCAAATAACAAAGGGACTAACATTATTTTCACACCATTACTAAATGTTTTCTAACTGGACTGCAGAATACATACCCAACAATCCATCACCCCACACCCAGCATGGGAGTTAACTTAGTATTACAGGCTCTCATGTGATCCCCATTTGGACTGCTAGCCACATGTCTGCTTTTTCACTTGTTGATGAAGGTCTCATTCCTAACTGCAATCACCTCAGTTAGAAAGCTGAACGAGATGGAAGTCCTTATATGGCGCAACCTCCTTACTCTATTTTTTCCTTTCTAAAACAAGTTATGCTGAGACCTCACCCTAAATTTTTGCCAAAGATATCATCACCCTTATATCAAGTAGGCCACATAACTCCTTATATTCTACCCTACCCCCCATAAAAGTCAATGAGAGCTTGATTGGAACACATTAGACATCCACTATCATTCTCCCTAGATAAAAACTAAAACATTCCACAAATCACCCAGATTGTTTGTATCAAGTATGGAACACTCCAGAAGAACCATGATATCCACCCAGAGACTATCCAAGTGGATATCGAACTGCATCCAACTGTGCTATCAACAATGTCAGCACAGCCACATTCCTGTATCAGAACACATTCCATGAGGGCAATGGTGACCTTTTTCATGTTCCTGAACAATGTAGGCCTTGCCAGTATTTGCACAATGGCAACATGGATCTCTGAACACATGTTCACAAAATGCTGTGCAGTCATGCTAAATGTGCACAACGACATCCTGTTACATTCTACAGCAGTGGTTCCCAACCTTTTTGGCTTGAAAGCTACAGATATAATTCTTACAACACTGGAGAGCCACCAGTCTCCACTAACAGGGTTCTCTTTCCCCATCCCACTGGGTCTCCTCCCACCTACCTCTGCAGACAGACTGAAGGACTTCAGTGAGGAGGCTATCTCCTTCCTCCCTAATCTCCCATCTCCCTGGTTGCAGCTGAGAAACCAAATGTCTTCTGTAGGCCTAGGCACCGGTTCCCTTCTACAGCCAGTGGGATGGAAGCTAGTGGTCCCCTGTGGCCCCAGCAGGGACCCCAGAACCTAGGGACTTAGATGGAGTGTTTTGTTGTTCTCCCTGCTACAGCCAGGGGGAGGACCGTATTGATCTTTCATCCCCTTGGCTACAGTAAGGAACCTGCACTGATCTTTTAGCCCTGTGGAAACATCGTTTGAGTGGTTCCTTAGGCACTGATTCCCTTCTGCAGCTAGCAGCAGGGGAACTGCGGAGGGCCATGTCAGAAGTCCCTGTGGGCTACCTTTGGCACTTGAGCCACAGGTTGGGAACCACTGTTCTACAATGTTAACATCAGTTATGACAAATACTTTAAAGTTCCCTGAGGGAGGGACACTGCTCTACTATTACCTGAAGTGAAGGGGCATCCACAGGACTGCACTCAAAGAAGAGAAAGTTACTCACCCATTACAGTAATTGAGGTTCTTTGAGATGTGTGTTTCTGAGGGTGCTCTGCTACCCATCTTTTCACCTTTACTTCAGAGTTTATAAAATAAAGCTCAAATGTAGAGATGTAACTGAAGTAATGTGGGTTGGGCCACATGAGTGGTGATTGAGGAGCAATGGGGCCTCAAGACACCATTGCTCATGGATGGCCTGGACAGGCACTGCTTCAAAAATCCTGATCAATGGCACTGGTGGACACTGATACCTGAAGTGGAGCACATACAGGGGGACACATCTCAAACAACATCAGTTACTGCACTGATTAGGTAACTTCTTCTCTATCATCCTGGAATAATGAAGAATTCCACAGCAGCAGGATATTGATGTAGAGCAATGGCCAGGTCACACATCTTAAAGCTGTTGTTTTAAGCTCATTGCAGATCCAGCACACGTTACTGCATCAGTCTGCACACAAGTCACAACTTCAGGGCTTTCTCTACAACTATAAGGACTCATAATATAATTTTAAAAAATGAAAGCTGAGATTCTAGAGCACAGTTGTGTGGCAATTCTCATTCCGATGGGGATTAATAAGAATGTAGTAAGGTGGATAAGGAACTGATTAAAGGGGAGGCTACAGCAGGTCATAGTGAAGGGTGAACTGTCAAGTTGGAGGGAGGTTACCAGTGGAGTCCCCCAGGGATTGGTCTTGGGACCAATCTTATTTAACCTTTTTGTTACTGACCTTAGCACAAAAAGTGGGAATGTGCTAATTAAGTTAGCAGATGACACCAAGTTGGGAGGTATTGACAATACAGGGAAGGATTGGGATACCATAGTGAAAGATCTTGATGACCTTGTAGCCTGGAATATCAGGAATAGGATGAAATTTAATAATGGGAAATGCAAGGTCATGCATTTAGGGACAAACAAACAAGAATTTTTTCTGTAAGTTGGGGATGCATCAGTTGGAATAGACTGAGGAAGAGAAGGATCCAGGAGTATTGGTTGATCACAGCATGACCATGAGCTGCCAATGTGATGTGGCCATGAAAAAAAGCTAATGTTCTAGGATGTATCAGGAGAGATTGTTCAGGTAGAGACAGGGAGGTGTTAGTCCCACTGTACAAGGCACTGGTAAGACCCCATCTGGAATATTGCGCGCAGTTCTGGTCCCCCCATGTTTAAAAAGGATGTAGCATGGGGCATAGCTCAGCTAATGGTGAATTCTCTGTATCTTAAAGTCCTTAAATCATGATTTGAGGAGGTAAGTAACTCAGTTATAGATTAGAAGCTTATTGCTGGAGTGGGTAGGTGAGGTTTTGAGGCCTGCATTGTGCAGGAGGTCAGACTAGATGATCATACTGGTCTCTTCTGGCCTCTGAATCAATATGGGGCTTTGCCCAAATGTGGTAAAATATTCTGTTTTAGAAATTAGTGCAATTCTTTTCACACAACAGAATTTATCTTATGCCATATTTAATTATTCTAATATCAAATGCATTTGTCATTTTCGCATCATCCATTTGTGTTTTAAGGATGATGAATTTAGAATGTCTAGCTCCTGCATTAAACAATAAATTTGCAATATAGTTATTTGAACCCTTAAACAGGTATTGTTCTTAATGTATTTGGTGAATATTAATGGCATCTACTTAATACTGGTAATCGAAAGTACAACAGAAAATGGGGGACACAGTGCAGAAAAAGATTTTTGGGGCCCTTTTCTTCTGACACCAATATAAGGTCCCTGTTATGATTATATTTTGAGGGAGTGCAAAGAGATGCAAATAAGTGAGTGCTGGTGAAAGAGTATATTTTATTTTCTCACTTCAGTTCCTGCCAGAGACAGCTTAATAGTGTTTTAGAGCTGATATTACACCTCAGAAAAGGGGTAATGCATCTTTAAAAGCTAAACTACATCTTCTTTACTTTTATCAAATTCTCAATAAATCTTTCATGACAGTTTATTTAACAAAGTGTCATTGAAACTGTATAGATGATTGATGTGACCCATGTAAGATCAACATGAAATGTTTGTAAATGTCAGCAAAATGTGGCCATCTAGAAGCAAGTAAGGATGGCGTCACTGCAAAAGTGAAAAACAAACAGAAAAATGTTTATCTTATTTTTTGCTTTCTGAAATGAAATTACAAATACATAATAGAAGTATTACATGATTTTTTGGGCAGTTCATGCCATAAAGTGGGGGGAGAGGAGGAGTTGTATCTAAATTTGTCCTGACAATTTTACCTTTCAAAATATTGTCTTCTTTCACTGTGAATAACATTTTTGCCACTCATCGATAGAAGAAAGGTTTTAAATTTCACTTATTGGAATAAGATTATTAATTGGATAAACTGTAATTGAATACTGACCAAAGTCTTTTTATAAGAAAAGGGGAAATATCAATACAGTAGCTTCATTCAATTGTGTTTTCAGTAACAGAAAACCTGGAAGACAAAGGTTTTTTCATTTCTGTGAACAATGTTAATAATATGAAAACAAACTTAATAGGAACATGCAGTATTATGAGACAGAAAATTTAAGAAATTAGCTTTTAGAGGGAAATGTGTATCAGTATCTCCAGGAGACTGATTTCTAGTTTCCATAGAGAATTTTTTAAAGACTCCTAGAAATATATCTGAGAATATTTATGTGGCCTCCCCCCCCCCCAGCTGCCTGGGACCTGTGGGGCAAGGGACAGAAGGACCTAGGTCTCCTTCCAGTTGCTTTCAAGTCTTCTGAGATGCTAACTGATGAAGCTACCCATGTTCTATCTAGTAGCTGGTCTCCTTATAATATAGTCCAGGGCTGGCCAAACTTACAGAACTCAAGAGCCGCACAAGTCGATTATTAAACCTTCAAGAGCCACACTGAGGCGTATAACCACATATTTTTACCTACTCCAAAAGTACTAAGCTTAGAATTCATTGCGCACTTTAATTATATCGTAAAAATGGGGCAAATATTGATCCACTAATGTCAGCTTCTAATAATTATTTAAGATTACCATGAAACTAGGCCTATACAGTAAAAATTTAGCTGTTGCTAGATGTAGAACACTACAGGCTTGTGGCAAGTTTTTTTAAAAATTTGGGCAGTAACTTGTCAGTGCAGCAGGTAAAAGCTCTCTGATATGCTGATCTCTAAGTATTACACAATGTTTTGAATTTCATTGTGGAATATGATGCTTCACAGCAGTAAGTTGTGCCAAAATTTTAAAAGTAATCTATGTTCAGTTTTATGCTTTTCTCCTTTGTATTTTCATTTCTTAGTATTCCACATCATGTTTAGGACTTGTAAAACATGATTTTATTTTAACAACGAGTATGCTGCATTAGGGCCTATGAGAAAATCTAAATATGCTATGGCTTTTCTGACCATGTCACACTTCTCTCTCCCACCCCCGTTACCACTTCCCTGCTGTCTCTTACCACGCTGCTGCTTCTCTCCTCTCCCCAACCATGCCACACTTCTGCCTCCCACCCCATCCTGGCACCTACCATGCCCCCACTTCCCTACCAATATTTCTGCCAGTAAACTTGTTCACTAAAATACTCATGGACAGTGAAGTCTGAGGACTCAGACACAATTAATTTTAAAATGAGAGTAATAGTAACGGAAAACACTGCTCTCTTCTTAATCCTGTGAAGAGATGCACACAGGGACACCTTTTCAACTGTTGAGAATCAAAGCAGATCAATGAGAATTTATGGGGACATAAAGTGCAAGATCAGAGCCTGTTTCAGTAAGTGCTTTGGAGTCCATGCACAGAAGATATGGAAAAAATCCCATTGAGTTGATTCAGTTTGAGGTCAGGCCCTGTATAAATTCTAAATATCAATATTTGATTTTTATAATACAAAGTAAAATCTTTACTGGTGAGAGATTTTTTTTAGAAAGTTTACAACACAATTTTCCGTCTTCAGCCCTTTACAACAATTACTCTCATCTTATGGGCTCAGATACCCATAGAGTCATTCATAGAGATTGCACTGAAATATAAATAGATTTTGACTATACAACAAAAAAGAATTAATACATGTTGAATGCTATTTAATCAGTAGAAGTATAGTGCTGCTATTGAACTTTGCAGTGAATGTAAATTATCTTGGTAATTGACTTAGTTATATTAATTAAAATTTTCTTATAAAATAAATGGGCTAGCAGTTCCTTCTGCAAACAGATGACATACTGATGTCTCAGGCACACTTGTTCAATGGACTTAAGGAATTTTTTTTCTGAAGCCAGTTTCCAGTAGTGGTGGTTTATCTTAAGTCTAAATCATTTTGCATGCTGAAAATGAACCATGATCCATAATAAGTACTTGTAATATTCTTTAAATAGAGGGTTTTTTTAAAATAACCTTTTGACAGTAGTCAGTGGTTTTGGATTTAACACTTGTGTCAATTTTCAGTCATTTCTGATGATTCTTATTTAATTCTCAAAATAGAAATACAAGAGAAATAATTTTGTGTTATATTACAATATCTGGAAATGCCAGGTGGTTTTTAAAAAAAAATTAATTTACAATTGCTTTTCAGTTTTAAATTGCTGATGATCATCACTTATCTGTAGTTCATTGTAGACTTGTTCTTGATCAATGTATGTTGCCAGTTTTAAAACCATTTACCCAGAAAAGAATATCAAAAAAGAAAAGTATTTAAAAAATCATGCACTGATGAAATGAAAGACTATCATTATTCACACAGACAAGGAGGGTAGATTTAATACTGTGTGGGTAAACTGTAGAATCTGGCAGTTACTTGGTCTGAGTGCTTGTCCTTCCACCTAACTGATGACTTGCTTTTCCCTGCAGGCTCTCACAATGCCGCCCCTCCCCTGCGGGCTCTCTCAGTGCTGCCCCTCCCCTCCCTTCCCCGCTCTGACCAGGCTGCTTTTTCCTGCAGGTCTCACAAGGCTGCTCCTCTGCTGCCAGCTCTCCCCATGCTGCCACCTCTCTGCTGTCCCCGACCACTGCAAATTTCTCACCCCTGTCTCCCGCCCTGCCGCCCTTCCCTCCTGCGCTCTCCTGGGAGCTGCAGTTTTTCTTTAAATAGCTGCATGCGGCTCACGAGCCACAGTTTCACCACGTCTGATATAGTCCCTGATATTCAGTGTTTTGAAAGGTTTTAGTGTCCATCCTGATGCCTCTAACAGTATTCTTGTTGCTCATCTCCTGTTCTACAATTCAGGGTTTTCTCCTTCACTATCTCTCACGTCACACATTCAGTGAGATACACACTGAATTTGATCTTAATCCTGGGAAGAGATGTTGAGAACATAGAAAACATGCCCCCGTTCTAGTCCTACTGCCATCTCCATTCAAGTGGAGGGCCATATCTTTTCTTCCTTTCATTTGGTCACTGGGCTATCTGTAATTGTTTGCCTGTACAGGATTTTGAATCGTAGGAACTATCCATATTTTTGAAAAAGAAAAGTCATCAGATTTCAGGATCTATGTGCTAGTGATCTGAAAGAGCATTACAACCAGCTGGTGGCTGGAGTCATTACTGTTACAATGTGACTAGGCTCCCATCCACGCCTATCATCAGGATTAACCAACAAGGTGAATTGTATGATGCACAAAGACAGAATATTTTCAGCAAATATATTTATCTGTTTGATCACAGCAAAAGACTTCCAGAAAGACATTAATGCTGAGACTGAGTGGAGCTGAAGGCATCACAGACTCTGACTTAGCAGAACACAGTTGTAGCCTTTTTAAGGAGACTACATCTACAAAAGCACAATACACCAGTGTTTTGCAGCTTTCTGTTTGCTTCCTGTCCCAGTACCTACCCTCTAGCAAACTAAGACTCAGCTACATGAGACCACCTCTTCATTCATGAGCAACCATAACAGCAGTGCATCTCTTGAACAATGAAGCTAACAGTGCTGAAGATAAAACACTTCAGTCAAGGGCCAAAGGAATGAAGAATAAACTCAGCCTGCGCCTGACCGTTTTGATGCAACATGGCAAATCTTGTCTGTTTGCCAGAGCCCTCCCACAGTAACCAAACAAGGACCATCTACACGCAAACAGAAGCATTGATTTCCCCAAACATGACCCCCAAAGTAAGATATCAAGAAATTGAGAGGTGTAGAGAAAAATCAAGAGTCACATCCACTTAGACAACACTAAGTGAGTCTTAATTATTCTTCTTAGGGGCTGAGATATGATGGTGGTAGGTAATTATACATTAGATAGATATGTTTCTGTTGCTTTAAAAATAAAGGAAGAGAGGAAATAAATGAGGCAGGTAATTAGAAAGCTGAATTTGTTAAATGTAAGTTGTTAAACAAAATGATATGGGAGAAGAAATAACAAAAATCAGATTTTACATGTCATGATATTTGTATCTGTTAAGGGAAAGGGAGAGGTGTGGCACAGAAGTTGGCGATGAAATTAGCCAAAACCCAGTCTGGCTTACTCATTACACCTCTTATGACAGATTTTCCATTTTGTATGGATTTAAGTCAGATGCTTAATATTACTGGAACATGTAGATAGGTGCACATGCAGTATTTTGGGGCTATAGGAGATATACTGGCATAATCCGAGCTAGTTACCTACTGCATTATTAACACTGCATTGTTACATGGGAAGCTTGAGAGTACTTCACATATGCAGTTTATCAACTGAATAGTATTCTGTTTTTGAAGTAGCTTCAAGACCAAATCCAAAGTATCTGATACACTAGGGTAAAGCAATTGCTGAGTAAATGGGAAGCGCACCAAGTTATTACACTGACATATCTAATCAATCAATCAAATCATAAGGCTGGAAGGGACCTTGTGAGATCATCAAGTCCAACCCCCTGGGAATTGAACCCAGGACCTTCTGCATGTTAAGCAGAGGTGCTAGCCACTACACTAATGACTGTAATGCCCGCATTGCAAGGTCTCACTGCAGTTATATGAGTTTGTGTGATACCTGAGTGTTCATTTCCTTTCAGAAGATAGTTAAAAACTCTGGGTCCTAATTGGTAAAATTAATTCCTTGAAGTGGAAGAGAATCTGAGATGTTAATGTGGATATGTTGATTATGGACATGGATGGTGAGTTAAAAAAGAAGTAGTAAAGCAGTTGTCAGGTATATTTGTACAACATGTTTATTGTAAGCTGTCATACATTTGTGGGTAAGAATCCTACATGACTGTTTCATTCCAGTAAAATTAAATGACAATCTGCGAGTACCTTCTGTTTGTGGTAATAATTGTATGTTGGAGTAAATAATAAACAAATATGGAAGCTGAGGTGGAAAATGAGCCATTCATGATATCAAATATGGTTATTAGTGAGTTAAGAGCATGAAGGATAATAGGAGACTTGTATAGCCAACCAGAGCAGAAGGAATTTCATAACAAATATTTTTTCTAATAAAAATAATTATGCAGTGATTATACAAACACCAACTAGTAGTCCTGTGTCACTTAAAGACTAACAAATTTATTTATTGCATGAGCTTTCGTGAGAGAAAATCCTACTTCACCAGATACTTTGGAGATGGGGGAACTTACAAAATGAGAGGAAATAAATTCATGGAAGTGTAAATCATGGAAACAGGTCACACAATAACAACAAATGAAAACAGTTGCAAAGATTCAAACACCAGGGAACAAACAGAATATAGAGGAAGATGAGGTCAAATCACCTGTTGTAATGAGAGAAAAATCCAAAGTCCCTATCAAGTCTTGAAGCAATGCAACTGGATTTACAAATAAATTTGATCTTAACACCTTCTCTTTGAAGCCTTGATCTGGTATTCATCTGTCTGAGCACCGGAAGTAACAAATCATTAATTGAGTGATCAGGAAGATTGAAGTGCTCACCTATTGGTTTTAGAAAGCTGTGATTTCTGCTGTCAGATTTGTGCCCATTTATTTGTTTGCACAGAGACTGTCCTGTTTGTCCAATGTATAAGGTGTGCGGTATTTTTAGCATGACGATATAAATCACAGTGGTGGATGAGCAGGTGGATGAGCCTTTGATAGAGTAGCTGGTAGTATTAGGTTCTGTAATAGTGTCTTTTGTGCAGATATATGGGCAAACCTGGCAGTGTGGTTTGTTGCAGGGATATGTGCCTGCTTTCATGGTTCTGCTGTTAGGTTTGTAGTTGCTGGTAAGTATCCTTTTAAGGTTGGGGGGCTGTCTGTATGTGAAGAGAGACCTTTCTCTCAAGGCTTCAGAGAGTGAGGGATCATCTTGTAGAATAGCAGGAATGTTGCTGGCCCCAGAAAAGGGGCACGGGCCCAGGCCATGCCCCCTGGGCCCAGGTCACACCCCCTTGGCCACATTCTGGCGCCCAGGCCTGATAATTCATCGTGCTCCTGCCGCCTGCAGCCTGGCCCCAGATCCCCGGCTGGTTTCTGGGCCAGGAGAGGCAGGCACCACTGCGGGTTTCCTGGCCTCAATGCCTGGCCAGGGCCGGGGCGAGGAGAGGCGGGCGCTGTGGAGGGCGCCCCAGCCAGGGTCCCCAGTCTGGGACAGGGTGGCTCAGACACTCAGGGCACCGGGGCCAAGACTCAGGGCTCGTGCCCCATGTGCCAGCGACGCCCCTGTAGAATAGGCTGCAGGTTTCTGAGGATGTGCTGTAGAGGTCTGACTTGGGGGTTGTAGGTTATGACTAGAGGCATTTTGTTATTTTCCTTCTTGGAAAGTAGTAGTTGACTTCAGAGTGTACCTGACTGGCTTTGTCAATCTGTATCTTCACTTCTGCAGTTGGATACTGTGATTTTAAGGATGCTTGATAAGAGATCCTTAAGGTGTCTGTCTCTATCTGAGGGAACAGAGCAAATGCAGTTATATCTCAGGGCTTGGATGTAGGGAATAGATCGGTGTGGTGTGTTTTGTATGAAAGCTAGAAGGATGTAGATAACTATATCAATCGGTAGCTTTTTGGTATAGGATGGTGCTTACACGTCCATCCATAATTTGTACTGCAACTTTGCCCACATATCTGCGCAAAAGACACTATTACAGGACCTAATAAAACCAGCTACTCCAGCAAAGGCTCATTCACCTGCTCATCCACCGATGTGATTTATCCCATCATGTGCCAGAATAGCCCCTCTGCCTTATATATTGAACAAATAGGACAGTCTCTGTGCAAAAGAATTAATGGGCACAAATCTGACATCAGAAATCACAACATTCTAAAACCGGTGGGTCAGCATTTCAATCTTCCTGATCACTCCATTAATGATTTGTGAATTGCAGTGCTCAGACAGATGAATGCCAAATCAAGGCTTCAAAGAGTAGGTGCTGAGATTGAATTAATGTGTAAATTCAGTTGCATTGCCTCAGGATTTAATAGGGACACTAAATTTCTCTTTTTACACACTGGATTTCTCTTTTTACAACAGGTGATTTGACTTCATCTTCCTCAGTATGATGTTCCCCTGTGTTTGACTCTTTACAACTGTTTTGATTTGCTGTTATGGTGTAACCTGTTCCCATGACTTAGACTTCCCTGAATTTATTTCCTCCCATTCTGTAAGTTCCCCCATCTTCAATGCATCTGGTGAAGTAGGATTTTCTGCCATGAAAGCTCATGCAATAAATACATTTGTTAGTCTTTAAGTGCAACAGGACTCCTAGTTTGTTTTACTGAACTAGACTAATATTGCTGCCTCTCTGGAACTATATGTATACCTTCATTGTGACTGGCTAATTGTGTCACTATAAGAGTACCAGGAGTTGCATATTTTTTAGGTGATTTGAATTGCCTCAGCCAGTCAAAGTACATAGGCATTGTAGAGTTAAGTTAATTATGCAGGATTTTCCCTGCAGTTAGGCAGTTCCCCACACCAGTTGGATCTGGGAATCTGATTTACATGGTCAAAGTATGGTTATTTCTTAATAATCATGCTAATGAATATGCAAATATCTCTAAATTGTATTATCCCACTGTTCTGACTGGCTCCTATGTTTGGAACTTTCAAGCTGGTTACCAATGAAAAATATGCTGCCTCAACTTCTCAAACTGTTCAGATGACACAAAGCTCCTCAAAACAGACATGAAAGAAACAAGTGAGTGGCAGCAATAAAAAGAGACAATTGAGGCCAATAAAGTTCAGAGAAATAAATATTTTAAAATTCTTGGACTTGTTTCATTCTTTCCTTCTGAAGAACATAGTTGTGTATTTGTATTGATAGTTTTATATTTATTGAGTAAATCCAAAAATCTTCCTCCCAAATAAGTTTTGAAATTCAGTATAAATAGAGATTTGCTGCAGTTATTTAGAGACTGAGTTTTGTTGCTCTGTAGAAAAAGCAGTAGATGATAGTAAAGTAAGTTATGTATGTCAAACTTCCTTAGTCAATATAGGCAATATGGTCAGCAAGTAGCGTAACTAGAAATAAGCGGACAGTTACACAAGAGTAACTGTAAAGCATCCCTGTAATCTGATGCTCTGAGATAATTCTGTATCAGTGTAGTTATTTAGACTTGACATATCCATTATCCTTTGATTTCTCATGAGAGGGTCCACTGTTACTTTCTAAGACAATATTGAGTATGCTGGCCATACTGTACATGGAATGGTTTGCCATGAAGTGAAAATGTATTCCTAAGCCTTCCATGTGCTAATCTGGTATACCAGAATTTGCGTTGTGGTGAGCTTTCCATATTTCTGCCCATTGTTATGAAGATAGATTACATATATGAAACATAAATATTTGTTATGCAGGTAGATGACAAATAATTGTCTTTAGTAGAGACTCATTAACAACAGTGGAAGTGCAACCATTTGTTAGGAATAAATGGCCATTTGATAACTAAGATCATACCTGTATAGGATCTTCCAATCATACTGAATTATTATTTCCCTGAATTATGTATGTAGCACCTAGTAACTGTCTGGAGATAATAAAGATCAACTATGTGGAACCGCAGTGGACAAAAGAGTCAGAAGTTTATCAGCTAAGATTCATGGTATAGTAAATAAATTAAATATGTTGATAATTGTGGAGAAGATGGGTGTGTAGTTCCTTTGTTTCTCTTTACTCTTGTATTCCTAAAGCCTATTGCTCACAGTGGCCAAATTCAATATTAAAAAGCAGCAACTGCTCTGTAGGTAGTTTATGGTGTTTTTCTCTGGCAGAAAGGAATACTGATGGCTTGAACTGGCTGTCAGCCAATTCAAATTCTCAGCGGAAGTCTATAGCTGTGTTTGAATTTGCTCTTTAACTGAAAAAAATGGAAACTAAAACTTAAAATGTAATTTGTTTGAATGTAGAGAAAATTGGGATATACAAATAAACCTTTCTTGTCAGGGTCTCATAAACTTACACAGATAAAACTAAAACTTTACTTTCTGTAATTATGGTGAATGTAAAATATGCGCATCTTATGTCAATAGCAAGTAATTTGGACATCTTGGTTTGGAGACTAACTTGTTAAGGGTACCCCAGTGATGGGCTATTAGTTGCATTTTTCCCCTGTACAGAAATATCACAGGTGAAATGGAAACAGCAAAGATTCTCATGATTAAAACTCCAGGAAGAAATGTTATAGGAACCAGAGGGTCTGTATTCTGATTTGAAATATGGCTCGCAACCATCTGTCTATTTGAACAACTATCAAAGGGAAATTAGAGACCTGGTATAACGTTATTTAAATGGTGGAAAACTGTGGTTTAATGTTTATACAGTAAAAATTCAAGATAAATTAAAATATAGAAGACTATTAATTTTAAACAGTCATGATTTTCTGTTTTGCAGCCGGATTTTTGTTAGTGTCACCTTCCAGTCTGAGTACTTAAATATTTTTTGCCTTTTTGTGAAGGCTCTGGGGCGTTTTTGGTGAATGAAAAATAGGCAATGACACTTGCTCATAATAAAGCTACGAATAATGGTTTAAAACAGGAATGTCCAACCTTTTTGGATGAGGGGCCACGTTGCAATTCTTTTTTCACTTGGAGGCCAGTGAGCAAATTTGGCTAGATAAGGGACAGGAATTCATCTTATCATTAATAAAATTTAAGTGGACAAAAATAAGCACCAGCTTACAAATTCAGTTTGGTTCTGTAAATCTGTAGAAGTTCAGTAAAAGTGAGGCTGGCAAGGAAGAGAAGAGGTGATAGGGCAGGAGTGGCCATACGGGATGGTAGAGGAGAGTGTGGGGAACAGGACAGGGGCATGGCAATAGAGGGGAGCTCACGGGTGTACATGTGGGGCAGCAGGGGGGAAGAGAGGGAGCTTGGTCTGGGCAAGAAAGGGGAGTGGGTGTGTAGCTGGCAGGGGAGTGTGGCAGGGAAAGAGGAACATGGAGAGCAGGGCAGGGGTGGCGAGAGAGGGAAAGGGTGGGTGGTGGGGAGGTGAGCGTGGTGTGGCAAGAGAGGGGAGGGTCAGGAGGGACGGGAGGAGCAGTTCCCCCCTATGCATAGCACCTCACCCATGGCTCCTGACATCCTCCTCCCCCCAATACCTCATGCTGCTGGGTATTGACATGGTCTGGTTCCTCCCTCTGCCCAGTACCTCGTGCGCTGCAGGTCTCCAGAGGGGTCTTAGAGTTTTTCAGACCCTGGGCAAAAATCAAGGAGGGGGCCCTCCTGCCCTTTGATTTTTGCTAGCCACCGGCCCCGGCCGGGGGGGGCGCCCCCACCCCCTTACTTTGCTAGTTGCCATATTCCTCCAGGTCCCCTTTTCTCACCCTCTCAGTTGCAGCTGCTCTTTGGGCTCCCCTGGGCTGCAGAAGGTGGCTTCTCCTGCTGGCATGGCAACAGAGCCCTGCCTGTGTTGGTGCTGGCAGGGAGACACACAGGCCACACAGCTAAAGTTCTGCATATACCGTTATGCTAATTGGAGTTGCGTTAAATTTTTGTAACAAAATCCCCTCGATAGATGAACCAGCTTGCTGCTTAGATTTTGTTACAATCCCAAAACTTTGTTCAGGTTCACTGTGCTCTGTGCAAGGAGGCTAATTTTCAACCATTCTGATTTTATACAGTTTGGGGTTCGAATCAGGGTGAAACTCGATCAGTTCAATTGAGTTTTGATTTGAAATGTTAGATTCAAATTCAGGTTCAAGGGGAAAGGGGCTGGAGTTTGTCTGGTGAGCCTTGTGCAGATAGATATAAATATGTAGATCTGCGCCCAATCTGCATGCTCCAGAAGTAGTCTGTGGGTATCTGCATCACATCTATGGATGTGGATATCTGCAGATATAATGCAGATATTGGTGGATTTGCGGGGCTGTATTGTCTGGGGTAGACGACAGAAGTTGGAATCTTGCTGGGAGAAGGGGAGGACTAGAGTATGGTTGGTGGATGTAGTGCTCTGAGGCAAAAAGGAGCTACACTGGGGAAAAAAGATGGACAAGAAGGATCTGGGGAAGAGAAGTGTTTTCTGGATAAAGCTATGGTGCCAGAAGCAAAACATATATAACACCAAGGTTTGGGAAGGGGAAACTAAGAGGGACCTTGTAGGCTTGGCCTTTAAAAAAGTGATGTGTGGCACAACCCTGGTGATATACTGTTGGCAGAGCATGTGGAGGCACAGGGCCTCCAGCAATCTCTGAATTTGGTTCCCCTGAACACTGGGTTTCCTCAGAACATCTGAAGAAAGCTCTTTTGTGTCCCCTCCTGCAGTGTCTCTTTATTAACATTATTTACAGATTCAAACTTTTAGGCATTTTGCAAATCAAAATGTGTGAGAAAACTACCGTAAAGTCTGTTGTATTTTATGAATCAAGCCATTTGTTAACTTTCTGTACTTTCTAAAAACAAAATGAAGGTTTCTATTTACCAGATACAGGTCAATGGATTCCAGGTTTATAAGCGATGTTAAACTTTAATTAAAATTAAATAGTGATTTAATAGCTACTGTGAGGCTGAAGTAATGAGGAAGAAAACTTCATGAATGGTTGTACCTTTACAATAAATTGCACAGCACCAGCTACACAAGCAAAGCTTTAAGGTCATCAATATTTTTATTTTAGTTTATGCCCAAAGGCATGTTGTATTTCTTATGCTAAAAATGTTTTGCTTTTTGTAGTATTTTGCTAGGCTTGGTGTATTGATTGTCTCACAGGTTTGTTTTTTAAATCTTTCAGTCTTCTCATGTAGTATCTCAACATGCATTGTGCTTCAATTTTGATACAAGTAATTGCATCAATTTGTTAGTAAAATATTTTCCCACTTCATCATCATTTTTTTTTTTTCAAGTTAAGTAGAACTGTTATATAAGCCACATATTATGGAGAAATGCCATAGGTAAAATGAAACTATCTTTGAAAATTAGAGGAAGATGTCATTATATACAATATGAGTGATTGAGCTGTTCATGTTTTGTGACAAGTCATCACATAACAAGGAAGGATAAATGCCCCACCCAGAGTGAAACTACATTATTATATGTTCTGTTTATAAAACATTATTAAAAATGAAAAAAATCTGTCAGTCAAAAGCCACTGATATAATGTATTGAAATTCATGTGCTAATGATGGTACATAAAGCGCTAAAATCAAATATATTTTGGCCTTTTTACCAGGCAATCTCGTATTTAACAGGAAATCTTTACTACGCCTCATCCCAATGCATGCAGAAATATTCTGTGTCAGGACTGTCAGCCCCACTCACACTTTGATGCATGTTTGTGAAACCAGCACATCAGATACATTATTTTTCTTTAGCAAACCTCTGCTGCAACCTGAGGAGTTGATGCTGTGAGGTACAAATGCCTCTTGGGAAGTCAGTTAGAGTTAAGGGTTCTCAACAACTGTTAAAGAATGACAGAAATATCTGAAAGGTTTTCTTTGCTTTTCCTGGAGGATGCTTGAGTCTCAGTAATCATGAGTTTTCTTATCCCTGAATTGAATTGGTGAGGGATGTTGGAACAAATACTGTTCTCTTCCCCCCCCCCCCAATTCTTTGATTGATGGAGTTAAATCTGAGAAAGATAAAAGACACAAATTGTAGAAAATGAAATGGAAAATTTCTTTTTCTTTCAATTGCTCCCTCTTAACTATAATATTTATAGCTCCACTATCTTCACTTGTCCATAGATTTCTAAGTGTGTTTGTGCGTGACTGCCTTCAGTGTCCTCAACTCTTTACCAAAAAGTCATCTTCTCTACACCTTTTAAAGCAGAGTCTCTGCTAACGCTATTTTCATTTTTTTCTGATGTACTTGTCCACTGGCCTACCAACTCAGTTCACATAAGTCCCTAACCAGACATCAGATGTTAACAACTTATTATTTGTACTTTTCTTTAACGTGGCGGCTGGAAGGTGCACATATGCTTTGATAGAAATGAGCTGTTTGAAGTTACTATTTTTAAAGGGTCAGGTGGAAGAATGCCAGTAATGACAAGCTTGTTTAAATAAAATCATAATTAGAACAAAACTTATGGGTGAATGTGTTGGGGGAGAGATAAGGATTGTAGTGACAGGATAGAGTAACAGTGGGTTTTTGCATTAGCCTTTCAGCTTTTGAGATCTGCATGTAAGTCCTGGTTGAGGCTACAGTTAAATTGAGTTGGATGCTTCCACTGATTTCATTTTGGCACCATTGTCAGCATTTGTTCTAAAGAGTCCCAGTCTGGGCTAGCAGAGGGATTGCAGGTTATAACTCAGCTTTCCAAAGTAGTGTGGAAGAAGATGCAGAATGCTTATTTGTGTTCTGTCTGACTGGATTCAGTTTGTCCCTTGTTACATTGATGAACAGTAAATTAATCTCAATGGACAAAGAGAAACAAATATGTAGTAAAATATAATACATAATGGTGGGATAGTGAGCAGTAAGATCACTAGTATTAACACTTGTGTGCATAGTAGAGATATATTTGGCTTTGGCGTTGGGTCTTGTTTGTTATGATTCACCATGATGCTGTCTTCTTGGCTTGATCAATTCCCAACTCACAGCACAATAAACATTTGGAAGTTATAATGGTACAGAGGAGGAGGAGACAAAGGCATTTAATATTTTGGTATCCTTTTCTTCTCATACACATTAACTCCAATAAGTGTTGGTGGCAGACTCTATGCTCAAATCCCCTATTTACAGCTGATTACATTGCTTCTTTTAAACAGTGACAGCATAATTATTAAAATAATTTTTAAAAGAATTAGATGGCAGGTGAAATATAGTCAACTTGCTTCCCAAATCCCACCGCCTTTACCCCAATGTCAACTGTGGAAAAATAGAAATTAGGTTAAATTTAGGAATGGCTCCTGGAATGGGCTGTGCTTTCATGAGAGGACAGTTAGTCACTTGAATAAATAGTAATTTATAGTTCATCCTTGTGTATTTACAGACAAAACGCCAATTTCTGCTTTCACTTATGCCAGAAAATTTTGGGGATTCATTGGTGGTATCGTTGGTAGACTACGCCAAATAGTGAGTGGAAACCCTGACCCTAAAGCTATACACTCTGAAATAGCATGAATGGGGACAATATGAAACAATGACTTCTCAGCCTAAATGTAGAATAAAATGCTTTAATTTGAATTCAACAATTGGATTACAATTGGTCATTTAAGATCTTAACTGAAAAATAATGTGTGGTTAGATTGATGTGAAAAAAGAGCTGTTTTCTTGAAAGGAAGAACCTTGACCCAAAGGTCGCCTGTGACACTACTGACCACATTCTACTGCAGTATTGCCAACCCTAGCTGGTTAAAAATAGTGAATGAAGCCTAAAATATGAGATTATTTTTTAAAGGGGGGATTCATTTTATTTGTTTCCCCAGTATTTAGGTTGCACCCCCATCAGTAGCATGACTTTCTCTGCAATTTTGAGTGCTAGAAATCCACTTCATTTTTATACTGAAAGCTGAGATTCTCATTTAATGACATGAATGCAGGTTCTGATGTGTGTGGATGGCTTTTGGGACAGGATGCATATGTGCCCCCTAGGAAATCTGTGTGCAGAAGAGAAATTTGGGATTGAGGTTTTCTACTCTGACGTGTCTTCGTCTACAAGAACTGCAGGGAAACCCTTCCACAGGTCCTTTTATGTCATGAATCAGGGAGTGGTGTTCTGGAGCACCATCTAGAAGTCAGGGATAATGAGCTTCATATGTGTGTCCCTGTGGCCTCTCACCTCCTGGAGCAATGGTAACTATCTATACAAAAACATCTGTCACAATGTCAGTTTAAAACAGTGTAAAGCAAAGTATTCCTACTTAAATGGTGATGGAGGGACTGTACATAAGGCCACAGCTTGCCAGAATAAGACTTTTTTTTCTTTTTTTTTTTAAATGTATTCTCATTTAGAGACCTTTATGCGTTGGGCCAGAATTTGGTATAGTTACTAAGTTTGTCATAGAAACTTAAAGGAAAAATGTTGTCATGTCTTAGGAGCTTACTATTATCTGTTACCTTTTGAAGAAGCCAAGGGCAATATCCATGGTTTGAAGTGCCTTGCCATGGTAGAGTTTAGATAGAATAATCATATAGTGCACTAGCTGTTGTTATGAAGCTTACATTCTGTACTAAATAGAATGTCAACTCTTCACTCTAATATGGTTGCTTCAAGACAAACTAAAATGTTCATCTTTAGCTGACAGATTGAGCTGAAAAGAATCCATCATGTTAAAGTCAGATTTTTTGTGAGCATGCTTGGGGCTGTGTGGATGTGCAAAAGAAGAACAGACATATGGAAGTGGCTTTCTCCAAGGTACCAGCGGGTACAGTTTGTGTGTCTCAGTATGCCTGTTGGGACTGTTGGCAGCTCAGCTCCCTGAGAAAGGCATTGCTTTCAAACATGAGTAATTGATGAATTGTATGTAATATGCAAATGTGAATGCATAAATCTCCTGAATGACAGCTTAATTTATGTGAGCCTTTAAGAATGTGGGATTAGATTTTAATTAAATATCTTCAAAGGCACCCTGACTTACTCTGTTTTTTGGCTGCTGTCTTTGGGATATGTGGGGATAGTATTTACTATTTTTCTACTAAACTTCTTGAGCAAAAACTATGTGTATAAATTTAAGAACACTGAAATATATATTTTAGCTATACTGTTAGACATTATAACTACAGTAATTGGTATATACCTGTGGCTTAAAATATGTTAAAATAAAAAAGAAAGTAATAAACCTATTTCACTGGCAACTTTAAAGAGAATGAATGTTCAAGTCCATTATTTAACATTTTATTTCAAATTCCAGACACAGCTTACAATGTTAAAAAAAAAAAAAAAAAAAGAAAAAGAAAAAAAAGTAATGCTGTTTGTTCTTTTATTAGGTAGCTTTCCTTTAAGTTGTCACACAAAATTGGTGAATTGGTAATTTTCATTTACATGAGACATTGACTGCTAGATCCCTAGCTGGTTTAAATAAGTTGTGCAAGATCACTTACAAATTTTTGTTGAAGCTCTTGACCATCTAAAACACATACAGAGTAGAGAAAAAGAGACTAGAAGGGGCCATGAGAGGTCATAGAGTCCATTCTCCTGCATTCATGGCAGAACCAAGTACCCTGTTAAACCATCCCTGACAGGTGCTTGTCTAACCTGCTCTTCAAAACTTCCAGTGATAGTGATTCTACAAGCTGCTTAAGTAAGTTCCAAACGGGCACTCATGTTCTAGTTCAATAAAACAAACCATTAATTCTGTGGCACTTAAAAACTAACACATTTACTTATCGCATGAGCTTTGGGAGAAAATCCCACTTTGTCACCACTCTGCCAACTTTGCCCACATATTTTCACAAAATTCACTATTACAGGACCTAATAAAACTGGCTACTCCACGAAAGGCTCATTCACCTGCTTGTCCACCAGTGTGATTTGTGCCATCATGTGTCAGAAATGCCCCCCTGCCCTATGGAGCCCTGCGTGGATACAAAAATGTAGAACCACATCTGATCCGCATCCGCTCAGTGATAGCATTGATCTGATCCGAAATCCACGTTTCAGGATCCAGCTGCATCTGTAACCGAATCTGCACTGAGCTTGGGCTCACATGCATCATTTTAGCTTTTAATTGGTTCATTCCCATATGGGTCCCACACACTTTTTCCTTTCTTGTTTGTGGTTCGCATGCTGTGCTATTGATCAGATTTCCTTGCCCACCAATGAAATCTCTGATTGACAGCAATGGCTTGCCAACTGGGAACAAGAAAAGGAAGAAGTGGGCAGGGAAATCATGGGGAATGAGCCAATCAAAGACCAGCAGTGGGTCTCCAAGCCCCAGCTTGAGACTCTTATTGGCTGGCAGATCACATTATAGGATTAGCTGGAGCACTTCCTGGTTTCCCTGTGTGCTGCTGACACAGATCAGTGCAGGGACTTCAGCAATGGATTGCACTGTGAGAAGGTAAAAATAGCAGCCACATCTGTGAGTTGATCCTCAGCAATGGATCTGCCGTTATCTGCACCCGCACCCATGGATGCGGATAACTGCAGATCTGCAGGGCTCTACTACCTTATATACTGGACAAACAGGGCGCTTTCTGCGCAAAAGAATAAATAAGCAGAAATCTGACTTCAGAAGTTCCAACATTCTAAAACCAGTTGGTAAGTATTTCAATCTTCCTGATCAGTCCATTGACGATTTACTAATTGCAGTGCTCAGACAGATGAATACCAAATTAAGGTGTCAAAGAAAAGCTGCAGAGCTCAAATTCATTTGCAGATTTGACTGCATTGCTTCAGGGCTTAATAGGGACTTTGGATTTTTTTTCTCATTCCACCAGGTGATTTGACCTGATCTTCCTCTATATACTGTTCCTCAGTGTTTGAATCTTAACTGCTTTGATTTGCTGTTACAGTGTAACCTGATCCCATGATTTACACTTCTCCTGCGTTTATTTCTTCCCATGCTATAAGTTCCCCCATCTTCAAAGTATCTGACAAAATGGGGATTTTCTCCCATGAGAGCTCATGCAATAAACAAATATGTTAGTCTTTAAGGTGCTGCAGAACTCCTTTTTTGTTTTACTGCATAGGTAACTTAGTCCAGTGGTTAATTGCCCTGGCTACGTGTACACTTAAAACATTAATTCGAAATCTTTATTTCAAAATAGTTACTTCAGTTTTAATTCAAAGTAATTATTTCAAAGTAGCAATATTTCAGATTTATTATTTCGAATTAGGAGTCCAGGGAAGACTCTCTAATTCAAAATAAGGTAGGAGCTATTATTTTGAAGTAGAGTGTCTTCATTAGACTCTCTAATTTGAAATAGGGCCATCATTTCAAAATAAGCCTATTCTGCAGCTTAGAATGGCTTATTTTGAAATAATAATTTCGATTTAAGTGCTATTTCAAAATAAAAAGCAGGTTTTATTATTTTGAAATAGCACTTCCTTATTTCAAAATAAAGAAATGCTTTATTTGAAATAACAAAATGCATGCATGGACAAGAAAAAAGTTTGAAATAAGCCTCCTTATTTCCAAATAACTTCGAAGTGTAAACATACCCCTTGACAGTTGGGAATTTTTTCCTGCTGTCAGACCTACATCCCTTGCCATAATTTAATTCTGTTGCTTCTTGTCCTATCATCAACAGTTAGGGAGAACAATTTTTTCCCCTCCTCCTTGTGATAACAGTTTTCAAGTGCCTAAAAGGTTATCATGTCCCCTCTGTCTCCTCTTTTCCAGACTGAAGAAACCCAGCTCCTTCAATCTTCCCTCATAAGTCAAGTGCTCCAGACCTCTAATCATTTGTGTTGCTCTTCTCTGGAGTTTCTGTGATTTGTTCACATCTCTCCTGAAATGAGGCACCCAGAACTGGACATAATACTCCAGTTGAAGCCTAATCAGCACAGAGTAGAGTAGAAGAATTACTTCCTTCAAAATACAAAGAAGTACATATTATACTGTAACACAAAGCTTAACTGTGTTGCAAAACAAATATTCTCATCAGTAAATTTCAAAATACAACACAAGACCAATCTGAAAAAGAAGCACTATGTACATACCAATGATATGTGTGGATTGTGAATCTGGGCTTCATTCAGGTTTAGTCATGGCAAAAGTCCCCTCAGATTGGCTGCCTTATGGGGGAGAAACAGCCAATCCAGGATGTGGTAGGAAGGTGGTAGGGCCCTCGTCTGTCTTTTCTTAAAAGCAAGGAGAGGATGTTTCTTTGTCTGGTGAGGTTAGGAGAGAGGGAAGACCTGACAGCTTTCTTGCAGAGAACAGAAAGAATCCAGTGAGGTTCTGTTGCGTCTTATCCTTTCCTTTCCCCTCTTGTTAAAAACGGGTCAGTGCATTCTCTGTGTGTCTGTGTTCCCATCCCACCACCTTTATCCCAGCAACCCAAAACCTGGAAAAGGTGGTGGTGGGTACAGAACCCCTGGCCTGCAGAAGGAACAGGTGCACTGAGGGGAAGGAGCAGATGTGGGGATTGAAGGTGACAAAGCTGATGGGAGGGACTGCAGAAGTGTAGTTAATTAATTGTTGGGCTGGGGACAGTCAGATGTAGGTCTGTGGGTGCAAAGTGGAAGTGAGCCTGGGAAGTTTTGTAATTAATTGCTGGGCTGAAGGGGTACTGAATGAATTTTACCATTGGGATTTAGCTGAAACTAGAAGCTCTGCATTAAGAGGCAGCCAGCAAAAGCTCCTCCAGCAAGGGCCAAAATCATGGTGTTATTTACAAACTTAGAGTCACTGGCGACAACAACAGCGACACTAGAACAGCCTTACTGACATGGGCAGAAGAGCTAACTAAAGAAACACAAACCAAAAACTACTTTACAGTATAATCTTTGGTTTCAAAATCATGAGCTGCTTTTAGTCTCATAACTTTTGAGGTTGACAAAGGTGCAGCAAGCTCTCTTTTCTGACCTATAAAAGTGGAAGTATATATGAGCTGAATTTAATTCACTCACACTGTTGTAAAAAGATGCAAAGCTGAATTTCTCATTAGTTCAGAATGAGTATCAGTAGAGCAATAAGAATGTGTGATTAAATTAATAGCAATTTCAATTTCATTTTTTCAGCTTCTTTCACAAACTTAGATTTTTATAAACAAACATGCAGAGATTTTTAGTTTGCCAAAATGGATCTTTATACAAATTAAATTTTGAATTTGAAACTGTTTTTATTTGAAACTACCATAATTGTTCATTGTCGTTATTTTGATTTTTGCCTGTAATAGTAATAAAACTGTAAAATGGATTTTTTTTTTTGCAAATGTAGAACAGCATGCAAAATTGTTGAGATCTGCACATTTTGCTGAGAATACTACACATAACCAATGGTTATCATATGTTTGCTGAGATTCTGCATTTGTTGAGGGGTAATAGAACAATGTTTGGGTATCAGGATTAGAACCTTATTATCTAAAATTGTTGACAGTTACCCATATGATGATAACAGATGTTAAAACAAGCTTATAGTCCTTAGTGCCAAAAAAGGAAAAATCATAAATAACGCAACTAAAACATCCTTCATTCACAGAAATTTAAGAATTTGAATTCAACAGTCATAAGTTATCTTTAGTGCAAATAATCTTTATATATTTTGACGTGCTGCCCTTTTATTATTGAGACAAATGAACTAAAAGCCTTTTGAAATAGGTCTGGAATGCCTGAGTAAATTGGAGAAATGGATAGCCCAGGACATTTCTTTTGTCAAATAAAGAGTTTTAATAACAGATATTGGCCAAATCTTTCCATTTGTGAAGTCTTGTTGTTTGACCCCTTTGTTTTTTAAACATTATTCATTGCTCTACAGGAACAGTTTTGCTTCCCTACCCTCCTTTTTGGTTTCATCTTTCTGCTCCCTCACATCCTACCCAATAATTTTAGCTTAATGATACCAGACACAAGTAATTATGTAGGATTAAATTAGAACCACTTTGGTGATTCTTTTGAGGTTTTGCAAGGGAGTTGCATGGGAGGAGCCCTGCACACATTCAGAAGATCTTGTGGGCTTGGGGCAAAATTTAACTTCTCCCCTTTCTGACTCACTGAGGCTTTCCTTTGTTGGACACTACTTTCTTTTTAGGGGGTGACCTCTGTGAGTATTCTTCCTATAGAAAAGGCTACGAGACATCAAGTTGTCATGTTGTTGCATTCTTGGCTCATGAACAGTCAGTCTGTAGCAGAGGTCTCCAGTTTTTTGCCAACAGATGGCGCAATGCTCATAGGTTTCAATGGCAACTGCTCTTCAGAAGTAGGTCAGGGTCTACTGCTTGGGAACCACTGATTTACAGAGAAAATTATTAAAAAATTAAAATCATGCTTTATCATAAGTAAGTGGGACAAGAAGAGTTGCACTTTGTCAGTGCTCTCTGCCCCTCCCCCCTCCCCTGTAGTGGCTGATGGTGATTGAAAATGAAAGAGAGAGTTGGGGAATCTATCATTACCTTCCACAGCCAGGTCATCTTCTCTGATGAACTGCCTAAACTGGTCTCCAAAACTTTGCTTGAGAAGGGAAAATCTTATTAATTTCTTCCTAGTATGGAATCAGAACTGAATCTGGAATGAAGGAGTGCAGCATGCTAGAAAAAGGGAATTGAATTCTTTAATCTTGTTTAGCAATGCAACTCCCAGATACTATGTGGTTTGTAACTCTTCTGACTTTCTGCAGTAGCTGGACCACTCTGTGAGCAGCATCAGTCCGTTCTGTAGCTTCTATGCACAACCTTCTGGACCTTGCACATCCCAAAATTCTTTCCTTGTATGAAAGGGAGTCAGCAGGAGTAGTGGGGAAGTCTGAGGGCAGAGCGTTGTCCTTGTTAAGTACCTTTTCAATTCAGGCACTGCCAGGTGGGGCTGACATACAGAGGGGAACTTATTACTGTGTCATTTATTTATGTGAAATGAATGTGCTAAACTAATATTATTGGTAATTTATTAACTTTTCTGTGATGATATGATTGTACAGTTATCTCTACTCTTCCTTCACTATGTAAAATCAAAAAGCTTTCTTATTGCTTATAAAATAGCTTATAAAATATATATCTATATCTTATAAAATAGAATATGTTATAAAATAAAAAGTTCTTTGTAGTTTAGAGTTGTTTAATTGCATGACATGTGCATGTTATATTAGAATATGGCACTGAATTAAATCCAATTCTGAACTTGTGTATTTTTAAAAATTGAGAAAAAAGTTAAAGGAATTATTTTTAATTTATATGGCAAGATCTAAAAAAAAATCCTAAGAGCTAGAAATAATTGCAAAAATTAAATTTTGGGGGCTAAAGAAATAAAACAAAAATGATAAGGGCAAGTAAATGCCAGTGTTTATAATAAATTTTGAGAAGTTTTGGTTAAATTCAAAATCTGTACAAAAAGAAAAAAGTTAAAATATTTGTTTTAATTGACAGTATGTCAGTTGGTATGGAACCCAACATAATCCTGATAAGAGTTTTTAGGCATTTGCTTTTTCTGAAAAGTGTGTTTGCTTTAAAAGCAGTGTTGTAAAATTTGTGGGAATTGTATTTGTGTATGTCATTTCACATGATTTATGTGTATGATTGGAACTGATCCCAGTTTGTGATATTTCATCTGTTTAGCTTGTTTAGTGATTTCCTGCTGCTTTATGATTTGTTCCCTTCATTTTTAGTACAGTATGTTAGTAAATCTCCAATAAAACATATCCAGAGGAGTAGCCATGTTAGTCTGTGTATAGCAAAAAAACAAAAAAAACAAAAAAAAACCAAACAAAACAAACAAACAAACAAAAAAAACAACCCACCACCACCAACACACAACACCACAAACAAACAAAAAATAAAACAACCAATCAAGAGTCTGGTGGCACCTTATAAACTAACAGATTTCTTTGGGCATAAGCTTTCTGGGCTCCAACCCACTTTGTCAGATGTAATCTGTTAGTCTATAAAGTGTGACAGGACTCTTGTTTTTGATATGTAGCTAAGAGTGCTTGTGTCTGCCTGTGACTTGCAGGGACTAAGCTTTAAAATGTTTTAATTGGTTCAAATGCGTTGTCAGCTTAATAATTGTGCAAAGTTTAATTGTTTTAAGAAATATATACAGAGATAATGCTTCAGTCTCTCCTCTGATCCTGTCAAAAGAACTTAATTGATGCTGTACACACCACTACCACAAGGTGTAGAGTAGTGATTCTCAACTTTTTGTGGGTCATGACATACTTGGCAGCATATCACAACCCATAGGACTCACCAAACCACCCATCTTAGGCCAAATCCAGCCATCTCCCTAGTTCTCCATGGCACACTTACCACTGTGTGGGAATACTGTAATATGTCCAGACACAGTGGTTAGAACTGCTGATGTAGAGAGAGACAGGATTGTACTGGTTCAGCCTCTAAGTCAGAGGTGTCAAGCATGCAGCCCTTGAACCTCTTCCATCCAGCCTGTCGTGACTACACTCGGTGGGACCATACTCTTTCCCTAACGGGTGTGTGTGTATGTGTGCGTGTGTCTTACAGAGTGCACTTTCTCATACACAGCTCTCTGTGATGCCTGAGAATGCTGCAGTATTTTGATTAATTGTATGTACAGCCCACTTGAAGTACATTTGAGTCAAATCTGGCCTGCCATAGCAAATGAGTTTGATACCCCTGCTCTAAGTCCTTAGATAAAAAAAGTTGTATCTGAGTAGACTAATAGGGAGAGCAGGTTTTGGCCGATAAGTGAATAGTTAACTTTTCTGAAACTTCTAATAATTTAAAAGCTATTCCCATACCTGTATAAAATGTACAATAGTTAAGTGATTTAATACCTGCAAATTTTGACCAAAACCCAAACTTAAAGTAAAATAATAAAGTCCTGATTAGTATTTTTGTGGGAAAATGAGTGGGAAGCAAGCTAACAGGTAAATCTCCACAACACTTCAGTTTTAAATTCAGTATCTATCCCACATTTAGCCAGAGTAAAATTAATGTGATAGAATGTGTTTATTAAGTTCAATATATCCAAATTTTATTGTGATTCTGAAACATACAGTGTTGGCTTAGATCTTGTGTTCCTGCATTAAAATCTATGTCAAGAGGGCTCTGTGTGATAAATCCTCTACAATGTGTTTTTTTTTTTCCCCAGAGTTCCCTCCACTCCTCATGGTTTAATTGGAAGGCAAGGTCTGCCCCAACCACAGTACTTCCCACCCACAGAGTAGACTGTAGGGCCAGTACACAAACCTGTGAACTGTCTGCTGCTTCTGACTCATGTCGTCCCATCTCAGTAGCTGTTGGAGGCTTAATTGGGAGGAATCTTTCATTACAGCTCCCGTAAGTCCTCAGCTTGTGAGGGGTCATGCTTAGAGAACCTGATATAGCCCCCAGGTCCCAGATATGTGTTGTGTTGTGTTTTCATGAGATGGGAAGGGGGAAGGATCCTTTTGGCATTGCTCTGAGTCAGCTCAGTTTCAGTCCCACACTAGCATGGATTACAGACCCTTGAAATGAGTGATTCACCTATGGAGGGTACTACTCCTGGATGTATCTGTAGTGTAGGCAGCAAACCAGAACAGAATTAGGTAGGAGAATTTAAACAACTTCAAGCTCCCAGTGTTGTTTGTGTGTCTATGCAACTATGCATGGTGATATGCCTCTATAGTATGTTTCCATTTTAGGAACAAATAGTTTAACCATCTCTCCTTTGAAATCTATTTATTAAATACACACTGATATAACAAAAAACAAAACAGCAAAAACTGGATCAATTTCTCAGTGAATTGTTCTGAAAGAAATAAGCCAATACTGGAGTCATCTCCAGATATTTGTTTTTGATACTTTAAGGAATGCTAATCTGTAATCTATTACTTGGCTGTCTGCTGTTGCTATCCCTGTCACGTGTTGGGACAAGACAAGACAAGATATGCAATCTAATAGGTGGAAACCACTGGCAGCCTTAAAAAATAGAACTGATGGGGCCAGAAGATCATCTAGTATTTCAGCCTTCAGAGATCTAAAGTATGGTCCCACCATAAAAGAAAAAACCAACCCACATCTAGTCTTTTATTCTTTAAGTGAAATGGTTCCCTATTACATATTTACTAATGTTTCATTTGGTCTGGTTTTGGAAGTGCTGAGTTGCAGGCTTTACTACATCCCTTGGGAGAGTAGGCTAATCAATCTCATTACCAGAAAGTTCCTCCTGATGTTCATTATAAATTGTCACTTTCTTAATTTAATCCCATTTCTCCAGTCCTTACCTCTATATGGCATGTTAAGTAATTTATCTTCTATCTTGGCATTTTCATTCTTCAAATATTTGTTGAGTGTTACCAGCCTTCCAGCCCCCAGTCTAGTCAACCCTTAATCTTTTTGTGTAAATCAGTCCTTCCTATTACTTAATCATATTAGTCACTTCACTCTAAATTCCTTCCAGTCTGGTAATACCTTTTTGGTAATGAGATGCCCAGAACTATATGCATCACTCTGGGTATAGCCACACAACTGGGATAGAGGCAAACCATTTCTTTCTGTTCTGACATGACACTTCTCAATATTCAATCCAACATGACAATGCCCATTTTTGTTGTCCTATCACATTTGTCTAATCTGCTATTCACTATCACACCCAAATCTTTTTTAGCATATTTACTTTCCACCTCTTGCTTTCCCATTGAATAGTAGTATTTTATATTATATTAACTGTATTAACTTGTTTTTTCCAAACCAAATCTCAGTTTGGTTATTTGCTGCCATGTTCTGTTCTCACTACAGCTTTTAATATTGTTTCTTCTGTCCTCGCTGCTATTAGCAGCTCTTCACAACTTAAAACAAACAAGGAGTCCTATGTCACTTTGAAAGACTAACAAATTTATTTACCGCATGAGCTTTTGTGGGTAAAATCCCACTTCATTGATGCATGAAATGAAAACTATGGTATGTAGGTGAATATAGATGCAGAGAAAGATAAGTCACAAGGTCAGGTCAGACTTTTTCACCAAACCAACTTAGTAACTTTGTGAATGTTTTTAAATTTTTCTTTGCTCTTTATATTAGAGCATTTTAGAAATGAAATAGGTATTGATCTAATACATTTCCTCTAGACACAATCTTTTTTTTAAAAAAAGTCCAAATATATTGGATACACTGTTTTCCCACCATCCACTAATTATGTAATTGTGTCAGAAGAGCAATCTCGTTTGACAAGATACTGTTCTGTTTATGGGTAATGTAATCATATGCAACCGTATGCCTGAGTTTTAATTATAGTTTTTCCTTTAACACTTGTCCATTAATTTACTGGGTCTAAAACTTAGGTTTAGAGGTCAGTGATTGCCTGAATCTTTCCCTTAGTCTTTCATGGAGATTAGTAAAGAAGTATGGAAGGACGCAGCAGACTGGAAGACTAGAGAGTTTCCTATGGAGATGCCATTGCATTATGTTCTCCAGTGGTATACTGAGAGGCAGGGCAGGCTGCTGGGCTGCGGGGGTGGGGTGCCAAATCACCCCTCCTCCCCAAACTGGGGGGAACTGAAGCTGCCCTGCTTGGGATGGACCTGCATATAAGCAGGGAGGGTGGGCATTGTGGCACCTGGCTGGGCTGCCAGGTCCTTCATAGTGGGTGGTGGGGAGGATGAGGGAAGCTGCCCAATAACATCCAAGGTGCCGAGTTGTGGGGGAGAAGCAGCAGCTAAGGGTGATGGTGAGATGTGCCTCCTCAGCACTCCCTTCATCCAGGATGTGGGTGAGTGTGTATGTGTGAGGTGCACCATCAAAGCCACCTACAGGCTGCAAAGGGGCCCAGCAGAGCCAATCCTGCATTTTCACTCCTCCAGCCTTCAGCCCCCCCTCCACAGATACAGACCCACCCCTCTCCCCCTCCGGGGCTGCTAGTGGATTGTATTGGAATACCTCCTGCCTTGTGTGGGGTATTTGAGTCAGGGAGCTTTGCAAATGTAGGCTTGGTTCCCAGGCGCTCGTGATCCTCTGTACACCACTGATATCCCCAGCACTGTGCAGCACTGTCTTTTAAGGGTAGTTAATTAAGGAGAAGATAGAGGAAAGCCACTAAACTTTCTCAGTGTAGGAAAAACACAAAAATATATGCAGAGCTGAGAACCTGGGGGTGGGGAGTGTGTAAATTCCAGTCCTTGCAAGGGTGTTGCTCAGTCTCAAGCAGGATCGTGGTCTCATGGTTCTCATAGCACCAACGTGGCCCCACCAGCATTGATTATCCCATCTGCTGAGCCTCTTAGCCAGGCCTCCTTGAACACTAAGCTTTAGAACATGATCTCCTGAGACTGTGCTCACACACTACATGACAACCTGGCTGCTCTCCATCAGATGGTGTATTTGGTCCATGGGTAGTCCTTCCAGAAGTGGAGTATTTGGGGAACATGCAAAATATTTCCTGAATAGTAGAAAGCCATGTATTTGATATTCTTATCTTTTGAAGTAGAAATAATTCTTGTTCTGGTCAAAGCAGAAGAACGCTTCATGAGTCTGTACCTCTGTCTTTTAAGTTTTGGACTACTTATTCAACCTGCAACAAGGCCTGTCAGTTAGCTTGGTCAGGATTCACTGCATAGCTATCTCCACTTCTCACCCTCCTATCTCAGGCTGGTCAGTATTTTCTAACTGAAGTCAACCAGATTCTTAAAAGATTGAAGCAGATTATATCCCCATATCATGGATTCCATTCTTCTCTAGAACCAAAATGTGTGCTAGTACTATTGATGGGTCCATTTTTAAAACTGCTGGCCACCCACGTTTTTGGTGCATTTTCTATGAAAGGCATCATTTTGGTACCTATTCCTCCACAAGAAGGGAAGTTAAATTATGAGCACTGTTGGTTGACCCTCCTTACACAGGTTTTAATAAGGATGAGGTATACTTATGTCTACCTCTGAGTTTCCTGACTGAATTAGTATTGGAATTCCACTTCAATCAAGCCATTGATTATTGGCATTCTTTCCTAAGACGACTTGTCAAAAAAAGGAGCAAAGGTTCCATACCTATGATGTTGGATGGGTACGGGCTTTTTAGTTAGTCAGGACTGTCTTTTAGTTTGTCAGGACAATTGTTCATCTCGATCTTCTCTCAGGATGAAAGGTCTTTCATTCCTGATGCGGAGGATTTTCTTCTGGAGCTTGTCCTGCATCCATACTTGTACTATGATATTACCAACGTTTACCCTCTGGCTGGAATGGTAGTACATTCTACATGATTTCAGGCAGCTTCTGTAGCTGTTTTTGCTTAAGTACCTAACACAGACACTTGTAGGCGATAGTTTGGTCATTGGTACATAATTTTACTAGTCATGCTATGTTTCAGGATTCCAGAGATGATGTTGAGTTTGGATGAGTAGTTCTTCAGTCCTTGCTCAGGTGCGCTTCAGATCCCACCTCCACTTTGAACTGTTTGTGAGTCACCTGAAGTGGAATGGACATGTGTAATTACTCAAAGAAGAAAATACAGTTATTAACCTGTTCTCTGACTTATTTTTTGAGGTGTGTTGCACAATGATCTGTTTGGTAAGAAGAAACTGAGTAGCTTAGAAGATAGAAGCCACTCTGATGGTCTGAAACATATACATAAGTCAGAATAAAGAAGTCATATAAAATGAAATCACATTTTAATGCTAACTAGTCTAGGAGTCTATAACATTTCATTTTATGAAAAAACTATTTTTTCAAATTAAAGGAACAAGAAAGACATAGAAAATAATTATGTTCTTTTAATGTTAATGTTATGAAAACTTGTAGGTTAACAAGGAATGGAGTCCTAGGTACCTTTCTCAAATGGATAATTTCTTCCACATTCATAAGTTCTGAACTAGTGTAATAAAAATGTTCTTGCATGTAGCTGATAGAGAATTATATTTGACACCTTAGTCATGTATTTAGAATATCATAGAAGATCCAAATTTCAGTGCAGATAATTAATGTATGTCAGTGATATGTAAGATATGTATGTCAATGTTCATAAATATTTCTAAAAGAGGGTTAAAAAAAAGAAACCTAAATAGCACATGAACTACTACATAGCACTTTTCATCTATATTATAGTTTCTATTAAATGGTAAGATAGAAATTAGAACTTACTTACTGAATTGCTAGCCACAGCCGTATCACCATGACTTCAGTGGTTTCTGAATGTTTATTGACAATGGAAATATACCTTTATTGTGTGTGGATAACTTAACAAGAAATTTGATAATTATGTTCCTGGTGTCCAATGCACCACTTACATGTTCCTGTTTGGGGAATGATTCGTGTTTCTAAAAAATTTCTTATCTGCTTGTGACACTATACAACATGAGAGCTTTTGGTTTATCGCATGTATCTCTTGCATCTACATAAGAAAATTCTGAGATCTTATTGCTGTATTTTTTGTATGGTTGATGGAGAGGTAACATCTGAAGTATCTGTTCGATCAGAAGTGGCACATTTGATAAATGCTCTGCATGTCTACACTTAAAAAGGTACACTGGTTCAGCTGATCAATGCTGCTGTAAAAGCTGTAATGAAGACACTGAAAGCCAATGGGAGAGAGCTATCCCATTGGGATAGTTAATCCACCTCCTCAAAAGGAGTTAGATATGTCAACAGGAAAAGCTCTTCTGCCATCATAGCACTTTCTGCACAAGGAGTTAGGCTGGTATAACTACGTTGCTAAAGGGTGTGGATTTTTCTGTAGTGTAGACCAGACATATATATCTGCCTTTCTTTCTCATGCATTTTTAGCCTGTGGCTCTTTATGCTCCTCTATGTTCTTCTTCCTCAAAGAGACTTGTACTTTAGATAGATGTCAGTATCAGTTTCCCCTCCTGTTGCAACTCAGTAATGGCACAAACCATTGCTGCAATCCAAAAAATGGGGACAAATCCAGAAGGAATGGATAGTTGGTCAAGTTGTACACCAGTAACTGGTGGCTATAAGCAGGTGTAAACTGGCATTACCTATTTGCTGAAGAGTTGCAAAAGAAGGTTATAGCACAAACTGTAATTGACAGCAGTGTTACAGTAGAAAGGGCCTGTTTTATTCATTCGGTATCCATTTAGTTAGTTATGAAATTGAAGAGTTCTGAGTGCCTTCAGCCACCGATTTCCTTCAGGTTTAGCAGAAGTGGAATTTTGGATACCTTCATTATTGAAGATACTCACTAATACAGAATTTGAAATTATAGAAAAGAACAGTGTTCTATTAATTGTATGAGTTTTGCTTATTTTCCTCATGTTAATTGTTAACATGCGTTCATGTAGTTGGCTACATGAGAACAGTGTACGTAATCCGATCTGTGGTTTGGGAAAGCAGACATTAACTATTTGACAATGATCACTGAAAAGTAGTGTAGATGTTGGTGTGTTCAGAGTTCAGCATTTCTTCAGATAATACCAAATCAGATTGTTTGTTTATCCAAAAAAGTTCAATGTTGTTAGTATTTTTCATTTCTTTTTGTTTCTTTTCTTATAAACACATTGAGCAAACATGCTCCACATAGATATTATCCATCACTTGTTACTGTGTCCCCTGAAATTCATCTGAAAAACAAAAATTTTACTTTCAATGGAAAAAACCATAAATCCCAATGATAGAACTGGACAATATGGAAACATTTGTTTACAGAAATTATCTGAACATATTTCACAGATGACTATTACTGTGAAATTAAGTTTAGCAAAAGACCCTGTTGTTTAATGAGATAACTAATTGTGATATAGTTGACAGTTTTCCCAAATAGATGTAAGCAAGATTTTTAATCAACAATCAAAACATAATACAGTTTTGAAAAATTAAGGTATACTATTGAAGTGTAATAGTCCTGGTTGATTCTGAAACAGGGACTTCTCATAAACTTTGTTTTAAAGCATTGCGAAAGGTCTATAGTTATCTTCCAGGTAAAATAACTTGAAAATGTTCTCAGTCATTTAGCTCAGAGTGATTACCCTGATTTTAGGGTGTCAACAATTACACAATACTCATGTTTAATTAGCAAAAGGGAAGCACCTGCATTTGTAGAGGAAAAGACTCCAAGATTAGAACATACAAATTTAAATTGTAGCAGAAGACAATAATGAGCATATTATTTATCCTTGGGGAACAGCAGTTACTGGACAGGCTCAGTTCATGGAAAAAATGCAACAAATAACTTTTGTGTATGTGTAGTCTCCATGACTTTTTACTGATGCATATCAGCAAAGATGATGTTTACAACTTTCTTGTCCTTCCAGCACAAAGGACTGGTTATATTTCTGATGCTCAGGCAGGTCTCTGATGCCTTCAATTTAATGTGCCATGTTTTGCATTTGATCTGTTATCCTGACCAAAAAATTGACTTTTCATTTCCTTTGATTCAATTAATTCCCCTCCTCATCAGGGTGCAGTTAATAAAGAAGAGAAGATTATTCTAAAGGCTTTCCTTTCCTTTGCTACTTAGTTGCACATTTATAATTATCATTTTTCAAAAGGATAAAAAAGATTTTTAAAGATTATTCTTGGCAACAGGCATAAGGTGAAAACCCGCTGTATTTAATGTGTAAATTATAACGTGCACATCTATGAAGAGTGGTTTTGTGAAATGCTCATTTAACCGCAAGACTCTAAAGGAAGCTGTCAGAGAGTTTGCACTCTTAAGCGGCTTATAGTATGTTGTATCTGAAGGCTAAATGAATAGTTTAACTTAACACAGTCACTCACTTTCTAGAAGACAGATAATGGAAACAATAGCCACTCAACCAGCATTTGGGAAAAAGCTAAAGACTTACTTCCTCACCTTTACTTTGATGTCTTCTTAAAATGATTAATTTTCTTGGAAATTAATGTAAGTCATGAATTAAATGGAAACTGTTACCATCTTACACTTGTAAACTGAACTTCTGTGTGGCTCATCTAATCTATTTGAAGCAAATCTATCCTTACATCTAAACAGGAAACTGAAAGATTTTTTTTTCTTTTTAGTTTCCTGCATCCTTCAAACTTTTAAAAAACTGTTTCCCTTTTAAATTTAGACTACATATTTATACACCATTTTCCTTTTGTATAGTTTTCTAAACTTGCCACATGTTTATTCAGGGTAATCATAGAGGGCATATTTCTGCATTCCAGTTTACCTATCTATAAATACTTATAAATTCACTCATCTAATTCATAGCATTACTATGGGGTCAGTTAATTAATGTTGGCAAAGTGATTTAAGTGCCTGGAATGAAGTGCAGAGCCTAATGTACCATTAGCATAAGTCAGTGGAGTTAGTTATTTACACTAGCAGTGAATTAGACTCATGGTTATGAGTTTGAAGGTCGTGGGGAGAGGCAAATGGACAATTCAGAAAGGTGGAGAAGATAAGTATTTTAAGGCTTTTGCTGTAATTTATCATATTGGAATGTTAAGTAGATCTTGATACCATAGCAAGGACTTGGTTATACAAACTTTGGATTTTTTTCTTTTTCATAAATTGTTTTAAAATTTTTTTTTTCATGAATTGTTTACAAATGTTCTTATTTTTGTTAATTTGCTATTTATAACTTATAGAATCAAATCTATTTGCATTAAATGTTCATCTCTGGATTGCTTGTGAACTCTTCTTGCTTTCCATTAAATATTGATTGATTTTACATTAAATATTGATTATTCTTTATTAATGTTGTGTAATTGGTTCTTTTGGTCACCTGATACTGTTTCTCTTCCCTGATTCCATGAGTCTAGCTATAATAAGGAATGGAAAGTTATAAATAGTTTTCCCTTGTCACACACAAAGTGACTTTATGTGATGTGGATCTATGCTGTCCCAGCTACGAAGGATGCAGCTGGATCTTTTACAGTACCCATGGTGCCAGAGCTCTGTTGGGAAGTATTGTGTAGATCTAGCTGTAAAGGGTGTAATCACTATATTTGTCCCTCTGTTAACTGCATTATTGGCAGACTCCTTCTGGGTATTTTTGGATCATTTCCATATGATACTGTGTTTTATATTTTAAGGCACATTATCTTTTCCATGTAGGGCAATTTTTTTGCATGCAAAGAATGAATTCCAGGCTTTTGTCCAATGAAAGAATGAGATACCAAGTTAGTAATTCTGAAGAGACGTTATCTATGACCAAAGCACAATGGGTATTTTTTCTTCAGAGAGAGATGATGATAATAGAGTGCAGATTACTCCCAAGAAGGATGGATGTATTTCTGTAAATTACTTGACTTCAGTTAGTACAGGAGTAGACAAAATTGGCTCACAGGTAGGCACCAGCAGTTTTACTTTTGGTTGCCAGAGGACACTCCTCCATTGCATTTCTGCAGTGGAGCTCGGTGACAGGCTACTAAAACTGGTTGATATGGCAACCAGAAACATAGAATCATAGGGTTGAAAGGGAGCTCATGAGGTCATCTAGTCTAACATTCTGCTAAAAGCAGGACCCCTCCCATTAAATTATCCCAACCAAGGTTCTGTCTAACTGGGCCTTAAATATTTCCAAAAATGGAGAGTCTACCACCTCCCTATGTAACCCAGTCCAGTGCTTCACCACCCTCCTAGTGAGAAAATTTTTCCTAATATCCAGCCTTAACCACCCCAGTTGCAACTTGAAACCATTGCTCCTTCTTCTGTCCTCAGTTACTACTGAGAACAGCCTAGTTCCCGTCCTCTTTGGAGTACCCTTTTGAGTAGTTGAAGGTTGCTATCAAATCTGCCCTGTCTTTTCTTCTGCAGGCTAAAGAAGCCTAGTTCCTTCAGTCTCTCCTCGTAAGTCATGTGCCCCAACCCTGTAATCATTTTTGTTGCCCTCCGCTGGACTCTTTCTAGTTTGTCACCATCCTTCCTGTAGTGCGGAGCCCAAAACTGGGCACAGTATTCCAGATGCGGCCTCACCAGTGCCAAATAGAACTGAATAATCACATCCCTTGATCTGCTGGCAGCACTCCTACTGATGCAGCCGAATATGCCATTGGCCTTTTTGGCAATAAGAGCACATTTTTGACTCATATCCAGCTTCCCATTCACCACAACCCCCAGATCCTTTTCTACAGTGCTGCTACTTAGCTGATCAGGCCCCAGCCTGTAGCAGTACATGGGATTTTTCCATCCAAAGTGCAGGACTTTGCTCTTTTCCTTGTTGAACCTCATGAGATTTCATTTGGACCAATGTTCCAATTTGTCTAGGTCTCCCTGAATCCTATCCCTGTCCTCCAGCATGTTTGCCATCCCGCCCTCCCTCCCGGTTGGTGACATCTGTGAATTTACTGTGTGCAATCTGTCCTATCCTCCAGATCATTAATGAAGATGTTGAACAGAATCAGCCCCAGTACCTTGGGGTACTCCACTAGTTGCTGGTTGCCAACTAGATATTGAGCCATTGATTCAGACCCACTGAGCCTGATCTAGCCAGCTTTCTATCCACCTTACAGTCCACTCATCCAGCTCATAATTCCTTAACTTTCTGGCAAGAATGCTGTGGGAAACTGTATTAAAAGCTTTTCTAAAGTCGAGGTATGTCACATCAACAGCTAATCCCGCATCCACATATCCAGTTATCTCATCATAGAAGGCTATCGGGTTGATCAGCCACAATTTGGCCTTGGTGAATCCCTGCTGGCTGCTCCTGATCACTCTATTTTCCTCCAAATGTTTGAGGATGGATTCTTTGAGGACCTGCTCCATTATTTTGTCAGGGATTGAGGTGAGGCTGATTGGTCTGTAGTTCCCCAAGTCTTCCTTTTTCCCTTTCTTGAAGATAGACTATATTTGCCCTTTTCCAATCATCCAGGACCTCCCGCATTTGCCATGAGTTTTCAGGGATAATGGCTAGCGGCTCTGCAATCACATTGGCAAACTCCCTCAGCAACTTTGGATGCAGTTCTTCCAGCCCCATAGACTTGTGGACATCCATCTTCTCTATGTAGTCCCTAACGTGACCTTCCATCATGGAGGGCCACTTTCCTGGTCTCCATTCTGTGTTACCCAGTGTAGTAGCCTGGGAGCTGACCTTCCCTCTGCAGACTGAAGTTAAAATAAAGCATTGAGTACTCCCAGCCTTGTCCGCGTTATCTGCCACAAGGATACCTGCCTCATTCAGTAAGGGACCTACACCAATCCTGATCCTTTTCTTGTTATTGACATACTTGTAGAACCCCTTCCTGTTGACTTTCACATCCCTTGCTAGTTGCAGTTCCAATTGCCCTTTGGCCTTTCTGATTTCATCCCTGCAGGTCCAAGCAATATCTTTATACGCCTCCCTAGTTGTCTGTCCAAGCATCCACTTCTTATAAGCTTCCCTTTTGTTTCGGCTCACTGTAGAGTTCTCTGCTAAACCATTTTTTGTTGTTCTTTTTGCACATTGTAATGGTATCTTCCTGTGCTCTTAGTAGGGTTTCTTTAAAATATAGCCAGCTTTCTTGGATAGCTTTCCCCTTCAGATTAGCCTCCCAAGCGATCCTGCCCATCCATTCCCTGAGGGAGCCAAAATCTGCTTTTCTGAAGTCCAGGGTTTGCGTTTTGCTTCTTTCCTTTCTTCCTTTGATCAGGATCCTGAACTCTACAATCTCATGGTCAGTGGTGCCGAGTTTGCCATTCACTTCTACTTCCCAAATCAATTCTTCTCTGTTTGTGAGCAGCAGGTCAAGAGTTTGTTCCTCCAGCATTTGTTCCAGGAAGTTGTCTTCAACACTCTCCAAAAACTTCCTGGACTGCCTGTACATTGCTGTATTGACCTCCCAGCAGATGTCAGGGTAACTGAAGTCCCCATGAGAACTAGGGCCCATGATTTGGAAACTTCTGCTAGTTGCCCATAGAAAACCTCATATACCTCCTCCTTTTGGTCTGGTGGTCTATATCAGACATCTAGCATGACATCACCTGTGTTGCACTCTCTTCAAAACTTAACCTAGAGACTTCCAACAGGCTACTCCAATAAGCAATAACATTCACAAAACTAACAATGAAAATGGGAGACTATGACAGGAGCAGGAAAATAAAACCTTGGAGATGAAAGGTTTATGAATAACAAGTACTAAACATCAACAAGGTAAGTAATTCCTTGCCTCTCAATGTGCAACTCTTGCTAGCCCAGAACTCTTTCCATGTGATCTTCCCACACCAATGATAAACTTAGAGGGAGTCCTGAGATGAGCACTGCAACACAGTGACAACTTCGGGGATCCCTTAACAGTATCTTCCCTGAGGGCAAAGCAGGTTCCCCTTCTGGTCCTCAAGTCTGGAGTCTTGTGGAGATCTTGACTGATCTTTGGTAGTCAGCACCAAGACAGATCTCTGCTGGTCTGAATGCTGGTCTCTGCAGGGCTACAGCTGCTTGATCCGTGCAATAGATCCCACAGCTATCCTGAGAATCCCTGTGTGGGCAGAGGAAGTTAATCAAGGCTGTTTGGCTCTCTCAGTTCCAAACTCAAGCTCAGAACTGAAACTAAACTAGCTGTCTCTGAGTCAAGATGACCTCTTCCACAGAGGGAATGAGCCGCCCTAATTTATCAGTGGGCCAGCAAACTGTTCGTCCCTGCTACCCTATTCAGAAGCCTCTTGACTGGCCTCAGCAGGCATTTCTAGTCTATTGTGTCTCCACCCCTGACTCTAGGCTTGCTGATAAATGATGATAGAGGGTTCTTGTCTATTATTGCTGTAGACCATAGGGTAGAACTCCTAAAGGCTCAGTCTTGAGGTCTAGGAATAGGCAAATGCCATGTGGAAATTACATATTGATCTGCATGTTTAGAGACATTTATAAAAATTGCATCATCGGACTGGTTTTGAGGCCTTTTCCTATTCCACATCTTTAGTTGTTATTTGTATATTTTGATCCCTGGCCCAGTAGGGTTATGTGGGTCTGACGTTGGGCTGTGAATTTGAGCTGGCTCTGGTGCCACAACAACTGTAGTTAGTCAGGGTTAGAGCCCTGCATGTCTGCGAGTATTTGCTGGAGACCGTGGGTATCCACATCTGCATATGTGGATGCAGATAACTACAGACCCATTGCTGTGGATTGACCTGTGGATGCAGATTCCATTTTTATCGGCCAAGCATGAGATCCATTATGGCAGCTGCTGCTATGATCTGTGTCAGCAGCACAGAGGATCAGGGAAGCACTCCAGTCAATCCTAACTCAGCTCTGATTGTGGTCTGCCACCAATCAAAGTCTCACTCACAGCAGGCTGGAGTTTGGAGAGTCTCTGCTCACTGTCAGTCAGTCAGAATGCTGGCCTTTGATTGGCTCATTCTCCGTCCCATTTCTTCCTTTCCTTGTTTGCAGTTCGCTTGCCATGCTGTCAGTCAGAGATTTCATTGGTGGCCAAAGAAATCTGATTGACAGCACAACATGCAAATTTCAAACAAGAAGAGGAAAAAGTAGGCAGGACCCATGTGGGGAATGAACCAGTCAAAGGCTAAAATGCTGACTGTGAGTCCAAGCTTGGTTGTGGATTCTGTTACGCATATAGATAAAACATGGCAAGTGGATTGCGGTCCAGATAGATACTGTCACTGAGTGGATTCAGATCAGATGCAGATCCACATTTTTGCATCCATGCAGGGCTCTAGTTGGGGTAGGTGGGGTTAATGTAGTGCGAGTCTGTCTGCATAGGCTGGGAGGCATGCTCCTAGCTGTAATATAGACATACCCATAGCAGCTGCTTTAGTCTGCCGTGTAGGTTAGAAAAGCTAGAGGGCCAGCTGCCTATGGCTTCAAGAGGTTGTTATAGAACCTAAGATTAATTAAAGCTTAGCAGCAGCCTGGTTGGTACTCTAGGAAACCACAGATACCTATTGTAGAGCTAGTTATGTCAGTTGTATGCCAGCTAGGATGGTCCATACATTAAGTAAGGCCCAGGTGTCAGAGGTTCTAGCACTGTAATCCTTTGAAGTGGTGAAGCCAATATGAAATGGCATATTTGGGATGAATTGCACCCTTTCATTTCAATAAGACTTGAGGTAGTAAGGGATAGTTATATTTGGTGCTTAATTTTTTTGTACTTTTATTTTTTCATGTTTCCAAAACAGAAAATAACTACTCAGTATTGAAAAAGCAAAATTTTAGGAGGCTCACTCTTAATTCAGGAGGGCATTAAATATTTCCTTTTAGTTTTTTACCTAATATAAAAAGCATGGCACTTGCATTTAACTTGGATAAAACTGAATGCAGATAAAAACTAATTTAATTTTAGGATTTATTTTTTTGTTAGTTTAACTATTTTTTTTTAATAAAGGATAGCCTGCTGAGCAAGAAACAAAACCACTACAAGGAAGCAGGAAATCAATAACCACAAGAAAGGCTAATGAAAATTAATGCATACAATGTGAGCAAGTGACAAATAAATTATTTTCTGGTTTAAGAATAGAATAAGAATAGAATGCAGATGGAGTAGATAAATAACATGATAGAAGCATAACAATATACACGGAAAAGAGCCACATTCCCAATTGCTGTTTTATAAATAATGGCCCTTATGTTTCCATTTTTAAACTTTGAAAGGACTAGATGTAGTTTTCTTTATTATTCCCCCTCCCATTCTCCCCAGTCCTAGGTAAATATTTGTGCTTGCAAAGTTTAACAGGCTTGCGTCAGTGAAAACTTATGTCTTTCATTAATCTGCAGGAAATCTGTTTAAACACTTTTTTAAGTGTATCTTTTAGTCATTTTTCAAAAAAAAAATGTACATTTTCACGAAGGAGCAACAAACTAGAACATTTGTGGTTTAATTCTTATTCCCTTAAAGTCAGAGACAAAACTGACAGTGTCTTCACTAGGCACTGGATTGTGTCCATAAAGACCTTTGCGATATGGTCAAACAAACACGATATTTTTCTTTCACACTGGATCAGAGTTAAATAATATATTAGTGAAACCAGTATTAATAAGTTACCATTTACAATGTGCCTCCTGAAATACATGGATCATGAAATGATACATTGAGATTTCACCACAAGGGAAACAACACAAAAATCCTTGATGCTGTTTTTAAATTAAATACAGCTTTAATTTTAAAAATGAATCAAATGAATTGATTTTCTATTAAAATTGAAATTATAACAATCCCTTAAAGCCTAAACTTAGTATATTAAAATCATTTAAATTAAGTTAAAATAATATTAAGCAGCATGTTTCCTGCAGGAGTTTTAAAGAAAGTCTGACCACTGAACTGGTCAAAGTCACTGACTAAGCACCTCTATCCAGAGTGTGCTGAAGTGCTATTTTGAGCACATTCACTTCTACTGTGAATGCAGATGGAATGGTTTCTTCATTTTAGTTTATTCAAATAATTCAGTCCTATTATTAGTTCATTCAAAGTAAAGAAACCAAGTAGCAGCTGAAAATTTGAAGAAGCTTGTTTTCCTTTTCTAATGTATACATAAAAACTACATGTGAGAGGGACAGATTTACTAGTTCTGAAATCTTGATGTGAAGGGTAATATTGATAGATTCATTAATTCCCAGCAGTTGTGATTACTGAAATTCCAACCTTGAACCAAAAGAATCACATTACTGGTGAGGCTGCATGTGGAATACTGTGTCTAATTTGGGCTCCCCACTACAAAAAACACGTGGACAAATTAGAAAGAGTCCAGCGGAGGGCAACAAAAATGATTAGGGGGCTGAGGCACATGAGTTATGAGGAGAGGCTGAAGGAACTAAGCTTATTAAGCCTGCAGAAGAGGAGACTGAGGGGAGATTTGATAGCAACCTTCAACTACTTGAAGGGGTGCTCCAGAGAGGAGGGAGCTAGGCTGTTTTCAGTAGTAACAGAGGACAGAACTAGGAGTAATGGTTTCAAGTTTCAGCTGGGGAGGTTGAGGCTGGATGTTAGGAAAAACTTTCTCACTAGGAGAATGGTGAAGCATTGGAATGGGCTGCCTAGTGAGGTGGTGAACTTTCCATCTTCGGAGATATTTAAGGCCCGGTTAGACAAAACCCTGGCTGGGATGATTTAATGAGCGTGGTCCTGCTTTTAGCAGGGGGTTGGACTAGGTGACCTCGTGAGCTCCCTTCCAACCCTATGATTCTATGATTCTATCTTTAAATGTGGGAAGTTGTACACAGTTGCTCTTATTGCCTCCAGGCAGCAGGTTGTTGTGTTTCAGGGGACTTCAGCGCCTAGTACTTCCGGGTGCCCACTTATGGGCTCCACAATGGTCTGTCTGCATGGATATTCCATAGCTTGGGTCTATAGCCAAATCACTCAACATTCACTACCCAGGACAGCAAAGGTCCAGCCATAAGTTCAAATGAAAATTAAAACTAATAATTTTTCACCTCTCCTGGGCTACACTACTCTTTTTTTGACTCCCATTGCTGGTCCCTGCAGAATTTCTCTTAAGATGCTGCTTCTCAGCATGTTTTCCTCTTGCCTTCCTCTCCCAGTGAACTGTAGCAGCTTTGATCAGAGATCTCCCTGTCCCTTATAGGCCGGTCTCAGGGCCTACTTTATAAGAGTTTGACTTGCTCCCTGTAGGTCTCTTCTAGCCTGACTTCCCCAGGCCTTCTCCAGAGAGAAAGCTCCTCTCTCCTGGATCTCCTTCCCTGACCCAGTTCACAGTTCAGTTTAGGTATTGTTCTCTGTCATCGCACACAGAAGGGTATGATAAGTCTCCATAGTACCTGCCTGGGAGTTACTAAACCATCCACGTGACTAAAGGATAGCTGCTAGGTCACAGGCAAGGCTGAGTGCAGCTTGCCTTTTAGGGCCAGACAGGTTGTGACACCAAATATTCATTCTCTACTGCAGGAGACTTTCCTCTGTATGTGAAGACAACCTGTAGAGGAATCGCATACTATCTTTATTGTTTTGTGTGTGTCAAGTGCACTTCTGGCACAATTATTATTCGGTGAATGAATGCTTTGCTAAAAAAAAATACACAAATAAGGAACATATTAATTTATGGAGAGGGGGAAATAAAGTTCAAGCAAAATCTTTTAATACCATTTTAATTGTACATTTTGTTTTTTTAGTTAGTATTTCTAATGAAATGACAGTAAAAGAGAGACAAGGCCAGTGAGGTAATATCTTTTACAGGACAACTTCTTTTGGTGATCAAGACAAGCTTTTGAGCTTACATAGAATTATTTTTAAGAAAAAGTGAATTCTTCTTCGAGTGCTGCTCCTGTCCATTCTGTTGTAGGTGTCTGCACACCCCGTGCACGGCACGCCGGAAACTTTTCCCCTAGAGTACCCATAGGATCAGCTGTAGTGCCCCCTGGAGTGGTGCCGTCACCGCTCCCTATGTAGCGACCAGCCGACCCCGTCCCTCCTCAGTTCCTTCTTACTGCCCTGTCGGTCGCTGGAACATTCCTTGGCCTCGAGCTGCTTTGCATGTGGCCAGTGACATTCGGAGTACCCGAACTTTTCCTGTTCTTGTTTGTTCTTAGTTATAGTTAGTTAGAGAGTAGATAGTAAGAGCCCGCCCTGGGCCCGGGGCCGGGCTGTGCTGGGCTTTAAAACTTGCGGGCAGTGTAGGAAGCCCATGCCTGTGGACGACCCGCACGGCAACTGTTTACTCTGCCTGGGCGAAGCTCATGTCGTTGAGAAGTGCAAGATCTGCAGGGGCTTCAAGCCGAGAACGCAGAAAAAAGGGTTCAGCGGCTAAAACTCCACATGATGGAGGAGGCCCTTCATCCGGCGCCCGGCGACTCGGGATCCAGCATGGCACTGTAGGTGCGGAGTGCGCCGGCGTCTTCGGCACCGTCGTCGGCACCGAAGTCTAGCCGCCCGAAGACGCACCGAGAGCCCTGGCGCCAGTCGTCATCGCCAGTACCGCCCAAGAAGAAGCGGGTAGATAGGGGGCATTCACTGCGCCGAGTGACAGTGGGAAAGGACTCTCTACAGAGCCGGGTGAGCCGACCCATTTCCCTGTCTCCGGCTTCCAGGCACGACTGTCCTGAGAGACCGCTCAGCCCCATGTCGATCTCCTCGCCTACCAGGGACATCCTGGAAGAAGAGTTGATCCTGCTGGCCACGCCTGAGGTGTTTGCGGCAGCGCAGGCTCTGTCAAGCCACTCGGCACCGCCAGCACCGGCTGTGGGTCCAGTGCCAGGACTGGTACTGTCTCGTGGGAAGCCGACTCCGCTTGCAGCTGGCCGGGGGTGAAGCCGGTTACCGTCTCTGGACCAACGGCACCGTTTGCCAGTACCGCCTTCTGTAGTGGCTGCGGCCGGGGCTCCCCATTTCCGCTCCCTGGATTCCACCCGGCACCATGCATCCCCACTCCGTCGGCACCGTGATCGCCGAGAGGAAGGTCGACACCATTCCCCGGTGCAATCCTCGTCGGCACCGCCATGGTCTCCACGATCCAGCCCATCGTTGAGCTCGGTGGAGAAGTTGGCACTGCGTGGCTCGCATAAGGATCTGAGTACGCAGCCACAACAGGCCCCTGCGGTACCGCCATTCCACCCCCAGTGGTTGGGTTGGCAGCCTGGGATGCAGTGGCCTTTTTGGACTCCTTGGGCCGTACAGCAGGGACCAGCCTTTGGCTCAGGGACCCCCATGCCGAGTTCCGGCGTCAGGCCCCCTCCATCTGCGGTGCTCGGCGCTCCCCCCGGTACCCGGGAGACATCAGAGGTGGAATCCTTAAGGGATGACCAGGACCGGGCCAGCCTGGCCAGTGGAGGCCACAGCAGGAGGTCCTGGGCGCCGTCGGGGGGCCTGGATCTTGAGGAGTCGTCCTCCTCGTCTCTGGATGAGGCTGTGGCTGGGGCCAAGCCGTTGGCTATTCCAGACGATGCCAGGGCTCATCAGGAGCTTCTCCGTCGAGTAGCCTCTGGGTTAAACATTCAAGCCGAGGAGATCGCAGAGGATGCTGATCCCATGGTGGATATCCTGCTCCCAGAGGGCCCGGGCCGGGTGGCTCTGCCCTTTGCTAAACGGTACAGAACACGACCAAGGCGCTGTGGCACACCCCAGTCTCGATTCCCCCTATGGCCATATGAGCTGAAAGGAAGTACTTTGTGCCCTCTAAGGGCTATGAACATTTTTATTCCCACCCCACCCCCAGCTCGTTGGTGGTAGCCATGGCAAATGAGCAGGAGAGGCATGGTCATCCTTGTTCGACCCCCAAATCCAAGGACGCTAAGAAACTGGACCTCTTTGGCCGTAAGGTCTATTCCATGGAGGGGGGGGGTGTTGCAGCTAAGAATAGCCAATCAACAGGCTATCCTTAGCCGTTATATGTTTAATGCCTGGTCTGACCTGGAGCGTTTTAGTGACTCAATGGAGCAGGACTCCAGAGCAGCCTTGTCGGCATCCATCAAGGAGGGCAAGGTTGTGTCCAAGGCCCTGTTAAAATCGGCATTAGACGCAGCCGACACGGTGGCTCACTCCATGGCTTCTGGGGTTACTATGCGGCGCAGCTCATGGTTGCAAGCATCGGGGCTGCCAGAGGAGGTGCAGGCCACGATACAGGACTTGCCTTTCGAAGGTCCAGACCTGTTCTCGCAGCAGACGGATGCCCGTCTTCAGACTTTGAAGGACTCTAGGGCATTAATTAAATCCTTGGGACTCCATACACTGGCGAGCCAAAGGAAGCAATTCAAACTACCTCCTCCTCTCGCGAGGCCTTACCTCCGCTGCCAGGATGATGACAGGCGGAGGGGCAGGGGATCCCGTAGGCCCTCAGGGCGTCAGCCCAGTGGCCAGGGGGTCTCACATCAATTGACTGGCCAGAAAAAGACCTTTTGATGGTCGGCGTGAGGGCGACTTAGCAAGCGCTGGGGATCCAGAGACTCCCTTGTTCCTCAACAGACTGTGCTGTTATGCGCCAGAGTGGCGCAAGATTACAAAAGACCGCTGGGTTCTCAGAACAGTCCAGAAGGGCTATTCCCTCCAATTTTCTTCATTACCCCCGCCGGCCCCCCCTACGCTGCGTGGTTCCCTGCGGGAGCAGACCCACCAGCAAGTACTATGGGAGGAGGTGCAGGCGCTGCTTCAGAAAGGGGCGGTGGAAGAGGTGCAACTAAGCCGCAGGGGCAGAGGGTTTTACTTCCGTTATTTCCTTATTCCCAAGGCGAAAGGGGCCCGGCGGCCAATTTTAGATTTGAGGCTTCTCAACCGGTTCCTTCGCAAAATTCGGTTCCGAATGGTGTCCCTCGCCTCACTTGTTCCGTCTCTGGATCCAGGCGATTGGTACGCCGCCCTCAACTTACAAGATGTGTACTTCCACGTTTCAATCAGCCCATGGCACAGGAGGTTTTTACGCTTCATCATCGGGCGGAAGCACCTGCAATTCACGGTGCTCCCATTCGGCCTCTCTGCAGCTCCGCGGGTATTTACAAAGTGCCTTGCTGTGGTAGCGGCGTATCTCAGGAAGAAGTGGGTCACCCTCTTCCCATATTTGCACGACTGGCTGGTCATGGGCAAGTCATGTCAGGAGGTGCTATCTCACCTGAGATTGACGCAGTCTGTGTTTGATCGCCTGGGTCTGCTGATAAACGTTCAGAAGTCGGTGCTTGTTCCCACACAGTGGATAGAATTTATGGGGGCGGTCCTCGACTCGACATCCGCGAGGGCGCGCCTTCCTACCACCCGCTTCCAAACCATCAAGCAGGCGGTGGATTCCTTAACAAAATTCCCCCTTGTATCGTCACGGGAATGCCTTCGCCGGCTGGGCCTCATGGCAGCTTGCACGTTTGTGGTTCCCCTCGCCCACCTATAGATGCGACCACTCCAGCTGTGGTTGGCGGGGGTGTTCCGCCCGGTGAGAGACAGTTTGGACGCTATGGTCACCGTGCCCGCACTGGTGCTGGAGACCCTTCGTTGGTGGGGCTGTGAGATCAAACTGTGCTCAGGGATTCCATTCCGGCTTCCTCAACCGTCGCTTCACTTGACAACAGATGGCTCAGATGTAGGCTGGGGTGCGCATCTCAGCGGCCTCAAGACACAGGGCCTGCGGAGGGATGCGGACTCCCGGTTACACATCAATATAAAGGAGCTCAGGGCAGTGCGTCTGGCATGCGAGGTGTTCCAAGAGCATCTTCGGGGCCGAACTGTGTCGGTTTGTACCGACAACACCACCGCGATGTTCTATATCAACAAACAAGGTGGCACGCATTCGCGTCTCCTTTGCCAGGAAGCCATGAGCCTCTGGGAGTTCTGCATTTGCCACAGGATTCACCCAGTGGCATCATATGTACCGGGCCTCTGGAACTCCCTGGCGGACGAGCTCAGCCGGAGGTTTATGACCTACGAGTGGTCTCTCCACCCGGAAGTGGCGGAGTCGCTCTTCCAGAGGTGGGGTTATCCCCGTCTGGACCTGTTTGCCTCCGAGCTCAATACAAAATGCCAGGACTTCTGCTCCTTCCGCGGGCGCAGTCCCGGGTCGAGGGCGGATGCCTTCGAGATCCACTGGGGGCAGACAGGCCCACTGTATGCGTTCCCTCCAACACCGCTAGTGCCCAGAGTGTTGTGGAAGATGAAGAGAGGGCGAGGGTCATTCTGGTTTCCCCAGCGTGGCCAAGACAGCATTGGTTTTCGGCTCTAATGTGGTGGTCCAGGTGCAGCCCGGTTTGGTTGCCCCTCAGGCCAGACCTGTTGACCCAGGACAGTGGACAACTCCTCCACCCCAACCTGGAGGCCTTGCACCTCCACGCGTGGTGCCTTCATGGTTAACGGACAGCGAGCAGTTGTGCTCCTCCCTGGTGAGGGAGGTTCTGTGTGGCAGCAGAAAACCCTCCACAAGGACTGCGTATGCCGCTAAATGGCACAGATTTGCACAGTGGGCGGGGGTCAACGGGGAGGACCCAACGTTGGTCTCCTCTCACCGCATACTGGACTATTTATGGCACCTGAAGTTGAGTGGGCTGTCATTGTCATCCCTGAAGGTCCACTTAGCGGCAATTGCGGCTTGCTGCAGCAATTCCGAGCATAGCTCACTTTTTTCCGTCCCCATGGTGAAAAGATTCCTGACAGGCCTCTCTAAGCTGTACCCGACGGTGAAACCACCTACGATCCAGTGGGACTTAAACGTGGTCCTGTCGCTACTCACCAGACCCCCCTTGGAGCCATTGGCAATGTTTTCACTGCTATACGTGTCATGGAAGGTCGCGTTCCTGGTGGCTATCACATCAACCCGGAGGGTGTCGGAGCTGCGTGCCTTAGTGGTGGAGCCGCCATACACTCTGTTCTTTAAGGATAAGGTGCAGCTGTGCCCACATCCATCCTTCAGGCCCATGGTGGTGTCACACTTCCTTGTGTACCAGGACATTTGCCTGCCTGTCTTCTGTCCAAAACCCCATGCGTTAGAGGAGGAGAGGTGCCTCCATTCCCTGGACGTGCGCAGGGCACTGGCCTTTTATATAGAAAGAACAAAGCCTTTTTGCAAGACCCCCCAGCTTTTTGTGGCAGTGGCGAACTACAAGAAAGGCCAGCCAGTGTCTACGCAGAGGATCGCTTCCTGGATTAAGGCTTACATTAAGGAGTCCTACAAGCTGGGAGGTAGACACCTGCCAAGGGCGACGGCCCATTCGACAAGGGTCCAAGAGGCTTCAACAGCATTTCTAGCGGGAATCCCGATCGTAGATATATGCAAGGAGACGACGTGGTCCTCCCCGCACACCTTTGCGCATCATTATGCCATCACCCAGCAAGCGCAGCAGGATGCGGCAGTGGGAAGGGCGGTGCTGCAATCTGTCTGTCTGTGATGTCTCCCACCTCCAAGGTAAGGCTAGATACTCACCTACAACAGAATGGACAGGAGCAGCACTCAAAGAAGAAGAAGAGGTTACTTAGCTGTAACCGGTGTTCTTCGAGAGGTGTGCTCCTGGCTATTCCAATCCCTCCCATCTCCCCTCAGACAGTGGGGTAGAAGGAACTGAGGAGGGACAGGGTTGGCTGGAGATTATATAGGGTGCGGCGATGGCACCACTCCAGGGGGTGCTACAGCCGACCCTACGGGTACTCTAGGGGAAAAGTTTCTGGCGTGCCGTGCACGGGGCGTGCAGACACCTACAACAGAATGGCCAGGAGCACACCTTTCGAAGAACACCAGTTACAGGTAAGTAACCTCTTCTTTTGTTTCACATCTCATACATATAAAGAGAAATCATGGGTTATCGATTAACACAGACTTCAGCATTGTGTATACATCTAACTGCATGGTGTGAGCTGATGTGACTTACAAGATGGTTTATTAAAGTAACCTGCAAAGAAGAAAAAATCATGCTTGTGCCCTCTTTTCCTTCACTTAAGAGGGGCTGACAGTTTTGTCCTCCCCATTTTTTACACTAGAAATTCTTGTCTACCCTGACAGATTCTGTATTGGTTGGAGATCCTATGAAATAGTGGCATCATGAATTTCAGGAAGGTGAAGGTCAACAAAGATAAATCTTTTTTTGCCTTGAAGTAATTCAGTGCCTGCTAAATTGAGATGGTTACTGTATCATGGTACAGGGAACTGGATTTGTATGACCAGTGTTCTGGAGAGACTATGATTGAGGAGACACCAGGAGAACAGGAGTATGGGAATTTAGGGTAGAGGTAACACAGACACATGGAGACAGCAGTGCCAAAGATTAAAGTGCGACTTGTTCAGCTTAAACTGCATTCAGCTTTTTTCTTTGCAAAGTGAACAAGATAAGTTCTCTGAAGTGCAGCAGCTGGCAGCGTGAGCCATTGAACTGTCTAAAGGCCCTAGAGCCATGGATTTTGTAGACACAAACCTAACCCAGTAATGGAACCAGTAGAAGGAGGAGTTTGAGTTATACACAGACCTGAAGAACAGTGGCAGCAGGAAAGGAAAACTGTTATTTCACCTGATTGCTGAACAAGGTAGAGAGGTTTGCGCCACATTGAAACGTGCCATTTCCACAAGTCTCACAACTCTCTGAGGAAATCTGGGAACCAATTACTCCCCAAAGTGCAATGAAACTGTGCAGTGACACAGGTTTTTCACTAGAGGCCAAATCCAGAGGGAAGGGTATAGATCCCATGTTACTGCATTATAAACACTGGCTGCTACATTCAATTTTGGGGATTTGACAGGCTACCTCATTTGGGACAGGATAGTCTGCAGCCCTTGTGTTCACTATCTCAGAAGCGTCTTCGCTGGGAACCTACTTTGCAAAATTCAACATTGCAGACACCATATTTGCTGAAAACAGATTCCAATTTCCCTCAGAAAAATTCAGGGAATTTGCATGCAAATGAGAGTTTGACCACCGCACCTGCTACTCAGCATACCCAGAGGGTGATGGCTTTGTGGAATCAAATGTGAAAACAGCTAAGAGACAGTTGTCTTCTTTTTCCCCTTCTTTCTCTTTTGAACCTCTTGCTAGTATTTTTGGCACACAGGAATACCTCATTTCAGGGGGTACCAAAACAATTCAATGCGAACATTGATGGGCTAATAGATTGAAACTCTGCTGCCAGTGAGGGGAGACTTGGCAACCAGATGCATAATGATACTGCTCAGAGAGAGGGACAACCGTGAGAGAAAACAGGCACAAGGACCTACTGGCCCAGGAGACAGGCAGTCCTGGGAGGATGTAGCCATGAGAGAGACACCAGATGTAGTGGAGTTAGAGTCATGAGTAGTACATTGGCATCTAGGACATATGAGGTGAAAATGAGATAGGATAAATGATCTAAAGGGTCCAGAGATACTTACCAGAAGAGACAACCCCCAGAAAGAGATGACAGAGGTCACCACAGAACAGAAAGACAGAGAACCATTTGGAGGCCAGCTCCATAGGCAGGAAGGCAGCTGCACAGAAAGTGATAGTTTACTTGACTTGGAGAAATAGTCTTGCCTGTAGAGTAGATCAAATTATCTTAAACTTTGTAACCAGAGTCTGTGGTAAAGACAAAATGCAAATTTGGTTATGTGCTAGCAACCTCTAACCAAAAGGATACGGAGTGGAGGCCTGGTTATTGATCATGTATTCTTTTGGTGTTTATATTAAAATGTTTGCAAAATAAGGCAGATGTATTATCATTACTGAAACTGAAATCAGAAAGCCAATGTTCTGCAGGGACTGCTACAGAGAAAACATCTATAGGAGGGCATCAAGAGAAAAACAAGGAATACAGGCTGTGTTCACACTTAAACTGTTATTTTGAGTTAAATTATTTCGAAATGAGTTATTTTGAAATAAAATCCCTATTTCAAAATAACTTAAATTGAAATACAAAAATATTAACTCGATATAAGGGAAACCCTTAAAGTGAAATAGCATGCCCTGTGTATGGACATGCTATTTCACTTCAGGAGAGGGACAGCATGGGAGGTGTGGCAACATGGCCCCCTGGCAGGGCCATGTTGCCAATCAGTCGCTTGCCTGGCTCTCACCTGGAGAGCCAGGCAGGGGAAAACTGCCCCCATGGCAGGGATCCCTCTGCCTTGACTCCTCTGCTGCTGTTGGGGCAGCAGGGGAGGGACAGCAGGGCACCGCCTGTGCCCCCACCTGGGGTCCTGCAGCCGCCAGCCCCTCAGGGGGAATGGGGCTCCAGAGCCAGCTCCTCAGGTTCCTGGGCTTGGAGGCTTCCAGGCGGGCAGGGGCCGTGGGAGCCGGCTATGCCCGCTGCCTCGGCTGCCGGGTAGGCAGGGGCTGTGGGAGCCGGCTAGGCCTGCTGCCCAAGCTTGGTGGCTGCCGGGTGGGCAGGGGCTGCGGGCACCGTGTTTCCCTGCTGCCCAGCTAGGTCAAAATAACCCTCAATTCGATATATAATGAGATTTTATTATATTGAAATGATTTTCCTTATTTCGAAATAAGGAAGCTCCTTATTTCGAAATAAGGAAGCGTCGTCTGGATGTGATTTTTTTTAAATCAAAACAACGGTCATTGCTTCGATTTAAAAGCAACATGTGGACACAGCCACAGTGACTAAAGCTGGAATCAACACAGCCACGTGGACAGAACAGTAGCCAGTATTTAATAAAGTTTCACTTGTTCAATTTAAACTTCATTCAGTTTCATTGTTTGCATATAAAACCATTCCCACATTTATAAAGATAATTATTTTTTCTACAGATACCAGGTTTAAATGTTCACCTATTTTGACATGCTTCATTGCACTGAGTTTTATGGTACAAGACATTAATGCAAAAAAGAAAAAACATAACTAGATTACTCTTAAAATCTGCACTGAACACAATTATGTATAGGTTAAAAATTATGCTGGTGAGAGTTTAAGAGAAATTGAGACAATCATCATGCAAAAGGATCATTTCTAATGTTTGATGGTCATTCCAAATGTTGGTTGAAAATTTTGGTGTGAGTATTTTAAAAAAATATAGTACACAGTATAAAATGAGGTGCTTGAATAACTGGTAATCAAGTTCCCAGCTTGCAAATAGACTTGCAACTGCTCGGCTTTATGGTAAATCTTTGCTTTACTCTCTTGCATAAATGTAATTGTGCATTGGCATATGTGTGTCAGTTATCCTAATGAGAAAGAGATTCTATCTTCTTTGGTCCAGTCAGACCTTTTATTAACACATTTTTGCTATCTATACACCGACAACTTTCCCATTGAGATCTAATGTAAAGATAACTAGGCCAAACTCACAATGTGGTGGACCCAGTCACCACGTTGGTAGAGCCCTGCAGATTGTGGGTATCCACTTCAGACCTGCGAGTATCTGCACCTGTGGATGTGGGTGTGGGTGTGGATGCCCACAGGCCCATTGTTGCAGACTGGAGTTTGGATGTGAATTCTGTTTTTATCTGCCTGGCGTATGATCACTGCAGCTGCCACCTCTCTGCTGCAGCTGTGGAGGAATTTAAACGGCACAGCAGGGAACAAAGGAAGTTCTCTAGCCAGTCCCAGCTCAGCTCTGCTTGTGTCTGCCAGTCAGTCCAAGGCAGCCAGTCATGGGAGCTCAGTTTACGAGCTAGTCCCGCCTCTGATTCTAGGAGCCCCAGCAGCCAGTCCCCACATTTCACCAATTAGCTGGTGATTGACAGTTACCTCTGACCCTTTCTTCCACCACCAGTCACCCAATTAGATGGTTGGCAACTGCCACTGAAGAGCTTCGGCTTCACTGGCCAAGGCGAAATAAAAGTTGTTGAGATCGGATCCAGGGGAGCCTCTGAACTGTATGGAGCTGCTCCTTCTGCCTCTCTGCTCACTAACCTTAGATCAGAAAAACTGCAGCAGCCAGCCAGACACTTTGCTCCTGTAATCAAAGGAGGAGCAGCTGGGAGGTGGGGGCGGTGCAGATGCGGATGGACATAAAATTTGGTATGCGGATAGCAGATTGGATGCAGGCTGACAGCAAGTGGATGCGGATCCACATTTTTGTATCCTGCGCAGGGCTCTACGCATGGGAAGTACACATCCATTTCCCATGAAGAAAGAATTCACGACTGCTCTGCTCTTGTGCCAATGGAATGTTCAAGGGAGAGGCAGCAGGGAGACGGGGAGGGGGACTGAGTGATTTTCGCCACACCAGAAGCAGAGCTAACTGACACGCCTGACGTTGAGCTGTCAGTCAGGAAGGGAGTCCTATGATACTAAACAGGCAATCTGCACAAAGCAGTAGGTAGCAAAGATCTCCAGAGCCCTCTCCAAACATCCATGTAAATACACAGGTAACTTATTAGGGACTGAGGGCGTATCTACACTGGGGGATAGAACTGTAGTTTGATCTTGGACTGACAAATTTGAGAAGGCTTAGAGCGTGAATACCCCACACTCTTTTCTCCTTCTGTGCACCTGGTCACCTTTACTTCTTCCTGAAATGTGTCACACAGTGGGTAGCCATTCCATAGTGTAAGTAGGCCAGGGGCTTGTGGGGATGCATTCGCCCTACTGCAACATTCCTTATCCCTTCTTCTCACCCAAAAAACCCCCCAAAAAACGGTGCAAGAATCTTTCCATGCTGTCTTAATATGCTGTAGGTAGAAGCACAGTGCCACACCCTGAGAAAGCCATGCATTAATGGGGGCCAGAGACACAAGAGGGGCTATGTACTGCTTACCTGGCCAAAGTGCAGCATGGTAGAAAATCAAGAGCAGCAAGAACAGAGGGACTTCTGGCATAGATCCTGAAGGCCAATGAAGTCAGTTTCCACTACTCTTAGACTACATGGACCTAAATTCAAATTGCAGCATTTGACCACAGTCCTACGCCACTTGTGGGTGTAGTGTTATCAGGTCAAATTTCAGCACCATTTAATTTTAATGTATTGTTCTGGAGACAGAGGCTGTGGAAAGTCGAGGTAAGCAGTGTTATGTATACTTTCTCTGTCAATGTACACCCGCCCTGAGTCTCCTGTGCTGCTGTGTCCTACTCCAAAAAATGTGAGTCTGTGGATAACAGATGGCTATTCAGTTTCACAGTATCTCTGTGATTCCATGGGGGAGGCAGTTGTGTAAGGGCTCCCTGTCCTATTCTGTACTGTTATGGAACCAAACTGTGGATTAGCTGAGAAGCTGCATTGTGCCTTCTTCATGCTATCCTGATTCTATGTCCTGAAGTTGATTTTGGTTGGTGGAGAGCTCTCCCTCACAGGTGTCAATGCTCCTTGGGATTTTGAACTACAGTAAATAGATGTAAGATCACATATTTTTGGGGAGGCCAGTGCCATAAGTTTTTTTTCTTTTCTTTTCTTTTTTTTAATTACATGCTGATTACACAGGTATTTTAGAATATAACAAGGTAATGTTATTTCAGATTGCCTAATGATGGGCAAACCTCAAATGGTTCAGAACTTAGATTTGATTCAGAATCCAGGAGTTCTTTTATAGCTAACAAATTTTCTTAAGTTTTCTAGATTTGCAAATCTCATTAGATATATGGTGCAATCTCATGAGGTATTTGCACATAATAGCTTTATTACAATTTTTATTGGTTTTTATTGTCAAATGCAGCAGGTTGCAATATAGCAACCACAGAATAATATATTGTTTTAAGCTAGTATTACCATACAGTATGTATGCCTATGTGGGAAAGTTGCATTAGTTTAACTTGAATTAGTTTTTAAATTCATTAAAAATCAGTAGATAAACTGGTGCAAACCAGTCTGTGGATGCTTACTATTTAAGAATGGCTTATTGTAGAATAGCCTGTCATGAAGAGGATGGAGAAAAATTGTTCTCCTTAACTGCCAATGATAGGAGAGGAGTAATGGGCTTAAATTATAGCAAGGAAGGTTTCAATTGGACATTCGGAAAAGATTCCTAATTGTCAGAGTGATTAACCATTGGAATAAGTCACCTGGGCAGGTTGTGGCATCTCCATCACTGGAAGTTTTTAAGAGCAGGTTGGACAAGCACCTGTCAGGGATGGTTTAAGAGATTTCTTGGACCTGCCATGAGTGCAGGGGATTGGACTCGATGACCTCTCATACTCCCTACCAGCTTCTAGATTCTATTTACATAACAGCTTATTTAGAGGTTAATTTGTTAGTCATGTTAATATTTGTTTTATTGTTACATTTGTAATGTTTGTGTTTGGTTAATGGATGCTGTCCTTCTAAGAAAAGAATGAAACAGCACATAGTTTTTTGAATAAGGCTGAGGGCAGTGTATTGGTGGGAGAAGTTGCTGTATGTTCAACAAGTAGAAGACCTTGCCTTTTGTGAGGTTCAGTGATGTGAGGACTCGATTCAATAAAGATATCTTTCCAGGAGACAGCTTTCATTCTTAAAGGTATGATATGAGTACTTATAAGGGGATTCCATGCCTCTGGACAACGATCATGGTGGTCCTTTTGTCTTCAGGTCACCACTCTGAATCCAGTCTTGCTCATCCGGAGTTAAAAATGGTTCTTATCTAATGGATGATGGCCCCCTATGAAGTGAGTTTGTGGGGGGTTATTTTGTTAGCAGTTATTTACAGCTAGTATACGGAGGGGTATAGATTGAGTTAAAAGACACAAATCTGGCTCATAGATTGAATGGCCTTGCATCATTTTATCAAACACAAGACTTGAATAAATACATAGTTGCTTTTTGGAGGTGGAGTGGGGAAATGATAATGGTCAAGGCTCCCACCTGCAATGGTACATTTAAAGTTCTGATGATCATATCAAATCCACCTCTGTGCCTTTGCTTCATTTTCCTGAATATTTTGAATAATTTAGTAATTCCAAGGAACTTTTGTTTTAATATGAACCTCAGTGTAATAAAGGAATAGTTAAAATGCTATTTCTGTGATATCAAAACTTGTGGTTTCAGCCTGAGCAATTAATTTTTCGATCTTTATAGGTAATTGTTATATGCTTCAGTTAAGGCTAAGTCCTGAAGCCCTTCCTCAGGCAAAATCTCTTTGAAATCAGTGGGAGGCTATGCCTTTTGATAACACTTTTTTTTTTTTTTTTGGTTTGTTTGGCAACTTGCTCTTATGTGCTGTAGTCAGGGTGAGGCTGCATTGACTTCTTGTAGATCATGATGCTAAGAGAGTCCCACTTTAAAATGGGCACCTGTTTAATAGGAGGTTTTTTTGTGATCCGGTTCTAGTTATTAGCTTAAACAACTTCATATATGATTAATGTTAATTGCTTTTTTTTTTGTATGGTTGACTTTTCCCCTGTTCCTGAACTGGATGTTGTTGCCTTTGATCTGGTAGGTAATACAATGTAGTGTAATAGTTAGACAAGCGATCAGTTTGCCAACACCAAAAAAGGAGACAGACTCAGGTTGTTGGGAGGTCAGAATTTGTTTCTCCTCTTGAATATTGAAAGGTCAAGTAGAGTTTAACTACCAATAGCATCTTTGAAATGTTGTAATAAATGCTAGAGCAAAAAGATTATTATTAATCCACGATGCTATTAAAAAGTTTATAGTCCTAAAAATAAGCACTTCTTATTCCAGATAGCAAGAAAGTTACTTTTACTGGTAAAATGCCCAAATAATATTTTAAAATGCTTACATTTAACATTTTCCATAGCTCGTACAAATAAATTTACACAACAAGGATGACACCTTCAGGAATTGAAGTAATAAATTAATAATGCCAGTGATCTATAAGAAAGTGAAAGATGAGTCTGTGGTTCGTTCAGGAAACCAATTGTTATGGTTTTTCACTGGTAAGCACTGGCATCAGAGTTACTGCTACTATATTCAGCCTGTCATGTGCTTGCTTCAGAATTTTCCTTTGAAGCCTAATAAAATATATTGCCATTGAAGAATCTGTGATACATGGGAGAGCTTACTAAATCAAAATTGTAGCATGTTTTTATACCAAATGCCTTATAGTCTTATGGAATCAATAATTAATTTATTAACTGGGTACCATTTGAAAAAAAATCAGCACAATCTTTACAAAATTGTCTGTTGCCGGTTCATAAATAGTTGATGACACAAACGAGAAGTACAACACTAAAATTCAAAATTTTAATGATCAAAAGTAATGGGTACCTCATCCATCACAACTCAGAATAAATATATCATGGAATGGGTAATATCTCATTGACACTACAAGATATAATGTGTTTCCTTGTTATCTACCTAACTGCCAAGTCAAGAGAGTTTATAGGCTGCTAAAATAATGTGATGTTGGTAATCCACTTCAGTTGCAGAAATATGAAGTACTGCTGAAATATATATTTTAGTCGGTTTATTCTTTGTTCTCAAGGGAATAGGATACTATTTCAGTTCATCTAAAAAATCCTGGAGAATGAAAGGCAAAACATCAGGATAAATTATGCTAAATGGTGGAATAGACCCCAGAGGAAATCATGCTTCTGTGGTACAGTATTCCTCCATTAATCTTACAAATGTTACATCTAATGTTAATTCTTTAAAGCAGAAACATTCAAAGAGTCATCTGATCCTTTTAATAATAGTGATAGTATTATTATGGTTTTGTCAGACTTATACGTTCGTAACTAGCATTGTAGTTTGACAGACCATATAGATGGAAGGTTTTCTGAGCCACTAAAATATAGAATATTGTTTTATTTTACAGAGCACAAATAATCTTGTAATTACACTGCAAAACTTAAAAAATAATTGCCAGCCAGCAATTACCATTCAATTACAGAGTAATTACATGGTTATTTGTGACCTGTAAAATAAAGCATTACTGAAATCAGTAACGCAATCAATATTTTAGCAGAAACAGGATGCTGCAGTGATGGACCTTTCAACCTGAGCTGATTAAATTGTCATCCAAATAACAGTTTCCCGGTTAAATCAGCACATGTTTATTTGTCTTGATTAATATGGAAATTTATTTCTGACTCTAGTAAATCTCTTACATTAAAAGGCACAAACGAACATTATTGTCATACATCAAGAGTAATCTGCTTTAAAATTCCTCTGATGAATTACAGTTTACAAAATGTTGATAAAGTTGCAAACACTGCAAAATATGCAGTTGTCTGTAGCAAGCATAAAATAACATTATAGAGGATGCAGCTGATCAATAATTTTATCAAAACCGCAAAAGTGGCCTTGAAGAAATATTCCCCAGGGCACCAAGGGAATGCATAGATGTTAAAAAGAAAAAGTAATAATTAACTTTCAGCAGGCATGTAAAACAAAAGGAAAAAGAGACATTAATTACTGATTCCTAATACTTTGTAGCCACCAAAAAACACCAAACCTAATATACTGTGTCAAATGTTATTTCCAAACATATAAAAATAGATTAAAAAATACTTCAGTGAGTTGTGTTTGTGTGAGATTGAATATGCTACTCTTTCCTCATTTTCTTTTTCTTCATATAATGCCCTTCTTTTTGGGCAATTAGGATTACAAAAAATCCTTAGCCTAATTATATTAATACCCCCCCTTCCATCTTTAGCTAATCTGAGTATAACGGGAAATATAACAGATGTTTCAAAACTACAACTTTAAAACTGAGATCTAACTAAAAAAAACTATTCCTTTTTATCTAAAAACTATTCTTTTTATTTCCTTATGTAATTAATTTCTTACTTTAAAAAAATTAGAATTAGTTTTCTAAACTTAATCCATGATTCTCTCAAAATCAGTAGCAATTCAAAGAGAATCAAGATCGAAAAGGGTTGCCATGTTAGTCTAGTTCAGTAAAACAAACAAACAAGGAGTCCTGTGGCACTTAAAGACTAACAATTTTGTTTTTTCATTAGCTTTCGTGGGAGAAAATCCCACTTCGTCAGAAACAAAAACCCTCTTAATAGAATGTATGGAACATACAACAGCAGTATGGAGATTATGAAAATTTTAGAAACATGAATACAACTGACATCTTAAGGTTCTTTCAGTTCTCTTAGAACTTTAAATTCAATTTTATTTATGTTAATGAAAAAGAAATAAGATATGATTATTGAACATAATCCTGAAAAATCATTGATATTTTCAAAATGAAATGCTTTGTTCAATGTTTGTGACTTGTGAGTCTATTTTTTTTTACTTTATCACAAAAATCCTTCTGAGATTTATGTACAGAATCAACACAACATTCTGAATGAGTCTCCCAAAGTGAAATAGTATCAGATTTAGAATCACACGAATCACCTTTTGTTTGCAGAGACTGACTAGCAGCAAATATAGCAATTACATAGAAGCCTCAGGGGAAAAAAAGCCTAGTAGTTACATATTTACAAGAAAAATATTTTTAAGCTAATTGTATGACTTGTAGGAAACTGATGAGAATAAATGCTTACTCATTATGCCAAGTTTCAGTGGGGTAGCCGTGTCAGTCTAGTAAAGCAAAAAAGCAAGGACTCTTGTGGCATTTAAAAACTAACAGATTTATTTATCTAATGAACTTTTGTGGGAGAAAATCCCACTTCATTCGTCTTCAAAGCATCTGACAAAGCCGGATTTTCTCCCACGAAAACTCATGTGTTAAATAAAGCTGTTAGTCTTTAAGTGCCACTAGACTCGTTGCTTTTTTTGCTTCCGCATCATGTTTTATACTCTCTTGATAATCACTAATAGGAAGGTACAGAGTATTTCTTTTGTGCCTCCCTCATGTATACACTTACTTATGTGAGACAGAAAAAAAATGGAAGAGGTGAAAGTGACCCATTATAATCTAAAAATTTTAGGTATAAATGAGTCTAGGGTGAGAGGATTAAGAAAAGCAATATTAAAATGTGAGTTTTCTAATCCCAAATACATGATTCATTTTATTTGCCTTACGGTTTCTGACCCTTAAGTGCATACTTGGGTCATGTTTTTCAACTTTTTCTCCTTTCAGCCATGAGGGCTATGAACTTACCATTCTTTTTTTTTTTTTTTTAAGTAGGAAAGCTAAGATTCCCACATAAGCACTTGACTTTTGGAGTTTTTGCTTCAAGAAAAAACACCAAATAGTGTCAGACTTGATAGATGTATGAGAGTTGTTAACAGTGAAATGCCTCCAGTGGACTGTTCTGTGGTTATCACAAGAAATTAGCCAGCATTGTGTAGAGAAATTGTAAAATAAAGTGTATCAGTTAGAGCTGGCTGAAAATATTCCATCTACTGTATTTTTATTGACCATTAAGTTTTCAGTTAAACAAAATTTTTCAGTACACGTATCTGCTGTCCATGGAACATTTTGATTTTAATATCAGACTACAAAATGCTCAAAAAACTGAAGTTTTCAGTTATTATCCAAAATATGCTAATTCAGACATGCTCCTTTGGAGAAGTTTTTGTTCCCTCCCAAGTGATGAGAATTTGATACTTCATGGGATCCTGGATGAGAGAAGGAGAATGGGAGCAGGAGGCACCAGAATTATATCTCCTATGAGGTGCAATCAGGGCATTTTAGAATTTTAATATTTCAGTTTTCTATTTTTCACTGAAAAGTCAAATATTTTTCTGTCAGCTCTAATAGTGACATTCAAGGTATTTTGCTCTTCAGTGTTGAACTAAGCCTTTGTAATCTAAAATAGTGAAAAAAAATACACTGTGGTATAACAGATTGAAAGAAGAAATTGAGACCAGAGTTTCCAGCATGGGAGATGTTTTTACTACACATGCATTTTGATTTCTTTAAGATGTAGTAAAGAATTAGCTTTTTTAGCCCAGTGACCTTTGCACTGTAGAACACTCTTACAGTAATGAATATTGCTTTAGTGCTATGCATCGGATACCAGCAGGGAAGATGAAGGAATTTCCTAAGAACTTATTGAATGAAATGTTAAAAATCCTTAATAGAATTTTTGGCAGATGATGAATGAATGAGGAGCAAGCAGTGATGAACAGTAGCTAGACAGTAGTATTTAAATTAAACTTTAATATTAAATTAGAGACAGTGGGCTTGATTTTGACTATTGTAATTAGGAATAATGTTACTAAAATCAACTATGTGAGTAAGATCATAATTGTGCCTACCACTCTTTGTTACTATTTCAGTATTTGGTAAAAGAACAAGTACAGATTAAAAAACATGGGGGGGGGCACTCTTTAACAAAACAGATTCCCTAATCTATTATTAGTAACAGAGCTCATGAAAACCACAAAAGTATTCTAAAAATCTAAAGTCATGTTGTGTTCACATTACTTTACATGCATAGCCCTTCACAGGTCTATAGAACTATTAATGCAAGTCAGTTAAGTGGCATTCAGGGTCTAATTCGCTTTCCAACGTTTATATTTATTTAGTGTTGACAATTTGTGCAGTCTAGTTAATGACAAAAGACTCCTAAATTTCATGTTTTTCTTGTATTTGTATAGCAAACAGTGGTGAGAAATATTTAAGAATATAAACTTTTTAACACTTAGGTTTGTGAATTGTTCTATTAAAAGTGACCATTCATGTGTTTAAAATTACACATATGTAAAAAATGACAAAAAAAAACCCAACAATTTTTCTCTCCATCCGAAACTGTTTATATTTAGATTTTAAAAGATTTTTTTCTTAACTTAATATAAACACATAAGATTTTATGTAAAACATTTGTTAATTGAGGATGAGGTGGGAAGTTTTATAAATGTTCTGTTGAGGGATGCACTTTGTTGTGGGATGTCTGTGGGCGGAGCTGCTAATTTCAGCTGATTTGTTTTTGTAATTTATGTCAAAGGCACTTAGAACGCCAGGGGTAGGTGACATCTTTTATAAATGAAAGAAAAACATTTTGTTATTTCTTGAACAAAACCTAAAATCTAGGCTTAATTTTACCTGAGATCTACTTTTACATGAAATATAGTGAGTGATTGCTGCAGGCAACCCTAGTCAATAGGTAACTTGGACATGAAAATAAGGGGTATAGTATACTTTAATAGCATGTACTGTGCGTGCAAAATATCAGAGGCATGTTGAGAAAAGATTACATTTAAGATGTGTTAAAAATCAGAAGAAATATTCCCAGTGCAACAGAAAAAGGCTTCATTGAATTTAGCGTAGTGAGAAGGTTTCTCAATCACATGATGTTGTAGTAGTTAGTGAAACACAGGAAAGACTACAGTGTGAAATTATATAGATAACTTGGTAAATTTGTATAATAATATTCCTTTTGAAACAAATAATACAAAAATGGTCCAAATTTGCCATACTTGATATATACATACACTCCCACCCCCATCCTATGATTCTGAGGACTTTATAGTAGATTTCACTCTAGAATCATTCTAGTGATGGGATTCCCTAAAACAGGGCAAACACAAAATGGAAAAAGCATTGAATAAAGTAAAATTCAAAACTGCCTAAAACAAAGCTGAAAAGAAGAGCGGGGAGATTTTATAGACCAAAAAGAGTAAACCAGAAAAAATGATTTTGTGCTAGTTTGATGTACAATAAAACAAAATAACGCTAGCACATAGTGTGAAAAATGAACAGGGTAATGGTACCTCTGTGTAGTGGTGCTGGAAGTTGTCTTCATTTAAACGCAGAGTTTGTCTTACATTGATGGAGAGCTTTGCCACTGCAAAGTTGATGGAATGAACTTTAACTTAAATTTGTTTGTGAACCAAAAGTCTCCTTTGGATACGCTCTTTATTTGAACCTCATTTATTGTTGTAGCTTGGTTATTTAATACAGTGTTTCACACAGTTTTGTCAACAGTTCTGTTATTTAGCTGAGTAAAATATATTTTTACCAAAGAAAAGTAGCAGTACCTTTGCAAACATTTTTATGAATTGGCTTGGGAAAGAGATTATTCCAGTGGCCTTTGCTCTGTTCATCTCTGTTGTGATGACAGCTGCAGGATGATAGTTTAGATACACAAACTGCATTAGGAAAGTGGAATAAATATGGAATAAATAAATACACAAATCTTTTATTTATGTTATTAATTAAAACTCATAACCACGATTCATAAGATGTTCTAGTACTGGTGAAAAATGTGAGAACTTGATTGGTTAGGCCAACATTGTTATTTTTGCCATTGCAATGCAAAACACCAGTTTATCTGACAGGAAGAGAAATTAGAAAAAAACCCTTAGATTTAAATGGGAAAATGGAAAAAACTGATAGTTAAATTACCATAGTCACGTCCACAGTCAGTATTAATATGCAGTATAGTTTAAAAGGTATTGTGGCTGGAGCAACAACAGGATACTAGAAAGAATGAATGCATGTTGCATTCAAATCTTTTGGTTTCTTGTTTTTAGTGGACACAGGTCTCAACCTGCCAGGCCTCAATTTGATGAGAGTAATCTTGAAAATAATTTTTACTACAGAAGTAGTTATCCTCTCAAGGCATGCTATAAAGATAAATCATCTGATTTTAGCAGCAGTTAGTGGGACACATTATCCTCTTTTTACATATGTGGGTAATGAGAAGCAGTGATTAAATGACCATCTCAAGACCTCACATAATGTCAGTGGACAAGTCAGGATGGGCAGTCAGAATTTCCTTGTCCCAAGTCTAGTGACTTAGTTCTAAAAGTCGCTTAGCTTTTTATCTTCTTTGAGTGCATAGTTGTGTAAATGTACACGTTACTCAGTACTGTAAGTGAACATCAAAACAAACAAGGAGTCCAGTGGCACTTTTAAAAACTGAAAAAAAATTATCACATGAACTTTTGTGGGAGGAAATCCCACTTTGTCAGGCACTTGGAGATGGGGAGTTAGTAAGTAATGTAAGGGTACATATTATTTAGATGCATCATTTGAACACAATACAATGCTTGTTATGTTTAACTTGGCACAAGTTGTCCTTTTCTCCTAGGCAAGTGTGTGCATCTGTATCTCTCTCTATATATTCATGGTTCATGCTTTTATAATACAAATCAATACAACATGTCTTAAGCCAACATTTCATAAAGAAAATACATTTAAATTTACCTTCATTGTGTTTCAACAGCTCACGACCAGGAAGACCCCCCAAGCGCTCTCTGGGAGTTGCGATACAAGAAAATGCACGTCTTCTTCCCCATGGAGTCCCAGGCCTGTTATCACCAGGACTTATCTCTCCGACAGGTAATAAAATCCATCAGATGATCAGCCTGGTCTCATAGCAGTTGAAATAAACTAATATTGATCCAAATGCCATGTCCTTCAGGCTTTTTGAACTTTACCAGAGGTTACATTATTGAATTTTTTCAGTATTTATGAAAACTATGTTTTGTTGCTAGACTGACTAAAATCTAATGGATTTGTAGTTTAGTTGTTTATTAATTGTAATTTCCTTATAGGAAATTCAGTTAAATATTTAATTTTTGAAAGAAAAGCTTGTAGGAAATCAGTTAATGTCTTAGAGGGCCCTATAATATGCACCAAAAAGTAAGAAATGCATGTGTCTTTTTGGTTCGTATGAGATATAAATAGGATTACTAAATGTATGCTATAAAATCACTTTGTAGGATAGGAAGACAGAGAACTGATCACACAAACTATGAAGTATGTGATTATCAAAAGGATGAATAAAACCAAAAGCAGAGGGTCACAATATTCTGTTTCAGTAGTTTTAGTATCACAAAATATAAAATAATAACGTAATAGAACCTGTTAACTAGAAATAAGTTTAAAATATTACATCATTAATAGTGTGTTTCTGGTGTTCTGTAATTTATTAAAGCAAAGTACTTCGAAAGCATAGAAAAATTAAATTTCATTGAAACTTTGTTTTCATTGCCATGAACTGTTGGTGCGATGTGTATAAGTTCATTTGATAATAAAGTCAAACTTTGCAACTTTATTAATATATGATAGAATGTCACTAATGATTTAAATATACTACAGACCTTGCAATCGTAATGATGTTGCAGCAATACAGTCCAGAAACTATTCCGTGCTTTGTAAACATTGCTTGTGTCTTAGTGATGACCCAGTTTTGCAAGGTGCTTAGCAGGAGTTTAGGACATAGAGCATCTTGCAGGAGACATTTGGAATTTTGAAGGAATGGGCTGTGACTGAAAGACAGAAGCCTCTTAGTCATTGACCCAAGAATGTGGTTCAGAAGAGAGTGCCAGGGGGTGTGGTAATGTAGGCCATGATCCTGCAGCTTCATGCACATGGATGGACTGTTGCATTGCCCCATTATTGAACTCAGTGGGATGCTGTGTGGATGCAGCAATTCACCCGCTTTCAGAAGGTTGCTGAATGAGAGCCTTAAATCTTCTCATGTCCCATTGTGCAGTAAGTGGGAGATTAATGAAGAATTTCAGTTCTCTTGACCTACTGAGGTACAATAAAGTGCCATCATGGAAGCAGGAAGGAACATTCTTAAGCAATATTAACAATATTAGTAATTGCTTCAAACACATATTCAATGTTTGAAAGGATTGTACTACATTCAGCTTCCCCCTTTTTCCCCCCACACTTCAGTTGGTCCCAGTCTGTTGTCTAATTATAACAATGTATATTTAATAATTCATTTGTACTGTAGTGAAACTCTAGGATTATGCATTCACCCACAAGACTAATTTTCATAAACACGTTTATTTTTAGAATTTTTTAAAACAGTGTCTAGTGCTCTCAGACTATGGGTTTTCATATATTCTGTGTTGTTTTAGTTTTCCACTGCTGATAAACTGTCCAAGGGACAGCCAGTGTTGATAAAATTGTTGATACAATGATTGTTTATAATGTCTAAAGCTTTGCAAAAGGCATATTGGATTAAACTGGAAGTGTGTTAGACACCCAGAGTGTATTGTGTCCATAGTAAAGTATCACTCAAATAACTCCATGTGGAAATATTTGCCCCTCTGCCATCAGAAAGTATCTAAGCAGGCCTCAAATGTAATAAATAAAATTAAGCTTCAAATTACTGGACAGTCTTTTGGAAAAAGTTGAAGATGTTTAACCAAGTGCTAAAGAAATTTTAAAAACTGTTTATGCCAGGGGTCTCAAACTCAAATCACCACAAGAACCACATGAGGACTAGTACGTTAGCCCAAGGGCCGCACCACTAAAACCTTTTCATACAACAATATTGCAAATATCAGTAAAAATAGTGTCATTGCAGGCCACAGGCAATAGCTTTAGGGGCTGTATGCGGCCTGCGGGCTGTGTGTTTGAGATTCCTGGTTTATGCTAAGATATTACTCACAACAAAGAAGGACTCTGAGGGTAGACAGAAGTCCTTTGGAGACTCAAATGAAGACCTATAGTCATGGGTCTCCTCTCCCCCCTCATTATTGCCACTGCAGTGGTATAGGGGAACTGCAAGGTAAAGCTGGATCCATGACAGTTCCTCTTTCCGCTAAGGGAAGCTGAAACAGTGCTGCTGGGTCTTACTGAAACTTTAATTATTTGAGGCAGTTGCTTCTTCTTTGCAATAAAATAGAGAGAGAGAGAGAGAGAGAGAGAGGAATTTCTTGCAAAGAAGGGGAGAATGGGTCAGTCTCTGAAGAAGGAATAAAAGCTGTTACATGAGCCATTTCTGGACTCACTGGGAATGTCCAATATGTACCTAGATGAAGCATCTTGGACATGAAAACTCTGTGATTTTTATATAAATCTTACTCTTAATTATTGAACTAACCAACTCTCAAGTTCTTTCTGAATGGCTTCAGGACTGTGACAATTGGCTTTTAAAAAACAAAAACAAAAAAAAACCCTAAAACCAATAAATGTTAAAGCTTCTCAAAGAAGGTGGGGTGATTATAAAACTATAGTGATATGTGGTAGAGTAGAACCAGGCAGTGATCACAGATTCATTAACCAGTGTCTCCTAGTCATAATCAGTTTAGTACTTTGTTCTCATGCTTACCATTAGCTTATCCATTCTTTAGATATCCATTCTTCTGACAGTGCTGACCAGTTTCCTACAAGACTTTGGTCTAAAACAATCTCGGCCTTCTGCCACATTGGAGGTAGAAGTACTTTGTCCTGTTTGCTGCGCCAGCTAGCTGCACTTACAGGCATCAGCAGAAGTGGAGAACAGTGCAGGTGGTGAAGATGACTTGGGAGAGAATGCAGTCGTTTGGCAGAGCCTCAGGAGAACCTCCTCTTACCATTGACTTGGAAATTGTGTTGGGAAGCATTTTTTCCTTACATTTTTGTGCTATTTGAGCTCTTTTCTCTTGTTCTACATACAATAGTTTTTTTTTTCCTCCCTACATCTTTCTTCTTCTGGGCTTCCTCAGCCCTCCATCTCCACTGAACTCTCTTGCCGCTCTGATCTTGTCATGTCTTGGTGGAGCAAGCACACAAATATGGTTACGTAAATCTCCCTTCATGCTTCAGATGGCGAATTTCAAAGTCATTATGCTTGAGTAGTCTTGAAATTTTCTGACGTTTGTATGTCTCTCTCTTTACTAAATATCATCCTGGTTGTTCGTTGCTCAGTCAGATTCAGAATTACAGACACTGAGTTTCTCTTCGGCAACGATGTGATTAATACCTTCCTTTTATTCACCTTCATCCCCTATTTCTTCTCTTGATCTTTCAATTCAAAATCTCAGCAATTCACCTTCTGCCATTCTGTTGTGTGGTCTCAAGGAGCTGCTTCTGTGGGTTGGGGAGTTCCCAGATCAATCTAAAGAGTGATGGTCAGTAGCTTTCTCTACACTTGAGTCAGCCATCTGCACTTCCCCTCTTGTAATACGTATTGCTATTTCCAACACCCATTTGGCTTGTAACAGCTCACTTCACATGGCCATTTTCACATAATAAACAGGCAGTTAGTTAGGCGTACTGTACTTCCCCATTTTAACTTTTTCGCTGTGAGTGGGCAGATGGAAAACTCAACCCTTTGCCCACAAACCAGCTTTTGTTTTAACTTAGCTTCTTGTTGGTTTATTAAAAGTTAACTGTAAATGAAATAATTTCATTAGTAGGTAGTGAGTACCCATTAACACCTTTGAGTATTTAATCACTACAGCCGTGGCTACAGGAATACTATGTTTGTTTCCTTGCTTCCAAATACTACATTAAACAGTAGCTTCTTATTGTTTCTGTAGGCTCAGAAAAATTATTAAGAATAATTCCAGCAGTTTAATTCAGGGTCTGTAGTTTAGAGAAGAGAACTAGATGTGAGATTTACCAATACAATTAATACCCGACTGGCTTTTATTAATCATAGTTTCTCTCCCCATTTTTACCCATACTTGGTCCCAAAGATGCTTGAGTTACACATCAGTAGCCGTCTCTGGGCTAGCAGAAAAGTTGCACTTGCTGTGAAGGCCTGCAGAGTTAAGAGGTGCATGGAAGAAACGAGAGCATTCTTACTGGGAGTTGCAGCCAGAACTGAGTAGGGTCTGTTGCCAAAAGTATAAGTCAGTGGTTCCAAACCAGTGGCCTGTGGGCCAAAAGTGGCCCATGGTGTCTTTTAAAGTGGTCCTAGGGTCCCCTTCTGCTGGCTGAAGAAGGGAGCCATTACTTAAAGATCCAGATGAAGTGCATTTCTGTGGGACTAAAAGACTGATGCAGGCTCCTTGCTGCAGCCAGGGAGATGGGAGGTCAGTGGTACCCTTCCTTCACTGTAGCAGGGAACACAGCAAAGTGCTCTTGTTGGGTCCCTAGGCCCTCGCTAGACTCAGAGGGAGTAGAGCCCTGATCTTCTATCCCTCTGGCTGTAGAAGGGAGCCATTGCCTAGGGACACAGATGGAGCGCACAGGGCTACAAGATATGAGCTTTTTGCCTGCTGCAGCGAGGAAGACAGGAGATCAGTGAGGAGGTAGCCTCATCACAGAATTCTTTCTCTCTGGCTGCCATAAGGGGGTGGGGGATGCTGACAGAGACTGGTGGCCATTGAGGGATGTAAAAATGACATCTGTGGCTCTTGAGCCACTGGTATAAGCACACCTTTTTACCAACTTGCAGAGTACCAGTTGACTCATTTCACCACCTAAAGTAGCTGGATTTAGAGCTACCATGCCTGATGGTTGCAGCAAAAGGTTGAAAGTCACGTGAATCCTCTGTGTACCGTTATAACTGGCCTTGGAGCAAAGCAAGCAAATGATAATATGGATTAGTGAACTGTTCTTATCAATATAGTAGACTGAGCATTCTGGTATATTTACATTTCACATCTCCCTGATCTCTTATGTTGTTTCCTGTTATACTTTTTTTTTGTAATCATGGATGTTCTTTTTAAAGTTCCTTTTGAAATAGGAAGCATAAGGACAACTTTGTCATTATTGGCATTAGCTGGCTTGACTGAATTACCTTTTAAAATCCAAGGCATAGATACTGCCTCAGGATGACTATAACATTTCTCTTCCTCAAGGGTTATAAACTCTTCTTGGTGACAGTTCTTTAGTGAATTACTTTGATATATATGGCTTATAAATTAATATGATTCAGTTAACGAGGAGCAGAAGTGTTGCCAAACTCCACTAGTCCAGCTATTACTGGTGCTCCACATTTGCAGTTCTAGCTTCCCTCTGTGGTGAGAGGATCACTACTACCTCCACACTGTCACTGTGATAAATGGCATGTCCCACAGTGCCATACATTCCATCTGGTGTGTCCCCAAAATAAGAAATATTTTACACAAATGACATGCTCACAAGTGAAACCTTGAATAATTGTACAGAGATCTATATTTTCAAATAAAAATCATACACTTCTTTAGCAATTCTTAGTTTTTAATATCATAGCTAATTCTTGTTACTACTATAGCAAATGCAATTCCTGAGAAAGGAAAGCACATGTAAATAATGTAGGAAAGCTATCCAGTGTAGTATACAACTGACAAATAAATTACAATGTCACTTTTATTTTATTGTGCAATGATTGGTTGTGGATATACCTGTGATCATTAACCTACCTATTTAACTTGATTTTTGAAGGAAATTCAGTATTCACTGAATTCTTAAATACACTTTAAATAACTTAAAAATTCTTAAATAGCTTTCTGTGAAGAGTAAATACTCTACAGGTAAAGGGAGTTCTAAGTATATGAGGAATGGAGTATGGGACTATTTTTCAAAAATTAATCATTACTCTTTAAATTGCCACGCTGCAGGAGCAGTGGTATCTATCTTGAAAAAACATACCCAATAACCCAAAGTCTCCCCTTCTGTTTTATTATTACCTGTCTTTAAGGTCCACATTTTCAGTCACCACTTCTGTTTTACGGGCACATTTTTAGCAAATGCATATTGCACCTAGATATAAAAGTCTGAGCTTCAGCCTGCCCAAAAATATATCATTAAGGCTCAGTTCTTTGAGAACTTAATTAAACATGTTCTCAGCTACTAATTATTGTCAGAGGGTTGTGAAACTTGATAGCTTTATTTCACTGTGGGGTTTGGTTTTTTTTCTTTTCTTTTCTTTCTTTTTTTTTTTTTTTGATCCTCCTGAATTCATAGCTCCCTTGCGATCACAAAACTCAAAATGAAACTTAGCCAAAATAGCCAAGTTTTGCTTGGTTTTGAGTTGAGAACAGGCAGAAAAATGGAATGCACTTAAATATTGAGTCCATCTCTGCTCTCAACTTCACCAAATTTATTTCAGAGAATTGTTTGGAAAACTTGGCCCCTGTCTGAAGGTAATAACAAAATCCTTATGCAGGGGAGTTTCACCTGTTTAGGGGATTTGTTGTGAAAATTTCTTATAGTTCTTTTTATTATTTTATGACTGGGTGCTTTGTAGAGTAACTGAAGACTGGTTTGGGAATGTAGAGAAAAGCAAGAACATTTTTTCATGTGCGAGAATAGAAAAAGTCATAATTTATATTATTTATTTTTCTTCATGGTTTTCAGAACCTCTCTGACCAGATTGATGATAAATTTGTTTCTTATGGAAAAAACCAGTGTGGCTTGGCAATGTTTCTTTTCTGTATAACTCTTGACTCAGAATTATCATGAAAAGAGATAAGGTTAGCAAAGATGTCCACAAAGCTCTGAAAGAAGTCTCGTTATTTTGACTTTCCTCTGTTGTCTGGATGGCTGCCTTGGCAGCAACAAAATAGCAATACTGTCACTGAACAGTGGTGGTTGGATTTTATTTGTTTTGGCAACTGTGATGAAACCGAACAAAAATACTTGGATTCTGAAATGGATTCTCCATCCAATAAATTTAGCTTTAAAGTATAACACATTCTGGCATTTAAGTGTCTGAATTAATTGTGTTCCTTTAAGACTCTCAAATCATTTTTTGGGTGTTAGCTTAAATCTTAGTTCTAGGAGTTATGCTAGCTTTGATTAAATGTCTGAATTAATTGAAATTAAGTTGGCATTGAGGCATTTTCCACTGACATTAATAGGGATCAGCTTATTGACTCAGCTGGTTTTGAGGCTCATCTAAATGCACTTTAGTACGATAATCCTGTTGTAGTCAAATTGAGCAACTTCAGATTCTAAAGATGCTACCTTTTGGCAGGATCAGGATTAGGCCTGATTCTCCATTATTTTGGAATAGGGAAATATGGGCTAAAACAGCACCCTGAAAATGATAAGGCAGGGGTCAGCAACCCAAAAGATAAGAAGAATCATTTTTTAAAATTCCTTCAATGACCAACTGTCTTGAGAGCCACAATGGATGTAGCTTACTGGTGGGGGTGAGGGAAGCTGGGCCAGGGCATCCGCCACAGGGTCCCCTGGTGGAAGAGAGCCTGGAACCAGGAGAAGCCCGCCCCCAGTGTCTCCCGGTGGTGGTGGGGAGCACAAAGCATGGCATTAGCTGCCCACAGAGTCCCCCACTGGCAGGGTGGGCAGGTTCAGAGCCTCAAGGGAACAACCAAAGAGCTACATGTAGCTCAAGAGCTGCAGGTTGCAGACACCTCTGATAATATATAACCTTGCAGAAAAGAAATAAAAAGCCTTTGTCACTCTACTGGCATTTGCACTCTGGGTCAAATTTGTCCAGTTGATTTTAGTGGTGCTTAGCAAAGACACACATGCCCATTGTATTTTAAGGCATTTTAATTCTCATTTTTGCTGGTTTGACTAGTAATTGCCTGTAATAAAATGGAAACCAAATTTAGTATAATAGAATCTATGTAAATAAACACATTGTAAACTTTTCAGTGGGGGGTCGACAGTTACTGTGTCCATAACTCACAAAGATAACATGATCTATAGATGAAAGAATATAGTCAGCCATCTCTTTGCAGCATCTAAATCCAACCTGTTTACTCAAATAACATGATTTTTAATGCCAGTCTCCATGTCTAAATTATATCTGAGTAGTGAGATTTCTCAGAGGAAAGTCTTCTGAATCTGTATTTTGGTATAACAATAGTGTTGCAAATTCTCCAGAAAATTCAGATAGGGGACAAAACAAAGCTCAGCAAATAATAGAAACATACACCATATGTAAATGTAAGTGTTTTCTTAGTGGTATTTCATAGTCTGTGGTTAATATCGCCTGATGGAATATAATATCTGGTTGTTAACTGCATGCCAGTTCTTCTTAATATGTTCTACTAAGGTCTCTAATCTGTGGTAAAGTTAAGCATGCAGCTAGCTCTACTGACTTGACTCGGACTATTTCTGCACTTAAAGTTAAGCATGTTTAATTCCTTGGATAGTTGATGTCCTAGGTTCTGTTCAAATGAATAGATACCACTTCCTGTCATGAAAATCTAAGTGGTGATGGCTATAGTGGGAATTCCTTGATAGATAGCCAGACTTCTTTTATATTGTACTACAAATAAAAGTAATGGCCATACTTATTTGCCTTTGAAAAAAAATAAAGTAAGCAATCACTTACATAAAAAAATACAGAATTCAAATTAGATAAAAATTTGCTATATGTTGTAATATTTAATATTATGTTTGCTATAATTTGCTGCCACGCTGACAGGCTGTGAATAATATGCGAGTTTGCACAACATAAAATACAGTAAATTAACTTAAAAACTACTCTGCTAGAAAAATAATAGTCCATATGTTTATGAATTCTGTGGGAATGCTTTCCTAGAATCCAAGAATATTTGGTCCAGATGAAATTTAACTCTTAACATTGTTATTTGTTACCTTTTCATTTTAACCTATAGGTATATTCATGGGATCAGAGGTGGCAAATGTTGTGTGGGAAGAACCTGATTTTCTGACAGTATTTTGATAGCTGAGAGATGCCAACAGTCATTTGCTCTCATGCTTACTTATGAAAAGATTTGATAATATTTTTCAAAGAGTAGATATTAATGGAAATATGTGATTTCTTATTAATAGAAATATGTGATTTCAGAAATGTCAGTTACATAAATAAGATTTCTAGAAAGCATTTTCACTGTATTTTTTCTGTATGTTTGATGGTATTTGCTGATCTTATCAAATCATTTACTAATGCAGCAAGTTAGAGATACTTACAATTTGGGTGAATAATGGTTAAGTGAAAACAAAGTTTTTCATGCAAATGGCTTTTCTCCAAAGCACGGTTGTAGCAAATGAAAATTTTAAATATTGTTTTTTTTACACATCTGTCTGTGACACATCTATTTCCTACTCCTTCTTTCTGGCCACCTTTATAATCTAGTTTGACCCATATGCTAATATTAAGTTTTACTGTTTGAGCCTAACTATATGTCTAGTGCTGGGGCACACTTGTGTGCCACGGCAACACCCAAAGTGTGCTGCAAGCATCCCTAAGAGCTGGAGTTAAAGTTCCCTCCCAGCTCAGTCCAGCCACGTAGGCTGTGCAGGGCTGGGAAAAGGCAGGGGTTAAAGTAAGGGGGAAGGCGCTGGAACACAGTTCTGGGACCCCCTATTTTTAGGCAGGCAGCCTTCTGGCCACACTAAAATAGAAGAAGGCACCCAAATGTGGAGTTTCAGGGGTCCCCCTAAAAATAGCAGGAACAGCCCAAACACACCATTCAGGTGGCTCCATCTTAAACCTGGATCCACCTTAAGCCCAGCCAGCAGAGAGCTGGGGAAGGCCGGGAGTGTGTGAATCTTCCCCTGCAGGGCTGAGCAGCTTGTGTCAGCAGCCTGCAAACAGTCCAGGTAAGGGCTTAGGGGGGGAGGGCTGCTGGGGGTTGTGGGGGGCAGGTGTGTGTGTGTGTGTGTGTGTGTGTGTAGCAGAGGTGGGTAGGAGTGGCTGTGTAGCAGAAGGTATATAGCTAGGGTTGTGGGTTGGTGGTTGGTTGGGGGGGTGCAGCTGGGGGGCAGGATGGCTGTGTGTGGAGGGGGTGTAGCTGAGGCTTGGAGGTCTAATTCTGGCCCCTGCAATGATGGGAGGGTCCATCACAGGCAGCAGGGGGCTAGGAGAGGGGAGGATGGGACCCACTGGTGTGGGAGGGAGCAGCAGGGGGGTGACGAATTGCCCTGGGTAGCAGGGAGCCACTGTGGAGAAACGGGGAGTGGGGGCTGTGCCATGTTTCCCTGCCCTACCTGCCCACTTTCCAGGTTCTCCCTGCCCCCCCCCCCCACAAAGCCACTCTTGTTCTCCCTTCCTCTCTCCTCTCTTGCCACCCTTGTGCTGTTCCCCACATGGCTGCCCTTGTCCTCTTTTGCCACCCCTGCTCTGCTCTGCTCCCCACACTCATCCTGCCACTGCACACGACTCCTGACCTCCCCTGTTTTGCCCCCCCTGCTCTGCTACTCCTACCACTTCACATAGCAGCATTTCCAAAACACTGTGCCATGGTTCATGAATATTCATAAGTAATTTAATTTGAATATTCATGAGTTTTTAATGGTGTGGTGTGCCTTGAAAAGTTTGAAGGTATCAAGGTGTTCCACGGCAGAGAAAAGGTTGGGAACCACTGGTCTAGTGTAGGTTGGTTTGGCAATTAAATGCCACTTTGTTGCACTTCAGTCTTATTCTTGTTTGGAGTATTAGTTGTAGCAAAGTTTACGTGTTGATACACAGTATGCAGTAAAGTTAACTTCCCATTGTTAAGTACAGTCATCTGACCATGCTTCAGTACTCTACTGTATAAATAATCATGAAACTGCAACACTAGTAGCTTTGTTTTGGACCCAAATTGTGAAAACCAAAAGAGTGAATTGCCTGCTTGTTATTTAAGAAAAAATTAAAAAGAAATACCAAATTTACATAACAAATAATTATACTAAAACTACATCAGAGTCTAAGAGACGAACATTACGAATTATTTTATTACAGCTTGCAAGCAGAGCCTTTGTGCTTTCAGAGAAGCTAGACAACCAGCTCATACAGAAGCTCATTTACTACAAAGAACTCTCTTTTGCAAGTATGCAAATTGCAAGGTGGCTGACCTATGGGATAAGAATTTGTGAAGAAGAGTATTTGTCCAGATTTCCTTAATGTATGTCTCACAACTTTAATGTCTCATTTATGTCTGTTGATTACTTCAGAATCTTAGGATTGGCACTTGTGTCGGAATTGTCAATAAAGTCGCACGTGTGATGAAAGAGGGGGATAGGTAGGTTCAGAGACAGGAATTACTGCTACAAGTAACCAGAGAGAAACTGAATCCAGCAAAATTCACAGTTGTGAGCTAGACTGTGTCATATGATTAAATCACAGCCCTATGCATGGAGTAAGGCATGTGTGTACTGGAGTTCCTGAGGAGGGTGTTTACTGTGCCTATCCCTTAGAAGAGGACAATATGTTCAGGAAGACCAGCTTTCCCAAATAAAGCAGAAAAACATAAATCTGCATATGGAGAAGCTACATGTGTGGAGGCAGTATTCCTGAACAGACCTTATGCTATGGGCTGTGGTTGTCAGTCCTTGCATGGAAGTTTGTAAGGGATATGTGGGGGAACACATTCTGTGTGCCTTCCTTCCAACCCTTCTCATTTCATCAAGCCTCTGGGCATGTGCTCCATCTCATCCAGTTGTCACCAAACTTCTTCCCTTGCAACTTCCCAATCCCCCCCATAATGGAACCTGTCCAGCCCCTTCTGGGAACCATGATCAGATGCCTTGGTTGGAAGTCATGGTTGGGACCCAGAGTGGGGCTTTGGTTGGGAGTGAGGGCGTGTAGTTGAGATTCAGCACCCAGGCTGAGGCTGGAGCTGCGCCAGAGATCTGAGGCTAGGACTGTGTTTGAGGCTGTGGCTGGGAATGGTACCACTGCCCAGGCTGGGAGTGGTGTAGCCACTGGGACTGGCACTGGAGCTGGAATGGACCTGGCGATAGATCAGGACTGGATAATGCTCCCTCCCTGCCCCCATGGGATCTAGCTTGACCCTGGCATGCCCCTCCAAATGTTGGGGGCCACTGATCTACTCTAATTCCAAAGGGGCAGCCATGTTAGTCTAGTTCAGCAAAACAAGCAAGGAGTCTTGTGGCACTTAAAGACTAACAAATTTATTGTGGTATTTGCTCCCATGAAAGCTCATGCAATAAATAAATGTGTTAGTCTTTTAAGTGCCACAGGACTCATTGCTTGTTTTGATCTACTCTAATGCATACAAGACAAAAAAATCATAATTTAATAAAGACTCTTTCCTTCTTCTTATGCTTACTAAATATCCAGTTCTGGGCACAAATTTGACCTCCATTTTTGATCCAGCATAACTGAAATGTATCGGTATGTCTGATGAACCATCTTACGTCACCAGTGAAAATGTGTTCATAGCGCAGAATAACCTCTCCTTACTAATGGGCACGCAGATGAGATGCCAGTGTCTGAATGAGCATAGATGCTAAACTACCCTTTTACTCATGGAAATGGTCTCCTCCAGTTAACAATGAAACATGTTTGTGGGATCATACAGGATAACTGGCATTGCTGCTGACACATACATATGGAAGGATAAATGCAGGGATTTAGTTCCCTATGCTGTATAGCTCAATAAACTCTTCAGCCAGCATTGAATTCATGCAAAAATAGTTTGGAAGGAAAAAAAATTCCCCAAAGTGCAGGGCTCATTTAATGATGGGCAAAATATGTAAACCTCGAATACAAAAAGAAAAGTTTGTTTATATATATAAAATAAAAATGCATACCCGAAAAGAAAGTGGCAAACATTTTTATTAGACAAACAAAGCCTTTATTAAAGTATAGTCATCTATAAAGGTTTTTATATAATCAAATGAATTACAGTAATGCAAGTCTGAGAAATGACCTGGAAAAGGTAAAGTACCCTCCCATAAAAGTAAGCTATGATAACCTTTCTTTAATTCTTTAATATGTTGAAAGAGTATTTCTACACTGACTTATTAAATTAGGCAAGGTCACCTTTTCGTTTTATTAACAGATTAGGTTTGCCAGATCATGGACTTTGATTCTGAAAATGTGGATGAATCATGCAGTAACATATGTCAAGAAGAAAGTAGGTTGAAACAATGCTAAATCAATTTTATACAGCTTACACTTTTTCCTTTTAACATTAGATGCTTGTAAAAAATGGTCAAGTGCCTAATTACTGGCTGTGTAATTTACCTATTAATTAGATATGCTTTTCAAGTAATAAAAATATTAAAATATATTTGTAAGTGGATGATCTTGAACAGTCTGTATTTAATTTTTTTATAAAAGAAGGAAATCTCCTTTTCAGAAGTAATGAGAAATCCTTTTCACTTGATATATAGTGTACAATCAGAGCTTTCAATGGATAGCTACAAACAATACTGAATGGGATTAGTCATATGCTCAAAGTTAAGCACATGTTTAAGTGCTTCCTTGAAACAGGCTCAGCATCTTGTTGGATCAAGTTTTGCACTTTGTAAGGCTACTAAAGATACCAGCATTATTATTTTCATGCTGATACCTTCCTATATTTTCTTATGCTCATAACCTCCTGCCCCCCCCTTTTAAAGGAAATACCATTTATCTGAGTGTGAAAACAAAAGAAAAAATTGTTTTAAAAATATTAACCAACAAATATCTTGTTTTTCATTGTTCATAAAGAATTTGAAGAAATAATATTTTTGTAATTTCACCTTCAATTTCTTGGAATGGTTTATTTTTCTTCATCAGTTTCTATCAAATGGGATACATGTATTCTGTGGAAGAGAGAATGAGAGAGAATTATTTTTAATGTGTCTACAAAAGGCAGCAGCTGCTGCTGGAATACTGTATCCAGTTTTGGAGCATGTTAATACATTGGAGTGTGTTCAGAAAAAAGCCATGCATACAATTAAAGAATTAGAGAACATGCCCTATAGTGATAGACTGAAGGAGCTCAATCTGTTTAGCTTAACAGGGAGAAAGTTAAGAGGTAACTTGATTACAGTCTAAAAGTACCCATATAGGAGCTAAATATTTTATAATGAGCTAGCCATGTCGTCCAATGGCTAGAAGTTGAAGCAAGATAATTTCTGACTGGAAATAAACTGTAAATATTTAACAGTGAGAGTAAGGAATCATTGGAACAATTTACCAAGTATATTAGTGGATTCACCATTGATCATAATTTTAAAATAAGGATTAGATGTTTTTCTAGGAATTATTTTGTTGACATTTACACTAGATGATCACAGTGATCCTCTTTTGGCTTTAGAATTTGAGTTCATGAATACTGCCACTGATTCCCAAATAGTGGGTAAATAAAGGAGTAAATTTGAATAGATTATTTTTATGTTACATATATGATCTCAAAAGCAAGTATGTTAATATACAGAAACAGATAAATCCCCCTATTATGGACAGCTCAATAGCTCTACACACAAAAGCAGAAAACACTCTTCTTGCTACTTATTGCATACGCTCAGTGCTCAACAGAGTGCAATTGACTTGGTCCCAGCAATCACAGAGCAGGTGACTTGATTACACTGAAATCAGGCAGAAAATGTCCTCTTCTGGCCACTCAAGTGAATCAGTCAAATTATTGAGTGGCAAAACTAATTCTATGCCTTGGGCCGTCAGAGCTGCCACTTCCTATAAGTCAAGCCTTCACTTAGTGTGAAATTGTTTTTTATTTTATTCTCTTTTATTTATTATGCTTATTTCAGCTAATTCATTTAGTAAATGTAAATCAGAAAGCATACTAGAGCTGTCTCAGATTTGCAACCTTCTTGTGCAGTAATGTTGAAATACTTGAGGGTTGTTGTCCTTTTAGGAAAATTTCAACTCTTTTATGACCTATATAGTTAGAAAGTAATCCTTCAGATTTTCAAATGGGGCAGAATGAGGAGGAAAATATTAAATATGATTTTAAAATGGACTAAAATTACTTGCAGCTAAGGGTTTTCTTTTTTAAATACCAGCTATGTTTCAGAGGAGACTTCTAAATTTTTAAGAATTAGAAACATACCTGCTATTAATTGTAGGCCATTAAATACCAGTTAATTTTAAAGAGTTGTGCAGAACAAATACTCTCTTGGAAAGCTTCTAATATTGTTTTTAATTTTAAATATGGAGTTATATTTCACCTTGCAGAAATTAGAGCAAAGATCTACATAATTTAATTTATAGATGGCACATCTCAGGTACCACACCAGTATTATAATTCTGTCCATATGGGAGCCCCACATGATTTTTTTTCTGTGCCTCTAGGTGCACAGTGATATTTTGTCCTTTACCAAAGAACCCCCCCCCCAAACAAACAAACAAACAAAAAGATATGTCAGTGCTTTTTATTTCATGCAAAGCAAAACAGCAAATAAAAGAGAACAAATATGAAGTGTCAGATAGTTCACAGTTGAGTCATCCTGGAACACAGTGTATCACTAGTGAAATGAAATGGCAGCTGAATGGTGACTCCTTGTAATGTAAAAGTGCAGAAAAAAGAGCTATGATCAGCAAGAAAGTGAGAGCATTTTCCCTTCCTTCTGATACAATACACAAAGTTAAAATGGGTCCTGTGCAGCTGAGAGAAGAAAGAAGGCAGAAATCTCAAAGGCAAGCATCTTAGGCTATGTCTACACTAGCAAACTCATTTGAATCAAGGAGCCTTAATCTGAACAAATTTGAGTCCTGTCTAAACTAGGCTTTGCCTAGTTCGAACTAAAAAGTTTAGTTTGAACTAGCTAGTTTGGCTGATTAGTCCGAACTAACTGCTTAGTTTGAACTTATTTTGAAATTTAGTTCGAACTAGCGGTTAGTTGGAACTAAGTGTGTTTTTTTTTAAGTCTGAACTAACTTCTAGTTCAAACTAGCCGTGCTTTTCTTAGTTTGAACTATTTTTATAGTTCAAACTAAAAAAAGCACGGCTAGTTTGAACTAAAAAGTTAGGTTGAATTAAAAAAAAAAACTATGCTTAGGTCAAACAAACTTTGAACTACTTAGTTTGGACCAAGAAAGTCCAAACTAAGTTTTTGGGTGTGGCCATAGCCTTAAAAAGAACTGGGAAGGCTCATTTAAATGAACGAGGGAGTTATCTAGGGTACTAGATGTTAAGGAACACCAAATTAGACATAATTGAATTTTTTCCCACTATTTAAAAGAACATATTAGTGTTCATTCTAGACTTTCTCATTTTTTTCTATATTGAATGTGAAGAAGGAGGGGAGCCCACCAAACTCATAGTTCTTCTTGGGTTCCAGAAACCCTTAGGTTGGCCCTGCTCATATTGTTAACAAGATGGATGCATGTGCTTTGCTGGTGGTATGAGACCAGCTTCTGCTAGCTCCTGCTGGCTCTTCCAAGAGCTCCTATATGTGATTTAAATAGGTGATGGAAAATGCAATAGGTTCACTGATCTTTATGCTTCCTGTTTTTTAAGCACCATTGTGACAGGAAGGTAGTATAATCTTCCACTGATGTTTTGAGGGGTTCTGCCATTTCATAGAATCAGAGGGTTGGAAGGGACCTCATGAGATCATCTAGTCCAACCCCTTGCCAAATAAAGCAGAACCACTCCCACTAAATTATTCCAGCTAGAGTTTTATCCAGCTGGGCCTTAAACATCTCCAAAGATGGAGATTCCACCACCTCCCTAGGTAGCCCATTCCAGTGCTTTACCACTCTCCTAGTAAGAAAGTTTTTCCTAATATCCAGCCTCAACCTCCCCAGTTGCAACTTGAAACCATTGCTCCTTGTTCTATCCTCTGTTACTACTGAGAACAGCTGAGCTCCATCCTCCTTGGAGCATGCCTTCAGGTAGTTGAGGTTATTATCAAATCCCCCCTCAGCCTTCTCTTCTGCAGGCTAAATAAGCCTAGTTCCTTCAGTCTTTCTTCATAGGGCTTGTGCTCCAGCCCCTTGATCATTTTGTTGCCCTCCACTGGACTCTTTCTAATTTGTCCACATCCTTCTTGTAGTGGGGAGCCCAGGGGATTGATCACATCCCTCAATCTGCTGGCAGTGCTTCTTCTGATGCAGCCCAGTATGCCATTGGCCTTTTTGGCAGCAAGAGCACACTGCTGACTCGTATACAGTTTCCCATCCACCAGGACCCCCAGGTCCTTTTCTACGGTGCTGCTACTTAGCTGATCGCTCCCCAGTCTGTAGCAGTGCATGGGTTTTTTCCATCCCAAGTGCAGGAGTTTGTACTTGTCTTTGTTGAACCTCATGAGATTTCTATTGGCCCACTGTTCCAATTTGTCAAGGTCTTGCTGAATCTTCTCCCTGCCATCCAGCATGTCTACCGTTCCCCCAAGCTTGGTGTCATCCGCAAACTTTTGTTTGTTTTTAGTAATTTATATGTGAAAATTTGGCCCTTAACAACTTTTATGATAAAATCTTGGATGTGCTTTTGTAACATATCAGTATAATTTAGGCTTTCTAAAAACCTATATGATGTTCATTCAATGTTTTTTAAATGGCAACTGTTTGCCAATTGCAGATTGCTGAAATTTTTTTGCTGCCAGACTTGACTATCCTTGTGCAAAAATCTCTTAAGTATTATAGGCATTATCAGAATTTAGGCCAGTCTTCCTGGTCTGAAGCACTGCTGGTAAATAGGAGCCATCCTGTGGAGTTCTTATGTGAATGTTCCTCCCCAGTAACATGTTATGTGAGGGAGAAATTTCCTATTTCAGTTATGTTTTTTTCCGAGCAAGGAAGCTGTTTGACCAAAAGTCTGAACCCTAATGAAAATTTGTGTACCAAGAGAAGTTTTACTCAAGCATTGTACACAGGAACTCATGCTGAGATCAGTTTTTTTTTTTTTTTTTAACCATTCACACAGCCATGACATCCTCTATTCTTTTCTTAAAAAACAAACAAACAAACAAACCTTCCAACCAGTCCTCTTTCTGTATTGCATCAAGATTCTTGTCCTTGCTTTCAAGTTTCAGCATTACTTTACCTCTCCTTACTTATTTGTCCTTGTCTCTTACTGTCTGATACCCTGTCTTCTCTACTCAGCCAGTGATGGTGATTTTAATACCCTGTTTGTCAGCTTCTCCAACTGTACTTTTCTTCCCCTGTATGTCAAATACTTTCCTGGGCTGGCCCAACCCTTTCTGTGTTCAAATCCCTATCAAGCTCTGTCCTGATGAACACAAAACACTAGCCAGCCATGTGTCATCATCATTGTCATCACCATCAAGACTTATGGAACTATTAAAATATGGCCCATTATCATCTTGACCACTTATTCTTGTACCTCTTTCTCTTATTCTTCATCTGTTACTGTCTTTTTTCAAATTGTAAGCTCTTTGAGGCAGCATCTTTGCCTTTTTATATGTATAGCATGTACAGTATTTTTTGTGCTACTATAATAAAACAAATTATTGACAATAATGCAAATAGCTGGTATATAAGATGGTGAAAGAGCATTCAGCTTTAAGATTTGCTATTCATTTATTCTTTTTTAGTGCCAAATTGATTAGTCAGGTAAGTGGATATTGAGCTGCTGGGTGTTTTTGCTCAGGCATTCATTCCAGTTACATTTTTCTTGCCTAAGAAAATTAGAGGGCATTTACAGAAAGGGGTGAGCTGTGATGTCTGATGTTATCACTCACATGTCACACATGTACATCCTTGCTAGTTGACAGCTAGCAGTGTGACTTCCATGTTCCACATCTTCTGTTTGGCATCTCAAAGGTTTGTTTTCACATGTGTCGAGATGTACAGGTTTGGTTGTGGAATCCCTGTCATTATAAATGCTCTGTCTGGTTCAATCAATGTTTATCTTCTGTGGAATATCAGTGCTATTCCTGCAATGCTTTTGTGGGATGCCATGAATTGTAATTATAAACAGTACAATATCTTGGTGGAATTATATATGCTTCCTGGCATAAACCAGTTAAAGAGCTACATGCCTCACTTCTAAAGTTTGCACAAGAAAAAAAGGGTTTCTCCTATGTAGATGTTTTCTTGCTGCAACTTTCCAGATCTTATAATATAGATGCAAATGAATCCAACTAAAATTAGGTTTTTTGCTCTAAACTTGATAAATTCTACTGAGTAAATCATCTTGGGTGCTAAACAAGGTCCAAGATGGCATCCTTTTGTGTGTAAAACCACTTATCAAAATCATAATAATTTGAATGTGTTAGGATTGTGGCATTTTTCACAATGACTTTACTCTTTCAACAGGAAGTTCAAGTAAAATGCAAATATTTTCCGCTGAATTTCTGTGCTATATCTTAAATTAAAATTAAGCATTTTCTACACTAAAAGACGTGCACTCTAAATTTAACAGTGACTCAGGTGATTTCTGTATTAGATTCTGAGGACCTAGCAGGTTGATTCTGTATATTAACATTGCTCGTCATTGTTGACTTTTTTTATAGTGTCAGATGCTACCACTGTTGAAGAAACAGGTCCGTATTTGTATAATTGTTTCATTCACTTACTTAGAACCACTGACCTGAGTCTAATTTATTTTATTGGTTAAATCTGAGATAGCTTTGGCTATCATTCTTTAATTTGTGCCAGTAAAACACCTGATTTAAGTAAGATATGTCACATGTCTAAATGAGCATAATTCTTAGGATTAGATTTCTAATGCAAATAATTGATAATGAATTCTGAATTTTCTTTCTACTAATAGTATGCAAAATGTTAATATTTCTATAATTTAAAAGGATGTTTAGTTATAATTTAAAATCATAAAATATATCTTCATTGTGTTTAATATCAGGGAATGCATCCAGGGCTCCTGATTTCCCAGTTACTGAAAAGTCTGACAGATAAAATATTCTGAAAGACAGGGCTACTGATAGTATTATGGAGTTGGTTACATTTAACAATTAAGTAGTATTGAATTGAACTCTGTGCCTTACTGAGAACTGAGCTGTAATTTTTATGGCTTGTAAAAAGGTGTAAGAGAGGAAAACATAGCTGTGAAAGGAGGGAGGATTTGATCAGCTGGCTCAGTGTAGCATCTCTTCTGTGTAGGACCAAGAAGGAGGGGAATGGCTTTGACAGAGGAAAGAGAGCAGCCTGCTGGGGAGTGTCACAAAGCATTATTCAAGCTTTTCAAATTCTAACTAGATCCACAAAGGGGATGTTTCTCCACTTATCTTTCTGACCCACAGAAGCAGTGGCAGTATTTCCCTTTGTTCCTGACTAGTGCTTTATGACCTCTCTGATGGGGTTAGTGCAGAGAGAGGATTTTAATGCTGCTTTGAATATCACTGTCTATTTCCCTTTACTTTAAATGTAAATTCTAGTCCATCAGATTATTGTTCTCAGCTACTTCCTGTCGGGGGCATAGCCAGCTCCCATTTCTGCCCAGGCCCCTGAATCTCCATGGTGGGTCCGGCCAGTTCTGCTTCTGGCCATGTGACTGGAAAGTTCTTGATGATGCTCCAGTTGCCTAGTTGGGAGTGAAAGGGAGAAACAGCCCGGCCTCCTGCTGTGTAAAGGCTGTAGTGGCTGCATGGGTGGAGAGCCGGCCTCTCCTGCCCATCTGCCTGCAGTGCTGCTGCTAGTGGCTGCCCACTGCTAGGTGATTCGCGGTTATGGCAGCAAACTCACACTGTTGCTGGGTGCTGTGGCGGGCAGGGTTGAGTGTGCCTGCTGTGCATGTCCACCCATAGCTGTGCCCTTGCTTGCAGTTGCTTATATGATTTTTTTTTTTTTTGCCAAAGGAATGGAGGCAGCTACATGGGTATTAAAAGAGGATATCTGCCATAACTAAATTTCTTCTCCATTTGATGTTGCCAGCTCCCCATCATACACAAATTCTGCCCCCTCCCCCTTCTTTTTGGCAGATTTTCTCCACTCCATGCTGAGCATTTTAATTTATCTGAGAAAAATGAGTTATATGACCAGTGGAGGATTAACTTCTGAATTTCTTTTTGACATGAGCTAAGTTGTCTTTTGTCCATACAAGTCATTCCTGTGGATCTAAAGTGACTTGCATGTCTCTGTGTGAAGGAAAATAGCACCCTCCTGCATGTAATTTAGTTTGGATATTCTTTACTGGATGTAGCAAGATTAAAGGAAAACTCTTTCCCATGGTTCTTTAACCTTACTGTGCATAAATAATTGGGGACTGGAAGCCTTTAGTACAAGTTGTTTTCAGAACTGAAAAATGCTTAAGAACATTTAACGGGAGGCTCTATGTCTGCTGTACTGAGCCAGAGGTTGGGAGTCAGGATCTTTTGAGTTCCAGTCTAAGATCTGCCACTGTCTTAGTTTAATTTACTCTTCTCAGCTTCTGTGTCTATAAAATTGTCTTAATAAAACTAATTTTTAGCTTGCTTTCAGGGCTATTCAGAGAATTAGATGGTCAAATTAGTGTTTATTAAGCTCTCTGTAAGTGGAGGGGGTTGCACATGTTGTATTACAGTGGGCCTGATCCAGCAATCATATGATGGCAAAAATCTTGCTCTCTTTCCAGGGAGTTTTGCTGGAATAAGGATAATGAAATCAAATGTTTTTGTTGTGAAAAATGTGCTGATATAATGTAGATTCATTAAAACTATCATTCCACAGCATTTGTATTGTATCCAACAAGCTCTTTAAAGATGGGGATGGAGGAGGGGGAGGATTTCATCAACCCAGAAGTGGAAGACTTTTATTCCTCATTAAACCATTTCTTGATGTTTCCCAATAGGTTTTCAGCTAAACACTTGTTAATCCCAGAGCTCTGACAAGTGAGGCCTGCTGAATTAGGCCAATCACTGCTACAAATAGCTAGTGCACATGAAACAGTAATCATTGCTTTCCAGTCTATTATTAGATTAACTTCATAGGGATTGCTTTTTTCTCCTGTGAGTTGGTGCATAAATGACATGCTTTACCCTCCAATAAATCTAACAGCAGAGTGGCTATGACACGATGTTCATACCCCTCAGTCCCATGACAGATTATTTTTGATTGCTGCAGAAGTTTACAGCAGCTTGAAACTATTAGAATTTAAAGGCATCATTGAAATTTTACAGCATACCTGACTCATATGCAACGCTGCTGCTGCTGCTGCTGAGCTAAGTTTGTAGTATATGGGCTCCACGCTGTGATTGCCAGTCACAGTGAGTCTTGCTTACTTGTACAGATCCCCAGCTGTCATTTTAAAGAGGTAAACAATCATATGACACTCCTTCTTTGTGATCTCTCTTTGGAGAACATGTGCTTTTGTGAGTAATGAAGCTTTCAGAGCTTTCCTCCTTCGGAGAGTCACCAGCGTTAAACACCAGTGGGAACCACTTCATATAGACACAATACCTCATATGCTTACAGAGATGAACAAATGAAAACATGCCTTTCCCCTCATTAACTTATCCAGAAATTTTTAAATGGGTGATAGCTGGTCAGTCTGTATGTGAAGAATAAAAAAAAGTTATATTGTTAGCAGATGGAATTCTATTTCAGTAACATATAAGAGCTTTTAACAGTGTGTTTTTTTTCCAGATTTAAGAACTTTGTTTTTTCCTGATGAAACCCAGATAAAGTTTGCAAAGCTCAAGACTCTTCAAATCCAAGGTGTTTACTACTATTTATATCTCATGTAAATGACTGTATTTGGCTCTAGTTGTAAGCTCTATTTAACTATTATTTTGTACAGCTGCGTAGAATTTTGCTGCTTTAACTTCAAGAGGCTTCCATTTTTCAAATTGCTAGACAGATTAGTAAGAAGATGCATGTTGTCTATCCTTCTTTGGCAGTATAGCTGTACCTGTGGGCAGTGCTTAAAGAGACCTGAAAAAAATGGGGAGGGCATGCCTGCCATCACCCCCACATCTGAATATCCCTCTGTCCAGTAATTAAATCTTCCCCAACCTCCAAATCAATCCTATTCCTTCATTAATTATGCCCCCCATCTTTTGTACCCTACAGACATCCCTTCCCACTGTTTCTTTCACAGCTCCCCCCACTCCTAATGCAGCTTCTTCACACCATGTCTCAAGTCTGAGGGAGCTGGTTTGGGATCTCCTCTCCTCCCTTCAATGACTTGTATTGAAAGAAAAGGTGGGAGAGAAACAGAATTGGCACGCTGTTGCTCATGGGATTGCGTGGGATGGGAACACTGCAGAGCTACCTTGAACTGCTGGGCTTTTTCTGCTGTTTCCTGCCTCCCTCCTCTCCTCTGAAAATGGTGAAAGGACTCTACCTGCTTCCTGTAGAAACCCTGATTAGCTGCTGTTCCTCAGGATGTGGGCCAACGGAGAAAGCAGACAATTAAAGAAACTCTGCCTCACCCTCTCCTCTCCTCTGCAATACTAAAATTCTGTGCCTCAGTGACCCAGCTCGTTTTTTAGACACTTCGTATCCTAAGTGTGTGACCTATTGCGACCCAGCGCACTTTAAGCACTGCCTATGGCTCTGAATAGGTATCTGCATGTGTATTAGAGAGGGAGGGAGAGAGAGAGAGTGTGTCTGTGTGTATGCATCAAGTTAATGTGAAATTGGTCTCTAAATGTTTATGTGCTTCCTAATGTGATTACATTAATTTTGCTAACCCTTACACCTCCAAATTCCTACTTATGACAACTTGAACAAACTAGCCTGTATCTCTAACTTTCAAAAATTAGTTGGACAATAGCATTGTTATTATCTTAATGTCTAGTTCTATAATGTACTTTGGATCAAAGTGAAAGTTAACACAAAGGGAAATCTAATACAGATCAATGGTAGTTATATTTGTTAATCAGCATACTTCTTTAGTATAATATGTATAGTATAGACCATTGTTGTGATATGTTTGAAATTCTACAGGGAAAAGCATGATGTGTTTGCTATAATTTTTTCAAACATACACATTAATTTCTAGCTTATAATCAGTTATATACGTGTGCAGTTCTCTATTAGAATAGCAATGAGTCAGACAACCTGTTAAGTTTAAGACTCTGCCTTCAGTTTGTGAGAGTATTGTGATTACAACTTAGCCTCCGCTGAATATATTTGCACATTGCAAAATTGGTATACTTTTCAGAATGATTGTTTTCTGCTTAACAGAGATTAAAAACATAGAATGAGAAATGAGAAACAGAAATGGAATAATGGATGCTAAAATGCCATCATTCTACTCAACACCAGTGGGTTCTGAGTATGGTCATGTGACACAATGATTTCATGTATCTATTATAATATTTAGGAATCATGATATTATGGTAAATATATTGTATGACTATTAGAGAATATGTGTTGAAAGGATTCCTAAATGCAGATATTTATACCAGAAATCTGATTCTAAGAGTTAGTCATCCAGCCAGGGAACAGAAAAAATAGATGCTTAATTAAATCTAGTTAGCAGAATTTGTGAATTGTGACTATCCAAAGTTCAAGAATGCACTTCAGAAGACATTTGAGGTGAAATTTACTCTTGTGAAAAGTACCAGCAGAATCATTGTGCTGGATTTAAGTTGTGCAAGCTGCCTGGTGCATGTTTTACCATTTGAAAATAATTTCAAAACAAACAAAAAACCCAAAGTTGAAAAGATTGTCTGCTAGCTGAGATCAATTTCTCAACCAGAGAAGAGGATAATTTAATCTAATAAATGATGTTCTACACATTATTTGATCAGCTCCAGCATGGGCAAATCATTTACAATGTTTTCTTAAATTGAAACTCTTTTGATAATCTTATTTAAAAAGTGCTTATACAGTTAAAATTGTAATTTGTCAAACTTTTTAAAAACATAAATACACTCCAAAAGTTTAGGCAGATATAATGGATATGATATTTGTATTAGGTCAAATTTGTAGAAAGGTTTAATAGTCCTGGGAAAACAAAAACTTTTTTTTTCCATATGAATCCTGAACTAACATATACCTCCTATATAACTGTGTTATGGTACCACATTCAGCTGTAATGTCAGCAGGAGCAATACTTTCTCCTCTGGTTATGAATATTTATTTTCTTTTTCATCAGCCCACTTTTAGGTTTTTCATTTTTCTAAAATGAATGTTGAAAACATTGCATCACAAAATCTGTTCTAGATGATGTAAAAGATTCTGATAATACACAGTGCCATATTATTTAAGAACTGAATCATTTTCTTTCTCACCTGTGAGATTCAAACCCCAAAGAATCAGAAGATTAATCCACTTTTTGTATACCAGATGTAGCCTCATAACATGTGGGATAAATCTTCTCTGCACCTGTAGTATAGTATTTTCGTTATGCTATAGTATAATATCTTGACTAACATCACAGCAGCTTTCTTATGACTTCAAAGAAATGAAAAACCATATTCAGAGGGAAAGAATTTTATTATTTATAATTCTTAGTATTGTATATATTAAATGCAATAAGTAATGAGTTTAATAGAATAAAATGTATCACCATATGTGAAAAGCATGTCTCATAACTCATGTACACTTGTAAGAATTGATAATGTTTGCAGTATTTGCAGGAACAAATCCACTCTGAAAATAATGTGGACGTATGTTTTAAATTGGGATTAAGTCAAGCATTTGGTTGAAGTTTTCTCTGTATTTCTGTCATCTCCCAATTTCTTCCAAAGAAAACAATTTGTATCTTTGAGAGAAAAAAAAATGCTAATTGAAACCATGCAATAAAAAGGTAATTTAGTAAAACTATTAGTTTTTGTTTTTTACTCTTAAGCCTATTATTTTTAAAAATTACTTTTGTATTAAAAAGGCTGTAAAACTATGCTTGGCGTCAGCACATTGAATATTCAGGTCTATTTTAATTTTCACTTTTCTTTGCATGAATAGTAAAATCTTTATAAATTAGAAACTAAAATTAATTGAACAAATTTCCATTGAATGTTGTTCTTTTTGTTTGCATTTTGGAAGAGCACAATGCAAATTTTTTTTCATAACAAATGACAGTGCTGAACATTGACCACACCTCCCTGAAATAATGTAGGACAGGAAAAATAGTGCTGATTGTAGGGGAGCAAATGTAAAGTAGCAGTTCATGAATGTACTATGTTTAAGTAATACAGCTATGATTCCTGGTACACATATCTAAATTTTATTTCCCTACAAAATACAGTATCCCTAAAGTCAATAGCTATCTCAGGCCATAAAGCGTTGGTATTTAGTTGGAATTGTCACTATATATATTAGGCTCCGCTCCACAGTGTGTGTGTTGCACTTCTGCTTACTCATTAACCAAAATATCAAACTGCAGAAATACAGACTGAAGCCAAAATATTAAAACTTGGGTGCCTGTAGTTCCGCATTAAAATAAGTGATCTTGACTTTCTGTGATGTTCAGCACAGAACTGCTCCCTCTGATATCATCTCACAGTATAATATCTCAGCAAACCAGGTCACTACATTAAGGTAGCTGAATAAGGATGGAGTTGTGTCTAACTTTAGGAAGCTAAATTTGAAAATTTTGACTTTTAAACTATCTGTAATAATTGATTTAACTATATTTTATTAAAACAGTCACTTAAGGAAATTATCACAGGTGTAATTTTATAATGAACATCTACAACCTAATTCAGCAAACCATTTAAGCCTATAAGCTTAGGAATTGTGCAGTTGAAAGTCAATGAAACTATTCACTTACTTCCAGCTAAGCACGTGGTTAGGTGCTCTGCTAAATCGAGGCCTAAATTCTTCATATCTCCTATTTTCTTGATTTTTTGGGCTCTGTTTTGGCTTTTTGATTTCTGTCACTGTTACTACTCCTGTGTATTTCACAGTGGGATCTGATGTGGCTCCTTTAACAGTCCCTATGGAATTTGGTTCAAGGGGGAAGGGAGGATGGGGACCAACTTACCTGAGAGGAATGAAAGGGGGTCTAGAAAGTGGCCAGGTCAGGTAAAGACACCAACCTACCATGTGCAGTGGGTAATGTACGTGCGCGCACCCCCCAACCCCCATGTATTCAGGAGGGAATTCTCTTTCCATCAGTCACTAATGTACAGCACCCACCCATGGGATCAGAGTTGCAGCTAGGTTTAATGGTCTGCTGTAGATTGTGTGTGTGTGTGCATGTGCGCACACATGTGCGCTGCAAGAAACCTTTTCTGTCACCACAAGCTTTGTCTAGGCGGGATGAATTATTTTTTTTTTCACCTTCCCAACAGCAGGTAGGAGACGTTGGTAAGGAGATTAGGTTGAGAAAATTATCACAATTTAGGAAGTAGCAAATGTGGTAGGTGTCCAGTGCAGGTACTTGTTGCAGAGGAGTTACTGTTCCCTGATAAACAGAAGTTGATTTGGGGGAAGCATCTTCTAAGAAACTGGGAAAAGGGAGGTTGGGACTTCTATAAGAATGTCTTTGACATCACAGAGATAATCCCCCTTTTTCCCCATCCCCCTCAACCTTCAGTGGGGAGTCCCAGGAACAGCTGGGAGGAACTTATTGGAAAGGGGGAGGGCTGACAGAAGCCCCCTAAACAGGTAGAAACAGTTTAAGAAAGAATGATCACCTGCATTGTACAATTTGTTATTGGTTATTCCCAAATATATTGAATGAATAAGTTTGTGGTTTAATTAAATCACAACCTTTACATCTTGTCCTTCTTTTGGCATCGCTGTATGGATCTAAATTAAGGAACACCCTTCTGCATTTGTGTGCTCAGATCTCTGCAGGGTGCTTTAAACACTGGGAGACAGTAAGGTATTTCTTTTCGTATTTAAGTACCATATGAATTTTACTGAAATATTTGCATGTTATTTAACAATAGTTTGAGGTGAGATACCTCAATGAGCCCATTCAAGTGCATGCCTAAAGTGGGGTTTCACTAGTTATTCCTAAATAGGTGTGCTGAGTTTTAAAAACATACCAGGCATTGAGCAACTACTGTTGACTGGATACTCAACTCTTCTGAAAATTAGATGTTATTTAGGCGTTTGAACGTGGGCTCAGGAGCCAATCTTTTGAAATTCCATGCCCTAAATTCCAGTGTGGGGTCCATGTGTAGAATTGGTTGCCATGGATGCTAACCTTGATAATGAAGCATATAATGTAAGTAAATGTTTTAGTTTCATTTATAAGGAGGGGTGACACTGAATTTTCTTCACTATAACTATCTGAAATTTCCCATTCATATAATATGTTATAGATAGAAAATAATCTCTGTATATTACTGTTTAAAGGATATTAATGATCTTTTATGAAACATACAGTTTGCAAACATCTGAAAACAGCAAGCAGCTGAAAACAGCCATAAATACAGCAAATAAGAAACAAAGTAAATGGTCTATGCAATTTCTTATGGTAGATCAATTGTTTTTCCCTATATTTTTCTTTTATGACCTAAAGGAATCTTTCAGGCTCAGTATTACACCCGACCACTTGCTTATGGACCGGAAAATGCTATATACATTTAAAGAAACTATTGCCTTGCTGAAAGAGCCTAATCTTTTAAATTTTAAATGCGAAATGTGTGAACTTGCCTCACACACATTACAGTAGACAGAAGTTTCCTGCTTTGTTCAAATCTACTCAGTTTTCTTGTATTAAATGCAAACCACAAGTCTTCAGATAATAGCACAAAGGGTAGCTTGAATTATGCATTCCTTTTTCTTTCCAAAACCTAGCACGCGCGCGCGTGCGCGCGCGCGCACACACACACACACACACACACACACACACACACACACACACACACAAGTCAATGCAGTATTGACGTAGGTTTTTTCACTTGCTATCCGTTATAAATGCTGGGATTACCTGCACGATTGTTTTCTCAGAAACACATAATGTAATCTCAAACCTAATACCCTGACAACCATGCACTAATTAAAACTGCAATTATATTTTTGCTCAAACAAAACGACTTAATAAACATTATCACAAACTGTTTACCCTTCCCCAAAACAATTTATGCTCACTAATACAATTTCCTATTAAAACTGCTGCCAGGTAAATTAAAAACTCTTGAAATAGTAAGTAAGTGGGAAATTAATTCAACAGTTTAATCTAGAGCTAATAACAGTTGCAAGCTCAGAAAAAGATTGCTACAGCGGGGAGTTAATTAACAGCTTATTCCCCATTTGATAAAAGTAATCCACTCTAATTCCAGTGTAATTTACCTCAATGTAATATAAAACCACAAGCTGCTTCTGGTGCTGGTAATTATTAGCCTTGTCCTGTGGCCACATTGTCAATGAAAGTCAGCAGTATCTTAATAATAAGAGGCTGTCTGCTAAATGCCCACAATTAAAGATGTAATATGAAATCTTCAAACGGGCACAACCCTGCATATTTCTATACAGGCAGGGGTTGCAATTTAGATGGAAAAAAGCACCTTTAATTGCTGCACCTAGTTCTGTTAACCAGGTGTGCACTTTGTAAAGACAGGTGGTTCTATTACTGTAAAAAAAACAAGGAGTCGTGTGGCACTTAAAGACTAACAGATTTATTTTTTGCATGACCTTTTATGGGAGAAAAATCCCACTTCATCTCCCATGAAAGCTCATGTGAAAAATAAATCTGTTAGTCTTTAAGTGCCACATGACTCCTTGGTTTTTTTCTATTACTGTAACCTGCTCTAGTAAAGGAGCAGAGGAGATGGTGCAGAGGTTACAAAGGGGAGACGTATATGTTGTGATGGTGACCGCTGGAGCTACTACGGCAGTGTAGCATGGAAGAAACTGTTTTCTTCATGATGCAAATAAAGCACAAAGCTTAGCTCTCTTGATCTGAAACATCATGTATGTTGTTTAAACAAAAGGACAGGGACTGTTCAGCTGATGCAATTATCATTAGTAGGATGGGGCCCTTGTCCTCAGCAATGAAAGGAGCACACAGAAATATCTTCTTTTATAATTTTGCTTTGTTGGGGTGTAGTCAAGGCCACCCTCCACGGCCCCGCCTCTGTGCCTTCTGGCCTTGTTGGGGTTGGGGCGAAGCATGAGAGCGGCACCCTGGCGATCCACCCCAGCACGAGAAGGCAAACACTCAGTGCCAGCAGATCGGGGCCTTCAACCCCAGCAAGGGGTAAGGCATGCACATAGTCAATAGTCCGGGGCCTTCAACCCTGGCAAGGGGTAAGGCAAGCACACAGTCAGTAGTTTGGGGCCTTCAACCCCTGGCAAGGGGTAAGGCACGCACACCGAGTTAATAGTTCAGGCCTTCAACCCCAGCAAGGGTTAAGGCACGCACACAGTCAATAGTTCAGGGCTTTCACCCACAGCAAGAAGTAATACTCAGAGTCAGTAGCTCAGGCCTTCAACCCCGGCAAGGGGTAAGGCAAACACCCACTAGCCCGGATAGCAGTAGGGGAGGGAAGGGGAACGCAGGCCCACCCACTCCACTGTGTTCCAGCCCAGGGCCCTACTAGTGGCACATACAGGGTGCCCCTATGTCAGCGGGGCTCCTGCTGAAGCATGCTGACTCACCAAACTGCTCCTGGGCTACTTCCTTCCCGCTTCTTCCCACGATACCTGGGGTATGTAGTCCTTGCTGTCCTCCGGGTAGGTTCCCCAGGGCATCCCAGTCTAGCCCTCCCTATCCTCGGGTGATAATACAGGCAATTCAGCCTCCTCTGCCAGTGGCAGTTCTTCCAGATCACACGGATCCGGGGGTAGCCGGCTCACTGCCGTCCCCAGCAGAGGGAAGCTCATCAAGGTCCTCATAGGTGTCTGGCTGATCCCCAGGCTCTCCACTGAGGGAAGCTTATCCAGGTCTTCCCCTGGGGGAGTTTTCTCCAGGGGCGCAGCCAGCCAGGGTTCTTCCCCTTGGCTCTCGCAGCGTGGAGGATCTCGCTGTCAGTTGGGCCTCTCTGCCTCTTGGGGAGGGCGCTCAGTTACCTCTTGGCCCATGGGTAACTGTTCCCCTCTACTACATGGGGTTAAAACAAAGAACCAAAAATATTTGTTTCTATTTCTTTTAACACTGGGCTTTTTGTGGTCCCAGAACTGTAAATGTTTGGGGTTTTGCTTTTGGGTAATCACATCAGTCTCAGAATAGGTAGTTGTCTTTCATTCATTCTTCTCATGAGCTTTCGTGGGAGAAAATCCCACTTCCTCAGATGCTTTGAAGATGGGTGAACTTACAGAAAGGAATGAAAATAAGTGCAAGGGGGTGTAAAACATAGGATCAGGTCATACAGTAACAGCAAATCAGAGCAGTTGTTAGGTTCAAACGATGGGAAGCCTAAAGTCAAATTCTTCTTCGAGTGCTGCTCCTGTCCATTCCGTTCTAGGTGTCTGCACGCCCCGTGCACGGCACGCTGGAAATTTTTTCCCCTAGAGTACCCGTAGGGTCGGCTGTAGCGCCCCCTGGATTGGCGCCGTCGCCGCTCCCTGTATAGTCTCCAGCCGACCCGTCCCCCTTCAGTTCCTTCTTACCGCCCTGCCGGTCACTGGAACATTCCCTGGCTTCGAGCGATTCGCACGTGGCCACTTGTTCAGAGTACCCGAAATTCGTTCTTGTTGTTTTTGTTGTTTTCTTGTTATTGTAGTTAGTTATTTAGTTAGTTAGTTAGAGCCCGCCCCGTGGCCGGGCTATGCCAGGCTTTAAGACCTGTGAGCAGTGCAAGAAGCCCATGCTGGTAGACGACCCGCACAGTAACTGTTTGCTGTGCTTGGGCGAGGCTCACCTCGCCAAAAAGTGCAAAATTTGCAAGAGCTTCAAGCCATGAACTCAGAAGGATAGAGTTCAGCGCCTGAAACTCCACCTGATGGAAGAGGCTCTTCGTCCGGTGCCCGGCGACTCGGGATCTAGCACGGCACCGTCGGTGCGGAGCGCTCTGGCGTCATCGGCACCGTCATTGGCACCGAAGCCGAAGACACTTAAGGAACCCCGGCGCCGGTCGTCGTCCCCGGTACCGCCCAAGAAGAAGAAGCGGGTTGAGAGAGGGCGCTCCCCACACCGAGAGGCACGGGACACTGGTCAGAGCCGTGTTGGCCGACCCATTTCCCTGTCCCCGGCTTCAGTACAGGACCGCACCGAGAGGCTCCCTAGCCCGGGATCCGCTTCATCTACCAGAGACATTCTGGAAGAGGAGTTGGTCCTACCGACCACGCCTGAGGCATTTGCGGTGGCTCAAGAACTGTCAAGCCACTCAGTGCTGAGGTCACGGGCTGCGGCCCTGGTACCAGGGCCGGTTCCGTCCTGGGGGAAACAGACCCCCCCCTCACGACTGGTTGGAGGCGGAGTCAGGTACCGTCTCAACAGCAACGGCACCGTTTGCCAGTACCGCCCGTAGTGGTAGCAGCGGCTAGGGCTCCCCGGTTCCGCTCCCCGGCTTCTCCCCGGCACTGTGCGTCACCGTTCCGCCGGCACCGTGACGACCGAGGAGAAGAAGGTCGGCGACGTTCCCCGGTGCAGTTCTCGTTGGCGCTGCTGTGGTCCCCTTGGTCCAGCCCGTCATCGAGCTCAATGGAGGAGCCGGCACCGTGTCGCTCGCATAAGGATGCGAGTTCACAACCACAGCAGGCCCCAGCGGTACCGCCATTTCACCCCCAGTGGTCGGGGTGGCAGCCGGGGATGCAGTGGCCATTTTGGACCCCTTGGGCCTTCCACCAGGGACCAGACTTTGGCTCCGGGCGCCACATACCGGGTTCAGGCGCCAGGCCTCCTCCGTCGGCTGCGCTTGGTGCTCCCCCTGGTACCGGGGAGATGTCAGAGGTGGAGTCGTTGAGGGACGATCAGGACCAAGCCAGCATGGCTAGTGGAGGCCTCAGCACACGATCCAGGGCACTGTCGGGGGGTCTGGATCTTGAGGAGTCTTCCTCTTCGCCTCCGGATGAGGCGGTGGCAGGGGCCAAGCTGGCGGCTATTCCGGACGATGCTAGGGCTCATCAGGAGCTTCTCCATCGAGTAGCCACCAGACTGAACATCCAAGCCGAGGAGATCGCAGATGACGCCGATCCAAGGGTGGATATCCTGCTCCCAGAGGGCCCGGGTCGTGTGGCTCTACCCTTTATTAAAACTGTGCAGAACACGACCAAGGCTCTGTGGCACACCCCCGCTTTGATTCCGCCTACGGCCAAACGAGTGGAAAGTAAGTACTTTGTGCCCTCTAAGGGCTACGAGCATTTTTATTTGCACCCCGCCCCCAGTTCGTTGGTGGTAGCTGCGGCGAATGAGCGGGAGAGGCAAGTTCGCCCGGGTTCGACCCCCAAATCCAAAGACGCAAAAAAGCTGGACTTGTTTGGCCGTAAAGTCTATTCCACCGGGGGGGTTGCAGCTGAGAATAGCCAATCAGCAGGCTATCCTCAGCCGATATATGTTTAATGCCTGGTCTGCCCTGGAGCGTTTTAGTGACTTGATGGAGCAGGACTCCAAAACAGCTTTGTTGGCATCCATTAATGAGGGCAAGGTTGTGTCCAAGGCACTGTTACAATCAGCCGTAGACGCAGCCGACGCGGCGGCACGCTCCATGGCCTCTGGGGTTACTATGTGGCGCAGCTCATGGCTGCAAGCGTCGGGGCTGCCCCAGGAGGTACAGGCCACAATACAGGACTTGCCATTCGAAGGCCCAGAGCTGTTCTTGTCGCAGACAGACGCCCGTCTTCAGACTTTGAAGGACTCTAGGGCACTAGTTAAATCTTTGGGACTCCATACACCAGCAAGCCAAAGAAAACAATTTAAACTGCCCCCTACCCCCTCACGGCCTTACCCCCGCCGTCAGGACGATGACAGGAGGAGGGGCAGGGGGTCCCGGAGGCCCACAGGGCGTCAGCCTAGCGGACAAGGGGCTGCGCGTCAATTGACTGGCCAGAAAAAGGCCTTTTGAGGGTTGGCACGAGGGCGACTTACCAAAGGCCATGGATCCAGAGTCTCCCGTGTTCGGCAACAGACTGTCCCGTTATGCGCTAGAATGGCGCAAGATTACAAAAGACCGCTGGGTTCTCAAAACAATTCAGGAGGGCTATTCCCTCCAATTTTCTTCGTTACCACCGCAGGCCCCCCCTACGCTGCGTGGTTCCCTGCGGGATCAGGCCCACCAGCAAGCTCTATGGGAGGAGGTGCAGGCACTGCTTCAGAAAGGGGCAGTGGAAGAGGTGCCACAGGGGCAAAGGGTTTTATTCCTGTTATTTTCTTATCCCCAAGGCGAAAGGGGGCCTGCGGCCAATTTTAGATTTCAGGTGCCTCAACCGCTTCCTTCGAAAAATTCGGTTCCGGATGGTGTCCCTCGCCTCAATTGTTCCGTCTCTGGATCCGGGCGACTGGTACGCCGCCCTCGATTTACAAGATGTGTACTTCCATATAGCGATCAGCCCAAGGCACAGGAGAATTTTACACTTCATCGTCGGGCAGAAGCACCTGCAATTCACAGTGCTCCCATTCGGCCTCTCCGCAGCTCCGCGGCTATTCACAAAGTGTCTGGCGGTGGTAGCAGCGTATCTCAGGAAGCAGGGGGTTACCCTCTTTCCATATTTGGACGACCGGCTGATCGTAGGCAAGTCAGGTCAGGAGGTATTTTCTCACCTGAGGTTAACGCAGTCCGTGTTCGATCGCTTGGGCCTGCTGATAAATGCTCAGAAGTCGGTACTTGTTCCCGCACAAAGGATAGAATTTATAGGGGTGGTCCTTGACTCGATGTCCGCAAGGGCAAGCCTCCCTACTACCCGTTTCCAAACCATCAAGCGGACTGTGGATTCCTTCACAAGGTTCCCCCCGGTGTCGGCACGAGAATGCCTCCGCCTGCTGGGACTCATTGCAGCTTGCACCTTTGTGGTTCCCCTTGCTCGCCTACGGATGAGACCGCTCCAGCTGTGGCTGGCACGGGTATTCCACCCGGTGAGAGACAGCTTGGACGCTATGGTCACTGTGCCATCATCGGTACTGGAGACCCTTCGTTGGTGGAACTCCGAGACCAACCTGTGCTCAAGGGTTCCGTTCCATCTCCCCCAGCCATCGCTTCACTTGATGACGGATGCCTCAGATGTTGGCTGGGGTGCGCATCTCGGTGGTCTCAGAACACAAGGCCTGTGGAGGGAGGCGGACTCCCAGTTGCACATCAACATAAAGGAGCTCAGGGCAGTGCGGTTGGCGTGCAAAGTGTTCCAAGAGCATCTTCGGGGCCGGACAGTATCTGTTCGTACCGACAACACCACCGCAATGTTTTACATCAACAAGTAGGGTGGCACACACTTGTGTCCCCTTTGCCAGGAAGCCATGAGTTCTGCATTCGCCACAAGATCGGCCCAGTGGCATCGTATATACCGGGCCTTCGGAACTTCTTGGTGGACGAGCTCAGCCGGAAGTTCATGACCCACAAGTGGTCTCTCCACCCGGAAGTGGCGGAGTCACTCTTCCGGAGGTGGGGTTATCACCGTCTGGACCTGTTTGCCTCCGAGCTCAATACGAAATGCCAAGCCTTCTGCTCCTTCCGGGGGCACAGCTCTGGGTCGACGGCGGATGCTTTCAAGATTCACTGGGGGCAGAAAGGTCTACTGTATGCGTTTCCTTCAACACCGCTAGTGCCCAGAGTGTTGTGGAAAATAAAGGAGGAGCAGGCGCAGGTCATTCTGATTGCCCTGGCGTGGCCGAGACAACATTGGTTTTCGGCACTAATGCGGTGCTCCAGGCATCCTCCTGTCCGGTTGCCCCTCAGACCGGACCTGTTGACCCAGGACAGAGGGCGACTCCTCCACCCCAACCTGGAAGCCTTGCACCTCCATGCGTGGTGCCTTCATGGTTGACGCACAGCGAGCAGTTGTGCTCCTCCCCGGTGAGGGAGGTGTTGTGTGGCAGCAGAAAACCCTCCACAAGGACTACGTATGTAGCTAAGTGGCGCAGATTTGCATAGTGGGCTGGGGTCAATGGGGAGGACCCAACGTTGGTCTCCACTCACCGCATACTGGACTATTTGTGGCACCTGAAGTCGAGTGGGCTGTCATTGTCATCCCTGAAGGTCCACCTAGCGGCAATCGCGGCTTTCCGCAGCAATTCCGAGCATAGCTCACTTTTCTCTGTCCCCATGGTGAAAAGATTCCTGATAGGCCTCTCGAAACTGTACCCGGCAGTGAAACCGCCTACGATCCAGTGGGACTTAAACGTGGTCCTGTCACGACTCACCAGACCCCCCCTTTGAGCCATTGGCGACGTGTTCACTGCTATACCTGTCATGGAAGGTCGCGTTCCTGGTGGCTATCACGTCAGCCCGGAGAGTGTTGGAACTGCATTCCTTGGTGGCAGAGCCACCATATACTCTGTTTTTTAAGGACAGGGTGCAGCTGCGTCCACATCCATCCTTCAGGCCCAAGGTGGTGTCACACTTCCATGTGAACCAGGACATTTGCTTGCCTGTCTTCTGTCCAAAGCCCCATGCGTCAGAAGAGGAGCGGTGTCTCCACTCCCTGGACGTGCGCAGAGCACTGGCCTTCTATATAGAAAGGACAAAGCCATTTCGCAAGACCCCCCAGCTAATCGTGGCAGTGGCAAATACCAAGAGAGGCCAACCGGTGTCTACACAGAGGATCGCTTCCTGGATCACAGCTTGCATTAAGGAGTGTTACAAGCTGGGAGGTAGACACCTCCCAAGGGCGACGGCCCATTCAATGAGAGCCCAAGCGGCTTCAACAGCACTCCTAGTGGGAGTCCCGGTCGTAAACATATGCAAGGCGGCTACGTGGTCCTCCCCGCATACCTTTGCACAGCATTATGCCATCACACAGCAAGCGCAGCAGGATGCGGCAGTGGGAAGGGCAGTGCTACAATCTGTCTGTCTGTGATGTCTCCCACCTCCAAGGTAAGGCTAGTGACTCACCTAGAACGGAATGGACAGGAGCAGCACTCGAAGAAGAAGAGATTTCTTACCTGTAACTGGTGTTCTTCGAGAGGTGTGCTCCTGGCCATTCCAGTCCCTCCCACCTCCCCTCAGACAGTCCGGGTAGAAGGAACTGAAGGGGGACGGGTCGGCTGGAGACTATATAGGGAGCGGTGACAGCGCCACTCCAGGGGGCGCTACAGCCAACCCTACGGGTACTCTAGGAGAAAAAATTTCCGGCGTGCCATGCACGGGGTGTGCAGACACCTAGAACGGAATGGCTAGGAGCACACCTCTCGAAGAACACCAGTTACAGGTAAGTAACCTCTTCTTACCTTTTGTAATGGGAAAAGAACCATAGTCTTGATTAAGTCCTGCTTTCACAGAATTTAGCTTGCATATTAATTCAGGTTCAGCTGTTTCTCTTTGAAGACTTGATGTCCCAGCCACATCCCTGATGACAGTCGTTAACAAATCATTCATTGAGTGATGAGAAAGATGGAAGTGCTCAGCAACTGGTTTCTTTGTTCTGTGATTTGTGATATCAGCTCTGTGTTCATTCATCCTTTTACGCAGCGATCGTCCTGTTTGTCCAATATATAAGGTGTTGGGGTATTTCTTGCACATGATGGCATAGACCACATTAGTAGATGAGCAGGTAAATGAGCCTTTGATGGAGTAGCAGGCTTGATTAGGGCCTATGGATGGTATCTATTGTGCAGATACGTGGGCAGACTTGGCAGCGTGGTTTGTTGCAGGGGTGTGTGCTTGCTTCAATGCTTCTGTTTTTAAATCTGTAGTTGCTGGTGAGTATCTGTTTAAGATTGGGTGGCTGCCTATAAGCAAGAAGAGGTCTATCTCCCAAGGCTTGAGAGAGAGAGGGATCATCTTTTAGAATAGGTTGTAGGTCCCTAATGATCTGTTGCAGAGCTCTGACTTGAGGGTTGTATGTGGTGACTAGTGGTGTTCTGTTGCATTCCTTCTTGAGCCTCTCCTGTAGTAGATGACTTTGGGGAACCTGTCTAGCTCTGTCAGTTTGTTTTCTTACTTCCCCGGGTGGGTACTGTAGTTTCAAGAATGCTTGATAGAGATCCTCAAGATGTCTGTCTCTGTCTGAGGGATCAGAGCAGATGTGGTTATATCTTAGGGCTTGGCTGTAGACAATGGATCATGTGGTATGTTTAGGATGGAAGCTCGAAGGATGTAGGTAACTATACCAATCAGTAGGTTTTCGGTATAGGGTGGTGGTGATGCGTCTATCCCTGATTTGTACTGTAGCATCCAGAAAGTGGATCTCCTGTGTAGAGTGTTCCAGGCTCAATTTGATGATGGCATGGAAATTATTGAAGTCTCTGTGAAAATCTTCAAGAGCATCCCTGCCATGTGTCCAGATGATGAAGATGTCATCAATATAGCATAGGTAAAGAAGAGGTGTTTTGGGGTGAGACTTGAGGAAACATTGTCCTAAGTGGCCCATAAAGATGTTGGCATATTGTGGGGCCATGCGGGTGCCCATAGCAGTGCCACTGATTTGGAGATATAAGTGATCCTCAAATCTGAAGTGGTTGTAGGTGAGCACAAAGTCACAAAGTTCAGTCACAAGCTGTGCTGTGGAATCATCGGGATGGTTCTTCTAATAGCTTGTAATCCATCCTTGTGTGGGATGTTGGTGTAAAGAGCTTCTACATCCATAGTGGCCAGAATGGTGTTTTCTGGAATTTCTCCAGTGGACTTTCTTCAGGAAGTCCGTGGTGTCTTGAAGATAGCTGGAGATGTTGATAACATAGGGTCTGAGGAGGGAGTCCACATAGCTAGATAGGCCGGCAGTAAGAGTGCCAATGCCTGAGATGATGGGGCATCCAGGGTTTCCTTTTTTATGGATTTTAGGTAATAGAACATCCCTGGCCGTGGTTCTGGTGGTGTTTCTGTCTCTATATGTTCCTGTGCTGTTTTAGGGAGTTTCTTGAGTAGGTGCTGTAATTCCTTTTGGTATTCCTCAGTGGTGTCAGAGGAGAGTGGTCTGCAGAATGTTGTGTTGGAGAATTGTTTATAAGCGTCCTGGTCATAATCCAATTTATTCATGATGACAACTGCACCTCCTTTGTCAGCCTCCTTAATGATAATGTCAGAGTTGTTTTTTAGGCTGTGGATGGCATTGCATTCTGCAGGGGTGAGATTATGATGTAAAGGATGTTGGATGTCCACATTTTCAGCCTTGGCACGGTGGTGGAAACAATCAATGGAGAAGTCAAGTCTCCTGTTTCGACCCTCTGGAGGAGTCCATGAAGAGTATTTCTTCTTGTAGTGTTTGGAGGAAGGTATCTGTGTGTCAATGTGTTGATCTGTGGTGTTATGGAAATATTCTTTGAGTCTTAGATGATGAAAGTAGGCATCTAGGTCACCGCAGAATTTTATCTTGTGCGTGGCAGTTGTGGGGCAGAAGGAAAGTCCCCGAGATAGCACTGCCTGGAGTAAGTGTGTAGCTTGAAAGATTAACAATGTTGCTGGCTGGGTTGTAGGTGTCACTCTTGTTTTCTGTAATGGTGTATAGTAGTCTATACAGTGTGGTATCTTTTTTCTTCTGTAGGAAAGCAAAGTGCGTGTCGTAGATGGATTTTCTCTTTGTTGTGAAGTCCAGCCATGTAGAAGAATACGTTGTGGGTTGATTTTCTAAGAAGAAATCTAGTTTTGAGAGTTCATTTTTAATTTTCCTCTGTTTGCTGTACAGGATACTGATCAGGTGGTTTCTGAGTTTCTGTGAGAGCATATGGCATAATCTCTCACTGTAGTCTATGTAATATGTTGATTGTAAAGGATTTTTTTACCTTCAGTCCATTAGGTATAATGTCCAGTTGTTTGCCTTTAGAAAGGAAGATGATGCCTGTCTGAGTCTGAGCGAGTTGTTTCTGTAAGTTGATGGATTTCCACTTCAAATGGCTGTATTTAGTGCCTTGCATCTTGTCAGTTTCCAAAGGGATAGCCGTGTTAGTCTAGTCCAGCAAAAAAAAAAAAAAAAACAGCAAGGAGTCGTGTGGCACTTTGAGACTAACAGATTTATTTTTCGCATGAGCTTTCGTGGGAGAAAATCCCACTTCCTCCGATGCTTCGAAGATGGGTGAACTTACAGAAAGGAAGGAAAATAAATGCAAGGGGATCCAAAACGAACAAAGAAACCAGTTGCTGAGCACTTCCATCTTTCTCATCACTCAATGAATGATTTGTTAATGACTGTCGTCAGGGATGTGGCTGAGACATCAAGACTTCAAAGAGAAACAGCTGAACTCGAATTAATATGCAAGCTAAATTCTGTGAAAGCAGGACTTAATCAAGACTATGGGTTCTTTTCCCATTACAAAAGGTAATTTGACTTCAGGCTTCCCATGGTTTGAACCTAACAACTGCTCTGATTTGCTGTTACTGTATGACCTGATCCTATATTTTACACCCCCTTGCATTTATTTTCATTCCTTTCTGTAAGTTCACCGATCTTCAAAGCATCTGAGGAAGTGGGATTTTCTCCACGAAAGCTCATGCGAAAAATAAATCTGTTAGTCTCAAAGTGCCACACGACTCCTTGTTGTTTTTTTGCTGGACTAGACTAACACGGCTGTCCCTTTGGAAATTTTCATTCATTCAAAATACTTTCACATTTTCTTTTTGGAATATGAATAGCTGTCGGTTACTCCTCATCCTTCTTGAATTATGTGTCCTGAGCACTTTTTCCACAGGGAATTGTCATAGTATAGATAATTGGGTCTACTATCATCATAGATTTCATGAAAGTTCATAAAAGTAATTTAAAAGGGCATTTTATCTAAAGTACCATATAAATAACAATTGTGGAAGTAAATAATGTACGGTATTATCCTACACCATTAGATATTAACAAGGGTTAAGTTTTTATTTCCCACTATTACTATAACATTTGTTTGCACCATGAATCTACTTGAGTAGGCTTCTTCTTGTCCTTGAATGAATTTCTCAGAAATAAGACGTCTGTTGGGACATGCTCTATCAGAGAACAAAATTACCCGAGCTCAGGTGAGGTCTGAATTATACTTTTTTTTAAAATTATTTTTCTAGACACCGAAAGGATGAGCACTTTAATGGACAGAAGAGGAGAATATAAAAATTAAAGTAAAGGAAATGTCTAATACAGTCTTCATATTTCACTGTAAGGGTGTTAGAGGTGATGATTCAGTCAAGCATCTGACTGTTATTAAAACCATTTCTTCTTTCTCAGTTCTTTTCCGTACATTCATAATTATTTTTGGAAAGAGGTGGTTCAGTGTAGAGGCATCTGAGCATTTAGGCCTAAATTATGTAGCTTCAAGTTTGTTAATATTAGGGTGCTTTTTCCAGAATCTCAGACATATCTCTTCTATATTGAAAACATTTTTTCAGTGTTGCAGCTGAAAGGTTTGTATAACTTATTTCAATGTTTATTTCAGGGGTGGTCCAGTAATAAAGTGGAAATGACACATGTTGATATATAGAAGATCTGCATTTGGGTTTTACAGTCATGGGGTGACAAGTTTCTTGATTCAAACTCTACTGATCCTTTAAGATGATGTTAAAAATGTGGCTGATAAACACCAGCAGCATCTATGCCAAAACCACCGTAGATGAAGAAAGGCTGCAATAGGCATGGGAGTAATGAGATACATTTAAGAGTTCCAAGGGGCTCGAACAATTTATAAAAGTTCCTTCTCCTTGGTACCTCAAACCACCACAGGCATAATATACCCATTTCAGTGTTTGTGCTACTTTCTTCATCATAAACCCACTTTTAAAAGTTATATTTAATTCATGTTTTCCAGATCCAGACAGAATGTCAAAGTTCATTCTTTGAAAATTTAATTTAGTGCATTCCGTAGGAGTGATAATGAATTGCCATACTTAGATGTTTCCTGTACTCCAGAAAAAGAAAGGATAGATTTTAAAACTCCTCACTAACCTAATGAATTCTTGGTGTCCAAGGTGTCTATTCCAGTCTTTTTCAGCCAAATGAGGAGGATTAAAGGTATTTAACCAACACAAATTAGGGAGAGGGAATTTATTTTAGTTTAATATATGCATCAAATTATCATGTTACTTGTACTTTTTCTAGTAGAGTCTCTCATCTTTACTTTTAATAATGCATGTTTGCATCTCCACTGCAACCTACACCATTCTCTTCCCTATATTCAGAATTGGTGAAAATCTGTCTCAAGTGATGGTAAACTTTAAACTTTACTGATGAGAAGAAAATCTGAGAGTGATTTTTCTTCATTTACAAATTTTCAGCCAAATAAATAACTTGAATTTTTTTAAGGGCTTGTCTTTGTTGTAGTGTTTGCTTAAGGTATAACTTGAGAGTTGTCCTTAACCCCCACATGTAAATCTCTGCTGCATTTTAACCACAAGCTAGATCAGTGGTTTTCAAGCTTTATTCCTCTGGACCCAGTTGAAAAAAATCATATTTCCGTGACCCAACAATTACATCTTTGAACAATGCATTATAGTATTTTGGCGACGGCAGCAGGGGGAACCACAACCCAGTGCCTGAAGGTCTGTACCCACTGCTGGGTCCTGACCCATGGTTTGAAAACCACTGAGCTAGATGGCCTGGCAAGGGGTCTGGGTTGAAACTTGAGTGCTACAACACTCAACTGCAGTGGGGATGTAGCTGCAGTGAATGAATCTGAGGTAATGTCAGGCCCTGCCTTCCACTGGTCAGGCATAGTGATTGGAGCAGAGATTGAAGCCACATGGACTGGGCCAAGAAAGGTGCTGGAATTCAGAGCCAAGGACCAGTTGTGGTCAGGACTGGGATCAGTCTGTAAACATGTCAGAAGCAATACCATGGTCCTGGTGGAAGTCAGGGGTCAAATTCAGGTGGTCAGAGTCCAGGGACAATCTAAATCAATACTATAGTTAGAGTCCAGAAACAGGCCAAAGACTGAAGCCAGGTAGTCACAGTTCAAACATCCCAAGAGGATCTGGAAGTGAGGGCAAAGCTGGAACTGGTCAGCAACAGGGTCAGAGTATGGAAAGGACAAGGCTGGAACAGGGCTTGGAGTCTCAAGAGTCTGTAACGCTGGGAGACAGCAAGTGGATTCCTGGCTGTGTAGTGAGCTGACTGATCTGCAGCTCTGTTTGTGGAGCTGGGGAAATACCTGAAACTGGGGGGGTCAATTGATCTAGCTTGACTTAGGGATAGGCTGCTGCCACATGCTCAAGGGCTGCGTAACTGCAGGCTCTGGTCCCAGAAAGGTAAGTCAATGGCGGTGTTTACACTAGAGGGCTCAGGTAAGTCGGCTTAGAGAGGCTGCATTTGTTTAAGCCATCTTTATAAAGTCGACTTAAATGGATCTCTTGCCTTAAGTCAGCTTTATTAAGTTGACTTAATAAAGTTGACTTAACCCTTAAAGTTGACCTTAGAGTTATTACGTTGACTTAAGCAAGTACTTAAGTCGACTTAATGAACTCGAAATGTGGTACTGGAGTTGCTTAAGTCAACTTAAGCCTGGTTAAGTCAACTTAAGCCTCCAGTGTAGACATAGCCAATGTGAGTGTCTTGTTGCTGCATGTGCCTGCACTTCTCTTGAGGACCACCTGAGTGAACAGCCCTGGTTTGTCTGTGGGTTTGCCTGACACCTCGGACAACTGTCTGCTAAGCCAATCACTCTCCCCAGCTTGAATGCTGTTTCACAGTGTAGTTGCTCTCATGTGAGGTAGGCAGGCTCCTGTGGATTAACTCAAGTGTAGTACATAGACCTGACTATTGCAGTGAAGGCAAGTCCTAAATTACAAAGATTAAAAAAAAAAACTACTAGTCATTTTCAAATGCGGTTCTGAGGGGTTTATAATAGTCCAAACAGTTTTTTTGATTTAGATAGCATTTGACAGATCCATAGTCTAGATTTGCTGTTTAATCACTTTTGACATTTGGGTAATAAAAAGTTTAAGTAATATGTGAAAAGTGACACCTTGGCATGTGCAGTGTCTATTTCTAAAACAAATCATTGAAGGTTTTATTACCTAAGAAATGTATTTGTAATTAATATATACTTCCACAAGAATGTACATATGCAAATATATTTTGAAATATATACAATATGTAAATAAGTCATATTATACATATAAACGGATAGGGCACAATCCTAATGCAGAAACTCAACCCCCCCTCCAGCCCTCTGCTGTGCATTTGTATGGAAAGGTGACAATTCCTGTGGATCTGGGCTTGTGTGGTAGGATGGGGTCTAGAGGAGTGCCAATTTCATGGAATGTTTCACTTTTCCCTTCAACACTGCAGAAGACCCTGTGAGAGTTTGAGATCTGTGAGTTGAGGAGGGCGAGCCTAGCTACTGACAAATTCTTGTCTCTCCAAAAAAAGCATGGCAGAAACTCACAAATTAACTACAGGCTGTGTCCCATGAAGAGGATTCCAGGGCAGCAATGGCTTGGGGGAAACCATAGCAGAATGGTTTCTATAGGAATTTTGTTTTTCAGAGCCTTGGCGCAAGTTAGATTTTCTTCCTTCTCTGGGTAGATCATAGAACACCTGGCCTGTCCAATGGATCCTATACCTTCAGCAGTAAAGTATAAATAAACTCTGTAATTCTCATACAGTGGTTTTCCTTACATGACATGGCCATACTGAGTCAGACCAATGGTCCATCTACCCTGATATCCTGTCTTCTTACAGTGGCCATTGTCAAGCTCGTCAGAGGGAATGAACAGAACAGGTTATCATCAAGTGATCCATCCTGTTTCTCATTTCCAGCTTCTGGCAAACAGAAGGCCCTGCCCATCCTGGCTAATATCCTCCATCCCCTTAACTCTTTCCCATTTTGTCTTCTATTTTTCTTCAGTGGGCCCTCAGTTTGCATTGTCTTTAGCCATGTTAACCTCCTGTTGACTTAAGTGGGAATTCTGCTTCATTAAGGACTCAGTAAAAAGTGTGTAAGGATTTGAGCATGTGACCCATTACATATATACAGCACAACAATCTTATTTGTAATTGTGTTATGTTTGTTGAGACATGCGTATATCCTTGTGGGATAAATTCTGCTTAGTTTTTCCATGGTTGTGTAGCTTTCAAAAGGATTAGGTAGCTTCCTTTTACTACTGGAGCAGCTCCTACAGGAGTCAGGGAAAACTGCAGTCTCTGTGCTCAAGAAACTACAGGGACTGCTCCCTAGCTGCTTTCCTGAAGATACATGGCACTTTGAGTGCTGGAGGCAGGAAGCAGGCACCATCCTTTTAGGTGTCAGACAACTGAGGAGCATAATCTGCACTCTGACAAAGGGCTTTAGCAGTGCACACACACTCTGCTGTGTACCTACATTGCCTCTGTATTCCCCTTTCACTGCTTCCCAGTGGGTTTTCTGTGGCTGGGTGGCTCTGCTGTGCCTAAGTGGTGCAATCTAGTCATACAGTATGGCTAGTAATAGATACCACAAATTAACATAGACACACACTGTAATTTCATTTTGTATTCATAGATAGGATCAAACGCAAAATAAAATTAAAAAAACAAAAGACACAACAAGTTTATATACATGAACTATAAATAGGAAAACATCCATAAAAGGAATTGTCAACATTTTACTTTCAGTCAGTCTCAAGGTGATTTTAAATAAACAGAAGGACACAACTCAATTTCCATATAATGCATGGTTAAACCTGTTAAACTTGTTAATCAACACTTTTAAATGTGAAAAACTGCAGCCATTAGGGATTCCACAACTATTATAACCAAATATTCATGGTACACATAATTGACAGAGCATCATACACTTTCCATAGAATATAAACATGTTACCAAAGGGCATATACAACAAAAAATATAGCTCATAATAGAAACTTTTGGATTTGTATTTTTAAAACAAAAACAAAAAACCCCCAGTATTCCATCAAATGTGTATAGACACATTAAATGCTTGTTTTCAGATTCCCCACTCTGCTCGATTTGAAGCAGAGACTGCAATACTGGTCCCTTGTCTGTAAGATGCCCTAAACAGCCAGGCATTGGGTATTCTGAAGCAGGTTCCTTACAGTCTCTCATGTTATGAATAATTAAATTGAGAGATTGACTGTGTAGCCCAGTGTTCAAAGTATACTTTGGGATGTAGGCAAACCAAGTTCAAGTCCATTTGCTAGTGAATATTTAATTATTTATACAAAGTGAAAAAGTTTCAGCACGAGAGATTGAAAGACACACCTCAGATTTCCCCATAGCTTGGAAGTCATGGCATTCACTTGGGATATGGAGGACCCAAATTCAAGTCCCTGTTCCAAATCAGTTAGGCTTGAAAACAGGTCTCCTACCTCCCATCTGAGCGCCCTAACTTCTGGTCTATTGACTGTAATAGGATGGGGTCTGTCTCTTTTGTCAAGAGGAAAGAGTGTTCTGACTTAGTCACTTAACTCCAGGAGAGAGAGAGTTTGCAGCCATGAAATTTCTACTAGAGAGAAACACCTATTTGCCAAGTTGGAAGGTTCCCTTTGGCAGGCCAAGATTTAGATACACCTTTCTTTCAGTATTTCCTAGCAGCTAGTTTAGATGCTTTCCTACTCAGCCTAGTGGCTTTTAAAATTCCCTGTTTTGGTACCTGACAGTCCACATGCATTATGTGACAAACCTGTACACCTAACTCAGGGTCAAGGAGTCCACTGTGTATACGTTGTTGCAGACTCTGTGCATGCATGCATGTGTGGTGAATGATCTACATTAATTACTTCAACATAACTTATTTTTGTTGGAAATAGTTTCCTTTTATCATATTACTTTAATAAGTTGACATAGCTAGTGCTGTACATACAACACATATTTACATTTAAATTATTGCCTGATGATAAACAAGGTTTGTTGTTTTTCTTCTTTGAGCAAGAACATACAAATTTTTCCCCATTTCAACTCTTGAAGTAGCAGCGTATAGTTGACCATGACTGAAGCAGTCAAACCTCAAACCTACTCCAGCAACTTTGAATGTTTGTCCTTGTGATTTGCTAATAGACGTTGCAAATACTAGGCGGAAAGGGAGGTGTAATCTTTTAAATTGGAGTGGCATATCTGTAGGTATCATTGGTGTTCTTGGCATTAGTACATCTTGGTATTAGTTTGTGACACACTTAAGAGAAGAGTCCAGCAAATGCCTATGATCAGGTGCTACTAAAAGCTACTTATCAGTGGGCCCAATTGGGGCTCTGGGGGGACCAATTTTGCAATGTAACCAATCCAGTTATTTAAGTTAGGAAATGAGTAGTATCTGTTCAAAATTTTCTGTTTCTAGCTTTTACCAGTTTGGAAATCTTTTGGGACAAACAAACAAACTTTCTAAAATATTTGAGAAAATTGACTTTTTATGCTATCAAAAAAGTAAAGGGAATGAGAATGAGAGAATTGACATAAATATACAAATGCAAATTGCAGCCATAGAATCATGGAAATATAGTGCTTTAAGGACCCCTCAGGAAGTCATCCAATCCAAGCACCCGTGCTAGACAGGACGTATAGCAAGACCCATTTTCAGCACTGCTGAGGAAAGTGTGCTCAGTTGAACTAGACACACTTTTTGCAAAGTAAACGAATCACCTTCCTGAATAAACTTGATGATTGTGCCAGTTAGTCACAAGGTGATCATAATGTCTTCTACAGCTCATGAGCTTTTGAGTAGTACATGGTATATTCAGACTGCTTCAACAGAAAAGACTTTTCAAGGGTTTACTGAAAGGGTAAGCATGCCACAGAGTTTCTGTAAAGCTGAATAAAATGTGTTTTACTAGAGCTGGTCAACATTTTTAGAATTTCAAAATTTTATGCTTCTAATATCAACATTTGAAAACTATTTAGGAAAATATTTATCAATGTTTTGCAAAAATTTTCCTCCTGCTTCTTAAACAGCTATAAAGCTGGTCTGTAAATATAAAATATATACACTTAAATGGCTTCAAAACATTTCTGTGGCACACTTTCCAAAATTATGTTGCACTGTGAGTGTGTAAATTAGAGCTGACTGGAAAAATGGAATTTCCATTTCATGGAAAACTTTGATATTTAGAATTTTTAAAAATCCTAAATAGGGACAAAGTTCAGTGTGTGTGTGTGTGTGTGTGTGTGTGAGAGAGAGAGAGACAGAGAGAGAGAGAGAGAGAGAGAGATGGAAATTCTGAAAACCTGTGCAATCTCAGCCAAATCAACTCTTGGAGGTACAGAACATACTAAAAGTGTAAGTAGAGCTCCTTCTGCACTGTTTTCTTTCTTTCTTTCTTTCTTTCTTTCTTTCTAAGGGCATACAATCATATCGCAAGGTATTTAAAGAAAAGTATAAATGGAATTCTGTTGGTGTAAGGCTGAGCAACTTTGACAACTGGAAAGTTCTGTCGTCATTCGATGTCTGAAACCACAGAAACTTCAATCAGAACAAGAGAGGTCAAAAACTTGAATAGTTGAGTAAACTGAACTGTTCTCTAGGTGTGGTTCCTTTTTTGCGAAAATTTTGCAAAAAACAAAGTCGAAGCATTTTGATTAATGTTGGAAAGTCAGCACTCCTGCTTATTAATAATTCATTGATTTTGTGGCTTTTTGTCTGTTATGGTAGCACATTCACTATGCTAGACACTTGTCAGGAATCCAGGAGGCTTGGATCCTGCTGAGAAGAGCTCACAGTGGAAGGCTGACAGACAGCAGACAAGAGTGTAAGGAAAGGGGAACAGCAAAGAGACTTTTACATGTCATCTTCAGTCAAGATAGGTAATAAAGTAGAAGGCGGCCCTTTAATAGGACCTTAAATGGAGACATGGTAGTGGCATTATGAGGGCAGAGCTCAGAGTTGATGTAAAATGCAAAGAAGGTCATTATGAAAAGATTGACAAACAGGTGGAAGAGACTGGAAACACTGGCGGCGTTGGTAAAGGGAAACTTGACACAGGAGGATAAGTAGGGAAGGACAGATTAATACAGAACGTTGAAGGTAGTAACAAGAAGACTAAACAATGTGATGGCAGATTAGCCTGTTAAGAGGAACTCATGAACAAGAAAAACAGTAACTGTGGTTTGAATGGACTGAAGGGTGGAGGGAAGTCCAGAGAGGACCAGAGTCTCCATATAGTCAACTGAAAAATGAATTTTAGTGTGAAAAGAGTAGAAGTACTCCAGACCATCTCTTTGTATGCACCCAATTTTACTGAGATTTTTCAGTACCTTTTGGAGGATAGGTTGTACAACTTATTAATTTGCTCATATAGATTCTGCCTTTTGAATAAAATTCAATACAACAGGAAGTGTTTCTTACAACAGAATAAAGTGCAGATATTTCAAATGAAAGACACTGGCTTTTGTATTGCCTCATCTTACCTAGCATCATTTGCAGCTAATAGAATCCACCCACTCATGTGCCACTATGTCATTCAAAACAGCTGTGCAAAAAGAGAGACGCCCTGTAGTATATAGAATTGCTGTGCTAGGAAATCCCAATACCAGAGCTTTTTATATGCTTTCTTTGGGAATATCAGAATATGATTTAAAAGCCTTTCAACAATTTCATGTTAGCCATCCTGATTAAAGAAGAAACATGAATGGATAGGGGGTCTCAGTCATCAGCCCAAAACAGTTAGGAAAGAGAGCGTATATTACCAAATATTGAAAATGTTAAAATGCTGGCATCATTTTTCCATGAAACCAACAGCATAAATACATTTGTTGTGTTTTTTATTTTTGGTAAAATGCTTAATAGCTGAATATAATTTTGGCTTATGGCATGGTTTCAAGATTGGTGATAAATCAGTTAGAATCTGATTATGTAGAGCTCCTGAAAAATATTAAGCTGAGCCTGAATTCTGTAAGTGTAGAACCACAGGAACTTTGTGTGATACACCTCCAGATAGTTACCAAATTAAGTTGGAAGCTACCGTTTGCAACACTTGTCATTGTCTATTCTTTGTATTTTTATTTTACCTGTTCAGTGGGTCGGTATAATAAATTAAGAATATAATTAAGCTCTAATTATGCCATATTAGACAGATGATTTGGTAACATGTAATCTATGGCTTGCTGTCTTAGCCAGACATCTCTTGTACAAGAGATTCTTCTCAGAGATTTTCTTCGTGGTTAAACAAAGATGATATTAAAAATGTGCTATCTCCTTTGCAGCATGACAAAAACTTATCTATTAGAGTTGTTCTCCACTGCAATGCATCTATTGAAGTTGAGGAAGAATTTCTGTAGATTTAGTAAAATACTGATGTGGTTACAGACTACATTTAGTCAGATTGGGTATATCTACACTTGCAAGTTAGTTTGAATTAAGGAGGCGTAATTTGAACTAACTTAGTACTTGTGTACACTAAGCTTTCATCAGTTTTAATTAAGGAATTAGTAAGACCTGCTGGTTAGCTCAAACTAAGATTTTAGTTCAATCTTTTTTCAAATTAAGGACAGTGTAGACTAGGATTAACCCTTAGTTTGAATTTAAGAAATTCGAATTAAGGGCAATTAGTTTGAATTAGCAAAGTGAAGTAATTTGACTTAATGTTAAGTCAAATTAGTCAACTTTGTTAATTGGAACTAATAAATTTGAGTTTAGTTCAAACTAAACTCGAACTTAGTTAAAATTAACAAATTCGAACTAACCTTTCCTAGTGTAGACATAACCATATAGTTCTACAGTTCGCGGGCTGTTTTGTTAAAAGGCTACTGACATGAGATACATTTGTATAATGTTTTATCCCTGTGTACTGGAATAATGGTGGGAAGGGGAGGAGGAAGGAAATATGTTGTTATAAGAACAATTAAAACATCCCCGCACTGCTCTGTTACTGTTTCGTTTTAACTCTCTTGAAGTCTCTCTAACTTGCTACTAATATTGTTTGCAAACTCCTCAGAGTGGATAGCCAAAATATTTATTTTAATGCATATTTTTATTAAACTAGACAGTGTTATTACTGCCACACATTAAAGACCTGTAATGTGACTTTAATATTGTTATTAGATGTTAATGTCTTAGGATAGTGCTCTGAAGATGAAATAGTTCTCATTTACTTTTCACTGTAATGAATACTAATGTGCCAAGGGACAGCAGACATCTTTGCCTTCTGTTCAGTTTGGCCAAATAGGAAAGACAAGAACGGAAGACAACAATTAGTCATCTCTGAGCGAATGCAATTGGAAGTTATGAGTAAAGCCAATTGAAATGGAGGCATATAGATCTCCCTCTCATTTTTCTGTTTTGACAAAATAAAATAAGAACAGGCAGTGAGTTGTCCAGTTTCCAAGATTTCTGGTGGGAGTTCTTCATAATAGATTTGTTTTTTCTACTGTGGTTTACAGTGCCATTTCATCTCATTATTGGTGATGTTATGCTTTTCAGATTGAGTTCTTTCAGGAAGGGAAAAATAGCTCATTTCCTTGAGACGGGGTTTTGTTTTGGTTTGGTTTCTTTGGGTAGCTTCAAGAAGAGAGTAGATATTTTTGCCCACAGAAGAAGCACTTAATGTTCTGGATAAAATTAAACCAATACTACCTTCACTGAGACTGAGTGCTCCTGTCACTCAGATAGGTACAACAAAATGTACTTTTGTTCATTTGCGTTTTATAAAGTACAAGCTTGTTTACCTGAAGTTGTTAAAAATTGCTCAGTCTTTTTTTTTTTTTTTATTTGTTCGTTTGGTTTAGAATGCTTCCTTCATTGGCCTTCAGCTAATGGGTCTAATTTTTATTTCTTTAATCAATGACGGAATGCTTTAAATAAAAAAAGGTCAGTGGTTTAAATAGTTAAATGTAAACTTCAATTCTAGTGGCACTTCATAGTTTATTTTTCAGTGCAGTGTGTTCTAATTGAAAATTGTATTACATGGAAATGGAAAAGAACACATCCCCCAATGTGAACACTGCTAATGTTTGGTAAAATTTTGATCTCAACTTTAAAGCCTGGATTCTACCTCCACCTTAAATCTCATTTATGCTGCTATTATAATCACCCTTAACAAATTTTTAAAATATGTATTCTGTTGTTATTGGCAGTCTTTTGCATTCACACAGCACCTATCATCCTGATAAATGGCAAAGTGCGTGCGTGCGTATTCAAAGGATATACAGCATACAGAGGGAGAGAGAGAATGCTTCTCCCATCAGAATCCCTAGCTACCTCTCCCTCCCCTCCTCCTCCTCCTTCCCTTTAGCTGTAGTATTGGTGCTGTGTTCTTTTGGATGTTGTAGGTCTAACTGATTGCGTGTTTTGGTATCAAAGAAGGTATTTTTTCTGTTGGCCAGAAGTGGCAAGAAGTTTGGTTGGATTTTTTGCCTTTCTTTCCACATAGTAGAGGCACGGATAGTAGTGAAACTTAAAAAGTTTAATAATAGGAGAAGTAGAACTGTTTAACTTTTTGCAGTTCCTGGCCAGTGTCTACTATGGATAAGCCTAAAGGGGATCAGAAGTAAATGAAACCAAGGGTTTTGATGGTGGTTCTTTTATCTATGCGAAAAAAGAGATACCTGGAGTCTTCACACTGAAGTCCCCCCCCCCCCCCCGTTTACCTCCCCCAGCACTGGAGCAAGTGGAGAGGGTTCAAAACAAGCTGAGTCCTAGGTGGAGGCATATGTGTGAGTTTACTCCGAGCTCTTGATTGTGTGGTGGGAGTCCTGAACACCACACAGGACCCCATTTAAATGTTTTGCATGTGAGAGTGGGATGGGGGGGTATATAACATCCCCCTTCAATGTTCCCTCTCATTATTTGTAGGCTGTATGTGCAAAAAATTTCTTCGTGTGCGCAAAACAATTTCTTTGTGAGCACCAATATTAGCACTATTGAATTTTTATTGTGTGCACTTTATTTTGTTGTGTGCACTGGTTTCATGACCTATGTGCATGCACATATGCATACGGCTTAGAGGGAACAGTGTGACCCCCTTCAGTATTAAATACAGTGGCTTGCCACTTAAATCCATCCATGCATCTATCATTTATTTGCAAGTCTCTCCTGATCAGTATCATATGCATTTAAAGTTACATGGAGAATTTCAGGTAGACATTTTACAATTATTCAAACTGAAATTTAGACATGATGCTTGGGCATATAACATACAATCAGCCCATGTTACCAGAACATCAGTTTCATATCTTGTTCTGAGTTGCAGTATTACAGAGGAAATTTTATGGTTTTGTCCAACAAAATGTCTAAGCTTCATGTTTCCACTAAAGAAAAGCTATGCCATAATAATCAATATTGAATTCTTGTCTGAGGAGGAGAAGAAAGAACTAAATAAGAAGATAGGGTAAATCCATATAATTTTGAAAGGTGCTCAAGTGTAATAGTTAAAACAATGGTTTGAGAAAATATTTAAGTGATTATTCAGTTCTCCTACCTTAAAAATAGCAGTATCTACTTAAATAATTAAACGAAGCTTTGAAGGTGGTGGCAAACGTGAGTGGATGGAATCTAGTTGTGGTTACTTCCAAGGCGGCAATGAACGTTCATTTAAAAAATAGCTTAGTAATGGTATCATATCTCACACCAACTTCAGTTGGTAATCTTCTTCACCTGAGTTCAAGGTATATTAGATATAATTGATTAAATATTTAATTATTAAACTATCTAACTATTAACTTCTGTTTTGTTAGACACTTTGTTGATGAGAAAATCATGAAAATAAAGTGTATATTTGTATCTTTTTTAAAATAGACTATAGCAGACCCTTGAATGCCATTCATATTTTGTTTTGATTTTGGGGACCAGAAATCTCATAAATATCTGCCTTATGTTAAATTCCCTTCTGTCTTGGCCAAATCAAGTATGGAAGACCTGGATCTTATAGTTCTTGCCTAGGAATGGCATTCTTCCACAATGAAGCTTGACTAACTCTTGCCCACAGGTCCTGGCACCTGGAAGCTCTATACCCAGCATCCATAAAATCTGTTAGAGTGAAGTTCAGTCAAGACAGAGGATCTGTGCAAAGAACAATTAAGCCCTTAAAATAACAGTGTAAACCAGTCCGTAACCAGTAATGACAGTGAGATTCTTCATTGAACAAATGTGAATGGCAGTAAGCTAAGTCTTGGAGTTTTAGGACTTGCTCACTAGAATTTGAAATTGTGAAGGGGGGAAGGATTTTTGGAGTCATATGAATGTCTATATGTAAATAAAAAACTTTGAGAAACTGTTTTCTGTTCTGTACAACTTCACATTGTACAGAACTCTTCAACCAATAAATGAGCAAAATACAGCAACAAACTCTTGACTAGAATGTAAGAACGGCCATGTTGAGTCAGACCAATAGTCCCTCTAGTCCAGCACGCTTTCTCTGAGCTTCAGATGCAGTGTACAGAATAGGGTAATTGGGAACTCCTATGTGTAGTTGAAAATGTTTTTCCAAACTTTTCTTACTAGTCTCCATGTTGTTTAGAAAAGAACAATTTTAAATTGTATTTTACTCATGGAGCTAGTGAATTATCATATTTAATTTTAATTGTTTGTATATGCATGTTTGTTATTGTACCTAACACACATTACTGTTTTAGGAAGAATAATGTGTTTATATTCAGTTTAAATACAGCAGCAGTATAGTACATTTCCTTCTCTAGAATTTTCTATTACTAGTGAGCAACATTATCCTTGCTGGCACAATAATGTTGATAATTCCCAGCATCTCCTTTGAGAAGAGAGCTTCTTAGAGCATTTGCGTGTTTGTTTGTTTTTTTAACGCTTTTCCTTGGAAAATTGCCACATTTTAAAAGAAAACAAGAAACCTTCTCTGTGTGATCATCTTAGTATCTGACTGTTAGTGTCTTTGGAAAAAGGTATTATCATTGATGTTTTCTTGCCAGATGGTATGATCCCTTGATGCCCCCTATAAAATATAATATATAGCATATGTATCAATAATTCCATAATCATGACATAAATCAGTCATGTGGTTTGTTCTAGCAGATGGGTCTGGTCCTTTTATTGTCATAGTGAAGACCTAATTTCTGAAACATCATTTTGCTTATTTCTACATAATTCATGTATACTTCATTTTTAATAAGTGAAGAACTCTCTCTTTTTTTTTTATTTTTTTTTGTATAGTTAGATATCTGTCTTTTAACAAAATCCTTTTCTTGCACAGACCCAGAAGTTAAGGATTATGGAATCAAAAGTCTGTTTGAGGTGCAGGAAACATCTAGAACTTTGAAAGGATGTAGCAGAATACTCACAAAATCAGGCCTAAAGGGAAAAAAAAACCACCCTGAATTATTTGCAATGCCATAAAAATCTAAGGGCCAGATCCTATGCTAGTGTAAGTGTATATAGCTCTTTAGCCTTTAAAATGTTTGCCTTTTACCTCAGTTAAACCTCTTCCCCTATTTCTAAGTAGATAGATTACAGTGGCCAAAAAAAATCTGACAATTTAGAGGGGGAGAGAGAATTATTTCTTGATGTAATGTATTGTATGTGCTGGTTGTAGAATTAGGTCCTTGAATTTCTTTCATGGATATAAAGCTTCAGGATGCTGTACACATTGTGCAGATGCTTTGTATAGGATGATACAGAGAATGACAATTCCATTTTAAGTCTGAGACTTTCAAATGTGTTTTCATTCTGTATTGCCCACTACGCTACAGGAAATTTCTTAGGAGGCTTCAGGGAAGGCTATAGAGACTGTGACTATCCCTGGAAGCTAGGACAAATTAAACACAGATCCCGTGATCTGTTGGTCTGAATCATGGTTTAGGAGGCTCAGGGCCCAAAAGAACATCTTAGGGTAGCACACTTTTTTGTTTTAAATTAATGAAAGCGGGGGATGGTCCTTGTTGCTGCAGTCTGTTGTCTTTTGTGTTTGAAATCAGCGTGTAGCTGTGGTATGCTTTATATAGCATGGAAGAATATACTTCTATACTGGTGAGCTAAATTCAAACTCAAACAGGAAACAATAGCCAGTAAGGCATATAGGCAATCTTGAAGCAGGCCAATCACTGAGGTCTATGTCTTCATTGCAGTAGAAGACCTGAGGCACAACTGAATCTGTGGGGCTATAAACTTGTAGTATAGATATTTCTTCTTGGACTAGAGCCCAAGCTCTGAGGCCCCATGAGATTTTTTTGGTTGTTTTCAGATGTATCTTTTTGATCATGTACATTCACAGAAGTCTTTCTAAACAGTAAAATTTAAAGAGAGAGATTCCAATTTAATTTTGCCCTGTTTTAGCATTTGGGAAGAAAGCTAATATCTTGACAGGAATATATAGCATCTTCTTGACTGCTTATATAGGGGCATTGATCCTGAGGACATTTAGTTTTAAAATCCTCTTGGTGGAAATATTGACCATTTCTTTTTTCAAAAAGCAAATATTGAGGAATAAGATTGCTCCTTTCATAAGAATTATATGTTACAGAAATGGAGATGGTGCAATCCTATAAATAGTTCACAAACAATGCTGCAAGTTAATATCTAGCTAGCTACCTTGGAAGTGTTGTCAGCTTCATGTATTTTTAAAAATTCCTATTCTTTGAAATGCCGCATATGAAAAGAATGAAGCTAAATTAACTCACATGACCTTTTAATATATAATCTTTGGTGTATTAAAGCTGAATGATAATTTAGAAGTATATAGATAAAGAAAAACAAACAAAGAGTCCTGTGGCACTTTTAAAGACTGACAAATTTATTTATCACATGAGCTTTACTGGGAGAAAATCCCACTTCGTCAGACACTTTGAAGAAAGAAAAAAAGAAAGGAAGTCTGACGAAGTGGGATTTTCTTCCACAAAAGCTCATGCGATAAATAAATGTATCAGTCTTTAAAAGTGCCACAGGACTCCGTGTTTGTTTTGCTTGTTTGAACTAGACTAACACAGCTACCCCTTTGGAACTTGTCAGTATATGCTGGCCTTTTCAGGTGTGTAGCCTAGCAGTGAGAGAGGCACCAGTATGCCTGGATATGCTGGTTTTGGTGGAGAGTAAACTGAAACATCTAACTGATTTAAGATGCTGAAAAGTGAGGCAGACGTGGCTTTTGGGGTAATCGAAGCAGGCGGTTCCCTAGGGCCCCCAAGCTGTAAGAGGGCCCTGTAACAGCCACCTACTTCATTTACCCCTGCACTGGCGGGGCGGTGGGGACGCAGAGGGCAGCAGACCACCAGGACCAGAAGCTTTGCCAGCCACCTGCTAGACCGGCCTCTCTCCAGCGGGGACAGAGCAGCACTCCTCACCTACTCCCAGGTGTCTGCGTGTACCCAGGGGGAGGCCGCTCTCCAGCGGAGGCAGAGCAGCACTCCCCAACTACTCCCAGCCGGTGCGCCACTGTGGCTTGCCGGGAGTGAGGCTCCCTGAAGTGTTGCACTCCGAAGAGTTCTGGCCGCTTCCAGGCCTGTGGTGGCCCCAGGGTTAAGCAGCCAAACTCTTCAGAGCAGGCCGCTCCAGGGGCCCCATTCCGGCAAGCTGCAGCGCCATGCTGGCCACTCTCCTCCCTCCCCCAGGGGAGGCACAGTCGGCTGGGAATAGGCGGAGAGCACTGCTCTGCCCCCACTGGAGAGAGGTCAGTTTGGCAGGAAGGAAGCAAAGCTTTTCGACCTGGTGGTCCGTGACCCCTCGCTCCCCCTCCCCATGGCAGTTGGGACTGTTGGGGGGGTGGTTAGGGTGACAGTGGGGGCCCCATAAAGGGCTTTCACCTAGGGTCCCCAGTTGCCTAAGGCTGCCTCTGGAGTGATAGTTCAGAGAAGGGATATATTTGTTAAACTTATCTCACACAGGATGATATAGTAGGTTACACCAGTGCATGAAGGATAATAAATTCTGAGAGTATTTTAAGTTACATATTTAAAATATTGATGATTACAATGGAGTTGAACATTCTCTGCACCTGTCAGGATCAGATCCAAGTTTATTGGACTTTTCTAGTCTGTCTACAGATTTTAGGACTCTAAGCTGGTTTAGCAAATCTTCCAAATTGCCTAGGTAGGGGAAATATGAAAGGTAAAACAGTAAATCCTATCTATGATGGAACTGAGATCCTTCCCTGTTCTTTTTCAGCAGGAAGGAAGGCCTCTGAGTTGTGCAGAATGTAAAGGAAGAAGGAAAGATATACTGCAGTTTGTGGCTAGAGGTTGGGTAGCAGGTGACTGGGAGGTTCCTGCCATGTTTTGAATAGTTCTTTTATGAGTGGAGTAGGTGTGTGTAGGAAGTCATCTCTTTCTTCTCCAGATTACTTTTAGGATTTGTGAGCAGTCCCCTCCTGGATAGTTTGTCTTCTGTTGTAGATATGATAAATGCATGATTTTATTTATTTCTGTGGAATTTCTTTTCTTTTGCCAGTCACCTTAATAATAATAATTAATTAATAAGACCTACATTCTACTCTAGGAAGATTAAGAGCTCCTTCTGTGCAGATAAAAAGAGGCTTGAATAATTTAACCACATCAAGTTTTTCCCTCTAGATGCTATTGCACATGGTCAGTCAGCTAGTAGATCTACCTGGAACATAGTGCTTGTAGTGTTATCTTCAAATCTCTCTCTAAGCATTATCTAGTTAACTGTCTGTACGCACCTTCTGAAGTAAGTAAGTAAATTGTTTCACCTCCATTTCACAGATGAGATAAGTGATTTACCCAGGAAATAGAAGGAGTTGGTGATCTCAGATCTGGCATTAGAATACAGAAGTTTCTGGTGCTCAGGACCGTTCTCCCAGTGCTAATTTTTTTTCAGATACAAACATCACCTTGTCCTAATGACTTTCAAAACTTGCTTTACAGCTAGGGCTTTACCAGGAGGTTCCCAAAAAAGTTGGTAGGAGCCCATGCTATGAAAGTAGCATAAATTGCTAATTCTAATTAAAAGCCAAGGAATTTTCTGAATCCTCCTTCCTCGGACATACAACTTATTTGTAGTATATTAAATTCAGAGGGCATAATATGTCAATAGGAAAGGAGGGTTGTTGTGGGTTTTTTTTAAATAAACTATTATCTAGTGAGTTGAATATTGCACTTTTCCAGAGAGCATAGTAGGTTGTCGGAAGTTTGGAAGTCAGAGGGGAAACTACTTCTTTCATCATTGTCATAATTTGCTGTGCAATTTGACCCTAGGGGTTGATCACGAGAAGTTAATCACAATGATATAAAATGTATTGGTAGATTTATTTTTAACTGTGTCTTATCTGTACAGAATTCTACATAGATGAACTAACAAGGAATCTGCCTTTCAAGTACAGCGACCCATTGTTTTAAGTTCCAAAGAGGGTAGTTGTGTTAGTCTGGTTCAGCAAAACAAACAAGGACACTTTGTTTCAGCAAAACAAGCAAGGAGTGGCACTTAAGGACTAACAAATTTATTTATTGCTTGAGCTTTTGTGGGAGAAAATCCCAATTCATCATCATTCTAAATAAAATGAATACTAATGTGTTTTCTCTGTGATAACTCTCTCAAAGCCAAACCCTGGTCTGAGAGAAGTCAGAAAAGTACATAATTTACCTGCATCCTTAAAAAGGATATGTGCTTTGTAAATGGTTTCACAAATCAAACCAGCCTTTTTACAGCCAGTGTTTAACTTGCTTATGTTTCAATATTTTTATTTATGTATTCAAAATGTTATAATTAGAGTGAGGGTTAACCTGATTGCATTGTATTAAAAAAAAATCTAGCCTAATAGTTAAGAAGATAGGAAACTCTAAAATTTGGTACGTGTAAAAGTATTACAGATTTATTGAAACTTCAAGACTAAAGCCAAGTCATTTTTGTCATGATATCACCTGAAACTGAAGTATTATATAAAAACTAAACAATGCCAAATGGATTTGGCTGAGATCAAAAGCCAAATCTATTTGTTCTCTTTCATCTTCAGTGTTCCATTTCCTAGCAGTATGACCTTAGTCAAACATCTATTAAAGTTAGCTTTTGATCTCACCCCTTTTTCTGAAAAAGGAAAAAAAGTCAATCTTTAAAATTTTCTTCCAGGGACAATCACACTATTGTGTTTTAATGTTCCAGTAGTGTGTGAGTAAATAGGATTCCCTGATGTATGTGATAGAACACTGTTTAAATGGGACAATCATTTTTGTGTCAGAGAAAAGATTCAAAAGAAAGCATTCTTCAGAGGCTGTTAACTGGAAAAATCCCCCCAGGTCAGTGGAAATATTTTAACTGGTCAATCTGCTGCTGTTTTTGGTTCTTTGATGAAAATGCCTTGTAATTTGCTAACAAGTAGTTGTGCATGTGTAATACAATTTTCTTCTCACCAGTCAAACCTGCCTGGTGATTAATCAGGAAAACAGGTTCACTTGCTTCTCAGGTATGAGAATTTTAGTAGGTTTTTGGTTTCTTGATCATCAGAAACATTATTGTGAGTATAATAACAGCACTGATGCATTGCTGTAAAATACACCTCTTGCTCACTGTCCCAGGGCTAGATTAATGCAGGGGCTTTAGGGGCTGCAGCCCTGTGCCCTGCGCTAAAGGGGGCCCACTACCTTGCAGCAATCTGGCCCTATTCAGGCTGGCACAGTGCCTGCCAGACCTACATGGCTCAGGTTAGCCTGGTAGGTCTTTTATGCCCGGTCCCTGGGGGCTGCTGCAGTGGCACAACAGCACTCCTGGCACCAGAGGCCCTCCGCTGGAATGCTGCTGCACATGCCAGCCCACACTGCCTTGCCTGGGGATGAGGCAGGAGCACCACAGACCTCAGTGCATCCCCACGCCCTGCCCCTGGTGTGTGCTGAGCACTGGCCATGCGGGGCTACTGGGTAGCATTGGGGCCAGTGTGCCCGAGCACTGCCCCACCCCAGGCTGACTGCTGCCATCACAGTGGAGGGCAGGCCCAGAGCCCTGGGGGGCCCACAAAAGTGGGCAGCCTAGGTCTATGGGGCTCTTAATCTGGCCCTGCACTGTCCCCTGGCAAGCACACAGCTCAGTGATCAGCCACGGCATGCTGAGTCATGCCTGGGAGGAGGTGGGACTCAAACTGAGAAAAAGTTTGGGGGTGGGTGGTTGGGGTGTTGATGCGAGTGGACAGGGACAAAATTGTGCCTTCATTTTCCACACGTGGGAGCCATAGAAGCCGATGAAAGTGGGATTTTCTCCCATGAAAGCTCAGGTAATAAATAAATTTGTTAGTCTTTAAGTGCCACAGGACTCTTTGTTTGTTTTATGGGATGTTAGGATGCATCTTCTCCATGTGAGCAGCTTCAATTTGGGTCCCTATGCTGTTTGCCTGTGTGTTGCACTGGTTCCTGCATGGACGATTTCTGATTGGCATTGAAAAGTTTCCTGCAATGGGGGAAGAAACAAAGCAGCTCTGCCAAGGAATCTCTGGCAGAAGATTGGCAAGTACTTCCAAGAAAGTTTCCTAGAGATCTCTCTGGAGGATTCCCATGGAATCTCAGTGTGCATTAACTCACTTTTCCACCATAATGTCTAGTTAAAAAGGGGAATGGGAAGCACATGCAAACACAACTACTCTTGTACATTTCCAGCCCTTCAACCAGCTGTCTAACGCAGCAAAGTATAGGACAGCTGTACTTAATGTAACCAAGTAAAAAAAAAAAAAAAAAAAAGAAGAACCCCATTACCTGAGTTCTCTTCTTCTGAACCCTGCATGCCAGAGTTGAGGGCTGGGACTGGCTCAGATGCTCCCAGGAATAGAAGAGATGTTGGCTCCCTGTCTCAGCAAATGATCCAGTACCCTGATCTGCACTGTCTTCCAATTCAACCTCTTTATCCACAACTTTTTTGTCAGAGTTGAATCTGTTGTCCTCTGCTTCTGGCCTATAAAGGTACCCATAGGTCTCTTGGCAGTGGAGGTTGTCACCACTGAACAGGGCTTCCAGCTCCTTATGGAAATGGCAAGGTTTTGGCTGTACACTAGAGCTTTGGTACCCCTTTTGGTAGTACTTGATTTTCATATAGCATATCACGGTCAACATGTCCCATGCATTGCCCTTCTCCACCATTAAATGAGACATTTCACTGTATTTATTGAAGTCCTTTCAGCTGTACCAGAGCTGGGACTGCCCAGATTCCTCTCCCCAAGTGTTGGCCAGGTCCAAAAGCTCTGGTCTGCTCCAAGTGAGAGAGCCTTTGGTGCATGGAGATGCCATGGTGAGCAGGGAAGATGAGATAAGATGTGAGCTCTCCACATGGACTAAGCAGAAAGCAGAATTGTGAAAATTTCTGGGACTTCAGAGAGGGAGGAGCAGATGCCTGCAGCACAGTGGAGTTCAAAGTGATAGCAAGAATGGACAGGATGGGTATTGTGGGACACTTCCTGGAGGCCATTTATTACACAAGCACAGTATCTATGCTGACACTTTGTAGCTAAAAGTTTGGCCCAAAAAGCTCTACACCTTTCCTTGAGGTGATTTTATTTTGTTGGAGAACTAGTTCAGTAGGGGTTGATTGCAGTGTGTATACCGTCACAGTTTTGGTGCAAAAACCTGACTTTGGTTGACAAAAGTGCGTAGGGAAGACAAAGCTGGAAAGATTTATCTAACAGTGGTTCAATTTGAATAATCATCAGTTGTTAATTAACCTGTAATACCTGTCCAATTAAACCTAACTCTTTAGATGTAGTGTGACAGTTATGGCAATTTAAATAAATGGACCTAGCCAATGATTGTCTAAACCATTTAATTAAGAGAAATACACATGGAAGAAAGAATTTTCATCTTTTGCCCGAACTATCAAATCAGGATAAATGTTATAATTACCAGGGGGTTGTAAGAAAAATTATATGTAATCTCTTCTGTAGGACAGTGAGAAAGGTGCTAAAGTGTAGGCCTCGTTGGAGCCGTGGGTTGCTATGGTAGTGGGGTCGTTTCTCTGGCAAGTCATGTATCTAAGTTTCTTTAACAAGCGGCCTAGAGTTGATAGTTAAAGTGTGTTATCTCCCCTTTCTCATGCTTTTTCTCCTGACCATCTGAACAAGGAATGTAAGCTAAACTGTCCGTCTTTGTTCTAACTGAAAAGGGAGTATTGCCTCCTATCTCCTGCTCACCCTTCTTGGCACCACAGCCTCACAAGAATGTAAGGTCAGCATCTCTAGGCAGAAATTAATGAGTTTGCAGGTACTGCGGCTGCCCAGGATAATGCAAATGATGTCAACAGTAAACAGAGGCGGGGATAATTATATGCATTCTTTAATCATTAATATGTATTTAATAAT
>ML681991.1:30216495-30291460 GCA_007922195.1 Podocnemis expansa
GGGCCTGCTCGGAGGGGCTAGCACTTCTTTGCTGCCCTCTGATGCAGCTCCTTTTGTTATTCAGCTGAATAATAAATCCTGAACCACACCTCGTTCTCTGCTCATTGGAGTCTCGGCTGGGAACGGGTCTGCTTCATTGGGGAGGCTCTGGTGTGCCTCTTTCTGAACTTGAGGGCCAGAGTTAGATTTTTCCCCCACAGGGTTAACATACATTTATATATAATCATCTCAGTTAAGTGCATAGTGAAGAAATTTAGCATGTTTCCCAAATATATACATTATAACATACCATGCTCAGTATATCAATTTGGAAAAACATCTTCCAGCAACCTTAAATCCCTCAGCTATAAAAAGATAACGAGAATCATTATCACTTATCACAAATGCTGGGCCCTTCAAACTAATTTAAAATGTTTACAACTCTTCAGCACAGGGTATTAACAGAAATAATCCTTGATAGAATTTAGTCTGGCTGTATTAATTTTAAAAGTATGAGACTGTTTTACATTAGTGCAACAAAATTAAACATCAGACCAAGAATGCCCTACATTTTATATGAATTTTCGTTAGATTAAAACTGTAATACTTTGGTGTCCTATATTCTGATTTGCAGTTTGTGTATTTGAAATATGTTTTTTGTAATATGGTGGTCTTGAAAAAGGATGTAACATGATGTCACCAACAAAGAAATTGATCCCTGGGTTATCCACTGGCACTTTATATCCTCTCTGAAAAGTAAGACCATGACTTACTTGTCTGGATGTCTGAAATCAATTTTGCTAATAGTATCATTACAATTCTTAGTTTAATTTATAACAAGGCTCCAGCATGATATCAGGTCCATATGTATATAGCAGCAAAAAGTATGGATATATTTGGTCTATGCACTTGATGGGAAGCAGCATATTATACATTAGACTGTTGGAATCTTTCAGAAGTGCAATATATGTAACATATCTGTGCTGAGAGATTCCCCAGAAACCAAAAGTGCATCTTGACCAAAACTTAGGAGGTTTTGGCCTAGTGTGCCACTTATTTATACGTTTCTGTCTGAAATGAGCATATTCTAGATATCTGACTGCAGGAAGACTGCACAGGATCCTTTGTCAAATACATAGACAACAGGGAGTTATCTGATTCCTTGGGATTTTACACATTTATCTTTTAACTGAGTCTAAATACAGAATATAATATTCTGTGTTTCTGTACTTCAGACACCGGCAGAAGTTGGTGCCCTTAAACAAAAAGAATGCACTACTTTCAATGTAATAAGTAGTTTTTTAAAATTTGTAACAGACTTAGCGTTCATTTTCAAGCCTATCTGAGTATACTTTAATATGCATTGCTTAAAATAGTCTTTATTTTATTTAACTGTTTTCAAAGACCATATACAAGAGAGCATAATCCAGTGGAAATGGCCTTGCCAGAACGTGAGTGCAGATTGCAATATTTCTTGCTCTACCTCTCAATTAAATGAAAGTATGTCACATGGTCTGAGGCGTACTATAGCCATGCAACTGACTTGAGATGTCTTTCAGTTCATTTAGATATGTGTCAAATGTTCTGAAATGATGCAGTCCCTAACTACATAATGTTGCAATTCATATGACAGAATATAGTCCTATATGTGGGGAGAATAAGCTGAGAACCACAAAGGGTACTTCCTAGTAGTATGTGTTTTCACTTAAACATTCTTATTCACAGTGGTTTCATTGATGTTTTCTCTTTGACTCTGACTTCCTCACTAGTCAGCTGAGAACGCACACCATTCCATTTGCAATCATTCTTCCTTCTAGTTAACTGAGTATCCATCATTTTCCAGTTACGTAAATCTCATTGTTAGGCCATAAATATTTGTGGGAAAAATTAAAAATATGTTAGCTGGGAAGCAAATAATACAATTCTAAATTAAAATATTACTCTAAGTACCCATTTAAATCAATGGCACTGGTTCCTGTTGAGTTAAGTGGGAACCTCTTGGATGAAATACCACTTGTAGCCTCTTCTAGGAGGGTTGGGTGGAAATAATATTCTTCTCCACTTCAAGGTACTCCATAGGATACAATTGTTAACTGCTTATTTGAAGCACAAAATGTACCACCACACTTCTCCTCCTGCCCCATTATCTGATTCTAGTCTTCAGCATTTTTCTCAGGGGAGGGGGGGATGTGTGGCTATGCATTCCATACAAAAATTTATTAAGAGAATTTTATAGTTGAAATGTTAGCTTTTTTGTTTGTTTGTTTACTTCTGAATACTCTAACATTAAGATTGCAACCTGAAATATGTCACATGCATATAAACATAGTTAGGTTTTGACCTGAGGAAGAGAAAGATCCATTAGCAGTTACATTATGTTCTTCTGTTCAGAATTTCTTTTGTGCTATCATCCTCACAGCCAGCCTGCATTTGTTTATCAGCTTTGACTTTTCTCCTTCTGCTTCTGCCTCCATGAACTCATCTGTGTTCCTTTCTGCCTCCACATTTGGCAGAAGCACAAAGCTGAAAAATTTATCCCCATCTAGAAACAAAGAAATACTATCAAAACCAGAAAACAGTATATATGCTATGTATTGTTTTCTTCTTACAGAGTGTAGAGATACAGTTCATTTGCAGTTTGTAAAAAAGCATAGGATAGAGTGGGTCTGACCTTGATTAGATCACATTCAGTGTAATGGTCATTATAGCATAGATCCATTGTAAAGATAGGATGTACATTTTATTTCAGTTAATATTGTCATAATTTAATTTTGCTAATCCATGTTATCATATTGAATATTTAATAGTAAAATTAAATGTCCAAATACTTTTGCAAACCAGATTTCAGATGATTTATTATTTTTATATATTGCAGAAGTTGTGTCAATTTAGAAAAATGTCCGTGATATGATCCTCCTACATCTTGTCAAACTGCAATGGTGCTATGAAGAAGCGGTTGTAATGGCAATGTGCTTGGCAGTACAGAGTTACATTCTACTTTGAAAATACTGTAGACTGAAAATAAAAGAAACAGTCTCACAGAACAGAGAACTACAGTATATGTAGAAAAAGGTAGTATTTTTTCAGTGTAGTTTCAGCATTAGTGGAGTTAGCATTGTTGCACAGAAAACTACACTTAAATTATTAAATGTACAAAGGATTTAGCCTGCATTTCTTCTCTGTACAAGAATTTTAACTTTCTAATTTTTTCTTCTTCTGTTTGAGTTCCAAATTAAATGAAGTCATAATGGAGGGCTTCTGTCATGATTCTTTTGCAATTGAAATAACTCAGATTTCATTTACCAAAAAACAATGTCTTCTTCCATTTTGCTGTCTCTGCAGTAGAGAGTGAGAAGTAAACTCTTCAGGAAATAGAACATATTTTCCTTTGTTTGTTCAGTGCTGAACACAGTAATGACAATCAGTTAGTGCTTACACTAATGGAGGATGGGCAGCCAACAACCGTGAACTTGTTATACAGTGTACGGGAGAACAGCAAATTCTTACCAGCAGCACTGGGGAAAAACTTGTCATCATCTTCATCATTAACATAACTTGAAAATGCCCCTATCTCAGTGTGGGTTGGACTGGCAGGGATGAGATGGTGCTTGGAAGGTGAGAGTAGACATTTTGTGAGGCTGAAACTGGGCCCTTCCTCCTCCTTGGGCCCTCCACTTCCCATTGGTCTGGCTGGAGAGTCTGGGGGGGCTCATTAGCTCACACTTCCTTCTACCCCATCCCACTTCCCTGTTTGTTTAAAGCTTTCTCAAGCTTTTAAAGGGCTTCTTGGCCCTTCAGCTGGTCTACATTCTTTCCCATTAGTTCTAGTATAGCATAAGAACTGTATTTCTTAGCATACTGCAGTTCTGATCGATTACCTGTTTGGGGATTAGGAAAGAATTTTTCTGTGTGGCGAAATTGGCCAAGGTCTGGTGGTTTACCTCACTTTCCTCACAGCATCACGAAGGCACAGCTGGGCTGAAAAGAATAGGACTTGACCTTTTTAATATTAGGAAATGTAAGATCGTTGAGCTCGTTGCAACTTGTGCTATATCCAGTGTGAAGGATGGCTAAACTAGCAGCGCTCACCATTAAATGAGACCCACGATTTCAGTGGATACCTGCAGTCTTCAGGGACGAGGTTCCTCCTTGGTGTATTCTACATCCCAAGTGGAAAACACTAGTGGATTACAAGTGAGCTGAATCCTAAGGGTAATTTGAGAAGGATCTATCTCAAGTTATTGGTTATATAGTTGGAGCCTTGTAGCATACCGGAATTAATTAAATGCATGGTATGTAATAGCAGGGGGTGGAAGAGAGACTTATAATGCTCCTCTACAGTGTTAAATTAAAAACCTACTCTCAAATCCATCCCTCTATCTGTTCTTCTTTTGCCTGTGTGACCCAGGCAAACCTTCTTGTTCATTCACCAGTGATGAAGGGGAGGCTTCACTTAGGCCCAGTTATACCAGTAACCTTATGCTAACATGTACCTAATCTCTACAAAGAGAACCAATTGAAATCAGTGTAACTGTTTATGAAATAACATATTAGTCAAGGTGAATAACCTTAGTGGGATTGGTGCATAACCATCAACTTCTGTAAGCTTTGCTAAGTAGCAGAGTGAAATTAATGTTTGTTCAATTTCACCATGCTAGTCAGAGCAAACAGGATGGTTGAATGGGCTGCTGGGGAATGAGTAGGCATAGTGCAGTGGTTCCCAACATTTTCTCTGCTGTGGCACACCTTGCTACCTTTAATTAATTTGAGACACATCACCATATAGTTTCCAAATGAATTCATGAGCCAATGAGCCAATTTAGAGCTCTTTGAGTAGGCTTTCAAAAAATTTTGTGGCCTACTCAAACCTGACAGCACATCTGTGTGCCGTGGCACACTGTTTGGGAAACACTGGCATAGAGAGATCTTTTGCTAGGAGGCTTTGGGCAAGTGAGAATGCTAAAAGGAACTTTAGGGTTGGCTACGTGAAAGCATTCAGTGTTGTCCAAACTCTGTTTCCATTGAAATGAATGTCAGTGCTAAGCACTTTTAAAAATCCATCCATCAAATCCATGCGGAGAAGGACCTTGGTTTTAAGATTTGATCTGAGATCTCTCACACCTTAGTGCTTGATGGAATTCCATATTTATCTTACAAGGAGAGTTGACTTGAGAGACCTGATTCTTGATAGCTGAGCAATTCCATGTAGTTTAAAAAAAAACTATTTTCACAGTATTTCCAGCCCAAATAGAAGCAGGAAGTAGCTTGAATCTCATAAAAAAAATTCAATATCCTCACAAGATTTCCAGCCCAATTTATTTTGCATATTGAAGAGATTTGCTTTAATGCAAGATAAGTGCTCATGTTTTTTGGTGCTTTAGTGAAAAGGACTTCCAAAACTTTAGAGGTTTGTCCATCACTGTAACATACAGACAGGTGACTTAAAATAAACAAGGAGTCTTGTGGCATTTTTAAATACTAACAATCTTATGCTAACATGTACCTAATCTCTGCAAATAGACCCAACTGAAAGAAATGGAACAGGGAGATTGACATGTGACACACATGTGATATACATTGGAAAAACAGGAACAGTCTCCGTGCAAAAGAATAAATGAACACAAATCTGATATCAGAAATAACAACATTCAAAAACCAGTAAGGAAACATTTCAATTTCCCTGCTCACTCAATGAGAGATATGTTAATTGCTGTACTTAAGCAAATAGATTACAACGCGAAGCTTCAGAGAGAAACTGCAGAGTTGGAATTCATATGCAGATTTGACATCGTTGCCTTGGGCTTATGTAGGAATATTGGTTGGTTTTCTTATTACAATAGGTGTTTGCCTTCTCTCTACCTCTTCTCTCTACATCCCCTCCTTCTAATATGCTGTCCACACTTTTTGAATCTAAACAACTGATGTGAGTTGCTGAAATAACCTGAACTGATCCTATGACTTACACCTCCCTGCATTTATTTTCCTCCCATTATACAGTTCTCCATCTTCAAGAGTCTAACAAACTGGGATTTTCTTCTATGAAAGCTCATGTGATAAATAAATTTGTTAGTCTTTAAAAGTGCCACAGGACTCCTTGTTTGCTTTGTTGAACTAGACTGACATGGCTACCTTTTTGGAACTTATCAACAAGTGATTTGAAATCAACACATGGATTTAATAGCATACAAATAAATATGGAGGAAGGATTCACAATTGTTAAATCTGTTCTTGCATGCCAGCACATACATTTGTGTTTTTTCTGATGCAAACTAGATACAATATGATAATAGGGGTAGAGAATATAAAGGACAAATATATTCATAGTGGCTGGTCTTGTGGAATTTATCAATTGCATAATTTGAAGATTTCATTAATCAGAATTATTTTAAAAAAGACAATTGAGTCTTGACATCAAAAAGCACAAATCGGTGATATACAGGTCCTGTGAGAAAATTGTCTGATAGCAGAATATATTGCAGTAAAATTTTGAGATTAACCTGACAAAGTCACATTCGGCATGTTTCCCCGCTTCAAAATCCAGTACTTCTGTTTGGGTTTCAGTGCATTTATAAGGGGATTGCCACCCTGTTTATTTCTCACCATCTAAAATGGTGTGTTGTTACCACTGATACGTCTTGTCACTGGATGTCAGAAGGGCTGTGGCAGTAATGTGCTTCCCTGTTCAGAGGCTGGGAATTCCATATTTATGCTCTGGTTTCATTTGTACATGCTTGGAGCCTAGGAGTTGCCTTTTTTTCTTTTTAAATGTAATTTATTTTTGTATATTGCTACTAAGAAGATGAAACTAAATTACTGTATTTTAATTTTTTAAAAAAGTAGTCCCATGTGAAAGCATTTTTGAACTGGGCCTTATTGCAGCTTTGTGAAGACCACAAGCTGATTAATCATAGAATTTGCTAATTGCATACATTAGTGTAACTTGTTTAATCTTTGCTGAAATCTGAATCCCAGTGGTGGATGTATGTCATGCTGTTTCAGATTTTTTACATGAAATTAGTTTAGGGATTTTTGTGTTTTGTATTAAGGCTTTTAACAGAGTGATTGTATTTCCAATAAATGCATATAAAATAATTTACCAAACTATATAAAAATAAATATGCGTTTTTCAGCAAGCTATAAATTAATAGTCTGGCCAGTCTGTCTTTCTCCAGTTTGTATCTTCTGTAGCCTGTGGAACAGTTTGTCAGTCAATCACATATACAGAATAAGGTAAAGGTCGCTGTAGTGAAGCATGCTAAAAGTATTAAGCAATACAATCTTGACAAATCATTCTCATGGCATAGATTGTAGACAGAACAGAAAATGTCACAAAGTTATTCAATTCTCATGAGTGACCATAAAACGAACAAAGAAAAAAATACAATGTAATCCTTTTACCCTTCATTGTAATTCTGATTTCTTAGTTTCCCTCAAATTATAACCTGCATTTTGATTGTAATACGATATGACATGAAACCTTTAGGAAATGAAACCTTCTGTAAAAGATATAGTTGGCTATCCTTATTTAGGGTTTCAGTATCATTTTTCATTTTAACATTAATCAAAGCCTTAAAAGTTTTATATGTCACTACACACAGTAAGTAATTGACCACTCATTTGGGATCAAGAGTTTGATCTAATTAAAGTTCAAACGAGTATTTTTCAGTTTGACCATGTAACATGCCCTATACCTTAGCTTCTTCCTGCAGCTTCAGGTCAGGGTTGTGAAATATCTCACAAGCAGAAGCTTTTGTATTGCATTGCACATGTACAAGAGAACTGAAAACAATATCACATATAGTAGTATTAATTAAATTCTGGGACTGAGACCACTTTAGATGTGTTTATATTTTTCAGCAGAAAGGCTGTTTCTCATGCTCTTAAAATTATCTCATCTGTGTTTTTAAAATTTTGCTACATATACATGGCTAGAGCTCCATTTTTTCCTTTTGAGGTAGAACTAAATTTGTTTTTCCTGTTTTATTTATACAATGTCTATAACATATGTAAGTATATCCACATTTGGAATAATTTTTCTGTATTTTTTTAAAAAGACAAAACCAAAACACTTGTGTTTTCATGTTTAGATACAAGGGGTCAAATTCTGGCTAATATGTGGAAAGTGGCATAACTCAGTTCCAGATAAAGTGATCACATATTATCAGTGGCTCTGGTAAAACAACCTGCTGTTAAGATTGCTTGACATTTTTCATTATAAGGTCCTGTTTTCAGTTACTCATTACCAGACCAAATTTTGACCATTTGTGCTGAAATTTTCCACAGTTATTATCTACCTTATGCTGAGTATTTCTGGAAAATCTCAACCAACATTGTTCTATTGTTTCCAAGGAGGAAGCTAAGAAGAAATAAGTTTAAAAAAAAAAAAAAAAAAAAAGAGCTCACCAGAAGTTTTTAATTTGAGCACAACATATTTATTTTCCTTGAAAAACTCTCAATACTTGTCATTTGAAAAGGTCTCAAATTTTTTTTGAAAAGCGTTCAGCATTTTCTTTTCTTTGAAAACGTCTCATGCTCCCATAGTTTGGAACAGGCAGGGAGGAGTTGGCAGGAAGGTGTGTCAAGGATGTGCTTTTTGCTATCCTCATGAAAACTTACCTAAATTGTAAGACTTAAAATAAACTGCAGTTCACACATGGGTAGAAGAGGCTTCTTTGTTTTTAGCAAGCAGATTCCACAGGGATTCCATCCGCTCTGAGCATGCTCTAGCTTAAGGTTGAGCAGGATTTTCCCTGCAATTAGAGGTCTTGGTTGCTGCAGTCTGTTCTGAGTGCCAGGAAGGAAGACTCGGAGCACAAAGCCTGCCTCTCAGTAATGAGAGAAGGTTGCTCATTTGAATGCAGAGGGAAGAAGAGCCAGATTTCCAAGGGTGGGGTGGGTTAGTAGCTTGTGAGAGACTGAGGTTGGGGTTCAAACTGGGACCACAGACTTTCAGGGGAAACTGGGAATGGGAGATGTGTGGGGAAAACTTGGCTGACTGGGCAAGGAGACTGAAACTGGAAGCCAGGATGGAGACAGAGACAGAGACTGGGAACTGGGGGAGACTAGGATTGGCTGGACAAAGAGACAGGTTCTAGCTGGGAAAGAAATAAGGAAGAGAATGCCAATAGTAGGAGAGACTGAGATCAGAAGACTGAGAGAGATAGGGACTGGATGAGTAACATGACTGCTAATGGTAAAAGAGAATTTGGAGACAGATCTGACAAAGAACTAGAGTACAAGGATTGGCTCAGCAGAGACTGAGACAAAGAGCCAGGGGTGAGAATGTACATATACACATTAAGATTGGACAGGACCCTTGGGAGGGAGCCTGAATCTGGAAGCCAGTAGAGATGGGGAACCTGCATGAAGAGAATACACTAGAAGTCAGGATGAAGGAAAGTTTGTTTGAGAAGTCAAGATGAATGAAACTTGGATTTTCTGGGAAAGGAGACTGGGGACAAGAAGTCTGGAGAGAGAAAATTAGGACTTGAAGGGCAAGGAGATGGAACTGGGATGAGAAGGCTGAGGAGTGGAGGCTGGGACTGGCAGGGGACAAATAGAACTATGATGAGATAGGACTGGGATGGTGACAAGTTGGAGGGTAGTAGGCAAAAGAGAGTCATGCTTTGAGAAGAATGGGCAGAAGAATCTGTACCCAGCACAGAAAACTCCAGTTCAGAGTATGTAATGGAATCCATGGTTCCTGAGTCTCACCGATCCTCTCCTCTCAGGAAATATATCTAAAACCCACTGGCAAAATGTAGTGCTATAGCTCCCTGTAATGTTGGTCCACATAGAGGATGATGGCTACTACTTTCAGTTACTTTTATTAGCTCAAGTGATGGAAGTCTGTGGGAGGAATCTAAAAGGTTCCACACTGCTGATGACCCATGTGATTAGCAATTATATACACAAAGAACTGTATTTATAGAACACTATTAAGGTTGTAAAGTCAAGCATTCAAAAGTTAGGAAATATCAAAATTAAGGTTGCCTGGGCATCTTTAAAGTATCTATTATACAGTCTTTAATTACGTGATCACAAACCATTATTTTTCATAGCACTCCTGCTTCATTAGGTTTACTGGATGGATCCACTTTGGAGAGGAATCAGGGTTGTGTAGAAAACAAGTTTTACCTGTAAGACTTGTGGTTCATTTGTTGGTGAAATTGAAAGGTATGCAGTGAAGGAAGCAGAGGACTGCAAAGAAACAGAAAGGATACTCTCAAGTTGCTGTGGAGACCTGGAGTCTATTCTTATACCTCTGCCATAGAGCTCCTAGGTGAGGCTAGGCAAATCACTTAAATCAATCTTTTATAAGTAGTCTCGATGGGTATGTCTATACTTGCAAGTTAGTTTGAATTAAGGATGCTTAATGTGAACTACCGTAACTTAGTACCTGTCTACAGTAGGCTTTCATTAGTTTGAATTAAGAAATTCCTTAATTCAAACTAATGAAAGTTTAGTTGGAATTAGTAAGACCTGCCGGTTAGTTCCAACTAAGCCCTTAGTTCGATCCTTAGTTCGAACTAAGGATGATGTAGACTAGGATTAATCCTTAGTTTGAACTTAATAAATTCAAAGTAAGGGCAGTTATTTTGAATTAACACAGTGGACTAATTCCACTTAATGTTAAGTCAAATTATTCTACTTTGTTAATTCGAACTAATAAGTCCGAGTTTAGTTCAAACTAAACTCAAATTTATTAGTTCGAATTAACAAATTTGAGCTAACTTTTCTAGTGTAGACATAGCTTATGTGATCACCTCATTTTCTGAATGACCCTCCTCCTGAATTACAGAAGTGCTGAGCATTCACAACTGCTACTGATATTAATGGGGGCTATATCTCAATCAGATAGGCTGTCTACACTTAGAAGATTAGTTCAAATTAACTTGATTTGAACTAATTAATTCCAACTAATAATGATTAGTTCGAATTAAGTTAATTCGAACTAACACAGCCCCACTAGAAACCTAATTCAAACTAGCATGTCCATGGACAGGACTTGTTAGTTTGAAATAGGAGAGGGGCACCATGGGAGGTGTGACAATATGGCCTCCAAGAAGGGCCATGTCCCTACCCAATATATAGAAAGAGGAAGGCACCCTGGAAGGAAGAAGGTCAAAAAGTGTTCATTCAAATTAATGGTTAGTTCGAATTAACACGGCTACACTGGGTTAATTTGAACTAATAAGTTATTAGTTCAAATTAACCCTTACTTCAAAGTTAAGCAAGATTTTATAACCTTAGTTCGAAGTAATGAAAGCCAGTGTAGCTGCGCATTAATTTAATTTGAATTAATCCTCATTAATTCAAATTAAATTGTAAGTGTACACATACCCATAAAGATATAGTAAATGGGTCACCTAAAATTAGTGTATACTTTCTATCTCAGTCGCTATGTCCTTCACTTTCCTGCCATAAAATACAGAAAATTTAGCCTTCTTATCCCACAAGGTGCTGTGACTATATAGTCATTAATGTTTGTTATGCATTCAGATACTGTATTGGTGAGCATGTCATAAGATCCTGTGAAATAATTAATAATTCTGCTTTCATAGCAGGGTTTGAATAGTGTGCTGTAAAAAAGGCCTGACACAACACACTGAGCAAGGAACTGTAAACAAGATATAGCTAAATATAGCTTACAGTAAGCACCAGCCGTTCAGTGTACTGATTGAGGCAAGGATCCCAAGGAAAAATAGCACATGCGCATAATGCATATATATAAGAAGACTAACTTAAGATTGCTTGGAAAATCTTACTTCTGGCAGTTCCTAACTTCTGAGTATTTGATTTTGCCACCTTAATACTGTTCTACACAGGGCTTTTTGTGAATAATATATTCAAAATGGTAGTGTTAAAAGGATGCTTTAAATGAAAAATTGTGTTTGAAAATTTTGTTCCTATTATAGGTAACATCTACAGTTACACTAACTGAAAGAGAATAGATAATTTTATTTTTCAGTGTGTTTATTTTGTACATATGACAAATTTTGTTTAAACATTTTCATTTACAAGAGTGAGTCAGTTGGCTGTTGTTTGTGACGTTTTCTTTTTTCCCCAGCAAGACAAAAGAGGGAAACTGTTTTTTTATGTGTTGTTGTAGAATAACAACAGTTAGCTGTGGGCCTTGCAGCAAGTGGAATGACAGAAATGCATTTTAACTCATTTTTGTTATTGACCAGATTTTCATTTGATATTCAGCCATGTTCTACTCACACCATCCTCAAGTTTTAACTTATTGTATCTCTCCTTAGAAGAAGAATTATTTGGATGATGTAGGGAAGATTGTTTGATCTAGGTACCTTTATTAGTATGTTAGCTTTTGTATTAATAGTAATGTAAATATGACTTATCTTTCTTTTATGGAGGCTTTCAGAACACCAATGACTTGACTACATCATAAATTTGGGAGGGGAAGGGACATTTGTTTCAATTTCCATATCTGCTGTTGACTTGCTGTGTGACCTTGGCAAATGTTAACCACACTTGTAACAGACTTTGAGCTCTACAAGTGAAAGCTTTATTTTATGAAACGTTTTGTGTGTCCTGGGGTCTCAACGTGCTTTACAGATACTGATCTGAGCTTCACAATGTCCCTGCGAAATAAAAAATAGACTTGTGGACCACACACATGAATCCATTCCAGGTTCTTAAGTCTTCTATACATGTATGTGGTTTTGTGGCAGAGACACAAGATGGAGCAGTGAACTGCCAAGAACTGCTGCTGCTATATGCAGGTTTTCTGAAGTTTGTGTGCAAATTGTCAGCCAGAATTTGGCACTGGTATTTCAATTTTGTACTGAAAGTTTTACTTTATTTTATCATACAGAAAACATAATATTGGAAGATAATGAGAAACTTTATTATGAAGAGATCAGTAAGGGAGAGTCAATGTGCTAGTGGATTAAATATGTAGATTGACTCAAAAATATGTGGGATCAAATTCTATTCTCAGTTGCATGGTTGTAATAATACTAATAATTCCACTTACATTTTTAAAAGGAAGAAAAGTAATGGGGCTAATTCAGGTCTCTTATTTCTAGCATAATTGAAGAGAAGGCTTGTTGAGTTTGCTGATGGAATATGAGTAGATTTAGGGTGCTTTTATCTGTAGTGGATTCTATCTTTATTTTTCTCCTTTCCTAAAATCTGTGTTTGGTGTATATTTTCTTATCCACTGGCTCCCTTTCATATTTTTCACTTATGTAAAATCAGACAAGCATGTTTTGTGTCTGTGATTTGCTCTCTAACTCTGTTTTCTCCCCCCAGTTAGTACTGTTAGCTGTCACTTTGCTTTCTCTTGTTGTTACCTCTTAGTGATACATGCTGAGAGACACCAGATCATCCCAGATTCTCTTTAATTGATTCCTGTTGCTATTGATTTGGAAATCCACAATGAACTGAGTTAATGATGGTTTCCCTACTGCTTTATCTTAAGATAGGATTCTGTGGTTAGGTACTGATTATTTTAGGAAATGATGGTTATGGCTGAGATTGTGCAAAATTTATTGTTTGCATAACAGCCCCACCCCCACAACCAATTGTTCACTAAAATCCACTTTTATACTCTCACAAGTTATTTTGGTGTGGCAATTTTATTTTTTTTAGTTGCCTGTCTGAAATAGTAGCCAGCATATTTTTGTACCGTCCTTGAGAATAGAAGCTTTTAGGAGAAGCATATATTCTTGTACGTAAAATGTTAATTATATTATTTCCTGGTTCAGTCAATTAACAGAGATAAGGAAAAGTTGCAGGGCTGGGACATGGATTGGTACGCAGATCCAAAGTGTTCTGATGTTCTTATTTGGGTTTTTTTTTCCCTCAAGCCTTCAGGGTTTTTTTTTACCACTTGTAATCATTAAGTGGGGGTTATACATTTTAACAGCATGGAGGCCTCCACTTTATATTATTAAAGTAATGTGAAAATGAATTAGTAAATGTTTGTAGAGCATGTTGAAATATAAAGTACTGTGTAAGAATTGTCTTATTGTGTTTTTTAAAAAAAACTGAACAAAGCCTGTCACCCCCAATCTTCAAAAGCATACTTTATAGGATGTTTCAGAACTGTTTTACTGTTTGCAATATGGTATTTCATATTAACATTTCATACCACCAGATGTTTCATTATTCCTGTTTTAGCACATCCCACTTGACCCATAGCAGCTTTGAATGCAAATAACAAGCTGATACACAGTGTTTGACTGTTAGCCTGAAATAATATGGCAGGGCTAAACTGCATTTTTTTTCTTTTGAATATTATTAATTGCAATGTGTTGACTGTTAATTTAATTAAATGTTTTGTTTTAATATAAGACCATACTGCAGTGCAATGACTCACCATTTCATTTAATTAATTGCAAACCTCAAGATTTGATTACTCATAGCTCCCCTTTAGTTAATTTGCTTGTTCACAGTTTTGACAGCAAACCTTTCAGACAAATATGAAGGGATGGGCACAGTATAACTAATTAGGAAATTGGAAAAATAGCTTTACTTAGAGCACAGGATTACTTAGATACATTGTTACCTCTCTCTGTAGGAAATGACTTAGTTCCATTCGTTGACTGTCTGAGTCTGGTTTTCACTGATTTACGTTAAATGTGTGAGGGCAAATCTACCTTCATATGCACCTGAGCAACCTTATCTGTATCAGTGGTATTGCAAGGATGTAACTAAACTATAGTTTAGGATGTTTTCTTGGTTCTTTCGTGCCTTGATCCTGGCATGCTGGGTGACACTGGGCAAGTCATATGACTGCTCAGTGTCTCAGTCTCCCCACATGCAAGATTGGGACAACAATGCTGACGTGCTTTGTAAAGCACTATACAAGAACCAGATATTATTCTATGGAGATATTTAATGATGCCTACGTGAGGGTGTTAGTCACAGTCCTGACCTGCTGTCCAAAGGGACTGTGTATATACCGCATTGTCCCTTAAAATGTCGTATGTAGGACAGTGCGGAAGGGTAGTGGGGTTGGATATTGTAGCCATGCCATTTTGTTTGATATATGCCAGGGGTGGCCAACCTTGTGGAACTCAAGAGCCACACAAGTTGATTATTAAACTTTCAAGAGCCACACTGATGCATATAGGCATATACTTTTACCTACTAAATTGATTTGCTGACATTCTTCCTCGAGCCACACTTTTTCATTCAAGAGCCACATGCAGCTCCAGAGCTGCAGTTTGGCCATGCTGATATATGCTCTCTGTGTGCAATCAAACTATCAGGTATACAGTATAGGTTGCTATGTATCTGAAGGTTTAGTTCAAGAATGAATGGATGATATAGTGGAAGTTATGTACATTTGTTGAAGGGAGAAAATAATGTCCTAACAAAAATAAATCACAAAATGGAATTTAATAATAATGATGATTAGTCATTTTGTCAGTGATGCAACACAGGTGTGAATGAGCACTCGCTCTGATATTTTCAGTTACTCAACTGTAATCAAGATTCATATTTTTAAAACTGGCTCAGAAAATAAAACTGGTTTGGACTGTTTGCATTAGTGAAATTGTGGGTCATTTTCTAAGTTCCCAGGAGTGTCTGTACTTACTTTATTTTTGGTGGCTGCTGTCTCTCAGACTGGGAAATTACCAGACTATTTAGCCTTGTCTTCTGAGCTGTAAATTAGAAGGGCAGATGCATAATCTGGGATGTTTTTCATATATGTATTTATTTAAAAGGGAGGCATTCAGCTCTGACTGTACTAAGTAGGGTTCCTCTGACTTTAACAAAGCAGCCAATAGCATAGAAAACGGCTACTGAATTTATCCTGAATTTTAAGCAAATCAGATGGAGAAGAGTACTTCTCTTGCTTTTCACTTGATTTGTTAAATAGATCCTGAATTCACATTTCCTTTCCTGATTCTAAACCTCTAACTTTTTCCATGTTTTAATTTAGTATACAAGGAATTTTAATGATTGAAATTGACAGAAAATCATAAGTTTAAGATCAAAAGACTTATTAGGATATGTGGTTCATCCAGGTTTTCTCTGCATGACATGTTACAATAAATAACTCCACATTTAACATTCGTGAGTTTCTTATTTCTTTTATAAGCTCTGCAAGAAATCTGAATATTTCTTGCATATTGTATTGGTGGGAGGTGAAGGGACAATAGACTGTGATGGTAGATATCATTTCTGTATGGAGGTTATCATTGATACTCATTTTAGTGATGAATGATGTTCAAAACTTTAATTTGGATGGGTTAAGCACTCAAAAGTGTAGATGTTCATCCAGATTGTTCTTTCTCCAAATGACCCACCCTAATTGGGTCTTCATCTTTGACTGGAAATGTTTAATTGGAAAATTTCTCATGAATTTTTTGTTGCTTCTTGAGTGTTTTTGGTCCAGCCAGAAATAATGTGAAAGCTACATACTGACATTTCTGTTCTGGTTAGTGTTAAGGTGCACAGAGAGACTTAGAAGTAAATAAATGAGTCCTAAAGTCCTGTAACAGTTCAAGTTTTAGCCCAAATTCTATCCTTGAAGAGGTGTTCTGTAATGGAATGTATCTTAGTGATATTGGTCTGAGCATCTTTAGCAACAGAAGTAGTATCATGACTTCTAACTCGTATTTGAGAGACTAGCATTCAGCATTTGCAAAAGTAGTTAACAGTTTTACATTTAAACTCAGATTGTACGCTGTTGCTTGAGTAGTTCTCTTGTGTGCACTGGCCTGGATATTGTATTCAAATATATGTGAAATAACAAGGATTCTGATTCTGTTTTCTGAAATAAATTATATATAAATGTTCTTATTTGTATTAAAAGAGCTCCCTTTTAATTTCAGAAAATAGAAGACTCTTAGATAAGGAATAAAGAAAAGGAGAGATGGAATTAACTATATGGAGGAGAGTGGATTATGAGTTTGCTAAGATAATTGGTAATTCTTAATACATACCCACTGGTATAATCAGAAGTAACTTCATTGAAGTCAGTGTAGTTGTACCTGGGTAAAATGATTTGAAAATGAAATCAGGGCCAAATAATTCAGTTTTAATTCTACTGGGTGCATGCTTACTTTTAAAATAAAGTCTTCTTTACTTCTGTTTTATGGATGTCTGACAGTAAAGGCTGTAATATATATTTGTGCAGTAAAATCAGTGCCTTAATGACTCAATAAAGCATGCTTTCCAGAAACAACTAAACATTTCACTCTTTTGGAGGGCATGTAACCCATGTGCAAGGCCAAGACAGCAGCAGCAAAGGGCTGGGTTCTATATCTAGGGGTTCCCAAACAATTTTACAACACCAACTGTTGTGAGCCCTTACGCAGTCTCCTGGGAAATCACGCACTGTTCCCTGGGCACCTTGGAGGGCAGTGCTTTCCCTCATGCAAGCACAAGTTTGAGTGTAGAACACAAAACTTTTAATAGTAACATAAAGAGAATATATATAGAAGTGATATCAAAACGAGCACTGATTTGGAGAGAGAGTGCAGGGCAGGATTCCCACAAAAAACCACAAGCAGAACTCACTTTACCCCAGTGGATGGAGAGCATGTCCTTCACTTCTGTTAGCCCCATACTGACCAGTGTAGTTTTAGCATCCACCTCTGAAAGGAGATCAGCCCTCACCCAGTCCCCTCCAGTTGTCCTCTGCCACCTCGAGATCCACTGGTGCCTCCTGCTGGCAGCATCCACTGGTCACTCACACCTTCCACTGGCCCTGTCCTCTGACACCATCTGCTGGCCACTGGCACTGCCCACTGGTCACTCATGCTTCTGGTGGCACAGGCTGCTCACACCACCCTCTGCTGACCTCTCACACTGCTACTGGCACCATCTGCTGGTGCCACTATCCACTTGCAAAAGACTGCTGGTGCGGAGGTTTCAACTTATGTTGAGCCTCAGTCAGCTTTTCTGTGAATTCAGCCTTGCAGAGGATTTCAACCAACTAGTGATCTCAGCTCCAGACCTCAGCCTTTAGCACACCAGATACTGCTCTCTGCCCAAAATAACAAAGTGGGATTTTCTCCTCAGAACGCTCATGCAATAAATAAATGTGTTAGTCTTTGAGTGTCACATGACTCCTTGTTTGTTTTACTGAACTAGACTAACATGGCTACCCCTTTGGCACATGCAGTCTATCTCACAACAATAGCTTAACAATAGTTAAGCATTGCCTACTGCTCAGTTCTTCAGCAGAGCCGATATCCCCTCCCTCCTTGCTCTTACAAGACTGAAAAATAGGTCTGTCCACTCTTCTGAGCTCTGTGTTGCTGATGGTGACTTTTCTATCAGAGTAGGATAACACAATTATATGGTTAAAGGGCAGCATATTATGAAAAGACAATATTTCATTTCTCTCTTTGGTAAAAACACAGGATTTGGAGGATTTGAATCAGCCACACATCCCATCATGCCCAGCACCTGGGAGGATTCCTCCATATACAGTATAATTATGCTAAGTACTTAATTGGACTCATGCAAATACAAAGCCCATGGAAATAGGGTGTATAGCTACCAAGAAAGAGAAGCGCCTCTAGGGTAAATAACACTTCCTTATTCACTTTCTCCGCACCATTCGTTATTTTATCAGCCGCTATATCATACCATTTAACTCCGTGATCCCTTTTCTAAGCTGTCCCAGTCTTTTTAATCTCTTCTCATATGGAAGCTGTTCCATACCCTTAATCATTTTTGTTGCCCATCTCTGTGACTTTTGAAATTTTAATGCATCTTTTTTGAGATGAGTGACCAAAACTGCACATAGTTTTTAAGGTGTCAACATGCTTGGGATTTACAAAGTGCCATTATTATATTTATTATATTATTAGCTACCCTTTTCCTAATGGCTCCAAACATTATTAGCTTTTCTGACTACTGCTGCACATTGAGCAAATGTTGTCAGAGAACTATCCAGAATGACTCCAAGATCTCTTTCTTGATTGGCAACAGCTAATTTAGACCTTATCTTGTGTGGATAGTTGGGGAATTATGTTTTCTACTGTACATTACTGTGCATTTATCAACATTGAATTTCATCTGTTATTTTCTTGCCTAGTCACACAGTTTTATGAGATCTCTGTAAATTCTTCATAGTCTGTTTTGGACTAAACTATTTTGAGTAATTCAGTGTCATCTGAAAATTTTTCCACCTCACAGTTTATCCCTTTTCCCAGATCATTTATGAAATTGTTGAACAGCACCAGTCTCAGCACATATCCATTAGGGATACCACTATTTACTTCTCTTCATTTTGAAAACTGATAATTTATTCCTACCCTTTGTCTCCTGCATTTTAATCAGTTACTGATCCATGAGCTGACCTTCCCTTTTATCCCATGACTGCTTAGTTTACTTAAGAGCCTTTGGTGAGAGACCTTGTCAAAGGCGTCCTCAAGGCCAAGAATGCTATATCGACTAGCTCACCCTTGTTCACATGCTTGTTGACACGCCCTCTCAAAAGAATTCTAATAGATTGGTGAAACATGATTTCCCCTTACAAAAACTGTGTTGATCTTCCCTAGAAAGTCATGTTTGTTTATGTGTCCAATAATGCTGTTCTTTAGTATAATTGCAACCAATTTGCCTGGTATTGAAGTTAATCTTATAAGCCTATAATTGCCAGGAACACCTCTGGAGCTTTATAAAAATTGGTTTCACATTAGCTCTCTTCCAGTCATCTGGTACAGAAGCTGATTTTAATGATAGGTTATATATGACAACTAGTAGTATAGAAATTTCATATCCGAGTTCCTTCAGAACTCTTGGGTGAACACCATCTGATCCTGGTGATACATTAGTTTAATTTTATCAGTTTGTTCCAAAACCTCCTCTGCTGACATCTCAGTCTCAGACAGTTGCTCAGATTTGTCACCTAAAAAGAATGACTTCCAGATGTGGAAATTTTCCTCACATCCTCTACAGTGAAGAGAGATGGAAAGAATTCATTAAACTTCTTCATGGTGGCCTTGTTTTCCTCGAGTGCTCCTTTAGCACTTTTATCATCCAGTGCTTCAATGATTGGGTGGCAGGCTTCCTGCTTCTCATAGACTCTACAGTCAGAAAGGACCAATATGATCATCTAGTCTGACCTCCTGCACAATGCAGGCCACAGAACCTCAGCCACCTGCTCCTGTAATCAACCTCTAACCTATGACTGAGTTGTTGTTATAGTCCTCAAATCATGGTTTAAAGACTTTAAGATACAGAGAATTCACGAGCAGTGAGCCATGTCCACACTACAGAAGGAAAAAATACAAAACAAAAAAAAACGAACCCCACAGCCTTTGCCAGTCTGCCCTAGAGAAAAATTCTGTCTGAACCCCAAATATAATGATTAGTTAAACACTGAGCATGTGGGCAAGACTCACCAGCCAGATACCCAAGAAAAAAATCTCTTTAATAACTCTGAACCCACCCCACCTAACATCCCATCTAAGGCCATCGGCATATCTACCACCAGTCGTCAAAGGTCAGTCAGCTGCCAAAATAGGCTGTTCCATCATGCTATCCCTTTCATAAATTCATCAAGCTTAGTTTTGAAGCAAGCTTAGTTTTGCCCCCACAGCTCCCATTTAAAGGCTATTCCAAAACTTACTCCTCTGATGGTTAGAAACCTATGCTTAATTTCTAGTCTTAACTTCCTGATGGCTAGTTTATATCCATTTCTTCTTGTGTCCACATTGGCTCTGAACTTACATAATTCCTCTTCCATCCTGGTATTTATCCCTCCTGATGTATTTATAAAGAGAAATCACACCTCCTCTCAGCCTTCTTTTGGAAGGGCTAAACAAGCCAAGCTCTTTAAGTCAGGTTTTCCATTCCACAGATCATCCTTGTATCTACATCTGTTCCAATTTCAATTTTTCCTAAACTTGGGGGACCAGAATTTCACATAGCATTCCAGATGAGGTCTTACTAGTGCCATTTATAGCAATACTAACATCCCCTTCCCTTTACTGGAAATGCATCGTCTGATGCATCCTCAGACTGCATTAGCTTTTTTCACAGCCGGATCACATTGGCAGCTCATAGTCAACCTGTGATCAGCTGGTATGCCCAAGGTCCTTTTCCTCTCCCATCTCATCCAGTTGTGCCCCCAACTTACAGCAAAATTCTTATTAGTCCCTAAATGCATGAACTTCCACTTACCATTCTTAAAATTTCATCCTCCTGATGAATTTAAAAATTTTCACTGTTAGTTTGTGAGGTTTTGCTAGCTGCTCTTTAAATTCTTTTTTGGCCTGCTTGATTATGCTTTTATACTTGCTTGTAAGAATTTATGATCCTTTCTATTTTCTTCAGTAGGATTAGATGTCCTATTCTCAAAGAAAGCCTTTTCGCCTTTAACCACCTCCTTTATTCTTTTGTTTAGCAACAGTGTCATTTTTTGGACATTTTACTATTTGTGTTTTGTTTTGTTCAGTACTCTTACAGTTTTTAAAATTTGGCCTATACACTGAGCCTCTATTATGACATTTTAATTTCCATGCAACTTGTTGACATTTCACACTTCTGAAGTTATGAAAATAAAACCTGTTCCTAAAGGTTCTGATTTTCTAACTGACTGCAACAATGCAAGATCTCTTCTTTGTGAGTGTGTAAAGTAATAGTGATTTTTTTGGAGGGGACCAACTGTAGCAGTTTGTGAACAATTTCTGGTATAAAGCATCTCAGCCCACTGCAACTGAAGTACAGTAAGGCTTTGTAGAATCACAGCAAATGGCATGGGACAGATTATACAAGATTCTGTTGAAAGGAAGCTAGAAAAGCTTATTTAGCCTTTGATTTTAATACACACCCTCAGAAAGCAACCAGAACTGTACCTGATATTTGCAGAGTTCTTTTTTATTATGTTAGTTTCCACTTTTTTCATATTCCTGGTAGGGAAATAAACTTCAGTTAAAAGATTTCCAAAAAAACTTCACAGGCCTCAGAATTTAGGGTAATTTGGGCATGAAATTTCTGGATGCTGAGCTAAGCAAGAATGTCAAAATTTCTGAGTTATTCTTCTCTCCTGTCAGTATCAGTAATGGTAGCAGGCTCCAAAGGGTAAGATAGCAAGATAGTCTATGTGAAAGTATATAAAAGCCACTTTCCATTTAAAAATCTCCTGCATCTATGTGTTTTATGCTGTATATTTTTATGGGTCTATTTAGCTAATAAGCACTGTTAACATTTTTCCTGAGCTGCTTGGAGTTCAAGTTTATAGTTACTTGAACTCTAATGGCATTGGCTCATTTCCAGTGGGAAAGAAAAAATTTTGGTTGGATACCCACATTGCTGACTTTGGAAAAATGCCAAAATTGTGTTTTTCATGCCGTGTGTGTGTGTGTGTGTGTGTGTGTGGCCATCCTCTTTCAGAATTAAGGACCAATATATATTCTGGAAAGTCCTGAAGTTCTAGTATAATAATATGGACAAAGCAACAGGAAATAATATTTAAAAGTAAAATCAGATTCAGTCCATAAATGCAGCTTTCCAGAATATATATTTTAAAAAAATGAATATAAAAATATCTCTAGTGACTCAGTTTCAGGGTGATGATGAAAATAAAAGTACAGTAATTGGAAAAGGGATGTGAACTGAATCAATGTTTTATTCACATTTGTAGAAAGAAATGCTCCATTTATTTTTACTATATTTCTTTATGTGTTTATATTTGCTAGGTCTAACAGCAGCTGCCATGGCTGAGGCGATGAAGTTACAGAAGATGAAGCTTATGGCAATGAACAGCCTACATGGAAGTGGAAGCCAAAATGGAACAGAATCAGAGAATGAAGAGCTCAATTCTAATGCAGGTAAATATTTTCTCACATGTTAACCCCAAGAGAACTCTGCCTCCTGTTGTTTTTGCATGGAAAGCAAAAATCAGGGAGTGTCTTTAGGCCGGCAGAGGAATAATGAGATCCAACGGCTAGAAATTGAAGCGAGACAAATTCAGACTACAAAAAGTGCAGTCTTTAACTGTGTTGGTAATTAGTGATTGGGATAGTTTAGTAAGAATTGTGGTCGCTTCTCCATTGATGACAATTTTAAAATGAAGATCTGACCTTTAATAAATATGCATTAGTTCAAATAAGAATTAACTGAAGGAGAGTGCTATGGCCTGTGTTAGATGAGGTCAGATTTGATACCACAGTGGTTCCTCCTGTCTTTATAATCTATGATGTTTTAAATTTCTATTTTGGAAAACTTTGACTTTTTTTTTTTTTCATTTCAGTTCAGGAAATCAAATGTTGACATTTCCTTCAGATAGAAATTCTGAAAAAAAAAGTTTTGAAAAATCCCATTTGTAGGGTATTAAAAATACCCACTTTTAAAATCATAAGATTGAGTACTTATCTTATTTTTTTAGATCCAAGTGTTTGTGTCAGGAATATAGAAGAAATATTCTCAGAACATCTCATGTAATCTAATTCATTTGTGTCTTGGAAGTGGTAGAGCTACAATGACGCAAAGATGAAACACTTTGATCTATAATATGAGAAAAGATATTTGTCTGTATTAAGTAGCACCTGCCCTGAGTGAGTCTGAAATGATTTTTCCCTAAAGTTTTCTGAAATGAAAAATTTCATGTTTCAAATTATTTTCTGCCAGAAATTTCATTAAAATCAATACAATTTTTTAAAAAGGAAAAAAAAAAAGCAAAACCAACCTCAAAACCTCCCAAACCCCCTTCCCCCCAACCTGTGTTTCTCAGAACAGCTTTCTCTGAAGGAAACCTATTCTGACAAAAAAAAAAAAGTCCCACTGGCTCTAGGTTTCACAGATGTTTACTGATAGTGGAGGAATGATGAGACTCCAGTATCTTGGGTTTCATTTCAGGCTCTGGAGCAGAGTATTGCTTTTCTTCTTCTTAAATTTATTGCAAATTAAATAATACCAGCATAGTTGCATAAAATCCCATCAAATGAAGAAAGGAAGATTAAGAGTGCAAACATTTTATTTACATCTCTAGTCTCATCAGGTAAAGTTACTCAAGTATATATTGCAGGATTGGGCCCTATAGTTGCTTAGTTGATAAAATAAAATATTCATTGTTAAAACAAAACAAATAAAATAAAAATCATGATGTTATTCTTCCAAATCTCTCTAATCTGAACACTTGGATCATTTGTATAAAGTATGGTTGCCTCACTCACAGAATGATTATTGCTAATTAACAGGTTGTGTAGAAAATATCTCAGGTCAACAGAAGAATGTGTAAGATCTTAAAACTTTCCAAGAGGCCACCAGATCAGCAAGTAATGCTTTTACTGTAGAGAGCTGCAAACTACTCATCAAACTTACAGCCATTTATGTGTGGAAAACTCTAAACCACTGGTTCCTAATCTTTTTGGCTCAAAGGCCACAAATATAATTTTACAAGCTTGAAGCTCCACCAGCCTCTGCCAGCAGCCCCCTTCCTCTCCTCACTGCAGCCAGAAGTAAGAAGTTCAGTGAGGAGCATCTTTGGTCCTCCTGGCTGCAGTAGGGAAACTGTGTGCTGTACCTGGGTCTCTAGCCAGCTGCTCCCTTCTGCAGGTGGAGGGATGGAGGATCAGTGCTCCCTTCCTTATGGCTCCAGCAGGTACTGAGCCTCTAGAGACCCAGGCAAAGTGCTTTGCTTTGCTCTCTGCTGGAGCTGTGGGAGAGAGCACTGATCTCTCAATCCCCTGACTGCAACAGGGAAGCTGTGTGCTCCACCTGAGTCCCTAGGCAGTCCCTTTTGCAACCAGGGAGTTGGGAGATCAGTGTTCAGAGTTTTTATTTTAGTTTTTGTTTTTTTTTTACTAACAGTGGATAAAAAGTCACAAGTATTTTATGTGAGACAAACATTTTATTTTATTTTAGGAGATAGACTTCCAGTTTCTTTGATTTGAGGTTGTGTTTGATAGCTTCTGTAATGGCTGCAACATGACTCTGCATCTAGATTTCAGCATGAATAACAACCTGTTCACATTTCATTTAGCTCCAGATGAGAAATCTTGTCTTTTATTGTTTTAGGAAATTAGTCTATGTACTGTTGCTCCTGGAACTTTATAATTAATCACTAAAGGTTATGGCTGTGGATAGTTTGTGGGAAATAGATGCCTGAATGAGTATAATTGTAGCTGTCAAATCAGAAATATAGTTATACAGCAGCTGAGGTTTTTTGTTTCCTTTGAGGTTTTTACTCTAACAAAGAGTTTGAAGGCTACATGTTTACTTGGAAACACAGATTGAGGCCTGGTCCATACTTCTGGTGAAATTTGGTGCCAGTCAACAGGAGTTATACAAGTTACACAGAGTAGCTTGCATAACTCCTGTCAACTTCATAACTTCCATTTAGTGCACAGTTTCCTCTGTGCTGCATTGATGAGAAATGTGTACCCATTGACACCGGGTTACACTTTTTGGGGAGAAAAAAAACAGCAAGGAGGCTTGTGGCAATTAAAGACTAACAGATTTATTTATTACATGAGCTTTCATGGGAGAATATTCCACTCCCACGAAAGTTCATGCGATAAAAAAATCTGTTAGTCTTTAAGTGCCACAAGACTCCTTGCTTTTTTTGCTAATACGGCTGCCCCTTTGGAACTTTTTGGGGAGGTTTGTTTGTTTGTTTGTTTGTTTGTTTGTTTGTTTGTTTGTTTGTTTGTTTGTTTGTTTTAGGTTTTTTGTTTGGTTTTTTTTTTTTTTTACATTCACTTCTGGATTGATTGAGTGTGTCTTTACTTTTGTTCAGTTGATCCAGACAAAATGATCTGATTGCAGTGAATTTGCCATGATCAGTGATTTTTCTTTTTTCATCAGATGTGAAAAGACTTAAAAAAAAAAAGGGGGGGGGGGCCTTTAAAAGTGCCAGAGACTCCTTGTTATGTTCTCTAGAGTTAATATGACTAATGCTAGTAAAGCTCCAAAGACTGGTTGGCAATAGATGCAGTATCAGTGGCATGGGTTTTCCTACTCTTCCCACTCCAGAGAATGAATAAAGAGCAAGTTCAAAGCTCACAACTGAGCTTAGCTATGCCAGCTGAGGGTGTCCTATATAAAACCTCTCTGGTTGCATAGAAGTGGTTCACAAAATCATATATATTAGGCTGAAATGGATTATGGAAAACTAACATATTATGGACTAGGAGAACCTGAAACTGATTTGAACCAGAGTAGTCTTTATAGTGAAACTGAAGCTCTTTTCTACAGGTTGTCAAAGAGCTAAAGTATATGGAACCATAGATTAAATGGAAAACATGAATGGTAGGGTGCAAAAATATGGTAGAGCTGGCATTATTCTCTTATTCTTTTAGGATACTGTGTACTGCAGTGACATAATAAAGAAATATCATACAAATCACTATGCAAAGAATGAAGCAGTTGTTTTCCTTTTGTTGGGTTTTGGATTTAACATCCGTAAATGCTTTTGTTGCTTTCCCAAGAGTAGCGTGAAATCGTACTAAGTGTTTCAATGGTATTTTCTTAGGCCGTCCACATGTTATTTTGAATATAAAATCCAATGTTGCTTTATTTCCAAGCAATAAACTATATTAGGTAAGCAGAAAACTAAAAATCCCACCATCCCCGCCCCATCACACACCTTTTGGTATTTAAGGAGTCAGAGATATCTGTCTTTGTAGAGAGGAAAAAAAGTGTTTCCTTTATTTTTTAGTACCTGCCATGCAAGTTTCTCATAAATGCAAACATCCTTCACAATCTGTTTAAAAAACCACAAATACATCACTCAGAGGAATATTTAAGGAACCATCAGGAGGGAAAAAACTCATTGGTTTAATGGAATGCTGTCAAGGAAAATCAGCATCACAAACGACACAGGGGCAGAATTGATATTTTTGCACTGACATGTTAAAAGAAAATCCCATGCATTATTTAGAAAACTCAGGAATCTGTCAGCTGTATGATTGCCGAGTTAGCAGAAGCAGGAGGATGCTGCTCAAGTTGAAAAGAAACGCGTAGGCACAGATCCATAATGTAACCTTTCATGTTTTACACCTACCATGAATACCCAGCTATTACACGGTCAGCATTTTTAGTCTTTCTCTTTTAAATTTCAAGTGCTTGAAAAGTCAAAAGAGGTAGGTCTTTTATTCTAAAAAGCAGGTTGCCTAAGCTGCTATTTTATTGTAAGAGTAAAGATGACAAGACCACAAAACAGAATTTGTTTTTATCTTTTTGAATGCCGTGCAGGTTTCATGAGATCAGTTTTTTTCAGTTGTTAAATTGGGTATTTTTTACATGTTAATATTATATGAACAAAGTGACTTTATTTCAAAGGGGATAATTTTCTTTAAAGAAATCATGAGTGTTTTTGAGGTGGTTTTCTGTGGCCAGTCAGATATTGTACTGGTATTTTTAGGATCAATTGTAAAGAGAAACAGGTATGTATTTCATTTGTGTTATTTCCCTTAAACCTAAAATAACTTACATAGAGTCTTGAAATAAGATAGAATCTATTCTACTTTCCCACATCACCTTACCCAAAAGATAAACTTTGTTTGCCTCCTGACACCCTGGATTTCAAGGTATGATTTGATGATTTCCATACCTCTTCACTTTTTTTAAAATAAAGGTGTTAATTTTAAACCTTTCTCCTAACTAATTGGAACAGCGATGCGATTTATCAGACACCAAAACTTTCATTAGTTTCAATGGCCGATGAGGATATTTGCATTTTTTTGTAGTCCTAACTTCAGGTAGAAGATAAATAACTCTGAAGTGAGGCACACCTAAACAATGGCTAGAAGTAACTGACCAAAAGTAAATATCAGATTGTCCACTAGTTGAGTTTTCAAATGACTGTCCCAAAAATCCACAGGCTCATACGAAAGGTGGACTAAGTATTTAAGGTACTTAAAATAGGTTGTCACTTTACAGAGACACTTATTATGCACTATCTTGTCACACCTCCAGCGAGCCGGGATCATGTGATAGAGAAGCAAGCAGTAGGGGCAGCTGCTAAGCATGGCTCACGCTAGTGGTGATGTGTTTGACTACTACAGAAATCAGATATTAGCTTTAGAGCAGGGGTCTCAAACTTAAATCACCGTGAGGGCCACATGAGGACTAGTACGTTAGCTTGAGGGCCGCACCACTGAAACCTTTTCATACAACAATATTGCAAATATTGGTAACAATAGTGTTGTTGCAGACTTCAGGAAATAGCTTTAGGGGCCACATGCGGCCCATGGGCTGCAAGTTTGAGACCTCTCCTTTAGAGAGAGTTTGCTCACCTGTAGAAGGAAAGGGGAGAGAGGCTGCAGGTAGAGTTGGCATTTCAGGGAACTTTGTCCCTTGTAGGGTTGACAATTGAGATAGAAGATATGGGGATGATATATAACGCTATGAATAATACTGTGTAATATGAACGCTGTATATGACCTGGTCAGCATGGGGGGAGAGTGCTTATTGTTTACTGGGGGAAGCAGAAAGTTTATCTTATACCTATAATTCTCAATTTCAGTGGATTCTGGGTATGATGGAAGGGCGGTATCTTCCCAGATTAAGAACACTATACACATATTTGAAAGACAGCAGGGCAAGCTGTCAAGAATCTGATTCTGAACAAGTTGCAACTCTTATTTTGCCAAAATTGTGAGGATGGAGATCAAAGAATATTACAGAGTTAGAATACCCTTTCTCAGTACAGAAAAAAAGTGGTGGGAATGTCACTGAAATTGTCATGGGAAAACACAATGAGTGAGAGAGAGACAGTGCAGAGCCTAAGAAGCTGGGTCCTTCAAGAGCCAGGGAATTTTAAGCCTTAAGGGAAAGCTAGATATGCCCACAATCTGTTTCATTGTTTTTATATGTTTCCTCTGAAATGCTTTTGTTCTAAATAAATAATACATTGCTTTAATGAGGCTGTCTGATCACTGACGACTACTGTCATTGCCTCAGAGGGAACAGAATTCTGGGGTCTGGATATAAGTCAGACCCGCTGAGGTAAGTCATGCTGATAACTAGGGGACTGCAATCCAGGCCCTGGTCTGAGTATGAGAGAGAGACATGATTCCACCCCACAAGATAGGTCATGGCCCGAAGTTTGAGACTTAAACTAGTAGAACCCAAGAGGGGTCAGAGTAGAAGTTTGCCTGGTAGCTGTGAAAGGAATTGTGAGGAAGTGGGGAGTAGAACTTTCTGGGAACCGAGGAATAGCTTAAAAACGGGCAGAGCTGGAGATCTATTGAGGAAGGAAGAACAAAATTTTATAAGAGTTTTGCAGTGAAAACTTGGGGATGAGAATTTGGGAGGAAGGAAGAATGAGGGAGTACCTGGCAGATTGATCTTTCTGGAAGATCCACTTACAGATGCGGGTTCCAGTAAGAAATAATCTTGTTGTTGTATTCAGTTTGTAATTCTGCATAGACTAGGTATTTGCAGAACTGGCTTTTTTGGTGTTCTGTCAGACTGTGAATACCCAGCCCTATACCTCAAACCTCAAGGGTAGCTTGCAAGGTGCAGATGTATTTGTCTTTTGTAAACAGAACTAATGCCAGTGGTCAGATACTCAGGGCTGGATTTTGGTGTTTATAGGCCCTAGGCACTTTCACTCCGAAATGTGCAAAAAGAGGCATAAACGCCAATAGAATTACATTGATTAACATGATGCACTTTAAACTATTCTAATGCTAAACCATGTGATTTACTTTATCTTTCCTTATTTTTTCTGCTTTTTTAATTTTTTCTCTCTTTCATGGGCCCTAAAAATTTCATAGGCCCTAGGCACTGTGCCTACAAGTGCCTAATGGGAACTTCGGCGCTGCAGATACTGCTGCATTTCCCCATTACTTTATATCAGTGTAGCTACAAACAGAATTTTACCCAGAGAATTTAAGAAACAGATAATCTGAAAAGCTATGAAACATTACAGTGCTTTTGTTACTTTAGTCAACAATAAATTATTTGCATACCTAGTAAGGCTCAAGTTTAGCAAGGTACTTAAGTGTATGCCTACCTTGAAGCCTGTGAGTTGATTCCTGGTTTTTAGTGGGAGAATTCTGTTAAAGTTAAGTATGTGCTTAACAACTGTGGTTAATCGGGTCCTAAAATATGGTTGTCGTATCTTGTAATTCATAACATAATAGTAGTTTATTAGATAAAATTTCTGCATTTAGACTGACTGAGGAATAACTTCAAACAATATAAATAATGGATATTACAGTTTTAAAACTTATGAAGAAGATACAATTATGGACAAGGGTAAAATTGAAATTCTTTTGTGTATGAAGCTTTTCAACTGCTTTGATTTGCTGTTACAGTGTGACCTGATCCCATGACTTATACTTCCCTGCATTTATATCCTCCCATTCTGTAAGTTCCCCCATCTTCAAAGCCCTTGGAAAAGTGGGATTTTCTCCCACGAAAGCTCATGCAATAAATATATTTGTTTGTCTTTTAAGTGCCACAGGATTCCTTGTTTGTTTTATCCTTCAGCCATTCTGTACCACCCCTTTCTTGTAAAGGGGGAAAAAAAAGCCGTGTTTCTGTTTGTTGGTTCTCATCTCACACATCCTAAATATTATGTATCTATCAACAGTTAACTAAAATAAATAAGATGATATATGTCTCAAAGTACATTTATTTAACTTACTTTCATTCTAAAAATCTATACTTGCTTTTAATAGCAGAAGATTTTTTTTCCATCAAGATAAAATTAGCTATAAGTAATCATATGCTTACATACTTACATTCTGCTGGAACAAGTTTAGTTTAAATAATCAAAAATTTGTATTAAAAAAAAATCCTGAATTCAAGTACAATACCAACAAGCACCTTAACTGTAATCACATACAACCTCTCTCTGTTCTTGTAGTTTCTAGCAGAACCAAATGGAACACAAGATAGACCAATGACAAAATGCAAATGGTATTGTTTAAACTGTTCAGAATTGAGAGCTTTCACATGTCTGTCACCTTTCCGATCCCTTACAAATTTATAGCCTCAGAGAGCAGAGGTCTAAATCTTCAAAGCTTAAAAAACAGAGGTGCAGCATGAACTAATCTTCATTTTTCCCCCTATCTCCTTACAGCAGCACTAATGGAAATGTATTTTGTTTAATGACTCTGAAATCCTGTTTGTAATTAGATGTGGGAATTGGTCTTACTTTGTAACAGATGATACTGGAATAATAATATGAGAGATGCTACGCTGAGACCACTAGCCTCCTAAATCTACATCATTTCTCATTTTATTGACAGGAAATGTGTTCAAGCAACAAAGAGATTGATTTTAAAATGTAGGAAAATAATATCTAATAAAACCTTTGATCAAAATATTTTAGCATTGATTAAAATATAATTACAAGGGTACATTAATGTTTTCACTTTATTTTTAATTTTAGTAAACAACCTTTCATAATTGTTGCTTTTTCAATGATAGGATCTTTGAATTAATACACCAGAAAGGTAGAAAACTTTAATTAATGATAGGATGTATACAATTAAAATGCATATCATGTATCAGAAGGATTATTCAAAATAATTGATTTTGTCTGTTAAAACAGTTTTACGGTTGCAAATGAAGTAATTAAGAAGGGGTACAGTACACGGTAGTGCAGGCTGAACTCAGAGCTACCCCTTCAGAACATTAGTCCTCTTTGCTAGGTTTTGATGTCATAAATCATACTGGCCATTATAGATTCAGGGCTACATTTTTTCCTTGTTTATAATTTTCATATCTGGTAGTAATAACAAGTATTAGTGTTTGACATAAACCTGCCAAAGGAAAACAGGTTGTTCAAAAGTGTTACTCATTAAGTTTAGCCTCTGTCCTGAAGGCACATATGTAATTTCCATGGCATCAGGGAGAACTATGCTTGTCAAAAGGAGAATTAAGACAGTGGACCAAATTCAAACCTTACTCCATTATAAATCTCGAGTTACTCCAAGATACTCACTATCATAAATGAAGAGAATACAGGAAATACTTTATATAAGGAAAATTTGCCCATGTTTACTTTCTGTTCAGGGGCATTGATATATGTTTTATATCTGTATGCACACTTCCTAACAGTGACATACAATAAATCGTAGTCTTGGGATATGCACTGGCTTTTGGAGATTTTTAAAAAGAATAATATGCCTTTTGTGTGAATCTGTGTATTTTTGAAAAGATGACTGAGAGATGGTTTATCATTAATTGCAAATTATCTGAAAAAAACATAGTGTTACATCTGTGAAATAAAACTATAAATTCTAGGGAAAATGTTAAGGCTGGTACTCTGCTTTTCTCTGGCTATGATGGAAGGAGGAGAGGAGTCACTGGATGTGGTTTAATTAGGCTTCAATTTAATTCCTAAATGTCAAAGGGTATCCAGAAGATGAAAATGTAGAGTTAAGTAATTCCATAAATATTTACATATACCCAGTGGGAATGAATGGAGGCAGAGGACTGCATTTAGAATCACAGAAACTGGAAGGGACCATGACAGGTCACTGAGTCTTTTTAGCCGTTCTGCTTTGCCCATTCTGATCCCCAGCCAACCTGTTGCTGGGACTTCACAATCCTTCCCTCAAATGAGAGATATGTGGGGCCCAATCATCTTCACTTTCCATTTCCACTCCTTTAAATCTTTACCAGTCCATTTTATCCGATCATTGTATTCCTTCCCTACAGAGTATCTTCACTGGACATCTACCCCATGGTTATAGAAATTGAGTTGTGTAGTCATAGTGTACCCCCCATTTCATGTTTGCCCCAACTAAACTGCCAGAAGAAGGTGAAAAAGTGAAAAATTTGTAAAATTCCCTCATGGCCCACTGAGGAAGGAGAGCCCAGCATAATACCCCCAGTGGATCATGACAAAACCTGGTAACATATTGTTTTCACAGGTGGGAGCCTGGGAGCTGCTCTGTCTGGCCCTGGTGAAAGAGGACCTGTACAGTCCCTCACACACATACTTCTGCCCACCTGGTGAACAGAGGATGAGTCACCATCCCTGTACTGACCTGGTCTGAAGTTGCTGCACAAGTCACACTTTGGCTATCTAGCCCTTAAAAGGGCCATACACCCTTTCCCACAAGCCACACTATGGCCCCACAGCTTGGTGGGTGACGACACATGGGTGGTGACATTTATGTCACATGTATCACAGCAACTACCCATAAAATTGAGAGTGTCCTAAATGTCCTATTTAACTGCAGATGCAAAAATACTTAGCTATATATCTGTTTCTTCTAGATGACTTACCAAACTTCCGTAGTACTACCAACGAAGAATAAAAATGATTTATATTGCTTTTCCATGACAAAGACTTCTTTTTAATAGAGGTCATTGGAAGCGCCACAAATTAGCAATTGGAATTTAGATTTGAGTGAGCTCAGTGCTGTGGAAAGAAGTCCCTATAAAATGTTAAGTAACTCAAGTTTGTTTCTGTAGCATCTGGTCTAACTATCAGATAACATCATACAGAGTGCATCTGTCTGAATACTATAAGGTATCAATTCACATAACACAATGAACGTTTTAGAAGATTCTCTTTGCCCACCTTCTTCTTCTCTAGATGTTATTATTTACATAAAATCAACTAAAGACTCTTTTAATTACAAAAATTTGCATTGACACTCCATTGTCTATCTTAAAACCCCCAATAAACAGGCTTGAATATGTGGTCTGGCCCTCCAACCAAGTAAGTCATAGACTTTCCCCCAACTTACATTATGTTAAAAAAAAATGGTGCCCATTTGCTCTGTATCATTTTCCAAAAGTTCAGATTTTTAGAGAAAAGCTGGTTTTGATTCAAAGTGGCATTTACGAACCTCCAGATAATGGTAAGCTACCATGTTGTCATAAAAAGTGACACTATTTGTGAAACAGTCATTACAGTGGTCCAGATTCAAAATTAGTCAGTTGGTTCCATCTCACTTTAGTGGTATTTTAGCAATCAGAAGAAGGTACTTTAGTATTTAAATAAAATTTTAAAGTTTAAAACAGCTCCTGCTTATTAAGTCACTTACAGATTAGGAAGGAAATCGGCACATGATCTTACTTGCAGAGCCCACATACTGAGAATTTTTCTGCTGCAATACAACTCCCAAGAGTAGGAATTTCATAATAGTCAAATTTTAGATGGGAAATATTTTTTAAAAAATTGATGTGCATACATAGAAAGAAATATGTCTTCTTATGTGTACATTCAGAATGGTATGTGCTTTTTCATGCAATGGCATAAGATCCATTCAGGTTTTTACTCTTAACTATGAATTTCTTTGTGCATATAGGTTTTTAGCAATTCAGTGCTTGATTTTGCAAAGAGCCTTTTAATGATGTCTTTTCATCTTCAGTTTTTTTAAAGAGCAACAACTTTGTTTGCAACTATAAATAGTGGTGAAATTGATATTGTTTAGGTGTTTGTCACATGAAGACTTGGTGAGAAAGAGATAAGTGACATCAGCTGAGTCTGCCTTTACTTACATCCATAAGAGGTAATTTTAAAATTCAGGCCCTTAGTTTCTTGGGTAGGTTTATGTGTACATACATATATAGGGGCTTAGAAGCCACAGTGAAATATGCCTAGAAATACCTTTGATAAAGAGAGAAATATTTACGTGATCCCTATTTACTTTTATGAAACATGAAATTAGATAGTTTAGCTGAGTAGTAATATCTTAATTCTGGTTTCGCTCTTTAAGGTGCTGATTAATAAAAGTACATGGAGCCTGCACAACAAGAGAGCTTATTGCCCCATCTCTCCCCAACACAAAATGGCTCTAAGTGACGTGTTGGTGGAATTTTGGCCAGGTTGTTCCATACTGAATTCAGATGGGTGCACACGGGTCTTCCATGTTTTTGGCTTGCTAAAAAAGATGTGATTACGTGTTCACAGCAGAAATTTGCCAGATCAATATTAGCTAAGATTGAAAAGGAGCTGTCCTGTTGCCTCCAGCCAAGGACAAGGTATTGCCATGTTAGACCCCTTTATGTCTAAATCCACAACCTCTTGTAAATATAAACTGTATATTTTTTAAAATACAAGAACCTAGAAAAATATTAAAAACTAGTCCAATAAATGTAATAAAACAATGAACAAATGAATCATGTTGGCAGTGTATATTGGAAACTATTAATTAGTCCATTAAATGAGGTGAAAACACCAAAAATATTTAATTTGAGTGTGTTGCTCTGAGAAGGTGTTTATTATCTTATTGGTAGCATGAATATTATTTTACCTAGTGTTTACAAAAAGTGGCTAGTACATACATATTTTAAGGTAGCCAATTTGTACTTCAGCTTTTCCAGGTATAGAAATGCTTCAATAGAAATGCTTTTCTGAATAGAAGCTACAGTGTGTATATAAAAATATAAGAATAAATACCCACATTACCTGTTATCAGTTCTTATATCTCAAACTGATACCAAAACATTACCTAATATCTGTTTTAATCTTAAATGTAATAGTAAATTTAATTCGTGAATGTCTTGGGCTTATGCCTCCCTTTCATGTACTTTTCTCCCTTGGTTTCCAGCATCTCCAGTGTGCCTAATAGGAGAGGGATGGTAAAAGAGATGTCTCAGATCATTAAAGTACTATACTTATATACTTGCATCAGAGGAGCATGTTAAGAATTAATTGGGTAATGTTTACACAATGCATAGAACAAACTTGGACCAGCCTACAAGGCAGCTTTCCATGACACTGTAAGTCTTGGAGACCTCTCAATACCCATCCAAGCAACCATAGATCAAGACCAGTCCTTGCTGATCTGAGTTCTGGCTGATAGTGTCCAGGGCCCTATAGAACTTAGATCCATTGATTCATTTTGGAGTTTGGGTTGGGCATCAGAGAAGAGGAATGGAGCTAGGAGTCATAGAATGGGGAGAAGCTTCAGAGAAAGTTGTCTTGATTGGTCTTTGTTGCCTTTTGAATTTAGCATGTAGCTGGTTCAGATAGATAAATAACTATAGTATATATAATAAGGGCTTGACAAAACCCAGAAGCCAGGTTGCCATGGTAACTGGGGGTTGTAGCCTGCGCCTCTGATGTAAATGCCCTCTGGTGACCAAAAACAAAATTGCTGGCACTTACTTTGGAGCCAGTTTTGTTGAATCCTGATAGGTAGATAGATATAGATATAGATAAATGAAAAATTACATGGGTTACGTCTATACTATGGGGCTCAGGTAAGTCTACTGAATAAGGTCGATTTAGTGAGGCCCCATTTAAGTCAAGTTTATAAAGTCGACTTAAGCCAGGGGACACATTTAAAGTCAACTTATTAAAATCAACTTTAAATGGGTCCGCAGGCTTAAGTCGACTTTATAAAGTTAACTTAAATGGCTCTAATACACTAAGTTGACTTCATTAATGGGCACATTGTGTTAAGTTGACTTAATGTAGCTGACAGCCCTTAAAGTCAACGTAAGGCAGGAGTTATTAACTTGACTTAAGCAAGTGTTTAAATTGACTTAGTGAACTCCATATATGGCCAGGGAGTTGCTTAAGTCGACTTAAGCCTCCAGTGTAGACATAGCCATGGAACCTGCACTACAAGAGAGCTTAAAATGATGGTACTACATGAATCAGTGCTGTCAAGAGCAGACCACTCCCATAAGTTCCTCTTCTGTTGTTGTTCTATTGTCCTTGCCTCCTCAGTTAGAGATGGGTGTTGAAGTTTGAAAAATGCTATATGAACATTAGTTCGTTATTGGTATTGGTTATGATTTTCAACTCAAATTGGAGCAGCATCTCTGCAGAAGTTCAGACTTCTAAGTTTAGAGTAAAACTTGTGAATTAACTTAATAAATATTGTTACACTTTCTGGGTTTGATCATAAATGGAAGTACTGGAATACTGTAGGCAAGGCTGCAGTATGGTATTTGTGATCTGACTAGAGCCCAAAATTACTGGGAGTTTCACTGAAAAGCCCATTCTTGTGAAACGTTAAGCTTGAATTTTTAAAGCATCACAGCTTTATGTCCACAGTTATTTGGGTAATGTTTTATAAAGATACATAATTCTGGATGCTTGTCTGAATTTAAACTCTTCACATCCTGACCAAAATAGTTTTGTTCTGGTAAATGTCTGTTATGTAGACATGGCCTAAAAGACGTATCTAGCCAAAGTACTTCTGCTAGGCTCGGTCTAGGTTACATATGTAAAGGTATGTACCCAACCAATCCCTCATTGCTCCCTCCTACTACTTCCTTTCTCCTACTACTCACTTCGGCTATGTTTACATTACAGGGCTTGTTAATTCAACTTAATAAAATCGACTTAGTGAGTCCACACTTCTTTTACGTAGATTTAAGAAAGTGTCCAAATAAAAAACGTGTCAACTTAAGCAGGCACATGTTATTACTTAGGGCTTCTTAAGTCAACTTAGATGGCAACATTGTATTAAGTTGACATAAAGAGTGAGGAGTTAAGTCGATTTAAGGAAGCCAGGGCTCTGCTTAAGTCAACTTAAGCCTCCTTAAGTTGACTTAAGCGCCTAGTGTAGACATACCCCTAGTGCTCTGATTCATACTGCTCCTTTAGTATAGTATGGAATATCATCCTTCTCTACTTCTAAATGTTCTCTCTCTTCTCTAAATTTTTCCTCTGTATCCACTTTTTGAGTCCTTCTCACCACCTTGATGTCCCTCCTACTTCCTACAACTTCTCTCCCAAGCACTGTTTATCAAAATGCACCTGGATTTGTGATGTTGATTAACCCCAGAGGCAAAGGGGTGGGATTGGATTATGTGTGCAGTTTCCAGACTTCAGCCTCTATGGCATCACTGTCCTAGAAGAGACATTCATTATCAGAGGAAGGCACTGCTGTCTTCTGTCCAAAGTTCTGACAGAGGTGGGAATTTTAAATTTGTTTCTGTCTGAGACTCCTGTGGCAGCACCACCAGCTAAGACTGATTGTGGATCTTAGATGTTCCAGAGGGGTATCCGTACTAGTATAGTTCAGCAAAACAAACAAGGAGTCGTTTGGCACTTAAAGACTAACACATTTATTTATCACATGAGCTTTTGTGGAGAAAATCAAAACATCTGACAAAGTTGGATTTTCTCTCATGATAGCTGATGCAATAAATAAATCCATTAGTCTTTAAATGCCACAGGATTCCTTGTTTCTTCTTTGAGTGCTGTCCTGCGATGCTCCACCTTAGGTGCGGTATCGTCCCGGCACTCACAATGGAATCTTGATAGCAGAGATCAGGGCAGTGCTTGCATGAAGGCGAGCGAGGCTCACTCTCCCTCAGAGTCACTTGGCATGAGCGCTACTGGCTTCCCTCAGTTCCTTTTCAACTGTCCCCTACTTCATTTCGGTGCCCGTTGTTCTTCCCTCAGAAGCTCTCCTTCACTCTACCTTCACAAAGAAAACAAGAAAATAGATTTTTCTTTCTTAGACTTACTTTGTTCTCCCCTAGTTTTGTTTTTTCCATTTAAAATAAATAAATAAACCACCCTCAGACAGAAAACGCTAACCCACAGCCAGCATGCCTTCATCTCCCGGCTTCATGAAATGCGTTAATTGTAATGAGGCTATGCCTGCCTCAGATGGACACACACAATGTATTCGATGTTTAGGGGAATCTTATATTCCCCTAAAATGTGAGGTATGCTCTAACCTCTCTGCTCGAGCTCGCAAAGACAGAAAGCTTCGACTTGAGGTACTTTTAATGGAAAAATCTCTCTGCCTGCAGTCAGATACCTCCTCAGAACAAGCAGCTCAGTCAGTTGCTGGCAGCAAACTCTCCGATACACTGCAAGATAACCCTGCACAAGATAAGCAGCTCTCACCTGGCACAAACTCAGCCACTCTAAACACCCAAGAGACTTTTGGTTCCTTGGGTGATTCAGGCGCTGCCACTTCTCGAGGCTCACGCAAGAGCTGGGATTAAAATAAGCTGCCTCAGGCCAGGCGCATAAGCAGCAATGATAGACCCGCAAATTCACGTAGGCACAAACGTGTGGCATGGAGTTCTGCGTTAAGCACCAGTGGCTCAGTACCAAAGGTACCGCCACTAAAAATAACGGTTCCTTCTGCCTCCTCCACAAAGACACAGAGCAAGGCTCCACCGGAACCATTGAAAGACCAGCTACTGTTAGCACTACCTCTAGCACTGATTCAGCTGGTGCCACAGCAGCTGCCTCACAATCCCTCTGAAATTCCCACAGCATGGGGATCATACATCAAGATCTCCGCCTAGGAAGAAGTCTAGGAAATTCCATCGTACCTCTGCACACTCTGAGTATGGCAGAGAGAGATTCAGGTCACATACTATACGTTCCTTATCCCGTTATTCCTATTATCATGGGGACAGCCACCGAAAATGATACTGCTCTTCCCCATGTTCCTCACCGTGTCGTGACTCAAGAGCCAGATCACACACCCCTGAACACTATTCCACACACAGACATCACACTCGCCACACTTCTGTGAGCTCTAAACCTAGACACCACTATCACAGCCATAGACGTGACAGGACATATGATTCTCCCACTGCTGAAACATGTCAATCTCACAGCATTACTTGCTCTGCCAGCAGTGATGGGTCTCCTACTGCTAGCCTTAACAGCTCTTCACACCTATCTGACAGAGAACAGTTCTTATCATAAGATCTACCGACTCCCATCAACAATTACAACACTCTTCACATATTCAAGATAACGACTTGCTTCCAATAAGCTCCACTTCGCAAGAGGATCATAAACTTTTTAATGATTTATTTAAACGTGTAGCCCAAAATCTCAACATCCCTCTGGAAGAGGTCAATGACTCACAACATAAATTATTAAAAATTTTGCATACTGCAGTTCCTTCCAAAATAGCCATCCCTATGGATGATGCTATCATCGATCCTGCTAACACCATCTGGCATACACCAGCGTCCATTCCTCCTACTAACAGGAGGATGGACAGAAAATACTATACTCCATCTAAAAGAATGGAATTTCTCTTCACTCATCCATCACCTAACTCATTAGTAATAGAGGCAGATAAGCAGAGAAATAAACAACCCAATTTCAAACCTACACCAGCGTATAAAAATTGGAAGCATATAGACCTTACGGGCAAGAAAGTATACTCTTCTTCCACCCTGTTAATGCAAATTGCCAATTATTCCCCTTTATTAGCCAATTACAACCATTCCTTATTTGACAAATTAACACCTCAGATCTACCAGAACAGAAAAAAGAACTTTTTAAATCCTTACTTACCGAGGGTCAACAAATTGCTAGGACTTTTCTTCAAACGTCGCGGGATGTGGCCTGACATGGCTGCAAGGATGATGGCTACAGCAGTCGTACCCTGTATATCGTCCTGGCTTCAGTGGGTTTTCCTAAGGACCTACAAAAACGAAATAGAAGACTTACCATTTGAGAAAACTTATCTGTTCTCGGAGAAAACAGATGAGGTACTCCATTCTATGAAAGATGCTCGAGCGACCTTACGCACTCTAGGCATATATCCCTCTTATACAAGTAAGAAACAAAACAATACTATGCCTTTCCAAAGATGATGCTATACTTACTATACTTCTCTGCTCAATTCTAAACAATACGAGCACAGCCAAAGGATGATACAGAAGCCATACAGATGCAGACAATCCACACAACCCTCATCTAACCAACAACCCCCTTCTGCCAAGTCACAGTTCTGATGCCTTGGTCGAGGGCTTTGAAAACCAGAACTACCTGCCAGCATACCCACATGCAAATTAAATTTTGAGTTTCGCCTTGCCCAATATTACAACACATAGGCTTCAAACACTACTGACAAATAGGTGCTTGAAATCATAAAATTTGAATGCACTATTCCTTTCCAATCCCTTCCTCCCTATCACCCACCTCCCCTGTCCCTTTTTAGGGACCCCTCTCACATACAGATCCTTATAGATGAGATCCAGAACCTTCTCCAACTCAGAGCAGTAGAATAAGTTCCATCAGAATTGAAACATTTGGTATTCTACTTGCATTACTTTCTAGTGGAGAAGAAGACTAATGGTTGGAGACCAGTTCTAGATCTCAGATCCTTGAATAAGTTCATAAAGCACGGAAAATTTAAAATGGTGTCTCTGAATACCATAATCGTTATGCTGCAGGAAGGTCATTGGTTTTCAACCCTTGACCTCATAGATGCCAATTTTCATATAACAATTCATCCTTCCCACAGGCGCTTCTTAAGGTTTACCATCAAAGATCAACGCTTCCAATACAAGATCCTGCCCTTTGGCCTGTCCATGGCACCTGGAGTCTTTTCCAAGACTCTCGCAGCAGTATCGGCCCACCTTCGCACTCAAGGCATCACAATCTATCCATATTTAGACAACTGTCTCATAACTGCCACTTCTTAAGAGCTCTGCACACAAGCAGCTGCGAGCAGAATAAGACTCTTCAACGATCTGGGACTCATAATAAATATGGAAAAATCAAATCACACTCCAACACAATCAACAGAGTTTATAGGGGCTCTCCTGGATTCTGTCACAAAGCAGAGCTTTCTTACTAAGAACTCAAATTTCCACCTTAAAAAAACATTCTGCAGTTCATTCATCTTGCACCAACCATCACAGAATGAACAGCATTACAACTCCTCGGTCATATGGCAGCTTCTACCGCGGTCACTGCAAACGCAAGACTAAACATGTGAACTCTTCAGGCTTGGTTGGCAACCATAGAGAAACCGCACATCCACTCAATAAACAGACATCTCACAGTTCCTTTAAAGGTCAAGGAATCCCTAAAGTGGTTGCAAAATGAAGCAAATTTTCTACAAGTGGCACCTTTCATATGGTCTCAACCTCCGTTGTCATAACAACCAATGCCTCTCACACAGGCTGGCGAGCCCACCTGGACACTGACTTGATCCAGGGTATGTCGTCAACTACAGAGACACAACTGCACATAAATATTCTTGAGCTTCAGGCAATCAGAAATGCATGCCATCAGTTTTTACCAGTCATAAAGGGAGAAGCCATAAAGATCCTCACAGACAACCTACCATGCATTTTCTACATAAATCGGCAGGGAGGAGCAAGGTCCCTTTCTCTGTGTGCAGAGGCTGTCAAACTCTGGAATTGGCATCTACAATACAGAATTCACATATCTGCTGCTAATATCCTGGGATCTCAAAATGTCTCTGCAGGCACTCTAAGCAGAGTTTTTCCTGTGGCCTACAAGTGGACATTGAACAACAAAATACTTATGGACATTTTTCGCAAATGGGGTTTTCCCACCGTAGACCTTTTCGCCATGCACAAAAACACTAAATGTCCACTTTTCTGTTCTAGACAAGGAAATGACCCACGATCTCTTGGCAACGCCTTCCTCATAGATTGGTCCAGCAGTTTCCTTTATGCATTTCCGCCAACTCCTCTCATACCCAGAGTACTACAGAAACTGAGAGCAGATCATGCCAAGATGATTCTCATAGCACTAGCCTGGCCCACGCAGATTTGGTTCTCACATCTGCTCAATCTCTCCATACGGAAACCAATCCAATCCAATTACCTCTCATCAGACGCCTCCTATATCAGCACAACAGCAACAATCAACACCCAGACATCTACAGACTCCATCTTACGGCTTGGCTCCTAGCTGGTTCAGACTTACAGACAAGGCCTGTTAACAACCAGTCCAGCATGTCCTATAAAAGAGCAGAAAGCCATCTACTAGGAAATCATATTTGCAGAAATGGAAACATTTTTCCCACTGGTGTGCAAGCAGGAATATCAACCCTAATAGTGCGTCCATTCCCAAAATTTTGGACTACCTCTTACATTTAAAACATTCCTCTCTCTCCAATAGCTCTATCTGCATTCATTTATCAGCAATTTCAGCGTTCCATGCTCAATTACAAGATTCCTCATTGTTTAGCCATCCAACTATCAAGAGGTTCCTGGCAGGACTTCAGAAACTATCCACCAATACGCTCGACTGTAATTCCATGGAACCTTAACATAGTCCTTCATGCCTTAAGCAACAAACCTTTGAAGCCTATGGCTTCTTGTTCTTTTTTCCATCTTTCCATGAAAGTCTCTTTCTTGATAGCTATTACTTCCACCAGGAAAGTAGGAGAAGTTAATGCGTTGAGATGTGATCCTCCCTATACAGTCTTCCGTAAAGATAAAGTATCATTACGTCCAGACCCAAAAGTTCTGCCAAAAATCACTTCTGATTTCTGCATAAATCAATACATACACTTACCCACATTTTTTCTAAAGCCTCATAATACCCCACAAGAGGCCTTTTTGCACACCTTCGATGTGAGGAGATCCATAGCCTTTTACCTAGATAGGACACAGCACTTTCGAAATCAAACAGGCTTTTCATCTCATTCACAGAATGCCAGAGGCCTAGCTGTATCCAACCAAAGTCTGTCTAATTGGATAAAGGACTGCATCTGCCTTTCTTATAACTTGAACAATCTTCAGCCTCCTGATGGTGTTCGCACACACTCAACCAGGGCAGTGGCATCAACTACAGGACTATTAAACAACATTCCCATTCAGGACATCTGCAAAGCAGCCACTTGGTCTACACCTCACACATTCAGCACACACTATGCATTAGATATAGCAACAGCCAATGATGCCAGTGTGGGCAGAAAAATCCTCTCCACAGCGCAATGCAACCCACCACCTTACAGAACAACTTCTACATAATTACCTAAGGTGGAACATCGCAGAACAGCACTCAGAGAAGAAGAGTTGGTTGCTCACGTGGTAAATTCTGTTCTTCGAGACATGTGTCCTGCGATGCTCCACCACCCTCCCACCTCCCCTCTTCTTTCTCTTCCTCCTATATTAACTACAGGTACTCAATCCACTTAAAAAGGAACTGAGGGAAGCCGGCAGTGCTCATGCCAAGCCGCTCTGAGGGAGCGCGAGCCTCGCCTTCACACAAGCGCTGCCCTGATCTCTGCTATCAAGATTCCATTGTGAGTGCTGGGATGATACCGCACCTAAGGTGGAACATCGCAGGACACATGTCTTGAAGAACTGAGTTTACCAGGTGAGCAACCAACTCTTCTTTTGGATCTGTGATGAATCAGTGCATCCTCTGGGTATCTAGTCCATGGTCCTTCCCTAGTCAGCATAAAACACTTGTGGGGCTGTACTCTCTCTTGTCCCTCTTACAGTCTCAGAGTAGTGTGTGCCTTATGCTGCTGTGAGATCTCTCTCCCAGAAAGACTTTCTGCTATTGCATGCCATTCCATAATCCCACTTTGAAGTGAGCCATATTTGTGCTTGTTGGGTACATCTAGCAGCAGACTATAAGGTCTTCAGAGCAAGGAATGTGTCTTGTAGGTTTATAAAACTTGAGGAACCTGTCTGGTGCTATAATATTGTCATTTTGATTTCTCAGCTCATCTTCTTTGAACATTAATAGAGTAGCTGTTTTGCAGAAGTGTAAAGCTGGAGGTTGAGTGTAGTGGTCACCTACTGGAAGACATTGTCACACATTAGTTTAGGGTGGCTAGAGGGATGGCAGGCCCCAAAGAAGCCTGAACCAAAGTAAAATCATGCTAAGCTGCCAGCTGAAACTGGAAATTGCTAGTCTCCCCTGGAAAAGGAGGAAGTTGCTGAAACACAAGTGGCAGCCCCCCCCCGATTGAGGGGGGAGTATATGTCTGGCTCAAGCGGCAGCCTTTCCCCCCAAGCAGCAAGCTCATTTTTTTTTCTCTGTCCCTTTTACTTCTGCTTTTGCTCTTTAGTAACCCTGACTTGTTTGTATCGGGATATAAAAGGGAAGCCACTAGATAGGAGGGGTGAGAGTCTCTCAGGTCTGAAGATGCCAAGAGTTGGGGGTCTCAGTCCATTTGAAGGGGGCCACTCGCTCCGAGGTGGCGGTGTAGCCACTCATGCCAGGACACAGCTCTCCCCTGGGTTACGTGATGGTGAGTGTTAGGGTTTAATTTGGCTGTAATCCAATAAAGTTTGTAGTCTGCCTCATTCCTGACTCAGGTGTTATCTTCACACGGAATCCTCAAACCTGCCTCGAGCCTGCTCGAAACAGTGAGTTTATGGCTGTTGCCAAGATAAATGTTGCAGAGAAACTTAGTGCATCCTATGTGTCTAAAAAATGTTGTTTGATCTGAAGAGTACAAATCAGCTGTAGAATAGTTTCTGTGGTTTCTCCGACAATATGTTATCATGGACAAAATTCTTGAAACACGAGAAATTATTATTGAAATCTTTTAGTAGGTTTTTAAAATACTCTTAGCATGATTTGATTGCATGATTGAAAGCAGCTGTTCATGTACAGTGTCTGCTATCTCTGCCATACTTTCTATTTGTACTGTGACTTTAGGTTACATCTATACTCTGACGTAGGGGTGATATTCCAAGATCCCACATGCAGGCTAACACAAACATGATGGGAGTTAGCACTGGAATAAATAGTGGTGTAGGTGTGATAGCAGAGGCAGCATGGATTAGTTATGTTGAGTAAAAACCTGAACCCTGTGGTTATATACTTCACTAGGCTAGGCCCTCCTGCTGCTTCCTGTGCTACTGTGACTATGCTACTGTTTATAGTGGTGTTAACGCTCATGAAGTTAGCATGAGCATGCATATGTGAGCTGGGAATCAAACCACTAGCTTATAGTGAAGACATAGTCTTACATGCTATGTAGACTATCTCTACACTTGAATGTGAAACGTTTCATTCAGCAGGGCTTGGTTAGAGTAGAATAAAGTGCTTCAGGATGAATGAGATCTTAAAGCAACTTATAATTGATAGTTGACACAGCGAGAATCAACATTTCCTCTATACATCATGTAAGATTTTTTTAACCGTACAAAGGTTTCAGCAATTAGTGTTCTTTGTTGTATATCTTCTATAGCTACAGTATAGTTGACAATAAAAATCTTTTTTGACATTTAATCAGTAGCAGAGTTGTTCCATTCTCATTATATATTCATGAACTTTATACCAAGGCAAGACATAAATGTTGAGCTTGCCTTTTAGATCAAGCATGTGTTGATATTTAAAACTTGGGAAATCAAGAGACCTAATTTGCAGGAAACACACATCATGTTATTGTATTGACTGGTGACAAAATTCTTAATCTGGGTAGGTGTGAAACTTCTAAAATACCTAAAAGCTGATGAACAAACAAGGAGTCCTGTAGCACTTAAAGACTAACAAATTTATTTATCACATGAACTTTTGTGGGAGAAAATCCCCCTTCATCAAATGCTTTAAAGATGGGGGAACTTACATTAAGTTCCCTTACTTTCAGTGTGTCTGATGAAGTGGGAGTTTCCCCCTCTTCAAAATGTCTAATGAAGTGGGATTTTCTTCCACAAAAGCTCATGTGATAAATCTGTTAGTTTTTAAAAGTGCCACAGGCCTCCTTTTTTATTCTTGCTGCACTAAACTAACAAGGCTACCAGTTTGAAACTTAAAATCGGATTGATACAGATTCAGAATAGGATATAAACCCTTAATAATACAGTGGTAGATGAGTAATTGTATGTCACCTTTACCCGTACAAGGCAGTCAATATCAGCTCCTTTACTTTTGCTTTCTGTTTTGAAATTCTTGCTAATTGGGGAAGGGAGCTGGGTATTCACAGATCAAGGAACTATGCTTCTGGAACCCTTTCCTAGGATTATTAGAAAAAAATGTCTTCTTGATTCTCTCCAAGATTTGGTATGAAGTCATTGTATTTGAGTCAGTTCTATTTTTCTATGAACATTTTCTATTCTTTTACAACAGATCTTCTATTGTTGTTTTTGTTTCTGATAAAATGGTTCATTTTGGGAAACACTGAATCCAGTTTTAATTTGTTTCAGAATTATACAGATTTCCAGATTCCTTTAGGTGTGCACTTTAGAAAATAGCTAAAGCAAATAGGCTGGCAAAAGCAGAGCAAGTGATTTTCAAGATTTTTTTGCATTAATATCAAATTTAATAGATTGTATTTCAAATAACCTGATGTCAGTGCAGATCCTACAGTATAAGAGTATATTTATAAAGAAGAGAGCTATATGAACTCCCTTATTGTTGAAGTATACAAACAAGACATTACTTTCTCACCCAGTGAATTCTTGAACAATTTTTCACTCTCTGAAACAGTCCTCATATAATTATTCATCTATACCCTGTCCCCAAGGTGGGAAAAATGTAGAAAATGCAAACAATCAACAGTGAGTGGCATGGTAATAAGCCCCTAGATATATATGTATAATATAAGGGCTGAATATCAGGACTGTTCTTACGAAATCAGGACATCTGTACACCCTCGTCATCAGACAGGAATATGCTCACAATAAAAGGTTGTTGCAGTTATGCATTGTTTCGCCTTCAGAATATAACCATCTGCAAATAACATTTATTTCCAGATATGCTCCTTCCACTGTAACGTCACAAATAAACAAAAGAATTTCCACTGTATGAATCAGATTTATACTCTATTCTAAATCTGTATCTATCAAATTTTAAATTTGGATACTGCATTTTCCTTTTTCCTCTAATGTGATAGGTACTCTAGAGTTGTATTCTGATAAATTACTTCTAAAATGGCATCATGCGCTTCTGTGCTCATTTTATTTTGATAATTTCCCAATGAAAAGTGTTCAGTGTACGAGAGCTGTGTTTTTTTTCTAACTGCATCTCTGCAAATTCATCCTAGAATTCGAGTCAAGTTCTTGTTTTGTTTTCTCACACAAATTCTCAGATCCACTTTCATGCCCTTGGTGCTGCATGCAGGAGCATTGCTGCTCCGGGGAAGGACCTGGGGCACCAGCCCAGGTCCCACCCCCTGACCACAGGCCACACCCCTGGCCGGGGACAAGGCAGGGAGCGGCAGCCATGGACGCGGGGCTGCCTGGCCTAGGAAGGAGCCAGAAGCAGCTGCAGCCACCACGGGCAGCCAGGCCCCAGATTTCCAGCCGGATCCGGCTGGAGACTGGGAGAGGCAGGGGCGCTGCCAGGACCTGAGGCACTGGTGCCAGGATTTGGGGCATGGACCCAATGTGCCAGGCGCCAGCGATGCCCCTGGCTGCATGTAATCAAGCCATGGCTGACCAGTTGAGGAAGAGGAAGAGAATTCTGTACTGCTGAGAAGCCAGCAGAGCTGATTCCTACACCAATCAACCTACCAGTACCCATTCATCCAGCATAGGAATTACACTGGGGGAAGGAGTTTGCATGGCAAAGTGGGGTTCTGCTCCCCTACAGAAGCTCTCATCTAGCATATGACCCCTAAAGCAATGGCAAGTGAACAACTGCATCAATCTACCCTGCCTCCCTTGAACGTGAGCATATCTTGATGCTAAGAGAGTATCTAGGCCACAGTCCTCAAGCACAAAAGTTCAAAGGCCAAAATATTCCTGTTTGCTTCATTGATGCATCTTACTTTGTAGAGCTCAGAATTAGCACTTTTTTCAAGTGTAAAGCTCACATTTAATAGTAATTCTGAGGTCGACTTCATAGCATTGGCACCAACCAATTTTTGTGCAGCCACTTCCTTTTTTTTCCTTTACATGGACTGATTGAATTTGTTTGCTGTGATGTTGCACACATAGTATGTGCTGATGGGCTTGGGGTGGACTGGACAGAACTGGAATTGGATGCATTTACTTTATGGCACCACAGTCTTCAGTTATCTTAATTGTATACATGTGATACCTTCTAATTCAATTAAGACTAGCCATATTCCACATTAGCCTGTCTGTTAACATCCATGCGAGGTACTATAAAAAAGTCATTAATTTGGTAATATCAATTTAACTAGTTTTAGCTCATTAACCTTGACACCAGCAGTGCTAGAGAGAAGAACTTTTTGATATTTTTGTTCTCAATCTAATACCATGAGCTTGAAAAGCCTCTTAAAACCCATGGCCATTATCTTTCACTATCAGTTATAGCTATCTGTCATTGGTTCATTCTTAGAAATAGCAGAGTAGGCCACAAATTACTTCTTCTCAAGTCACCTTCATGGATCTGATCAGCATTTATGCAGAATAACATTTTTTCCACAGGGACATTCTCTGATTATAAGAAGAAAATATCTGTGTTCTTCCTATTGTGCTCTGATATCATTAAAAGCTGTACCCATGTAGAAACACACCAATACCAACATTATTACTAACAGCTTCACCTGAAGTACAGCAGTTAAATATTTGCAAACTGGGTCAAGAGACTTGGGTGAAATATGTATTCCAGAATTGTTTACCCATGTTTTTTTTTTTTCAAGTTCACAAAACCTTTGTGAAATCAGGGCTATTTTGGTCTTAATGCTTTGCCCTTACTTACACTTTTACAGAAGTTTTTTAGTGCGGCCACATGTACCACTATGACTTAGGTAAATGATGGTATGTGTGTTCATAAACAGGAAGAATGAGGTTTATGAAAGTTAAGTAAATTTTTAAGTAGACTAACAAGTGTAAGGAGGATTTTCTGTCATTGACTTGCTGTCTGCCCTGGGGTAAATTACTTCACCCCTCTGTGCTTCTGTTTCCCTTCCTGCTTTTTGCCCATCTTGTAAACCAGGAATTGTCAACCTTTACTGACCCCTGTGCCAGGCCCTCCTTCCTGAACTTCAGTCAGTGCTGGTAGCCTCCTCTGTTGAAAAAAAAGTGGCTGCTGCTTTAAAATTCAGTGGCTTCCACAGCTGAAGTGTTGGGGGGCTTTCAGGCAAGCTGCAGAATGAAGCTGCCTTGAGTGACTCCTCTATGCGGCATGTCCCGGGATGAGACTCCAAGCACACCCTGGAAAGAAGCTGCCCCCAGCGACTCCTCTCTACAGCATACCTGGGGCAGGGTTCCCCAGGCATGCCACAGAAAGAAGTTGTTGCAGGTCCAGGTGGCTTCTTTCCATGGCAAGCCTTGGAACCATGAGGTGCCTGGGGCACTGCTGCTTGCTTTTCTGGGGCAGGAATGGCACTTTCAGCAGAGGATGCCGTGTGGTACTCCAAATCATTTCGTGCGCCACTGCCAGCATGTGTGCCAGGGGTTGTTGATCCCTGTTGTAAACTCTTCAGACAGGGAGAGTCTCTCACTATGTGCATGGGACCTTGTATGGTGGGTCCTTCACTTTGATTGAGGCCTCTACATACTATGTTAATCTAAGTAATAATGTTATAGCTGTGCGTAAAATACCGAGGTGTGGCCAAGATCTGGGGATATGTTAGCTGAGATAAGAATTCCACTAATATGCTAACTGTAGAGAAATTGTGAAGGTTGTGAGTTCCTGGGTGTGCATAGTGAAAACACCAATGGTATTGCATCTCAAGAGAACACCAAATATTTGTATTTGGCCTTATCTGTGAGAACCCCTAGTTATCCTAAGAAGTGGAGGCTGCAAACACAAACAACAGTAAATGTAAAACAAACAAGGGGACCTGTGGCACTTAAAGACTAACAATTTTATTTATCATATGATCATTCATTGGAGAAAATCCCACTTCATCAAACAATTTGTTTGTTTTGCTGAACTCAACTAACACAGCTACCATTTGGAACTTGTCAGTAAATGTGTGTGTCCTATGGTGGAAGTATGAGAAGCGAGAACAGAGTGAGATAGAGTGGTGACCTGTTCTGCCACCAGGATACCTTCTGATTCTAATGAAAAGCCAAAGCATTAATGAATGTGGCTGATGCATGCTGTGCACTGAACACTGTCAGACACAGGAGTGAAGATTAGCTTAGAAAAGTTCAGTAAAATAATATCAGGCAGTCAAAACAACAGGAACAAATCAACTTGCCTCCATCTCACCAGGATACTAGCAAGGATTTCAATAACAGACCACAGATACAAAATGTAAAACAGAAGTAAAGGAGACTAATAGGAGAATGTGGCCACTCCCCCCATTCACAATAAAATGATTTTTACATTTAGAGGAATAGCTAATTACAAGGTGATTTTCAGATACATAGAAAGTAGGTTTTAAATATAGAATATGTTTACATTTTCCAGGTTTCCCATTTCAATTTGCAACTCCCAGTCTAAAATAATAATCTCCTGAAATAACAACTGTGTCTTCAGCCTAATGATACAATCAAACCATCCCAGCTCAAACTGCAACAATACATGAAAAAAATGCTGCCCTGAAATTTTTGTTGCCCTCCTGATGGTTGGAAAGTTTGTAGTGAAGAGCACTGAAGAAAGTTTTGCTGTTACAAAAATATTAGCAGGAAACAATCCATTTTTGTATTAACATGGAAAGGGGCTAAGTCAAGTGTTATAATTTTCACTATAAATATTCTAAAAGGCTGTTTTTGTAACACAAAATATCATATTGTAAAATGCCAAATGTGCAAGAAATTAAATCAAGATTACATTAAGATAGGATTTTATTGTATTTGCGGTCACCACCAGTTCCTTCAATGCTTAATAACTCAATACATTGGCTTACATTCTGTCCAGGAGTTAGTACTTTTAGCGGCACTTGATCACTAACACTATATTTGGGAATTGCTTAAGACAGTACTGATGTAGAAAAAAAGTGTGACTTAGTAGTCTTCCATCTAAGAATTTGTGACTTACCTGGATTACTCAGTGTAGTGGTTTTCAAAGCATGGTTTTAGACCCAGTACTGGTTTGGTTGTGGTGCCCCCTGCTGTCGCCACCAAAAGACGGGAATGCATTGCTCAAAGATGTAATTGTTGGGTCATGGGCATAAATGATTTTTCTTCAGCTGGGTCTGAGGAAAAAAACTGAAAACCACTGATTTAGCATAATAGAACTGAAGGGATGTTTGGATTCTTCACTTAGTGAAAATATCCTTCAAGGTCAAAGTGCTCTTTTGAGCCATTGATTTTCTTTCTGAGTAGCATTTACGTTGGTTTTTTGGTGCAAAAATTCACTGTTTGTTGTTAAGCCTTCTACAAAACAAACACAGTTGACTTTGTGACCAAAAACAGGTTGCTTTCGAAAATACAAATTTGGTATTATACTGAGAAATCTCTTTCATGATATCAATTTAGCTCATATGTCTGGCTCTGAGTCATCTTACATATAAGTCAGAATTGCAATCTTGTTCATTTTAGAATTAAGTTACTGTTCAGTAGTATGACTACTTTGCCTTACCTTAACATAACAGCTTACAAAGTGGAACTAATTCCCTGGATAACTCTTTCTGTTTTGTTCATAGCTAAAGGACTATCACTTATAAACCTTTACTAACTTTAAAATGTTTATTTTAATGATCTCACTTCTGAGGTGTATGGATGAATACTATTAAAAAGAGGCACATTATATAAAGAGGATTCAGCTGTAGAAGAATCTGGACCTGGAATTTAACACCCCAAAATTCAAGGATTTTAGGGTCAAGATTTTTTGGGTGTGGCTAATATAAAGATGGGGGATATTTGCAACATGTGGATCTGAATTTCGATTTCAAAAAACTCTGAAGTTGAGAAATGTTCATGGCCATCTGTAGAATTTAGGTGAATAGTGGCCTTCATGCCCTCAATAAAAGCCAGTGTACAAGCAGCAAATGTGTTGTCATTATCAAATAAAGGACAACTATGAACAACAGTAGATATGTATATTAGGTGTGGTATTATAAAGTGCATTGCTCTTTTAGCAATCTCTACACAAAGTATTAATTTTTCATTGAAAACCACATAGGATCGCGAAAGAAAAAAATCATATTTTCACGTTTTCTAAACTAACGAGCTTTGGGGAGTGTGTATTTGTCATTATGTTTAATTTGCACATACCTCACCAAAGAAAAGGCCAGGGGAGCTAGGCCGAGAACACAGCTGTACAGGCAGCTCAACTAATTGCCTCTCCATCCTCAACCTCATTTATCTTCATTTCTTCCCAATTATCCCAAATTATCAATAGTCTCTGTTGCATCAGAGTCTTAATCCCCTTTATTCAGGCAGCATTATATAGTGGCAGATGAATTCTTGGAGGGAGTCGGGGTAAACAGCCATGAAATGCCACCTCTGGCAGATGGCATTGCTCACAAGAAATGTGACAAAACATTTGGAATTTGTTACTAGGCATTGGTATGAGACTGCAAGCTGTCAATATTTTTTAATCAAGGTGGTGCGTATTTACACCATGAACAGAAATGAAACCCACCCAGAAACCTAAGAGCTTAGTTTGAGTTTAGACTGGCAGACTGTTGCTAAAACTTTTTTTCCTTGGAGCCTTTCAGTAATACAGTATTTTCCCTCTATCAAATGTTTTACTGCCATATTTTAATTATGTCTGCTCTTCTTGTAGATAAGATAGAGGTGTTTGTGGGGCTAAAGGTAGAATATAATTTTGAAAAGCTTGTTACACAGCAACAAGTATTGGATTTGTCAATAACTTGAATATTATTCTTTGAGATTCTGGTTATCTCAAAAGTCTTAATCCTTCTCCCAGTTGAAGTCAATGGAAAGCTCCCATTGATTTCTATGGAGAGGACTAGACTCCTCAAAGTCAATGAAAGATCCTGATGTTTGATATGCTGGAAAAATGACCTGAAAAAAATCCAACCTCAACTGAAATGAAAAAAAGAAAAATCAGTAAAATAAGATGACTAAAGGTCTCAATAATGTCCCTCAATGTGTTATAGTTCCCTAAAGTTCACTTTCAGATACTTATTCAGTTTAGCTTTTTTTTTCTTTAGCTGTTTCTAAGCATTTACATATATTTTTAAGAACAGAATAAAAAAGAGGTGTAAAGTATTCTGGCTATTTGCAGAGTCAAGGTATTTACATATTTGCATGTTTATTTTTAAACTGACATTAATTGAAGCACTGTGGATTTCACTTCTGACCTTTATTGGGTGAGTTAAGCATACTGACAAGCTTTCATGTTTTTGGCAGGGACTGCAGCTTTTGGGGGAGTAGGTGAAAGTATAGAGCCATGCAGTAAATATGACACATAAAACAGTTCTGCTAGAACTAGCACATACCCTACATGTATCCCACATACTGGGATAGTTGGTGGGATTTTGCAAGAATAAGGATCCATGTTGGTTGGTCCCTTTCCAAGACTGGCTTGTGACAGTAAATTTTGTTGGAGTGCACCTAAAGTCATTCAGCTTCAATGTAAAATGAATATACTTACGAAACGCTTCTGCAATCTCTTATTCTCTAATGTTGCCAAGTTCCAAAGGAGTAACCCTATTAGTCTAGTTCTGCAAAACAAGCCAGGAGCCCTGTGGCACTTACAGATTAACAACTTCATTTATCTCATGAGTTTTTGTATGAGAAAATGGTATTTTCTCCCATGAAAACTTATGCAATAACTAAAGTTGTTAGTCTGTAAGTGCCACAGGACTCCTTGCTTGTTATTCTCTTATAAAATCTCTTGTGCTGTTTCACTCTGCGTGGATTAGTGGCAGGTTGGCAAAGTTTGGCCAATTGTCAAAATGCATAAGTATGAACTACCCCAAATCAGATTTAAAGACATCCCTCTATATTTTTTATGTAAGGTTCTTCTCTGTTAAAAGTTTCTGAAGAGATAAACACATCATTAATGTATGCCGCTAGAACTTGCCTCAGAATATTACAATTTCTATAGTTATCATTTCCTTGGTTTGTTACTGATTTTTGTTAAAAGCAATAGTATATTATGAACTGCTGAAACTTTAACAGCCTGATTTTAATAAATACAGAGCAACCACAATTGTGAGAGCTGCAAATACTCAAAAGCCTCAAAAATCAGATAATCCACACAGAAACCCATTACAAATGACAAGATTTTTATCTCATTGGCTACTTCAGTTCATTTGTCAACTATGGAAAACAAGTTTTTATTTCTTCATAAATTATTTGTTTTATGAATGCAAAGTGTGTCAGAATCAATTTATAAATAATTTCTAGGAATTAAATTGGTTAATGTTTCTGTGCATTTTTAAATGTAGTTCTACTCTTCCAGGAGTCTTTTGTAAAAATGTTATGGTCTCAGGCTATGTCTACATTAGGGAAAGTTAATTTGAACTTGTTAGTTAGAACTAACAAGTTCGAGGATAGTTCAAACCAAGCTTGAAATTATTAGTTCAAATTAAGAACGCAGACTAATTCAAAATAATGTTAGTTCGAATTAGTCCATTTTGTTAGTTTGAACTAACTGCCCTTAGTTTGAATTTATTAAGTTTGAGCTAAGGGTTAGTACTGATCTCCACTGTACTTAGTTCAGACTAATATTCGAACTAAGTGCTTAGTTTGAACTAACTGGTGGTAGTTACTAGTTTAAACTAAGGATTTACTTAGTTCAAACTAAGGAAAGCCTGATGTAGACAGGTAAAAAGTTTGAATTAATCCCCCTTAATTCAAGCTAACTTGCCAATGTATAGCCTCAGGGACTTCGAGGTCTGAAATGAGGAAATTTGAAGTAAAAACATGTTTTATGCTAACTGCCAACATTGAGGACTCTGAGAAAGTCAAGCTTTTTTTTTTTTCCTGATTTGTGCATCATCAACATTAGTAGACACCTCATGCCAAATTCTGCCTTTAATTGCTCCTGGGAATATCCATTGTCTTCAGAGGATTTGTACAAGAATGACTGAGGGCACAATATAGCCCTGCTGAGGGAACTTGGTTAACAGTTCTGTTGATGGTGCTAAATCAGAATAGAATGCAGCTCACTTTCTCACATTATTGTTAGCTGTTCATTAACGAGAGGAATGTAAAGTAAGGAAATCTTATATTGGTTATTAAAAATGTCAGCAATTATGTCTGTATAAACGTGGCAAGCAGATCTGTTGTGTTAACAAAGCACCATCTTTACATTGTCACATTTCAGATCAGGCTTGTGCCATAAGCCTTATTCTCTTTGCTGAGCTTGCCTGCCGGGTGGCATTTGGGATAATGATATATGATGTGGACGCATTTTTGGAAGCCCTGCTTTTTATGAACCAGTTCTCTACATGCAGTTAGCCTCTCAGATACCAAAACTCTTTTGTCTCAGTGTAACTGGTAACTCTTCTAAATCCATCAAGCAGCGCTAACATACCTGGCTGTCATTTTTTCCTGAGATGTGCTGTTTTTATGGATATCTGCTTGAAGCCTCTGGTATCTTGCTTTACATGGTGTTGACCCCAACGAGTTTATGATAAATTCTCTTAACTTCTTTGTTTTGTCATATGGAGATAAGGACACTTGCATGTTTTACATTAGTTCACTTTTATGAAGATGTATTTTCATATAATTATAGTTTAGGTTTTTTGCTATTTCAATAATTTATATTAGTACCTCTGTTTACACTTTAGTAATGTTTGTGCTTGCACCACATTCAGTCCTCAAATGAGGTTTTCAGCTCTTGACTTTCCTTTCATCGGGATAGAGGTTACCTCTATCCACTCTTGGCTTCATGGGTGTGGTGTCCAGTCACTAGGGTTATGTCTACACTTAGGCTTGAATTCAAATTGATGACAATCAATTCAAATACAATTAAGTTCATGGCCACACTCGCTTTCCTCAATTCAAGCTGAGGAGCTCCTCAGTTTGAATTGAAGAAAGCTGACTTCAAATGAGTCAAACCTTATTTGACTTCGAAGTCAGGGTCAATTCGAACCCAGTAGTTGGAATTGACCCAGTGTGGCCATGTCACTTCGAACTCATTGAGTTTGAACTGACAAGGGTTGACCGGCACCCTGGGAGGAAGATAAGCCCTATAGCACCTGGGGCCAGCAGTCCCAAAGGTGTCTCCACCCCCCCCCCGCCAGATCAGGCTTGGGGGAGCAATGGGGTTCCTGTCTCCTGGCTGGGGACAGGGACCCCAGCCCCTGCTGGAGCCTAGCTGAATGCCTGCCAGGAAGGCACCCTGGCGAATGGCTCCAGCCCTGCTGGCTGCCAGCCGGGAAGGCACCCTGGCGCACGGCTCCAGCCCCCCGGCACATGGCTCCTGTCCCGCTGGCCGCCCACCAGGGAACCACCCCAGTGCGCGGCTCCAGTCCCGCTGGTCGCCTGCTGGGAAGGGCTGCTCCTCCAATTCGAATTGACTAGTTCAAGTTCAGTCATTCAAACTGACATGATAAGTGTAGACACAGCCTAGGATACTTGCTTTTTCCCACCTTTCTCCTCAGGGAATAGTAAATTGTTCTAGAATCACTGAAAAGTGTTACTTTAGAAAGTGTGGGGAATATTAATCTCAGGTGTAAACCTTCTGGCTCAGTGAAAGACTAAATTGGCCCCATTGCATTTAGTTAAAATGTTGGGGGTTTAACATACTCAAATACTCTGTAAATTCAGAGGGTGTCTTTTGGCCTGTTAGTACAAAGAAATGTTGCCTAAGTGACTTCAAGTTTTTGTGTTATGGACATTTTTAGTAGCTGTCTCAGAAGGAGTTTCCAGCTAATTGGCTGTCAGCATCCTTGAAATCACTTATTTGGTTGATTTTTTTTCCCATGAAGATTTTTGTTTTGCTTGATAGTTATAGTTCTAAATAAAATATGAAAGATGAAGATGGGGAGAGGAAGAATCCATACAATGGTAATAGTTTTCTGGTTGGCAGAGCTAGCCCCTTGCCCTTACCCATTTGATCCTTTTTATGTATCATTTTTTCTCATGGGAGATTTTAATTCTTTAGTCAAAAGAGTCAGAAAGGGTCCTGCCTTTTCTCTCATTATGAGAAAGGTACAAGTCATCAGAGGGATCTTCTTTGAAATGATAGTACTTAACAGCTTTACATAATTACATTTACACATAATTACATGTACATTTATTATTTATTATTATCTTCTGAGGATAGCTAGTCCAGCTAATTTTTATAGTCCAGGTGGGATCATATAGAATTGATGTGAAAATTAAGCCAAAACATCATTTGAATTTGAACCAGTTTTTCAGGTTTGAATAAGTTTAGATAGCTCTTTACTCAAGTTATTTGGAACTTCAGTTTTCTTTTTTCTTTCAGTCTGGGTCCAGAAGTAGAAGGGTTCAAATTTTTGCCTTTGAAGGTGAAATAAGAAGTGCCAAAAATGTCAGACAAAAGCTTGTTTTCATGAGATGCCCAGCCCAGAACTGCAAATTGTTTATTGCTGTATGGCTCATGTAAGCATCCTCTGTTCTAGGCAGTTGTCTGAATGCAATCACTGAACATTTTAATGTTCACTTATGGCAGTATGGTACAAGCATGTCATGGAAACACACAAGGATTGAAAACAGCTTATAACCAGCAGCTCTGCAAGATGAGGCAAAAACAGTGGAGACTCAGGTTCTTTTGTGTGCTGCTGTGGAAATCTCTGAGGCACACAACTCATTGTATGGTGTAGTACTGTTGATGTCCCAGGAATGCCATGTTGGTTGGATCCATATGCTGTATGGAACCATATCTACTTGTGGCTCAACAGCAATTGGATACAGCAGGTTGCATGAGTTTTCTGAATTTTTTCTAGTTTAGAGGATAAGTGAACATCTCTCTCTCTCTTTGGAGTCAAAGGAACAATCTGATGTTGGCTGTGGGTTAGGATTAGGCTTTATGCCATTGCAAGCTATAAAACATTATTCCAAATTTTAATAAGTTGCAAGCTAAATAATTAAAAAGAGAAATTACTTAAACAATGTAAGGCAATGCTAAGTTATTCAAATAGAAAAAAATTAATGGTAAATATTAAACTTCTGGAGATAGGATAGCTGGTACAAAATGGAACCTTTTCCCTCTAATAGATTATTGGTTTGAATGAAAAGGTAGATTCTCCTTTAGATAGATCAGACCTATGCTGTGCTGAGCTCCAGTGAAGTGCTCAAGTCAATGGGAACAGAGGTTATTTAGTACCCCTAAACCCTAAAAGAACAAAACCTATATTTTATATATTCCATCATTCTGGCAACTGCTGTTCCTTTGTTTACTCCATCACTCCTTGTTAAGGTATTGCGTCTATGCACCAGTTAGAAAAGTAGGACTGAAGTGTCCAATTATTGATGAAAATTAGAAGAGGGTGTTTTTTAATCATCTTTAGCAAGTTCCTGTCAGAGTGATCTTTCTACAGAGATTCAGTAGTAAAGATTTCATTTGACAATTCTTCAAAATTTTTGTCAGTCTTATCACTTCCGTACATAACTAAGAATCAGCAACAGTTTTGATTAATATAAAATATGAGTGCAAACCCAGCAAAAGAAATTCAGAGGATGAGGTTTGGTATGAGAACTTCTAAAAGGGTATATTAGCATACACATTCATCATACGTTCTTTGTCTATTTTTGTATTTTGTTAGTGTCTCTGTATTTTATTGTGCTATTTTTGCATCAAATGTTCTGTAAAATAATAATGATTTCACTAGCTGATCTAAATTTTAATAGTTTACCTTAAAAGAGCCAGCATGCAAATTAAGTAATTGTTGGCCTAACTACTAATTTATATGTATAAAACTTTGTGTTTTTACAGACAAACAAATAAATCCCAAAGTATTACTGTCTCAGCCAGTAGACTCACTATGGATCAGGATATCTTTTTTCCCTTTTCTTATTTTACTTTTCCTTGCCTCACTCTTCCTTTTCTTTTCATTTACCATATGTTTTGATGTAAGATTTCCATTTCAGATTTGTTTTGTGGGTTTTGTTTGCTTGTTTGTTTGTATATGTGTGTGTGTTTGTTTAAAAATTTCCAACCACTGCCAGTGTTTATCTCCAGTGGTGGTAAAGTCAGGGGAAGTACAAATCTAGATAGTATTTTACTGACCATTGACATTTTTACTGGATTTAATTTAGAACTGTTTGAGCAGGGACAGATGACCCACCAGTAAAAATGCTGTAGAAACAGTGATAGGAATAATTTAGGAATTTTTAAAATGTCTCATATATATTTTTTTTCTAAAACTTCTGTTCTTGGACCATCTTCTTATTTTCTTTTCTCTACCCCAAGAAAGAGAAGGGGCGATATCTTTTGGGCAGGTACAGTTATTTCCCTATACAGCCTCTAAACCAGGCATATTTCACCTCCAGAAAGTCACTGTCTTATCATGACTGGTGTTCTCCTTAACATGTATGATTTAAAAATCTAGTATTAATCACAAGCATTGAACACTCTAACCTGTTTGTGGTTATCTTCAGCATGTCCTTTGCTTTGAAATAAACTTTATTTTTTCTGCCATTAGAGTTTTTAGGAAGTTTTGAAATTATATTCAGATTTTCAAATGAGTTTTTATTGTACAATTATCAATAGATTACTTCACCTAAGTTGTGACAGGCATATTTTTTAAGTATGACTGACTGATGGACAGATTGGGAATTGCTGAATTAATGGGCACATTTCAAAACCTTGGCATGGCTAAGCAGTAATTACATCTGCTGAACCACTTGATAAGTTTTTGGAAGTAACCCAGTAAAGCCATCACTGGATTTCTCCATTTTAAATACCTTACTTTCCTCAGTTTTATGGCTTACTTCTAAAGCACAGTTCAGAATATGATACACCCCAAAACACATGCAGCTACACAAATCAATACATTCAAGATTAAAATGCCTTTGTACATCTTTAATTTAGTTTTTAAGATTCGTATAGGTCTCATTATTTTGGAGAGTGCTTTGTCCAAAATAGATTTTAATCATAGACTATTTGAAAACAAATATGATTGCTTTAAAAATAAAACAATTTTTAGTTGATAGTTTGCTGGCAATGTAACAAATATGGGACTTTCTCACCCTAACTGAGGAAGACAGTTTTAGCATAAAATGTATGAAATATGACTTCCCTGCATTTTGGGAGACATATAGTCTGGTTAATCTGAACTGTCTTCATTTTTTTTCTCATATGACTTCATCCTAAAATATTATTTCTGCTTATTAGGTTGATCAGACTGATTTGATTCAGACTAGACTGTGTGTTTGTGTGCATCTCTTTACCCTACAGATGTTTTGGAATGCTAAGGGTTGATAGCATAACCCATGTTTTGGATTTGTATCCTTCCTGACTGATGGATTCCAGTGGATAAATATTGGGTCATATGTTGGTGGAAATTGCAGTGCATTCTTTCAGAATGGCAGGGTGCCAACTGCTTCTAAAAAACCATGTCTTTGGCTTCTGCTTAAACAAGCCGTCTCTGGAAGCCAACTAGCCAAACAGGCTATGTCTACACTTAGATTGTTAAATCAAATTAACTTAAATTGAACTAATTAAATTGAACTAATAATTGTTAAATCGAATTAAGTTAAATCGAATTAAGTTAAATCGAATTAACATGGTTCAACTAGAAGCCCAAATCGAACTAGCCTGTCCATGGACAGAACTTGCTAGTTTGATTTAGGAAAGGGGCACCATGGGAGGTGTGGCAACATGGTCCCCAAGAAGGGCCATGCCCCCACCCAATATATAGAAAGAGGAAAGCACCCTGTGAGGAAGAAAGGCAAGAAGAGTTAATTCAGCCTACTGGTTAGTTCAAATTAACATGGCTACACTGGGTTAAATTGAACTGATAAGTTATATTTAGCCCTCATTTTAAATTTAAGGGAGGTTTTATAATTTCAAAATGACCTTTCCTTATTCCAAATTGAGAGAGGTCCTTATTTCGAACTGAGGAAAGTTAGGGTAGCCATGCAATACTTTAAATTAATTAATCATCATTAATTCGATTTAAGTGTAAGTGTAGACATATTGACCAGCCAATCTTTCCAGCTCTTGACTGATATATAGCTTTCCATTTTTTGTCAGGATATTATGGAAGTGGTTATGATGAGATGACTCTTACAATATGCAGAAGCCTCAGGCTTCTTTGAGCACTGGCAGTTAATGTTCTGACCTGGACACGGCACAGAAACTACATTTGTCACATTGGCAGATGGTCTCCTGTTGATAGATGAAAATCATACCTCTTTGCTGTTACTGTTAGAGCTATCTGATACCATAGAGTTTGGTGGATGTGGTTCTCACATTTATGGTCCTGGTGGTAGTGCTCTTTGGAGATATTGTTCTTTTATCTCCAAGAGATCAGTTGAATAATCATCAGCTTTCCTAATTTGCTATGTGCATGCATGATGTAAAATGGACCAGGTGACAGGGAATCATGATGTCAGAGGTGACTCAGCCAATTGTTCCCAAGGAGCAATTGGTTGAGTCACCTCTGATATCACAATGGCCTAGGAGTCCTGGCATGGCACAGATATATACCTTATTGTAGCAGCATACCTCATTGTAATTCATAAAGGTGAAATGGCTGAGGATTTAAAAACTGGACAGTAGCAGCCAGTGAAACCGATGGATGGCTCACTCTGGTGACATGGCTGCCACTTTGGAACTTGTCAAAATTATAAAACTCTCAGCTGTGCTTTCAGTTGTTTCCAATATTTCATGCAGACTCTTCAGACAATCATATGTGGCACTCACTTGGGGAAGAAACCATGAAAATTTGAAAGTTTATGTGAAGGATACAAACTACCAAGGAAAAGTTTTAGCTGACCATAGAACTTTTGCAAAAATTGTTATAATTAAGGACCTATTAATTGATTAAAATAAATATTTCATAAATTCCCTTTTGATTTTCTCCCATCATTTTTGCCAGGTTACTTCTAATTTGGAAGTTCCCTCCTGTGACATACTTCAGGTATCTTCTGTTATCCCACTAATGCAGTATATTCACGAGGCTGTCTCGTGTGTTAGTAAAAAAATAAGAGCTGGAGTGTTTTCAGTATGTGATGATACTCAGGTATATATAGCTGGTGTTGTCCAGAGACTCTGATTGTCCCAGTATCTAGGTGAGACAGGGCATGGATGACTAAATTGGCTGGAACATCTGAGAACCCTGATTTTGCTGGGCTAGGGAAAGTGGTGGAGTTGGTAGAATTAAATCAGCTCTTCTAAATGAGGATGTTCACCCTTCCTTTATCATCAAAATTTGAAACTCGGTACCCTGGTTAGAATCCCAGCTGCTTTTAGATGATTGTCATGGAGAACCCAGAAAAGCCTCTTGGATCCTCTCTGTTCATAGCCACTTCGGACTCTGCTACGGTGGAGCCTTCTCCTATCCAGGACGCGGATCTCCACACTACCTGTAGCCATCTCTCAAATCGAGGCTCACAGGGTCTGACCCTTGCACTTTCTGGTTTCCCTTGGGGGGGTGGTTCCTCCCTCCACGAGGGTCCCAACACTCCCAATCAGCAGTGACGCTCAGCCAGTGTAGAAGTCAGAGGGTTTATTAGTAATCCAGTTTGCACAGCAGCTAGGACAGTTGGCTCTCAGATCAACCAGGAGGTCTAGCAGTAAACCTCAGGACAAGCCCCGGAGATCCTGACTCTCCGACCTCCATCTTTCTTCTCCCCCTCTTTTTCCTTTGTTCTCCTCTTCATCCAGCTGCCCTGCCCGTGGTCTCAACCAGCCACAACCTGTCACTCACAGGGGGTCCAGGTAAGGTTGTACTAAAACCTCTTCCTCCTTAGTGGCACCTCCACGAAAGCTCATGCGAAAAATAAATCTGTTAGTCTCAAAGTGCCACACGACTCCTTGCTGTTTTTTGCTGGACTAGACTAACACGGCTATCCCTTTGGAAATTGACCTATAGTTGTCTCACCCCCATGTCCCATCACCAGAATACCATCACCAAAGGACAGGAACAGAAAACAAGAACTACAGTAGCTCAAGAGGTTTTCTTACTTCATCACATTGATCCAGTAAATGAACAGTGCTACCCTTTCCATCTGTGTCTGGTGAAGAGGATATGAACCTTACTTACAGATGCAGACCTTCTTCCATAATGCAGACCTGCCTTTGTTTCATTTAGCATTATGGATTACATGGAGTTACACCTTACATTCATTCTAGCACTCATACCACAGTTTACTTCTTAAGTGGAGTAACTAGTCATGACAACTGGACATTAGTGTTGTGTTTAGAATCTCACCCAGTTTCTTATGTTCTGATATTTGAGGCATCTGTTACAACCCAATGATTAGGCTTTAAAATACTGTATATGTCACTTAAACACTAAATGGGTATTTTATTAACATATGAAAACTGCCTGATGAACCTAAGATTTTTTTGAAAGGGATGAAAAAAGTGGAAAAAAACCTTGTTTTTTGGGTCAAATTCTTACATGCCTGTTGGTATCCATTGATGTTAATAGCCACTGCATGTAAGGTACCAAAGGCAGCATTTGTAGCCTCATTTTCATAGATGTTGAGCATCCACAAATCCCAAGGAAGTCTATAGGAACTGTGGATAATCAGCATCTTTGCAAACCAAGCTATTAGTGATAAGTGTTCCGGATTAACAATGTTGAGACAAGAACATACAGATTTTTTCAGTGGGGTTCTAAAAGTTAGCTTAACAACATGAAAAACATTTGTTTAAAGATGCCTTACATTACATTTGAGCACAGAAGACATTGTTTTCAAAATTTTTGTTACATTTTTCTGACATGTGTAACATCAAAAAATAAAATGAGAGATATGCATTGAAACTGTGATTGTTCAATTGAAAGATGTCTTTGACAGTGTGAATTTCACTTAGGCAGACAATACTGTCTTGAGGCTGATGGCTGGAACACAAACCCAAATAAGAAGGTACTGTCACTGAATTGAACTTAGATTACTTTTTGAAAATCTTTCGACACAGAAAACTAAGAAGGTAATTTAATCTTCACAGAGATCTTTGTCAAAAAAAGTTCTTACATTCTGGTTTCAGAAGAAAAGTGCTTCAGATGGAGCTTGACTTTTTAATTCAACTTCAGTAGAGATGTTATAACTGAAAAATAAAAACAGTGAGCAGTGGCATCTACAGAAAAACAAAGATGTATTTATCATCTAGAAGGATAAAGCGGTGGAAGGAAAACATCCTTTTCTTGCTGCAGGCAGATGAAATAAACATAGCCCCTTCAAATACCTAAGTTTCATAAATTGTGAATACTCATATTTGGAAGCTTATCACAAAACTGTAAATAAGTTGTACCTCATCTAATGAAAATGTGTGTGTGTTGCTTAGATTGACTTCACATTTTCTTCTGTTTCCTGCAATTTAATTCCCTGTGCATCTGAACTAATCTTAGGAACTCAATAACAGCAATGCACAGACTTTAGCCACTGTGCCGTAAAGTGGTACTAGGGGAATACTTACATCTTGCCGCATTTAATTTAGAAGTGAATGTTCTGGGACTTGCTATTTTAGTTTTACCTTTGCTTACTTGAACATGCCAGCCTAATTCCTGCATTGATACATGAGTTATGTCAGACAATCTTCTGTTAAGCCTATGATAACTACTTAGTTTTAATTAATAAATAGATTAGAAATAAGGTTTTTCTCACCAAATCCATTTAGCTCCTAGGCTTTACTAATAGTCTTTACCAGTGCTGTCCCAAACATATGCTTACATTGGTTTCTTAGCTGCTATACCTTTCCTTTCTAGATTTAGAATCTGTTGTAACTGCTCTAGTGTACAAACAGTAAAAAGAGCTTCATTGTTTTGGGCCAAATTTTGGAATTTAGCTGATAGTTGAGCAATTGTAATGTATTAAATACTGTGCTGGTCTTCCAATTGTGTGATCACGTTAAGAACAGGGAGGTGGAACTGAGAGACCTCTTTCCAGATCCTTCTTACCAGCTAGAGGGATGTGAGTCTGCGATAAAAGTTGCAAGGAATAGTTGTTAGCCACTTAGCTGACCTAAGAAAAGAGTTGCAAGGAAAAGTTGTTAGCCACTTAGCTGACCTAAGAAAAGAGTGAGAAGAGTAGTACTTCTGCTCTATGGAGGTAATATGCAGTGACACCTCTACAGGTGTTGCTCAGGAATGGATTATGTAAAATGTAAAAAATGACTTTGAGTGGCTTGGGGCACTGTGTGGGCTGCAGCTCCTTTTAGTCTCCACCACTCCACTGTGCAAACAACACAGTCAACACTGTGGGTAGAAATGTGATAGCAGACAGACAGGACCTGACCCTACCTTTTCCCTGCCCCCCTCTGTGGTCACCATGCATATTGAGGGAGGATTCTTGCTGATTCAGGAGACTGAGTCTGTAACAGGCATTGCTTGGCACGTGCTGTGCAAGATGAGGGTTTTCCTCCCCTTTTGTACACATGAGTAAGGGACTGAGAGAGTCTTGTTCTAATGAAGATCAACAAGAATGGACACAAATAGGAGAAAGTTTCCATCATGTGTTTTGTCTGAGGGGAGGGAACTGTGTGTGCCTGGGTAGCAATTTTAAATGTGAAGCTCTTTCATCGTTAGTCATTAGTAATGTTTAGAAATAAATGTATTTGCATTTTGACAAATAAATATGCTTAACAGGGATTGAATAATGATTCTAAGAATCTGCATAATTGTTTTAAATCATATAAAAATATGAAATCTTGTTGCTCTAAAAATGAATAATAAACTACGTTCCTTTGTACGTAAGCGATAAGTCAGCTCACATCACTGCTTTATTGTAAGAGACTTTTGACTTATTTCCCTAAACAGCAAAGCCTGTTCGTTTTATTGTGTCTCTGGCTCCCCTCCCTTTTGTCTCTCCTGTTCAGCCTCTATCCTAGAGACATTTTTTGGCATGTATCCAGGCATGGATCATTGTCTTAATTTACACTCCACATCCACTGTTTAGCAAAGAATGTGGGTCTTCGACAGCTTAATTATGACAGAAAATATGCTGTGTTTTTCCAAAGGCTACACTTTTTGGATTCAGCAAAAGACAGATTTATCTAGTCTACTTAAATATACCTACTCCTTGTATTTGAGGGACAGATTTGCCTTTTTGCCATATGTTGCACCTTACACATAGTGAGGATCACAGGCTTAATTTTGCTTTCAGTTATGGCCGTACAAAGCTTTGTATCTAAAGGCAAGGTTTAGTATCATGTGTTTTTGTTTTGTGTTACAAGAGATAATTACATTTGCCATATTCTCTGCTCAAAATGTGGGAACAGTTAAAAAAACTCTGGTTAAAAAATTGTATCTGGATCCGATTTTCAAGTTTACAGCCAAGTTCATACTTTACATATTGACTTCTGATATGATAATAATCAATACTTTGAGAATATATACACAGTTGATGTGATGAGCTAACAGTATTATTCTTACATATACAATAACTACATTAAATTATGCTTTTAGCATTTGATGCAAATGTGTGTGCATATTTATATACAAATGTTTCTGTGGAATTTTGAATAGATATCTGAAATCAGAAGAGTATACAGTATAAAGGAACCTTTCCACTATGCATATTTAAGTTATAAGGTGCGCCGTTTGCTTTGTTAATCAATGTCACAATTACTTCATTGCTCTCTTTATACAATTAGCTCCCAAGAACAATTAAATAGAAAGTAGAGATTAGAAAGCATTTATGCTGGAACTTGAAGCTTTTGCCTAATATTTAACTTACACTTCAATTTTTTGTACTGTATCAGGGCACACAAAGAAAGAGAGAATTATTTTTCAGTCAAGGATAAAATCCCTTTTTAAGGTTCATGTCCTTAACTGTTCAGTAACAGTTCCATTAACAAATTCTGTAATGTAGTGTGTAGAATGGCAGGAAAGGGGCTTTCTAGAGAAGAGAATGCTACCTAAGACTCAGCAAGCCTAAGTGTTAGTTTCAACTATGCTACTGGCCTGCAGATAACCTTGGCAAGTCACTTCAATGCTCTGTGCCTCAGTGTCACCATCTGTACAATGTGGATAATGATATTCACATTGTTTTTAAAAGTTCTTTGCTATCAGCTGATGAAAAATGCAATGTGAGGTGTTGTTAATAATAGCTTTCTCTTTCAATGAATTGCTTACCATATAGCTTAATTATTAAACTTGTGTCTAGGTCACATAGTAGTTTGTGGTGAGATCTAGGTAAGTTTCAGCATATATGATAAGTTTCACCTATTGTACATCTTTGAGTGTTTCATAGACCTCTGTCTCAGCAGGGCTTCTTTTCTCAAGAGAGAAGTAGATGTAGGCTGAGGAAACTTGCAGTGGCTAATGGACTAGGGGATAATTGGTATTACCAGTTTATCCTAGTAGTATTGCCGTTGAATAAAAGAGTGGATATGTGAGTGGAATGTGTAGAGGAAAAAATATTTTACTGGGACCTGTGCTAATGGTTAGATATTAGAGAAAGGAGAAATTGTTAGGACAAGGTATTTGAGTTTGGAGCTCAGGCTGCTGGTAGGCCATGAGGGAAGAGAGCACAGCTGGCAGAGTATGCTTTCAAGCAAGGACTGAGCTTTTTCATATTTTTGAAAAATCACAGTGACAAAATTCAGTCACTCAGTTTATGTTTTAAGGCAGTGGACCAAATCCTCAAGCAGCTAAAATAGGCAGAGCTCAGTTGAAGTCAATGGCTCTAACTCTGCAAAGAAAAAGACATGAAAATGTCTGGAGTGCTGAACAGCAACACTTATGCACATAGATAGTTTTAGTGGGGCTAATCATGTGTAAAATCAAGTTTGATTGTTAATGTTTTAGGACTGGGCCTTCTGCTTTGTGGAAGAAAAGTTTATGGCACAGTTGTGAATAATAAAATATAATTTACTTATCACAATGAAATTTGTGATGTTTCTACTTTTGTATATGAGTGTGTTCTTTACATCATTTTGAAAATCTATTTTTAAACATTTAAGTGCCATTCAAAGTTCTGGTTACTAAGTTACATACAAGGTGTGATTTGAACAATAATGCTTTTAAAAAATTGAAACGTCAAACTAAAATTTATTGAAAAAGCATCTAAAATGGTAGAAATCATTTACCCAATCAATTCCTTAAAAGTTTTTGTAGAAGATCATTTTTCCTCACTTGTTTAACTTAAGGAATATTTTATCAAAGGTTAACACCTTTTCATAATAGTCCCATGTTAATAAGTGACATTTCAGTTCAGCATCGTGTGAAATAGTCATAATACAACAGTGCATTCAATTTGTAATGGAAATTCTGATTCAACCTTAACAATAGCAGAGCCACTGAGCGCTGCTGTAATTATACCATATTATATTATATCATATGGTATAATTTAGTGCTCTATAAATGTATCTTTCTTTGTCAATGTGTTGCTCATCATTTTACAAATTACAAATCTGTAATGGTAAGGTAATTCATGGTATGGACGTAGTATTAAGATGATGGAGTGATTCCCATTTTGCTCAATCATTGATCTTTCAGTCTTTTGCATTTGGTAGTATTAATCATGTTTATTAGCTGAGTGTTACCATAAAGAATACTCTGCGGTTACTTTTGTCTTCAATTAAAAAGCATTTTTTTTCCCTGCTGCCTATGTCTGTTGCATCACAACAGTGTATTACTGATTCTAATTGGAATTTCAAGTTGTTAAATTCTGGACAATATTAATCCTGGAGATACATGTTTTCTTATCAGTCTTTAATGTAATCTAAAACATCCATGATGAAGGAAGAGGAAAGTAGTTATGCTAGTGTTTTGACCTCTTTGTGTCCCTGAAATGTTCAACTTCTATTTTGTGGATGTACTCATTGCAAAATTCATACGACACTCTACCTTCACAAGATTTAATAAGAGGAGCATGCAATTACTCACGTGCATAACTGTCACATAGGGATTGCCATAAAACCAATACAAATAAGACCTCTCCAAAAGAACAAACAGATTAAACAATATAGTACTAACCTGACATACTTTGCTTTCCCTCTTAGACATCAATTACTGTGAACACAATTTACACTTGAATGCTACACTTAAATGCCTCAAAACTGGTTTCTACAAGCTCAGCCTGTGAATGTCTCGAGTATGTTTAGAACTTAGCATTTAAGAAGGGCCTGATTTGGTGCTCTGAGCACAAGACTGGGATCCAGGAGCTACTAAATTCTAATCCTGATGTTAAAATTGACCTCTTCCGTGGCTCTAGGCAAATGACTTAAATTCTCTGAACGTTTTCCCGCTTATTGCTATATTAGTGCTATTTATTATGTTATTTTTATTTAGAAACTTCTGTTGAAACAGAATGCTTCCTTCCTGAAACATTTTATCCTTAAAGATCTAGCTTTTAATGGAGCAGTGTAGGATAATAAAACAATTTGCAGTGAAGCCAACAAAATCTCTTCAAGAATAGAATATGATGTTGACAATATCTTTGTCTGATGTTTTTCAGGTGGGAGTGAATCCTCCTGGGATAAAGAAAAACTTCAGTCTCCTATTACAACAGGATCACAGCATGGTGTTGGTCACGCCACACTATCAGGGCAGTCCAGCCTTGGAAGTGCACATCCCCTCAGTCCTCTCCAGCAAAATCATCTGCTCACCAACAGTATGTATATTGTCCTTATAAATAGAAAGAAGACAGTCTTAAGATATCTTCAGTCTTTTACTCTTTGTAAAGAAGGGAAGGTATGAAAGAAGGTGGTAACTGATAAATAAAATGTGATAACATAATACACCGGATGAATTTAGAAGCATGTGTGATAGAAGAACTAAGTTTTGAGGCTGCTGATGTGGACACAGAAGCAGTAAGACTTACACGTGGGCTGAGGCTGCAATTTAAAAATTAATAACCCATGGAGAACCACTCCCTGAATAAGCTGGCAGAGCCATTCCATCGAGAATGACACTGGTTTCTACAAACCTAAGAATGCGTAAATGCCTATATCAGAGCTCCAGCATGCTGATTGGAAGGTGAAAAAAACCCACAAAGTCATTTGCAAAATTGCCAAATGGGAAAAATCTCTTCCAGACAGCAAAATAAATTTGGCAGTCAGCACAGTCAGCAGCATTCTAAGAGATCCAGCATATTGTATGAAGTCAGGGAAGGGTGGGGCAAAGCCAAAATGACAGCAAGCCGGCAGTGGTAGAAACAGCAACTCCTATTTCTGCAGAAGGGAGTCAGTCACTCTGAGAGAAGGCAGAGCCCAAAATGTTGGAAACATCACATTCTGCCCCTTGAGGTGGGGAGGCAAAATCAGAAGGCATCTGAGTTCCTTCTCTTCCCCATCCACCAGGGGGTTCAGATGGCGTATGTGGCCTTACCACTCTCATACTTATGTTTACAGTTAGTGAGGTTTGCCTTTAGGTCTGCCTATCTAAGTCTTCTGCATTTATATTGTGTCACAGGGTGGCTAATGACTTGACTTAACATTAGTGTAAGTATTCCGGACTTTGAAACAAAGAACTAAGCTATAAATACCACTTAAAGATTTAATTTGCTGTTTAGACACAGTATAGTAGTTCTGCTAATAAATCGAATGCTTTCCTTTATTGCTGACTCTTAATTTCTTTTAAAAAATAGTGTTATTTCATACATTCAATATACTTTTATTTATCTTAGTTTCATTGTTTTGAAATCAATGAAAGTTTTCCAGAAGTTTTATAAGCTATATTAAGAGTTCTGCCTCCCAAACAGCAGCAAGTTTTATATATGAAGGCATTTATTTACAGGCAATTACCATTCATTTTGGCAAATGTTTACTCAAATGGGGGTAAATAATTTGCTCCTTTTTCTAGATCTCTAATATTTGCTGGATTAAGTACTGTAAAAAAAAAAATCCACTCCAAATCCTGGAGTCTAAAAGGACCATGTTCTCTGCTGCCATAATTTTACTGAGGTTGATGGAGTTACTCCAGCAAAAAATTTGGCCTCAAAATTTTATGGAAGAATTTATTGCTCAGGCCAAAATGAAAAGAGGAGGAATGTTAAGGACAGTACTTAATTTTTAGTGAAAGAGGAGCTGGGACTTAAGGAATTTTTTTGAGAATCAAAACTGATGCAGCAAGCCCAGATTTTGCCGGGGTGTGAACAGCCAAGCCTACGGGTGCCAAGGCTATGCCCTGGCACAAAATTAAACACTGTTTAAAGGAACAGATGGGACTTAATAGCTGTTGTTAAAATATTACTATAAGTGGGATGAAGAAGTGGGAACACTGATAGTTAGAAAAATCATGTTCATGTGTCCTATCTGTATAGCATCACTGAATTCAGTAGAAAAGCCGAGACCGTTTAAATGTCATTGCAGTAGTTGCTCACCCCCTTTCACATGCACAGTTAGGTTCTGGCACATGATTAAATGGAGAATATTTTCAAGACTCTTATGTACTGTTTCTTTTATATAATGTTCCTTATATAGGAAATATGCAGGCTTACATAATTCAGTATTTGCACGTTTTCCATATGAGGCTATTGTGATCTTCCCTGTTTTGGTAATTTTTCAAGATGTTTTTCAGTATTTTTTTATTCTAAGTAGTTATCTAAAGGCTGTTAAAAGTGTTACTGAATATCAAATATTATGTCTGATGATTAGCAAGTGTAAGAAGTAGTTCCTTTATAGTTCTCTGAAATGTTCAACGGGTTGTGGCTTAATACTGGTGATGTGCTGTTGTATTCTGTTTGTAGTTTGCATGTCAATTGGACTTAGAGTAGACATACGACTCAATGTGGACAGATGGTGTCTGGGAGTTTTGGAACTCTATGGACAACGAGGAAAGATTATCAGACTGCTAAAAAAATATACAAGGGAGCAAAAACTTATGTATATAAGGACTGAAGGGGATTGTCAGTATGGCTTGAAGTAAAGGGAGATGTCCATGGACTCTGTCTCGTTACAATCTTGATTAACAAAGGCATGGATCATTTCATAAACAAATTAATGTGAAGCAGAATGCACCACAGCAAAAGGATATAATACTGCTTGGCTGATGGCTGACCAAAGATAGTAAAGGTGTTCAGTATACAGAAGATTCTGCCCTTCGTGGACAGGTGGGGTTTTTGTGGAATGTTTTTGGAGTCTGGTTGACCAAGAAATTGTACCTTGAATGAAAGAAATTATGTAAGCAAGATCAACTCAAGGAACTCATATGGTAGCAATATAATATAGGAAAACAAGGATTTATTTGGCTACAGGTAATGATTAAGATAGAACCATGGGCAAACTCAGATAAATAGCTAAGATAAGTAGGCACATTGTTTACAGTAATGACAGGCTATACAATTGTCAATTTTATATTTTGCCAGAGATTAGTGATGACCATTCCTAATCTGTTTAAAGTCCCTTTGCAGAAATTATTGAGCAGTTTTGATTACGTACAGTGGCAGAATTGGACTGATTTGTGTTGAGCAAATCAGGAAATGCCCATAAGTGGGCATAGATGGGATCAGGTAATTATGAGACCTCTTAAGAAATAGTTTTTACTCAGAGTTGGAGCAATTAAACAGATTTCTCAGTTGTTCAGTAGAGCCCTGCCAATCCATGGATGTCTGCATTGTATCCATGGATATCCGCAGACAATTTCTTGTGCATACAGATTGGATACATGTCCCATGTATTTTTATCAGTGTAGATCTAGAGCCCTGCAAATACGCGAATATCCACAGATATCCATATTATATCTGTATCTTCAGATACAGTGTGGATATCAGTGGACCATTTCTTTCAGATGGAGATCAGATGCAGATCCACATATTTGTATCTTTGCAGGGCTCCGTTGTTGAGTCTGTATGTGCCACATAAGTGTTGCAGTCATAACTGAAAACTCCTGATCTACAGGCAATAAAGTATATGTACATCTTAAGAGAACACACAGCATAAAAATATTATTCTCATTTACAATAAGACTACTTTATACCACTTTGGCAGTGTTGGTCAGCCTTAATGTGGAAATACATATAATTCAGTCCTTCCTCAAGGGCCCTTTCTACTGGCATAGCAGTGTGAAATGGCCTCAGTGTAAATGAGAATTAGGCCATTCTCCTTATCTGTAACTGTTGTTTTTTTTAAATCTTAAACCGAAACACCGAACATCTCATTTCATCAATTTAGCTACCATCTTGTATTCAGCCCTTACCAGAATAATCATGTTTAATAATCTATTCTCAAATTTCTGCATACGTGCAATACACAGTAATATTAGTGAGTGGTAAGTATACACCAATGACTGAATAGACGGTATTAATTAACATTCTCCTTGATTTGTTTGAGTATATATGTACAAATGTGAGCATATCACATGGATTTTTACACAGCTGATGAAAGAGTTCATTGAACTTGCGGACTGAAGCATAAGTGTTTTTTTACTGTTGCCTGTTTGTCATATTAGTGATGTAAATTTCAAAGAGATGAGGAGTAAGACTCATTCTGTAGCATGGTACCCATGATCTCGAGGTACAATGTTGGACGGTAATATGAGAGACTAATGAACCATCATGCCCACCATTTCTTTTAGGGATAGACCTGCCATTTATGATGATGCCCCATCCTCTCCTCCCAGTCAGCCTACCTCCTGCTTCAGTTGCAATGGCAATGAATCAGATGAACCACCTCAATACTATAGCTAACATGGCTGCTGCAGCCCAGATGCACAGTCCTCTTTCCAGAGCAGGGGCCTCTGTTATAAAGGTGAGTACAATATTTTATTTCAAAAGTAATTATTATTTGTGGATAAAAACACACTTTTACTGGCATTTTACTGATTCCTTAGGAACATAAGTGACCAGGTTTGTGTTTGTATATTAGATAGCATGATAGGTCCAGATTCCTGGTGGGATCTGTTAGGAGCTATTGTGGTACAAATAAATATCAATAAGAAGAGCTAAGCAAGAAAAGAGAAAAGCTGCTCTGCTACTGATGCAAGTATGTAATGTCATTAACAACAAATACTAACACAGAGCAGAGGTTGGGATGGGAGCCAGTGCTCCATCTAATAACGATGTAAAAGCTATTTTAAATTGTAATTTTAAAACATACTTTCATTTTGTATGTAAAGGAAAGTGCTACAGGTGACCCCAGGAATTCTAGTGCAGTGAGCCTTACTTCAATACCTGAGAAATAGTTCTGAAAATCATTAAAAGGACTTTAATGAGTACAAGATGTGATAGGGACACCTGCTTTTTAAAGTGATGGTTATGTACTTAGACTTTCAAAAGACTTTTGATAAAGACTGTTGCAAGTAGGCTATTAGGAAAATTTGGAAATCACAATAAAAGAGCAAGCTCGGTCATGGATTAAAAATATGCTAAGAGACAGGACTATATTCTCACAGGAAAGAGATTAGAAATGGGTATGTGAAGGAAGAAGACTGGCAGATTGTCTGGGGGAGCAGATAGCTGCAATGTGAAAGTTTGTGTAAAATTTCAAAAAAATGTTTCTGTCACCTTTTAATTTGAGAAAAAAATTAAAAGCTTTTGTCATTTTTAATTTTTAACCATTTGTGTTTCTTTAGTAATTTTTTTTAAAAAGTTTGGAATTGTAGCACTCTTTATGGGATAATTATATTCCCATTTTTGTCTTTGTTTTTCTGTGTGTGTGTGTGTGTGTGTGTGTGTGTGTGTGTGTGTGTGTGTGTGT
>ML681991.1:30291470-30386436 GCA_007922195.1 Podocnemis expansa
TGTGTGTGTGTGTGTGTGTGTGTGTGTGTGTGTGTGTGTGTGTGTGTTATGAATATTAACTTAAACGTTAGGAATGCAAAGCCCTACTTCTCTGCTGCTTAGCCAGTTGTGTAGTCAGTTTCATCTACAAAGTAGGTGTTAAATGCTACCATTTTGAGAATGAGGACTTCAGATTATTATTCCTGGCTCCACCACTGACTTCCTGAATGAAACCTCTCAATACTCTTCCCATTTTATAAAAGAGGAAGCTGACACACATCTTATCCCACAGGAATCTTTTGAAGATAAATTAATTAGGACTCCATTGTACTTTTTATTGTTACAACTTGCATTTTGGGCCAAAGGGGTTTAATACCTCTGAGCAGCAATATGCCCTGAAGGCACTCAAGCCAGAATTATTCTGTCTGTTGTAGGGGAGTATGCAACAGGAGCGGCCACTAGCTCAGCCTTTCACAGGATACAGCCACTGCTATGTTACTCCATTTAGGGGTGTTTATGATGCTTTCCTCCCTTTTGTGTTCTGACTGCACAAGGTCTAAGACTGTGGTTGCCCCTTATGTAAATTTTCAAGGGAAGATGAAAGACTCTATGTGTTCTATTCTGCTTTCATGCACTATAGTCTGTTCCTGGGCAATTGTAAAGTGCAATGAGATGCTCAGATTAAATGAAGTATATATGAGCAAAGTGTTTTGGGTTTTTTTGGTCATTTTTCATTATTCTGTTATAACCCACTAGCCTGGTACTATTTAAAACCATGTAATATAAGTGCATAAAACCAACAGTGTTTTAAATATATTGTAATTATGACATTATGGGGCTACTTAAAATGTAAAACTGAACTGAATACACTGTTTACCTAATTCCATAATTGGACATCTAAAATACCATTTAGCCTATTTCTTATAAGTGTGTGAATGAACAGCTTTAAAAAAAGATTTGAATGAAGTCATCATGCTTTTTATATCACATTTGCCATTTAGAAATAAGCTGTCCTACCAAAATATGCATGATCAGCAAAGTTAACATTTAGTGCTCCAGAAAGAAATGTCATAACTATGAAATTTGATTTCATCTTGACAGGAACACTATAAATTAGGCAGTTGCAATGGCTAGCCTCACAAAGCCTTCTTTGCCATCTGTAATATGATCTAATGTGATTACAGTGGCACCTGCTAACGCTGCTAGAGTTAAGGGTCTGTCAGTGTCTTCCATTATAAATCCCCACTTCCAGGGATTTACAGCTCAGCTGTAAAAACTTGCTCCAACCAAAACTTGGTTAAAACAATTCAGAACTCTCTGTTCAGTTAAGTTACAAGAGTACAAAATAAATAGAATAGCATGCTGGGATCCGGTACTGGTTTTGTGTGCTTGTAACTTAAAATATTTTTCATTTACTGGCATTATTTTCAGATCTCTGGATCATATGGTTGAATAGGCTCTTTTATCTATTAGCTAAAACCTTTTTTTCTGATGAATTTTACAGAGTAGTTCTACAGCAAGGGTATAAATACCTTTCAATAAGATTTTTATTATAGCAAGGGATCTTTAAGATGGAACTACATATGACTATTAATATGCATTCACAACATACAGTACGCATAAATGCATCACTAAGGTGTATGCTGAGAATACACGTTAAATTCTGGCTAAATCTTTTCAGGTCCATTAAAATGATATTGGGTCCAAAAGGAGCTCAGCCTTCACAATATATAAATGGATGCTAAGTGCCGCTCATTGGATGTCACACAAATAGAGCCCTGCAAATCCACGGGTATCTGCTGCAGATTTGCGGGTATCTGTGTCCACGGGTGTGGGTGTGGACAACCACAGACCCATTGCTGCAGATCAACTCACGGATGCAGCTTCTATTGTTACCTTATCACACTGCGATCCATTGCTGAAGCTGCTGCACTGATCTGTGTCGGCAGCATGCAGGGGAACTAGGAAGCGCGCTGACCAATCCTAGATTGTGATCTGCCAGCCAATCAGAGTCTCAAGCTGGGGCCTGGCCTTTGATTGGCTCATTCCCCTGCCTACTTCTTCCTTTTCTTTTTTCCAGTTGGCAAGCCATTGCTGTCAATCAGAGATTTCATTGGTGGGCAAAGAAATCAATTAATAGCACAGTATGCGAACCACAAACAAGAAAGGAAAAAGTGGGACTCATATGGGGAATGAACCAATCAAAGGCTGAATAGTTGTATGTGAGCACAAGCTCAGTTGCAGCTGTGGTTACAGATGCAGCTAAACCCTGGCATGCGGATTTTGGATCGGATTAATGTTATCATTGAGCGGATGCAGATCAGATGCTGTTCCACATTTTTGTATCTGCACAGGGCTCTACACACAAAGGAGTGAGCATACAAATCAAAGACTCAGTTAAAGATTTTTGACCCTCTTTGATAACAGATTTTGAATCTTCAGCCAGTTCAGTGTCTTCATCCTAATCATCCTCATAGTAGGAGTCAGGCCTGTTGGGTACCCTCTACCTACATTCAGCAGTGAGGTCTGGATTCCTTCAGCAGCGTCACCAAACCGGAGTAGGGCTTCAACTGCTGATTTAGCCAACCCAAGCTCAAATAGTCTAAAAAATTAACTGTACCCAGCCTGTTCTTTCCTGCTTGAAGACACACAGAGCACAGGATTATTGTCTCCTTGATGGGCTTCTTCCCAATTATCACTCCCTTTTTCTCACGCTCCAGCTATTCCACTGCTACCTCTGCTATAAGTTAGGGCAAATTACTTCAGCTGTCTACGGTCCGCAGAGCAACATGCTCAAGCAGCTATGTTAGTAGGACAGAACTGTGGCTCACCTACTCTGGACATATACATTACACTAGGGTGGACGTCTAAGTGTGGAATGTGGGATTGAGTCTGGACTGGATTTACACCACTTGAGTGACAATTTTCAGTGGGCAGCTGCAGTCAGATTCTGGCTCCTTTGCTTATGTAGTAAAAAGAAGTTGGAAAAAGGGGAGGGAATCTGGTCCAAAATCTGTAAAAACCATCATCATGGAAACTATTTTTCCTCCAACCCCACTAGGTAAACTAGGAGCCTGCATATCCAGAAATTGATTAATGGATTTTAAAGCCAGAAGAGTACTGTGAACATGTGATTTAAAGACTATCATAATTAAGATTCTATCAGGGGATTTTTAAGGAAAAGTCAGGGACATGTTCTGGGCAATAAACAAAAATTGAGGGAAGTCCGCAAACTGTCCCTGACTTTTACTAAAAATACCCTGTGGGGGGAGGAGGGAGGACAAACAGAACACTGCTGGAATTCACAGCTGCTCCAGCCCTGCTGCTGCTTCTGCAGCAGGAGCTGACTCAACCTGGACCACTGCTCTGGTGAGCTGTGGTCTGCTGCTCTTCAAGGCTCTGGCACTGGCTGCTGGTCAGGTGTTGGGTGACTGTGGCTGTGGGGCTAGCTGCCAATCAGCTGCTCTGTGGCCCTGGGGCTTCCTGTGGGTCAGGTGTGCAGCAGCAGCCCCACTCTGACAGCTGCTCCAGACCTTTCCCAGAAGTAGGCAAGGGACCCAGGGCCTCCATTATAGAACGCTATTCTTAATTATAATGTATAGACAAAAGGGGGACATAAGAATGTTTGGTTGGGAAATCTTCACTCTGATATTTCCTTACTTTGGATTGCTTAATTTTACAACCTTCATAATGTTCTTTTCATGTAGGGTTTTTAATGTAATTTCCTACATTTTAGAAAAGCTTAAATATTGCTAAAACAAAAATTTCATTATATGGAATCATATTGACCCCACATTGGTTATCAGTAGGATTGAGATCTTTTGATTTTCTGCCAGGTCCTCTTTTGCTTGAGCCAACATAGTAGTTGGTAGCAGTAAGAGTGTGCTGTTTTGTATGTACATGTGTCATTAGAGCCAAATAGAGACACAAAAGGTATCAATTTCAAAGCTGATTACAGGACAGAAAAAGAATGTTTACACTCAGGAGTAATGGATGCAATTCCAGTTTCTGTAGAGTGTGCTCTTGTGAACATAGATAGAATCACAGAATCATAGGATTGGAAGGGACTTCATGAACTCATCTAATCCAACCCCCTGCCAAAAAAGCAGGACCACTCCCACTAAATTATCCCAGCCAGGGTTTTGTCCAGCCATGCCTTAAACATCTCGAAAGATGGGAGATTCCACCACCTAGGTAGACCATTTCAATGTTTCACCACTCGCCTAGTAAGAAAGTTTTTCCTAATATCCAGCCTCAACCTCCCCAGCTGCAACTTGAAACCATTGTTCCTTGTTCTGTCTCTTTTACTACTGAGAACAGCCGAGCTCCATCCTCCTTAGAGCATCCCTTCAAGTAGTTGAAGGTTGCTATCAAATCCCCCCTCAAGTCTTCTCTTCTGCAGGCTAAATAAGCCTAGTTCCTTCAGTCTTGTGCTCCAGCCCCTTGATCATTTTTGTTGCCCTCCACTGGACTCTTTCTAATTTGTCCACATCCTTTTTGTAGATGATTCTGTTCTGCCCCTAACCTCTTCCAGTCTCCTTGTGTGGCTACATCCTCTTTCTTCTGTTCTTGCTCATCTCCTTCCTTGCTGCCATCTTCCCTGGATCTGCCCATCCAACTCTTGTCCCTTTCTTTTGTCCCTGCTCCTATTGCTTGCCCCTCTCACTGCTTCTCACTGTCTATTTCCTTTAACCCACTTTCCCTGTTGGCTGAGAATGGCAGAATGGAGAGACTCAAGACTATTGGGTTCAATCCCAGGTTCTGTCAGGAGTGTGATGGTAGGGATTATAGATTCTTCAGCCTTTGTGACAATACACAGTGAGGCAATGTTGCTTTTCAGCAAAGCACTTATAAGAACCATTGTAGATCAGTTGTGAAAACTCCCAGACTCAATTCTCAAAACTAGTTCCCCAAAATGTAAAAACAGATATATTTTAAGGATGAAGACATTTTGGCTTTTCTCGTCTATGCCCATCCAACAGTGTGAAATATATTTAGAATAAAGTTAAACTTCTTAAATCTAAGTTTATTCAAATTTAACTTTGATTCTAGTTTACTGTCACACTTTTCCATCTTAATGCATTAATTCATTGGTGGCAACTTATTGATGAAATGGTTGCTGGAATGTCGGAGAAAGATCATATGACATGAAGTTATTTCAGATAACTTCCTTTCTGGCTAATTGAAACAGCTGAGTCCATTACACGAAAGCAGGGTATGTGCAATCATATATCTTTTTATCCATTATCGTGCAGGTACTGCAGTGTTTGGAGATACCCAGTTGTCTATAATCTTACTTAGCCTACTTGAATTTACTGTACTGTTTTATCTCTCATCTGGTTAACTAGACATAAACCTTTCCCGCACACATTAAGTATGCACTATTCATTAACACTGGGAACCGCATATTTCCAAAATAAATAGTGAATGCTTGCATTGATTCTGAAGGTAGAAAAGACATTATACATTGCGAACACAATTGTTTTTTCCCCCCCAAAGCCAGCACGAGAATATTGCTAGGTCAGGCACATATTAGCCTTTCGTTCTGGCTCAGATCTTTTTAGTATTGGCTCAGCTATTAGCATTTCTGGTTAATAACTAACATAGCTATAATTTAAATTGATATATCATCAGTAGGCCGGGAAGCACCCTTTCTTCATTAAGTTACACTGGATATGGCAGAATTTAAAGGACCAAGGATATGTGTCATGATTCCCCTGCCCAACTACCTATTATTAATCATTTTTATGCTTTTGTACATTAAGAATATTGATAAACAAATTTAAAGGTATCTTTATAATACAGGGGTGAAAGCTGCCATATTTTTCCCTCTGATTACTAGTTTAAGAAACACCAAAGTGGGAGCTCTTGTTTGGCTGTTTACCAATATCATCTGAATAGTTGTGATTTTTTTTTTTTTGGCTGAGCAGCTGGCAATTAATGAATTGATAGGAAATAGTCACAAGGCACTGGAATTAGCAAGTGAACATCTGGTATTAAAAATTAGTAAACACAAGAGGTCTTTGTGATTTCTTAAATTCAGTTGGAAAATAAATGGTAGTTGGCTACTGCTAATATGTTTGGTGCACACAATTAAAAATATTACTGCACTGTGGATGGCATAAGTATATTGTATGTGAGTTTATCTCAAATAAGAGTCAGAGCAGAAGATGATAGGATCCAGCTGACTCATTTTTGGCAGGCATCCAGCCTTCATCTCAGTCATTCTTTTTCCTTATATAAAATGCAATCCCCAGTTTTTCTAGCAATTGCACTCATCACACCTTTTTTTAGCTCTGGAAACCAGAGGGAGATATTTGATTCTGCCAACCTCTTTGCATATTCCCCTCACCCAGATCAGGTTCTGACAAGTTTTGAGCCTGGTGTCTACTTACCTAAGAAACATAAGACCAAAATCTTCCCTTGAGCCATCATCTCTCCAAAAGACTGGTATGCAGTCCAGCTGTGTACATTGATCTGGCATGATTTCTGCTTTTTATTGAACCTGAATTATCTGCCTTCCAAAAGTGGAAATGCACATTATGCTTTGCATTTGGCTATTATGTGTTAGTTTTGGACTAAGCTTTAGATCAAGTATTAAACATTATTTGTCATGGAAACTCAATACTGAACTAAGGTTCAACTAGGAAATAAATATGAATCCTAGTATTAGCTGTTATCAAATGATAACTATATTATATCATAAGTAAACCAGTAATGTTTTATATATTTGTTTTGTATATTCCCTATTCGTTTTGGATGATATTAAGCCAGGAATATAGAGGCAATAGTAGACAAAGTCAAAATACTCTGGCCGATCTGTACAAACAGTAGATTACAATGGAGCACGCATCCATGGTGTTTCCACCACTTTTTTGTCTCTGCATTGTATACGCCACTTTTGAAGACAAATATGAAGATGGGGAAGTGATTGCTGGACTTGTTCCCCCTCTTTCAGTCCTGAAGCTTTTATAGCAGCTACAGAATGAGTTTTTGGGCTGTACCGTGTCCTGCATACAGTTTCTGCAGATTCACCCTCTGTGTGGTTTGACTCACAAAGCCCATTTACGTGGTGATTGTGTAGGTTTCAAGGAAATTAAATGTAACTGTTTTAAGAGCCTGGATGATGGTTAAGTATAGTGTTGAGGAAGGAAGTGTAATACTGTAGGAACCCTGACTGGCGATAGTGTACAGGTAAGTAAAATTATTCTTCGAGGATCTGTGAATTATAGTTCTTCAAGTAAATTCAGCAGCTACAAGGGTTTTTTTCCCCCCAGATTAGTGGCAAGTACAGATCTGGAACTTACAACAACGACAACAGCCTACCACATTTTCCCCTGCCTCCATTTTCAAAGTCAGTTGAGTTCCAAGCTGCCTTCCCATTATACAGCCCAGAAGAGTACAGAAGGAGCACATCAATTAAATATGAAATATCAAGACAAATGTATGAATAAAATATCCGGCATTCAGACAAACATCCAAAACCAGCTTGTCAGCAATGAAATGCCATTGAATCCTTTAGGAGCTCATTAATAGATTAACATTTGGAAAAGTAATTGCAGCTACATTGGAACTGAAAACAAATAAAAATTAAAAGGCTAATCCAACTAAAGTTAAGATGATTATGTTAAAAATTAAAATAAAATAGAAAGGCAAGTTCAGCTGAAGTTGATAATTGTCTAAAATGGGTAAGCTGTTCATATCTATTTCTAAAATAATTCTTTTGAACGTAACTTATGTTGGTGTTCCACGTTCCTTCTGAAAATAGCACCTCACAAAAGATGTATTAGAGATCCTGAGGTAAAGCAAGGATGTCTCTGAAAATTGGAAGAGTTGATGACTTTGGTTCCATTAACCTAAATCACTTCTAAAAGTAACAATGTCAAGCTTTGTAGCTACATTTTCTGAGGCAAAGCAAGATTGTCCTTTAGTAAGACAGAAATATATTGTCCTTCAAAAGGATTTAATACAGCAAAAGTCTTTTTTGAGAATTTATGGTACACTCTAAAAAGAAAAGAAAGATAAGATATAGAGAGTAGATATTGTAAATAGATGAGATGTTCAAACATATTTTAATTCTTTCATAAGATTTCTAAATTTAAAAATTCTCTCTCTAATTCAGTACATTATAACCTAGTTTATGAATTCTACAAGTGTACAAAATGTAAAAAATAAATTGAACTGGGGGAAGAAAGGCTTTATTTTAGAATATTCTTCTTACATTATACATATGCAGTACCTATTTCAGAAGCAGGCTGGACTGTAGCCTGTATGGTGGAGCTACAGGTGTTTTTAAGAGTTAAAAATAAAATATATGAACAGTGAGAAAGTTGTAAAATTCAGATATGACATAAAATGAAATCACTGATGTGTTTAAAAAAATAAGATTTTAAATTTGCAATTTTCCTATTTAAATTCCCTCATTGATTTGTTACAAATACTGTTAACCCTGTGTTTGGAAGATGGTGAGGACATTATCACTTGTGTTCTCATTTGTAATAAAATAGATTAACTTGCTGTGAAATTTTAACTAGGCTGAGACACAACAGTAGTTACCTAATGAACCAGAGCACATTGCTGTTAAGTAGCTAAATAGATGCAAACTGATTATAGGGCTGAAAAATGGATCTGTTTACTTGCAAAGAAGAAACTGAACAGAGTGTTGTTCGTTATTGTAGAGAAAATCATGCATTTCGAAACAAACTTTAGAAATAGACCATTCCTTAGTCAATATCTAGGTTCAGGTGTTAGTATTCTATCTTCATATATAATACAGACAATGTAGAGAAAATTAATTCCAGCCCTTTTGTTGTCAAGAGGAAAACTGTATCTTTCCAATATATGTAAATTCTTCTAGGCAGTAAGATGTTAGATGGCATAATCAACACATTTTTTACAAAATTTTTCACTGTGTAATTAAGCATGACATTATTATTTGACACATTTATTTCTACCTGCACATTTTTAATCCAACATGAGATATAAGGCAGACTATTTTAAGTAAATTGCTTTATAGTGGGACATAATGTGTGAGCTGCAATCTTCAAGAAGCTGGGTGATCTTTGACTTACTACTATCTGGAAGAAAAATGGCACTGCCCTTTAAAGGTCTTCCTTGCAATGTGGGGGGAGAAGAGGGAAAGTTCACAGGGAATGACAGGAAGCATTTGGATTAGGAGAACATCACTGCACTGTCTTTCCTGATGGCCAGAAGCCAGGGGGTTATATTTGAAGGGTTCTCTTTTACCTGCTCACCCATGAATTTGGCAAAAGGACTGAGTTCCCTGCTTACCCAGTGTAGGAATTATGGTAGTTGTTCTTTTTATTGAGGGCTGAGAAGGAATTGTCTCCTGACTTCTAGATTGGCTAAGGTGGCGTGGGTTTTTTTTGCCTTCCCCACAGAAACTAACGAATCCTATAGTGCGGAATAGAGAGTTAGGTTATAACGTTGCAGCTTCATATTTAAAACTTGTGGTAGATGTCCAGTGGTGGTACTCATAGAAGAGATGTAGTTATCAGATTAAATGAATTGAGAAAGGATGTGAAAGAACACATCTTATAAGGGAACAGTAAAGGGAGTTTCAGGCTTCCACATCTTGTAAAATGGGGATCCAACTCCTCTCTTTTTATTAACCCCCTTTGTAGGAATTGAAATAGGGGATTTGGGTCTCTTATGCATGGAAGACCAGGGAGCTGACTTCCTTTCCTTTTATCATGAATGGCAAGGACCTGGTTTGGGGTTATTTCGGAGTGATTTAAAGAAAGGATGATGGCTAAACAATGAGAAAATGCAGATATGACAAAGAGAGAGCTGGAATCCTCTGTTATTCCAAATCATCAACTTCTGAACTACTCAATTTTCATTTAAGGATTATGGATAATACTAGTTATATGATTTCTGACTCTTAATTTTTGTTCAGATCTTTTTTGGTAGAGCAGTCAGCAAACTCTTTCCTTGGCTGCTCCCATGGTTGTTATAGACAATTTTGTTTATTAAAATTACCCTTTTTGGGGCAAATAAATTATTTCCCATTCTGAGTTAATATATATGACGGTAGAGTGCCTTTTAGGTATATAAGATTGGGAATAATGCAAAGTAGGGCATGACAAATAATAGGAGGCAATTAAATATAAAGTCACTTTTGTCTTCATCTGGGGCCTGACTGTAAAACCACTACATGAACCAATTTAATTGACGCTCCATGCACAGAGAACCTACAAGATCAGGCCTGTGTGTGTAAAATCCATTGTGTGCTTAGTAAAGATATCTTTAGGGGGTGGATGAAAGCCTTCTAATGTGATGTAATGGAGAGAATTTCAAGACGAAAATCCAGGACAAAGTTCCAGAGAGGTAGCTGTGTTAGTCTAGTTCAGCAAAACAAATTAGGAGTCTTTTGGCACTTTTAAAGACTAACAAATTTATTTATCACATGAGCTTTCGTAGGAGAAAATTCCACTTCATCAGATGCTTCATGCGATAAATAAATTTGTTAGTCTTTAAAAGTGTCACAAGACTTCTTATTTGTTTTGCAGGACATAAAGTTTTCCCTCCAGGCCTAGCGGTGCCTCAGCAGCCCCTAGTTCCAAAGACCTTTGCAGGCTGTGTTTGAGAGCATGGAAGGGAAAAGAAAGCCTGGCCATTTTATGGCCAATAGGTTTGACATTTTTGTACTGATTTTCTATAGTGTTTGAAATAGTGCGATATTACTTACTGAAAACAGTTGATTTTTCAAAACTTAAAGCTACTGAGGTTTGATGTCCTTATAATAGATTCATATCTATTAAAACTTAATAAACATTTTAATTAGCATACCAAAACTACTGCAATTAAAAATCTCTCTGTAAGTTTTATTCATTATTGTATGTTCATTAAATAACAGATAATTACTGAAAACATATCCATTGAGAATTAACAGCTATGTAATAGATATGCATCAGTTACATGATTCTGAGGCTCAGTTTTTATTTAATATATAATAACTACCTATTAAAAATGTATTCAAGGTTACATTTTCAGTGTGATGTGACTGGAATAGACAAATATTATCCATTATTGTTAAGAGGAGAGATGCTTTTCAGTTTCCTGGGAATCATACTGCAATGTATCCCTAAATATAAAGTTGAGTGTATTTTGGAGATAGGGTTTTAATGGGTAACAGAATATTTTTAACTCACTAACCAGACTGCCATTGGTATAAGTGAGATGTGGGAGCAGACAAATGATGAAAATGTTACAGCTGTAATAGTGAAAGCTCTAAGAGAAACAATGCATATAACAATGTGTAGCTGTTTTACACAGGCTTCCCCTGTAGATCTGGCCTTCTGCTGCCCGAACTGTGCACAGATACCTGCTCTGTGCTCCCCCCAGCATTCTTAATTTGACAAGCTTAACCCACCTCCAGTTCCTAGGAGCCTCACTGCCCCAGCCACAAATCAAGGGAGGTTCTTCTGCTGCAATAGGTTTTTCACTAGACTGGCTCTTGGTGCTCCCCCTCCACTTCCTCTGGTGAGCTTTTATGGAACTTACCTTAACAACCCCTGCAACCGCTTCTTGTGAGCTCACTTCTCCAGGGTGTACACCACTGCCTCGTGTTCCTACTAATCAGGGCTACAGTGGCAGGGGGCTAAGCCTGCCTAGCTATTCGCAGACCTCCACGCATGCCCCTTCCGTGACCCCACAAAGCTGCCAACCTCCTCCTCGACTTGGGCCATCTATAACACCAGGGAGAAGAGGTTGGCTGGAGAGGTCCTCTGAGACTGTGGGGCTATTTCTGTTTCTCTGTCCACTTATGCCTCTGAGCAGGGTTCCTTTGGGCTGCATCCACTAACTCCTGGGCCTGTTTTGAGGAGCAGTAGGTGCTGCTTGGGATTCTCTGTTCAGTGTCCCCTTCTGATTCCCTCATTTTTGTCCATATCTCCTCCACACCCATTCCTGTCCATCAGTTGTCCCCAGAATTAGTTGGTGCTGGACTCAGTTGCCCCTCCTAAATAGATGCTCCCAACATCCTGTCACACATTGTTATTACAGGTGAACAGAATGGCAGGATTTCATTTTGGGTAAAATTCTGGAAAAGTTGCCATTCATTGTTTGACTCCTTTTTCTCTGCCCAAAGTATCAGGTATTTTTGAACTATGGGTCAATTTTCACAGTTCTATGTGTAAAAATGCACATGCATATGTTAGAATTTGCAGGCACATTCTTGTATTTACTTCTAAAAAATGTTGTTAATGCAATGTTAATATTGCTGAAAGCTGGCTGATTCTCTGATTTATTAAACTTAAACTTCTGAAAACCAGGATGTACAAAGTTAAATTAGTCTTACTGTAGCACTTTGTTTTCAAGAGAATCTTCATATAAAACGTGGATTTTAGAGTGCCGTTAAAATTAAAAGCAGGTCCTTGGGGAGGTAAAGGTGGGGAGCCTGCATCTTGGGAATCACCTGACCACATGACAACAAATTTGCATCAAAAACTCAAACCCAACTCCTGATGTGGCACAATGTTCAAGCCAGTTTAATTCTTTCTTTGAGTTTTAAAGCACATATTTAAAGTTTGAGAGAACTTTTGTCTTTACACAGAAATTTTGTGTACTTTTGCATGTATAAATTTTGGAAATCTGGCTGATATGCCTTTAAATGGGGACTGATAAAACTTATTCAGCTATGTCAATGATCATTTTTATGACTTTGCAATTGTTTAGCATTAGTATTGATTTTGAAATTGCCAATTTAATCTGAATTTAGTGTTTGAAATTTGATTCTTCTGTGTCAGTTATTGATACAGATAAAACTGGTAAAGTAAGGAGGAGTACATTTTTGTAATATTATGGGTAAATATGTTACAAAATAAGCCCTAAAGCAGGGGTCTCAAACACGTGGCCTGTGGGCCGCATGCGGCCCCTAAAGCTGTTTCCTGTGGCCCACAGTGACACGATCGTTACCAATATTTGCAATATCATTGTATGGAAAGGTTTCAGTGGTGCGGCCCTCAAGCTAATGTACTAATCTTCATGCGGCCCTGTACTGGTCCTCATGCAGTCCTTGTGGTAATTTGAGTTTAAGACCCCTGTCCTAAAGTGAATTGAGTTGCTTAAAATAACTCAGCAAATAGCATAATAGCTGCTATGTCATGACAAGAAGGCATCATACCATGTGGTCACAAGGTGTGCAAGACTGTAATGGACCTTGGAATGTGAGTTCACAAACGGCAGCATTTATTCACTTAGGAAAGGACATGTGCTATTATAGCTGTCTTAATTTTACAAATCTAAAGTAAATTAAAAGACAAGGTGGCTGAAACAATATCTTTTATTGGACCAATGTCTGTTGATGAGAAAGAAAATGTGTTGAATAGAAGATATTATCTCACGTATCTTCTTGATAATATTCTGGAACCAACACAGCTACAACAACACTGCATATATAAAATAAATTAAAACAAACCATTCAACAGACATTGCTTTGTTTTCTATTTTAAGGAGAGGATTCAAGACAGCCCTTCTCCTGCTCCATCTCTGGAAGATAGTCAGCGGCCTGGGAGTCATGCTTCTTCACATCAGAGCAGTAGTGTATCCAGCTCTCCATCCCAACTTGACAACACTCCAGACAGAATTGGTTGGTAGTTTATGTTCAGGCTCACCTTACTCAATTAGTTTGTGAATTTGAGAAGTATGCTGTGACAAATACTTCACTAAAGGAAAATCAAGAGAGTTAGTTTTGAAAGTGATTCTGGGAAGTAGTCATTAATCAGTCAAAAAAATTAGAGAGGCATTAGAAAACAGGCTATACAGCTGCCTGTTATTCTCATGCTTGCTTATTACTGCAAAGAGCCTGGCCAATCAGGTGATTATATACCATGCATATAACAAGTCAATGTCACAGTATATTGCCCCTGCTGTGATAGTACTTATAGTTGTCTCATGACATGTCCTTCTAAATGTCCATTTGTTGTATTTACCTCAAATTCAGCAAATGATATCATAACTATAATTTTATATATATAAAAAAGAAGCCTTCTACTTTTTCCCATGGTCGTAGGTTTGTTTTTGTTTATTTTATTTCCACCATAGCATCAGGGAATGTGCATTATTTAGATGAAGGATGGCCTTGTGCATGAAACAGGCCTGGAACACAGACGATTGGGCTCATTTCCTCATTTTACATGGTGTTGAGGCTTAATTAATTCATTCTTGTAAAACTCACCAAGCCTGGTAATGTCTCTTCAATTGTTTGTACAACACCCAATACAAGGGAGCCTTGAGCCAGACACAGCCTTTGTTGTCATTGTTAGTAAATGATTATTATTAATAATGAATTTGGAGATCCTCTGTGCTTCAGCAGCGTTAAGGTATCATTAAATACAGTACTGTTGCCCGGCTGCCCGCCCTGCCCCTTCCCCCCTGAGTCTGAGCTCACACTTAAATTTATGCTGAACCAAAATATTTGTCTATGGCAAATAGTGCTGTTTGCCCATGTTGTGCTGATTTTAGAAGGACATATAAATATTTTGAAGCTCTTTTTATTTCCAGTAAACACTAGTCAGAAGAATTAACATAAAGTTGTTAACAGTTCTCCTGATCTGGAGTGATTTAAAATTCTATAATCAGTTAATTGTGAAGGAGGTAATGTTTTAATCAAATAAGAACAAAGTAAGTAAGCATCCTGAAACCACAACCTTCACATGTTCCATTGATTTTGCAGGTGTTAAAAATTGTTCTCTCAACAGCATAAAGTATTATCTTTTAGTGTCATCCATCAATTTGGGTTGCTAAGCATATATCTGTCTGTATTTCTTTCTTGAACTAGCTGCATTATAGATAATTACAGTTTCTTTAAATCCTCTCATCTATTAAATATGTTTTTTCCCCAAAATGATTTCTGTGAGGCACTTTAGTAATTGATTAATTTGAGCATTATATAGGAAATTGCACTCATCTCAGTGGTAGTTTTTGTTCTGTTATGGTGTCTTTGAGTAATCAACTTAAGCCAATTTGTCTCTGCTGTTTATATTAATACTTTGCTTTAAATTTGGAAAATTTGGTATTTAGTAGTTGTGAAGACAAAAAATGGCCCTCTGCTTGAGAATTTACCATATAAGAAAGCAAAATTGCCAGAATGTTGGCAGAAAAAAATCATTTAGTGTTTTCCCATGCCTACTTCCCTTTCCCCCTGCCTCCCTCCTCTCTGGCACTCTTCAGGTGAGTATCCTGTCCCCCATAACAATTCCTTTGAATACAGCTCCTTCAAAAAATCCCGCTTCCTTTGTGTAGCCAGCCAGACTCATTGCATCCAGATGCAATGAGCACTTTTCTCTCTCCTTTAATACAGCCTTTTGAGTATTTTGAGACACTCCACTGCTTCCCCTTTAGGACCTCTGTCGCTTCTTAACTTTGACACCCCCTGATTTAATATTTTCTTTCAGTATTTTGGGTCTCCCCACACTGGCAGTGTTACATAACTGTGCACTTTCATTTTTTTAGCTACGCTATCCAACACCAGAGAAGGAGAACTCATTGATCAAGATAGTGGGACTAATCTAAAAAAACTCCAAAAGGAGAAAGGTATATTATTTTATTTTTTATATACTGAATGTGTAAGGTGATTAATAATGCACTTTACCCACATTTCTCACATTCATTATATCTGGTGGCATAACATTTTATATTTATAGACACACACAATTTGCAACGAAAAAGGTATCCAATGAACTAGCCTGTTTTTCAGCTTAGGAAGTATAAACAGTCTGATCTTTATGTCCTTGTATTTATTCATTATTGGAGAAATATTTATAAGTATATTAACTTTGGAGAAATATTTATAAGTATATTAACTTTGTTAACTGATTCTGAACAGTTGTCTGCAAATATTTGGTTAGTTACTTGGTAGAATTTCTGTTTGTTTATTGGGTTTGTGTGGAAGTACCGTCAATGTTAATACTTCTGCATGTGAATTTAATGTCTGTAAATACTTTTTAGGGTTTAGGCAATATGTTTGTTTTGTGAAAAGATTCATACCAGTCAACTCAGTTGCTGAAGTGGGGGCAGTGTTGTTGGGAAACATTAACTAGGTCTCCCTCCTGCTAATGTAAATGAAGAACTGAGACTTTTGCAATCTCCAGTCTTTTGATTTATGAGCAACTATTCTCCTACAGACTGTATTGCTCCTCTCTGTCTTTGCTGTGTGCTTGCCCCTTCCTTTCAGTCACTCTCCAGTTCCTTTATGTGTTGCTGGCTTCCAGAGCTGCTTCCAACCCCTGCAGAGCTGAACTGGGCTGCAAGGGAGTGTGATACTATGGCATTTCTCTTCCTGTCCAGTGGAGGGGTGTGTGGGTAGCTACCTCCTTTACCTGGCATCCAAATCTACTTCTTGCAGCCCCTGTTGAGAATTAGAAAGAGAGAGTGTACAGGAATACATCCTCTGTCTGTCTTATGGATGAGAGTGATGATACCTGTGGTCACACTGTGAAAAAACAGGGAGAAAGTGTAGATTATAAAGAAAAAGGCAAGAAAAGAGAAAGGAAAGGCAAGGTAGAAGAAAGTAGCTATTAAAAGAAAGGAGGGGCTTCTGACAGTGCATATAAAAAGAACCAGAGGGGGGAAACAATAGAAGTAAAGAAATAGAAAGAAGAAGGAGGGAATGATGAAGAAACCAATCTGAAGGAAAACAGATACTGAAAAGGGAAGTGTGAGGAAAAGATACAAAATTTGGGAAGAACAAGAGTGAGGGAACATAGAAAAGAAGAAGTATGTGGCCAAAGAAGGGAGACAGGGTAAACTAAATTTATTTATTTATTCACATTTAAATGGCAAAATTTTACCATAAATGAAAATACAGTTTATTTTTTAATAAATTCATTTTAAGCTGTATACAAAATTTAACCAGAATCTACTCAATTTGGAGGTATGTTCTGTCTGTAATATGTACACATTTTTTTTTGATAAATGACCTTTAAGGGGAGTTATGAGCAAAGAGTTGGGGGCTACATGTATCCTTCTATTTTGGACATATGTAGAGTTGCTTAAGCTGCGGAGAACCCAACGCATTCCTTTAACAGATTGATGAAGAGGTTCTTTAGGTCCCTTGCCTCGTCTGCTCTGGGGGAGAGAATGCGCGTTCTTACTTTTACTTACCTGTGTCTCAAATGGTCATTTACTCATTACTTCTACTCACCCATTTTCTGATGTTTGTTTAGTCATTGCAGTTCTTCCTTCAGGAACCCGATAATGGGCCCTGTTGAGTTCACTTGAGACCTTTGTTGGGTTTACTGAATATCCTGAGTTCATTTGCCTACAAGTCCCTTATGCTTAAGTCCTTCCCTGATATCCTTTGTTGTTTTTTCTAACAGTTTGCATTTGGGCATGCAGTGTTGAACAGACAGATACCAGGAGCTAAAGAGTAAAGTTATCTACTTCACCTTCCTTCTTAAAATAACAAACTGGATTTACTGCAGTAATTACATAGATGAGTATTTTAGTCTCAGCCTGGAAATATGGTTGATTTTAATTTTGTTGAACTATGCATGGTTTCCTGCCACATGTTGAGTCCTTTTTTAGCAAAACAATGCAATATGCCCTATGGAGCTCCAAGATGCAAATCATATATTTGACTGATAGTAGTTGTCTGTCACTCAAGGCAGAGCACATCATGTACAGTTTAATGAACTAGAAAAAAATTCAACTCAAAAACTCGAAACTCGTATAAAAGTAATTTTAAGAAGTTAAGCTCAAATGCATATCTTCCATAGTCATGTAACTTTATGAATAGGGGTATTAACACACCAGTGTCCTAGCTGACTTCCCCTGATGTTTCAGTTTATCTAGTAATCTTCATTTCTTATCCTCCATGTTTATGTAGTGCTGGTTCATTTAACCAACTTCAAGTGTTCGGGGAATTGTCCCTTATATGGAGGAGTTAAGTATAATTTGGTGGGCCCTGGAGCCCTGCTAAATTTCCAGGCCCCTTTCACGTACATCAGCTACTGCCCCACAAATGCCTGCCCTCCACCAAAGCTACTGCCCCCCAAACTACTAGCCCCCATCAGGCCACTCTTTCCCCATGTCTTCCTCAGCCACAATCCCCATTCCCTAAGCTCCCTGCCCTCATGTTCCTACTCCAGCCCTCCTAAACCCCCAGCTCCCCCATCTTCACTTCACCCCCTTCAGCTCCCCAACCCCCTCCACACCTCCCCAACCCACCTCCCCCGAGCCCCTCCAACACCTTCCTTAACCCCCTGCCCTGCTGTCGGCTTCTCCTGTTCCCCCAAGACACCCCAAGCTCCTTGCCAGCTTCTTCTGCTCCCCCAGACACCCCAGCCCCCACTGCTGGCTTCTCCTGCTCCCCCAAACACCCTACCCCCCTGACGGCTTCTCCTGCTCCCCCAACACACCCCAAGCTCCTTGCCAGCTTTTTCTGCTCCCCCAGACACCCCAACCCCCACTGCTGGCTTCTCCTGCTCCCCCAAACCCCTCCCTAACCCCCAGTCCCCGCTAGCCAACGCAATCCCTCAAGCCCTTCCCGCCTTGCCACCAGATTCCCCTCCCCCATGCCCTTTCCCCACTGGGCTGGCTTGCCTGTCCCCAATACCCCCACCTGCCAGGAGTCCCCTTACCTGGCTGCCATGTGGAGTGACCCCAGTGCAGGCTGAGACTCTGGCCCTGAGCCTTCTCTGACTGAGCGTGCTCAGAGGCTCTGAGCATTTGCAGTCAGAGCGGGCTCAGGGCAGCAGTTTTAAAAACTCCCAGGCCCAGCCTGGGTCAGCTCCCTGCTGGCTGGAAGACTCTGTCTTCCGGCTGCAGCTGCCAGCTGTGCGTGGCCCCTTGAGCTGGCCCTGGAGGAGCGCACTAGAACACTGCATTCCAGTGCATTCCTCTATTGTTAGGATGGCCTGGAACGCTGTCCCCCAGAAAACTGTTCCAGGGTGTTGTGCCTTGCTTTAGCCCCTGCTTATATGCATATATCTTGTACAAATGATTGAAGGATGTTTAGGATGAAATTGCTATTTAGAGATTGGCCCACATACAAATTCAGATATCTACAGTCTAACCAACCATTCAAAAATCTTGAATCAGCCACCGCTACCCCCCCCATTCATGAATGTGGGTAAAAAATGAGATTTTTAGAAAAGAGGTAAAGAGTTGGGTCCACCCCCAAATTTGCCTTTTCATTTTTCAGTCTTTATGCTGTGCTTGGTCATCTCTTTTCTGAAATAATGAGGCATAGAAACTGCTTTTAAAAAGTTAAAATCCTCCTGTAATCCATGATACCAGGAGCTGGGACTTTATAAAAAATACTAAATATCATGAGACTCAGGATAAAATTATGAGTGTTAGCAATACTGTATATCTAAATAATTCTGAACTTATTTCACATCTAGCATAGTGACTGACTTTCATGTTTATATTACAGTTCCTGGAAAAATCTCCCTGTAATTGAGGTGTTTTTTTTTAAACTTTAGCTACAGTGGCTGCTCTCATGATGATGTACTGAATGAACACTCTGCCTGTGAAAATCCGTAACTTTCTAGGTTAGGTCTTACAGTATCTCATCTTTAACACAAACTTTATTCCCAAAAGTTAGGTTCTTGCACAGGAACAATGCATTGCCATGTAACATGAAGGACCAAGAGCAGAATTTGTGTATCTGCACATTAAGCTGATTTAAAAATTACACAGTAATTTGCACTAACATATTTGAGAACAGCTTGTCACACTTCCCAGTGAAATCATGGTTTTCTCATAAAAAAGGTAATAATGGAAGAGTGTGAGATATATTATACTGATCAGTGAATACTACAAATATCAGTTGTATAAATACCAACACTGCCTTTACCAAGGGAAAATCTATTTTACCAGAGCAAAGGTTTTCAAAATTGTAAAGAAGAAATGTAGTTAAGGAAAAGTATGAACATTTATTAAGTATGACAAGTAAGCAGTTTATACAGCCGTGGCAAACATATGTTTTCACATCTGTTTTGAGTAATATCATCATGATTTAAGAAATGATTTATAGCTCTGCAAGCCATAAAATGCTACTTTTGTTGTAACTTGGAAAATTTTAGACAATAAAGAAATTATTAAAGGTAGGTATACAACATGTTTTTATGTCATAAACCTCTTTATACATTTGAGAATTCTGTCACTAATAGGGGAGGAACCAAATGAAAATTAACTAACTAAAATTAAGCTCCTGGAGTTACTAACGGAAAATCCCAACACAAGAAACAATAAGAGCATATCCTAGTTGCTGTCTACAAATGCAATAATACACTTTAAAATAAGCATCTTTCAGGCTTTTTCTTCTCCCATCATATGAATGATGTCAGAAACAGACCAAATATGTGCTCTAATCAAAGTAATCTTCATTTAGTCAGTTCTGAAGAGAAAAGTAGTTTTAAAATAAATGTAGTGCAGTAGTTGTTGTTATGACATGCCCATTTATATGTACAGACCTGCACAATATCAGTTACAGATTATCCTTTTATATTAATAAAAATACCACTGAGGTGTCAGGACACCATATGGCACAGAGGATTAGTGATAGGTTATAGAGATTTTCATCTTCATGCTGGCAGTTCAAATCTAGCAGGGTTAGTAGTGAGTAATAAACTGTGGCTACCAGCATATAGTTCCTGACTCTTCAGGGTATTTAAGCAAATGGATAACTTTTAGCTTGCTAAAGGCACATCAGCTCTCAGTTACAGTGAGGCTTTTAATCGTCAAAATTTGAACAATTCTGAAATTGCCTTTGGTGGACGAATCTTGTGTGATTCTTGTGATGTGGCTGAAAATCATATTTAAGGGTTGTTTTGTAATTTATTTGAAATTAATTGGTGGGCTCAGACAAATGAAACTAGGTGAGCTGGACAAATTCCATGCAAAACTTTTTTCCCACAAATATTTGAAGATTTTAAAGAAAGAATTAATTCTGGCCGTACATGTGAATATTTTGTGTTTGTTTTTTGAACAATCAAGTTTCACTTTATAAGTGCACACAGAAAGTGAGCACAGGGCTCAAACAGAGATGGAGTCTTGTGTGTGGGACAGGACAGTGTTCATCCCAGCAGAAAATAGGCTTCCCAAACTCTTCACCAGAATTCTAGCATTGAGATAATTAAATGAGTTAGACAAGAATTTGGCCATTATCTTCGCAACTAAGATTGTGCAAGTACCTGCAGTTATTATGTGTGACTGTGTCAATAGAAAAATAAATTTAAACTCTGCACCCAGGGTGAGTTTATTAAAAGACAAAGCATACTCTGCTCCTAGTGAAGTCAACAGGAGTAAAATTAGGCCAATGGTGAACACTTTTAAAAATTCCACCCCAGCTAAGAAAGCCAACCCCTGTGTATCATGCAGTAGCCTATTTTTTCTAGGAAATATTCCAGTGCTTTCCCAGAGACGTTTTAAAATATTATTTAGTACCCTAGTCCTATCCCCTACCTTTGTCAGAACTGTTCCCTTGCCCTGAGAGGTTCAAAGCCTCAGCAACTTTTTCTTGACTTTGTTGAACAGAAACAGTACTGTTATCTTTTGACCAGTCACAGCTAGCCATTACAGCAAGAAATTGGAATATTGCGTATCCAGTATTCTCAGTTTAGTGTTCACAACTGAGCAACAGAAAAAAAAATGTATAAATTTAAAATAATGAAATTGATTGATAATGTTACATTCCCATGGTCCTGCTTTGAGCTAAAAAAGAAGCTGTATTTGTTGAAGATTTATTTGTTTTGAATTAGTTGTGCTGTTCAGGAAACTGCTCTCTGATACCCTTATGTTGAGGCCTTGTGGGATATATACTACATTTTCTAAAGACAGTTTGGTCTCCTGAGCTGTGAATCTGGCACCTATTATTGTCCTTCTTTTTATTTTTTTAATAGTCTTCCCATATTATTCAAAGGGAAGTGGACATTATGCATCTTTTCTGTCAGCTGAGGTGTTTTTAGAAGTTGTATGGAAAAAGACAGAAATATTTGGCCTTGACTGGAAGCTTGAGGAAGCTGAAAAATTATTTGTTTTATTTAACACATTTCATTAGATGACAACAGATTTTTATACCATTTGAATTAATCATTGCCAAAGGAGGAGTGGGTTGTTTACAGTGTGAAAGGAGGAGTAAGAACAGGTGCAGACCACCTGAAACAACAAGAGGCACAATGTGATATGGAAGATGTGCTCTCTTCAGAGAGAACTTTTCCAACAATTAAATTGAAGGCATCCATATGGAGTGTACAAGGAGTAAGAAAAGACCTAAGGGGTATGAAGCTGAAATATAAAGTGAGTGTGAGTACAGAAAGTATACAGTGTATGTCAACACCTATTCAAAACTTTCAAGATTGTATATCTTTATTCACTCATGACTGTTGTTGACATACCAGTACTTCACAACATGTTCGACAGTCTCTGAAAAAAGAAATATTTAATTTTTATTTCTTATGAATGTTCCTCTTGAGATATATTGAAGACTCCCAGATTAAAAAATAAATTCATGTTCCTTTTGATATCTCCCAGCAGACACACTGCAGACTCTTGGGTCATTTCATAACAACTGAAAGCAATAATATATATGGGTTAAAAGAAGGTCATGAGGTTTCATTTTCGAGAGAACTCAAGTGACATGTTCAATGGAAATGTAAAATTCAGTCATATGGCTCTACTTCCTTTCCCATAGGAAAGCCCTGAAATACGAAACACAATAGTTTATTCTGGGTAGAGTTGTTTTGACTCAACTTTTTTACAAGTTTAAACTGGAAATGAACTGCTATTGCCAGCTGTTAACCTGGTGGTCTAAGTAATGCAGACTTCCTTCAGAAAGCCTTACAATTTGCATAAGACCATGGTAAACTTAGTATTAACAAAACAAACAAGGAGTCCTGTGGCACTTAAAGACTAACAAATTTACTTATTGCATGAGCTAGTGTGGGAGAAAATCCTACTTCGTCAGATGCTTTGGAGATGTGAGAACTTACAGAATAGGAGGAAATAAATGCAGGGAAATGTTAGTCATGAAAACAGCTCACACTGTAACAGCAAATCAAAGCTGTTGTAAAGAGTCAAACACTGAGGAACAGCATATAGAAGAAGATGAGGTCAAATCAGCTATTGTAATGAGAGAAAAATCCAAAGTCTCTCTTTAGCCCTGAAGCAATGTAATCAAACTTGAAAATATATTCGATCTCAGAAGCTTCTGTTTGAAGCCTTGATCTGTCATTTATCTGTCTGAGCACCGCGATTAGTAAATTGTCAGTGGAGTGATCAGGAGGATTGAAATGCTGACCCACTGGTTTTAGAATGTTGTAATTTCTGATGTCTGATTTGTGCTCACTTATTCTTTTGTGCAGACACTGTCCTGTTTGTCTAATATGAATATCTGAACTAAACTAACACAGCTGCCCCTTTGGAACTTAATGTTGACACTTGATGCTGAGTGCTCCTAGAAAACAAACACAGTCATGCAACATGGTAAATTAAGAAGAATGGCAAGACAATTCTTCTAGTGGCTTTGCATATTCCCACTTACATGTTTGTGGTGCCTAATGGGTCTAATAGTAGAACCTGTTCCAAGCAGTGTTCATTAGTGTACTTCTTTGCTTCCTACTAGCTCTCCCTTCAGTGTCTTCAACTGTTCAGAAGATAGGGCTATATTAGGCAGGCTGACCAGATTTTTGGAATGGTATCCAGGGTTATTTTTAAGAGTGGGCCTGCGTCCTGTGGTCCGAGCCAGGTGCAGAAGCCCCCTGTACTTCAGTTTGGAGTGGGTGGCATCCACTCACTTCCCTGGCTAGAAACTGGGTGGCAGGCACCTGCAAATTCCCCGGTGGCAGCCCGCTCTTTGGCTGAAAGCTCTGTGCCCAGAAAGCCAGGTGGAGAGGCCAGCTGTTTGCTCAGTCCTGGAGCCAGGAGCTGGGCTTGACCTGAAGGCTCTTCTGCTTAGCTAGAGTGGGAAAACTGACAATTATGACAGCTACGGATTTCACCAGTATAAAAATGTTAAGGGGGCCCACACAGTGTGATTTGCCCTTGGCCCCCAAACCCTCTAGATTTGGCCCTGAATACAAGAAAAATCTGAAGTGTAGTGCAGAGGTTACATTTTTTGTTTCTGTCACATTTATTTATTAGAATTTTGCCCCATTTTTAAACCACTGTTTTGTGACAAGGTCAACAAGAGAGATGTCTGGGGACAGGTTATTGCCAGGAACAGAGTACCTAAATCAGGTACTGTCCCTGGAAATCTATGAAGTCTGGTCAACCTATTGTAAGGGGATATAGTGCCCTCTGATACCTCAGTTCCTTCCAGTCACTGTGCCAGACAGAAGTGAACTATCCCGGGCCCCTCAAATCTGGATTTTATTTTTTCCCATTCTTGGTGTGTTGTTTAGAACAGCATAGATAATTAAATGTTAGCTCAGTTACAAATTATGGCGGAACTGAAATAAAAGAAACCAAAGTTCAAGAGAGATATTAGTGCCAAGCTGTCTTGTGGGTTTGGACAACCATGTTAACTACCTGAAGTACTTGGGAGTTGCCACTCTCCTCCTCCATGTGGCTTCTGCCAGACTTTCACACCCGGAGTTTGAAAGGAGAGCCAGAAAAAGTTGCCAGTGTTAATCTTTAAGGAGACTCATGAGGCTAAACTCTCTGGATCTGGGCATTTGTCATATCCATGTTCTAGGAAGCCATTTTCAGTGCCTGTGACTTTTTCTAGCAAATAGAAGCTGCTGTAAGGTTCCAGGATACTGGAACCCTTGTGAGGTCTAGCCACCAATTCTACTGTTGAAACAAGCAGGTCAGTGTTGATGAGAAGCTCTGGTTACTGACGTGTGCATGCGTGCAAACTGGAGTTCTGGATGTGTTTTTACTAAACAGCGTGCTCTTGATTTGGCTTCAAGGTCTGATGCTAGATTTGACAGAGCGGTACTTCAGTGTCTTTTTAATACTCTGTTCTCGCTCCAGGTTATTTTCAGCACTGTTTATCAAACTGCCCATAAGTGAGCATAGGTGCAGAGACTCTTGAAAAAGAAATGAAGGTTTGTTAGCTGTAAGTGGAGTTCTTCAAGATGGCTCTGCATAGTCACACTTTTTGGCAGCCTTCCAGTCTTTCTCAAAATCCTTTGGTTCTGTATATTTGAAGTGCCAATAGGTGCTGACTTATAGAGGGTACTGCGCTCCCTCATAGAGCCTCACACTCATACTGCTAGGAGCTGCTGAAGGCAGGGATGCAAAGGGGGCTCTAATACAGTGGTTCTGAACCACCGTGTTGGGACACATGACTGTGTCACTAAGAGCAGAGTGATGGTTGGATTTGGCCTATGGGGGGGGTGGACTAGTGTGTCCTGTAGGGTCGAGATATGCCACCAAATATGTTATGATCTGCAGAAGGTTAAGAACAACTGCTCTAATGGACAGTGCTTGGAGAAGGTTCTACAGCTGGGCACTGATAGGCAGTGCAATAGCCATAGGTGTGGATATGCAAAGGCATTTCAAAGAACTCTGGTTACAAGTAAACATTGTTTTTTTAGGTTACTGTATGCTTGTATCATAGGCATTGCAGAAGTTGTATTGTGGTTTGTAAGTTCCTTCCCTAAAAGAAATGTAACAGAAAGAAAGGAAAATCAAGCATGTGGGAGTTCATACAAATGTGTTTAGTTTTTCCAAAAGATTGTAATATGTTTTCCTTGATTCATATCAATCTGTGATTTAAATAATGTTTTTGCTTACATTAGGACTCATAGCTAAGTAAGGTCATTGATATTTTTTTCAAATTAAATATATAGGTTTTTTTTAAAAAATATATCTTTTTCTGAATATTAGAACAGTTGATTTATATTTATCCAGGTGTAAAAATGAGTGTGAGACATTTTTGTATTTATTCGTATATCTTGTATTGGTGCGGTTTATTTGCTAATGGATTATTTGTATGTATTCCTGCCTACAAGTAATATACAGGAAATCTATATAAATATGGTGAAGTGTTGGCATTATTTTTACACAAAAGGTTGTGGACCATAAAGTAAATGTACAATTAAGGCTTAAATGAGACGATTATGAAATATTTGAAAAGTGGGCAGGAATTCTATTGGCTCTTCAGATTTTATCATTTCTACTTTTCCCTCCAAAATTATATAATAACTTCTCAATATATTGAATTTATTGAATTGCAGCAGATTTGAAAAGTAAAAAAAGTACAAAGTCAGACATTATATTTCTTGCTACTCCTGAATGAATCTTTAAAAAAGCATCAGGGGTCTGACCCATGCACTTCAAAGGGTTTTAGATCTGGCCTAATAATCTTTTCTTTAGGTTTGAGTAGGCAATCATATTAGTAGTAAGACTTTGCATTCCCAGATTCATCCTAAAATCATTTATCTGTGGTAACCAAGTTATTAACTTCAGAAAAATTCAACATAATGACATTGTTAATGTACAACAGTGATCTGCTAGATTTGCCTCCTCCTATTCTATTAGAGAGTAGTAAGTTCTGAAATGTAGAGATTCTTAAGATGCTCTGAAAAAATGTCAGTCTCTCTGGAAGAATTTCTATATTTTCCATTGCCATATCTTCAGAATCTTGTATAGCTTTGTCCCTTCTGTGTAAGTGTATTTGTGTATGGAAACGCACGTGCAGCTTATGCATACATGCTAAGAAGGATTAGTTTCTGCTATGCTATACTAATCAGTATGAGTTGACCTGGTCTGGATTATACCATCCTGCTTTGAAAGTTTGGATTCTCTTACAGCACATTTTATTGGAAAAACTGCTGATGTCAGGAAGGACAATAAAGGCTGAGGTCAAATGTCATTCTTCATTTGAAAACTTTTAGAAGCTAGCAGTTTCTGCTTCTAGGAAGGTGCATGCTATCAGCTAAGAAATTTTTGATAGTTTCATTGCATCTGATTTGAAGTCAAGGTAAAAGGACAATATTGCTTGTCATTTTCCCCAAATGTCTTCAGTATCTGCATTTAGGGATGATCTCAAAGCACTCTGATGGCGTCACTTTTTAAATCCAATATTATGCTTGCAATGGCTATGTTAGAGATTAACATCAAAGTCTTTAAAGAAGATTTAAATGTCTTAATTAGACTTTCACTAAAATCTAGATTGGCACATTATGATTGGCAGTATATTTGTCTTTTAAAACTGCAGCTCCTGACAACATAGATCATATCGAAATCGTTAAATGACTCAGTGTAGGTAATGGGATCTAGAACTCTGTCCCTTTTAGGTATCTGTTCTGAATCCCAAGGTAAGGGTTGGAGCAATGAAAATCTTTCCTGTCGATGAGTGTTAGTAGTTTCTATATAGTGCATCTTGGTAATCTGTCTCTTTCCCGTCACAGAGGAAGGAACAAGTTTTGAAAAAGGATGACTGACCAAATGTACAGCCTAAGAGGTGGTTTTGATAAGATTTAGGTAAGGCAGAGCAATGTTAAAGAAATTTGTACTGATGCTTTCCATGTCACACCTGTTACCTGAACAATTAGAGAATTTCACTATCCGGGGCTGTGAATCCTTTACAAGCACTGAATTAATTATAACAAAATATAGTAAAGTGTTTTCATTGATCAGAGAATAGTTGCTGTAAGTGAATTGCTTTTTGTTTAGGGACTGATTTTTGGCTCCCTACTTTGTCCCCTTTGTATCTCTCCCGTGGCACAATAGGTCAGAAATCATCTTAATATGACTGTTGGGGATTCCTATTGCTTAGGGGAAAATGGGTCTGATGTGATACCAGTGGATCTGATCCACTCCTGGTCTCACATCCGAAGTAGAGGGTATGCCTGGAGCACATAAAGGTATCCAGGCCAGAGTGCCCTGAAACCTCTAGGGACTCATTGCTGTGAAGAAGCCCCAAACAAAAACTGGCACAAGTGGGTGTTCTTTATACCAGTGGTTTTCAAGCTTTTCTCTGGACACAATTGAAAAACAAAGATTTATGCCCACGACCCAACAATTACATCTTTCAGCAATGCATTCCAGTCTTTTGGTGGCTGCAGCAGGGAGCTCTGTGACCCAGTACCTGAGGTTCTGTGACCAAGTACTGGGTCCCAACCAATGGTCTGAAAACCACTGCTTTATGTATTGTCTCATCCATGCAGAAAGAAGGACTGCACACAATGGATGTGGTTTCATTGACCTGCAACTTCATTCACTTATCTTGGAATACCCAGCAATAAATTGTGCTGTGCAATTCATCATTATTTTCTTTTTCATTCACCCTTTTTTTGGATGGACAGTTGTCAATCCCTCCAGCTCCCCAGTCTGGTTCACACAGCCCATTGTTGCAACCCCACCAGCCTCCCATGGTATGATGGGTAAAGGGGTGGGGGGGGCTGTCTTCTAACTGTACCAGAGATCAGGCATCCAAGCCCTCTCCAAAATGTCCCTTCAGGCTCCTGTTACTCCATGAACCATATCTTTTCTGTAATGTGTACTTGAATAGAGTACTTGTCAAAGAAGTTACTTGATTAGATGTGGCATTTCTGACCAAAACCTTGTCCCTGACCAGTTGTGAGGAAGGCAAAACAAAAAACAAACAAACAAAAAACCCCAACTCACCCCACCTTGCTAATCTGGGAAAGTGGAAAAAAAATTCCTTCCCATGCCAACGCGATAAGGAAACTAGTATAATGTCCTAATGTGCTCACAGAAACCCGGTCTTACTCTAATCTCATTTGGGCACATGGCTGTTAGGTAGAAGGGGAGCATTCCTACTGCAATGTACAGCATATAAATACCTTCCCTCCTCTTGGGCACATGTGGGGTTAGTGTGGGGCCACACTGGAAGGCAGGATATCTGTCACGGGCCATATGTCTGCACGGGCTCCCCTGCCCTTTCCCCTGCCACGTTCGGAGTCGAATGGGCTCCCATTTCCCCTCCCCAACCCCACAGGCTCTGGACTCCTTCCCTGTTCCCTACCCTGTGGGCTCCCCTTTGCCACGCTGACTCCCTGACCCTGATTCTCTTTTAGTGCAGGTCCTGGACCCCCATTCCTCTGCTTGGCTGCTCCACGACCCCCTTTCTCCTTCCTTTTCAACTTCCTCTACGACATGGTGGCAGGCAATCAGTCTCAGTCACAGCTACAGGCAGCCTGGGCTCCCGCCTCCCCTCTTTCCTGCCCACTCACCATCATTCAGCATGATGGCCTTTGGTTGGCTCAGTCTGGACTGGCCTTTGATTGACTCATTCCCACATGGGCCCCAGCCACTTTTTCTTTTCTTATTTGTGATTTGTTCAATGTGCTGTCAATCAGATTAGCATGTTGCTGACTGACTGACAGAGAATAGGTGGGGTGGACGGTGATATGGTGGCTATCTGGGAGCCTGGCCCAGCTTAATGTGACTGAAACTCTGATTGGTTGGCAGAGTACAGCAGAGCTGAGCAAGCATTGGCTGGAGCACTTCCTTTGTTCCCCTGTGCTCTGACTCATTCAAATGATCTGAGTTGCAAGCAGGCTAAGTAAGCCCTGTTATGCCGGGGGCAGCCTGTCTTTGTTGATCATTGCTACTGCAGAGACTGCTCGGGCAGAGCCCAGGCAGCAGCTCTGCGGCCTGGATTAGTGCCCTTGCTGGGCCGGATCCACCCTACGGGCTGTAACTTTGACACCCCTGGGTTACTGTTTTCCCACATCTACTTCCTTTTCCCCCCTGCCTCCCTGGCACTCTTCAGGTGAGTATCCCATCCGCCATCACAATTCCTTTGAATACAGCTCCTAAAAGAAAACCCACTTCCATTTTTGTAGCCAGCCAAGGACTCATTGCATCCAGATGCAATGAGCACTTGTTCCTCTTCTTTCATATAGCCTTTCTGAGTATTTTTTAAGACCTTCCACTTTAGGCCCTGTGTCGCATCTTGTATAAGAGCAGAATAAGCACAATGTAAACATGAGCTCTCGCCCCCCCCCCAACTTCTTTTTATAAAGTATCTATCACTGTAGTATCAAGGCTCACAGATGTTTCATGTTGACATCTAGAGATTTGAGAACACAAAAAACATCCATAACTTGAATCTCCAATACATTTGTGTTCCTGCCCTACTAAGATATTATTCTGGCATTGAAAGCATAAACACTTCTACAGATACCTAAGAAGGTGAATAAATCTGTCATTGATAGTGAAAAAAAGATAATCTATGCATGAAATTACTAGGCATGAATCTGAAATAAGTGGTCTCTTCATTATATTTCAGGTATTGCATTAGGTTACATCAATTAGGATGCATGATATCTTGTTAGCAGACTTTATGTGACCTGTACACTGACCTCAAAAACCACTGGGGCTGCAGAATGTAGGGAGGCCCAGACTATAACCAGCTCAGATTACAATTTCAAGGAAATTAGGTTTCATGTTGTGTTAAGGGGCAGGAGACTTCAGTACAGTCCTACTGTATTAAATACTCATTCACTGTAGTCATTTTTCTTTCTGGTGATTCACAGTTTTATTAGCAACATTTTCATATTATCACATGTAAATGTATTTGGGATAGTGTAGCCTTTACCTGGAAGAATAGAACAGGTGCTTAAAACCATTTACAGCTGTGCATTTGGGGATGTTTTGTGGTATGAAATGCATATTTATTGATACAAGAAAAATAGCATCTGCTTTGAATTCTCTCCTCACAAAGCTACTCCCTGAAGTCATCTGTAAATCAGCCCTGTATTAGCTTGTTATGCGCTGGTATTCTTTTTAGGATTCATAATATCATAAGACTTTAGTTTAGTATTACTTGATGTTAATGAAGTAGATGTATGGGTGAGCCAGCTTTGCAACCAGCAAATGAGCAAGATGTATGTTTCTGTATGGTACATAAAATAAGTATTAGGAAGGAATCATAAAACAAACACGCTGGTATGAGGAAGAAGAAACATAGCATTTTTTTCTTTTGTCTTTTTGTAATCCTGGCCACATCCAACTTTAAATCCTTTCAGTTTCATGTTAGAGTATCCCCTTCTCAAAGTAAACTCTCCCCTAAAAAAGTTAGGGAAAAACATGAAAAGTGGTGGAGAAGATTTGACATTTCCAAAATGGTTCATTCTCCCATATTCTTCTCTTTCTCTTTTACCTGCCCCCACTGTCCGTGAATTAGTTATACCCCCATCTCCATGACTTGCAATTATGCCAACAATCTGTACATAACAGTGATGTGATCTGACAAGCTACAATTAAAGACAGGAAGTTTCAGCACTCTTGGACTAGGGATTACATTTTCAAAAGCCTCTCATTGCTTTCAGTGAGACTTAGGCACCTGTGTACCTAAATCACATTTGAAAGTGGGAATTGGATTCCTAAACCACTTATATGCTTTTGAAAATTTTACTCAGTTGTGTTGGATTTCTGATAGCTCTCATGGCAGTGAGAATCAGTGTGTATATACTTTTCTATCTCTAGAGTTTGCCTTTAGAAACACATACTACATTTCTGAGAAAATTGACAAGTGGATAGAGCATATCAGCACATCAACATCTAATCTTTTTGCCCATGAAAAGCTATAGAAATTGAAAGCTAGTGAATTCAAAACTTAAAGTGTGAATTATTATTCAAGTACTTTAATCCAAAACATGCTCCTTTTATCAAAATTGTTTTCTGCCTGTTGTTGCAAAAATACCATATACTTTATTTTCTCCTTTTGTTGTTCCAGTTAATTCCATGTGTGTTTCTATAGCAGACTTTTTTTCTAAAAGAAATGTACTATTTCTCAGAATATGATGTGTAGTTCAATGAATAAAATTCTGCTGCCTGGTGCATTTCAAGATATTGTTTCCAAATTGTAAAAGCTTTTATATAGTTTTGGACCTGTGTATTTTATGTACTGTTGTGCATAAGTACAGAAGCGAGAATAAGCTTATGTGAATTTTCTGGAAATCCTTTGGTATGTATGCCTGGGGATGAATGGCAGACCATTTTCCAAGAAGGGTCTTCAGGTGTGGAACTTTTAATGGCAGTTCACTAGAGCTGTTTTTAAGAGAATTATTTTGAATGCCAACAATCATGATGCTGCCAAAAGTATTGAAACAGAATTATGATTATTATTCACTATTTATTTTAAAAAACTGGACTGCAATCACAAAGTTACTGATTTTTCCCTTTATGCCATCCAGTCAGAAGAATGATGGAAGATACAGTAGTAAAGGATTTAAGTTGCTGTTCAGATTCTGATATTGTTGTCATGTAGCTCTAGGTGTTAGATGGAATGGGATTCAAATGAAAAGGAGCAGTGAAAAATTAGTTTTTAAAGAAATGTGTTTTTTACAAATTATAGAAAACAAAATGTCATAAATTAAAGCAAAGCTGCTAATAAATATGTGGAAGAGACTTACAGTGCTGGACAACTGGACAAAACCCTTTGATAGAAGATAAACCCATCTGATATTTATAAGTTAATAAAGTAATCTAACGAATATAAGTTAATAAAGTGAACTAGTGAAATGCAGTTTTGCTTTTACAAGGATATTCATTTTTTAGCCTATCTCTGAACAACACAATGTATTAAAATCAAATCAAAGAATGAGTTGGGCCACTTCTTCTTCTGCGGTATAGTGTTAATAATTACTTATAATATACAAGTTACTTTTTCTATACCTATGGTATAAGGAATAATGTTCTGTAATATTCACTGCCAATATAGTGTATGTTAACAATAATATAAATCTGGAAAAATATGGTTATAAGATGACTTAACATATGTATGTGTTGTTGCCTTAGTGTTTTGGCCAATTAATTCTGCCATCATGTGAATGTATGGGCTAACAAATTATAGTGATGGGCAAATGTAGAATTTCAGAGATTTGGTTTGTTTAACTTTCTCTGTCCGACCCCCAGCATGTTCCTTGATCCCTGTCATCTTCCCTTCTTAACTTTAGCCACTATCTAATTTTTCACAACCGTCAATAAGTCTGTTACCTTTGGAAATACCACATACGGTGATTATTTCAGATATGCTACTTTTTCTGCTGGGCTTTGTTTGGTTGCTCGTTCCAGATTGATCATGTAAATACTTTCCTGGTTCAAAGGCATTCCAGAATGCATTGCCTATTTTAGTCTCTGGAAAGATCCAAAACCTTGGAGATTTGAGTCTGACTCTCCACTCAACCTTTCATTGGTTTGAATGGAATTATTCCTGGCATTTACATGCATAAGCGAAAGCTGTTAAGGGACTAGTTTTCATCTTTTACCTGCAAGACTCTCTATATCTCACTGTCCCCCCACCCTCCACATTTCTTCCTTATCTTCACTGTATAATGCCAGAAGCCTTCTTCTTAAATATTACCACTTAGGTCTTCATGTCATTTTCCATTTGGAACTCTCCTGTCCACAAATTTACCACCTTATTATCCAAATCCCTCTTGAATACTCACTTCTGCCATAAAGAATTGGAACCTAAAGTCAATAATGTAATTTGTTTAAAAATAATAAACAACTGGCCTTCAGGATGTTTATAAACCCCTGGGGCTCTGTCAGGTTTGGGACAGGTATTTATGGGCTTTTCCTGTTTCCTTCCCATGCCCAACAGAGTGATGGAGTAAGGATTATTTGAGGGGATCATTTCAGAGATTCCCTCACAAAAAGGGATGATTTGGCTATTGTCTGTATGAGTATGTCTGTACTTAGAGCTGAATTTGAATCGATTGCCATCAATTTGAATTCTGTTAAGTGCATGGACACACTGGCTTTCCTCAATTTGAATTGAGGAACTCCTCAGTTCGAATTGATGAAAGCTGACTTCGAATTGGTCACCTCATTTGACTTTGAAGTCGGGGTCAATTCAAACTGAGTAATTCGAATTGACCCAGTGTGGCCATGTCAGTTCGAATTCACTGTTAGTTTGAATTAGCCACAGCTTGATTTTTCCCTATACAATAGCATCCCCTACCAAATTCAAAGTAGCAAGTCCTGTTCATGGACATGCCAATTCGAACTGGATTTTCTAGTGTGGCCATGTCAATTCGAATTGACTGAATTCGAATTAATAATTATTAGTGTGAATTGATGAATTTGAATTCAGTAATTCGAACTGAAACTCTAAGTGTAGACATAGTCTATCTGACCCTGTGTGCCTCATTCTCTGAGAAAGAAATGCTCTTAACCAAATAATTAAATACTAGACAATTTAGACCACTTACCTGAGATTGGTTATCGCAATCAATCAATCAATGAGAAAATGAATCCAAGAGACAAAAATAAACACAAAGAAGAGAAAAACAGGAAAAAAATTAAACTTTGTTTCCCCCTTCAATTCCCCTGCATCGACTTACCGTGTTACTTAAGCAGCCAAGAAGGTGAAAACACTTGGTAGCAATGAATGTTTCCTTTTCTATGTTACCAAATTAGCTATGGGGAAATTATTAGAAAGGTAGTATAATGATTTCTGATGGAAATGGGTAACACTCATGGGCTTTGAGATAAGAACTTGACAAATGTGTAAAATAGATGCAAAACTGTTTTTGAAGAGGGATGAGATTACCATTTTCTGTATTGTGTGCCAAAATTTGTGCATTTCAACTGTTAGCAGTTGGCTTCTTTTCAAAATTGATAAATAATGATGTTTGCTGAGGAAACATTATCCTAAAAATAATTTAAAAGGGCTGCATCCCTTTTTGTTTGCCTCTAAAGACCACATTCAATATATTGAAAGTGTATTACATATGGACAGAAAGAGTTCTTCTTGCATCTGTAAAACAGTTCTTAAATCATTCTAAATTATTGATGTGCACAAAGAGCTCTTTCCACTTTTGTTTGAAGTTTTATTTCTGCGGTGTTGTGCTTTCTAATTGTACTTTCAACTACTATGACATCTGTTATAGTTGTTTCAAAAACTTTGCAGTACTTTTCTTTTTTAATGATAGAGAGACTTTTTCAAAGATGGACTGTTTTCATTCTGAGCAAGAAAAAAATAATTAGTTGAAGGAAGATCACTGATTTGGCCACGGAACTCACCATTTTACTTTTGTGTGTGTGTGTAAGTGTCTGTTTTATATGATTCCAGAACCTATTCAACAGAATGCTGTCCAAGAAGAATTCATCTCTGCCACAACTCAGTAACTGTAGAGCATCAGCATATGTCCTTTGCTTCCCTTGAGGCAATCCAGGACTTTATTCTCCTAAAATGAGTACCAAGAAAGTACTTCACAAACTGATAGCGTCTAGGTGGTTAGCAGATGGAAAAACAAGCTAATATTCTAAAGCTGCTATGCCCTGCAATATGTGAAGCAAGCTAAGTAGAATGGAGATGAGTTTAGTCTTTTAAAGATCTAGGCTGAAATCCTTCTTAATATGACAAGTGATATGAGCGCGTGGCAGAGTAGTAAACTTACTTCTAATAGATCTGTTGCATAACCGTAACCTTGTTTTTGGCACAGAAGTTACAGCAGATGTAGATATATACCGTGGTTTAGGAAGTATAGTATAAAGCCATTTTTTTTGCCTGTTCCAAGAGAGAATGCTATTTTCCCTGTGAGTAGAACTGACTTGCAGTTTCAAAAATATTTGAGTGAGAACTCACGTCCAGATACAATAAACAATAAGTAACCTTTGAATGAAACACTGCCTGTAATTCCTGTAGCAATATTCAGAGTTAAGGGACTTAATTGACTAAAATATTAAATTATTAGGGGAAAATATCATCCTAAGCAAGACTTGAACCCCTACTCTTTATCTACTCCATGCCTGCTCTGCTACTTGAGATGCGAATTGGGGGTTAATTGACTGATTGGCTAGAATATCTCAAGCAGCAATTATTTCCTGTAATGATGCTAACACATACTGCAGCAAAGGCATTTTTAATTGCGTATTTTTTTAATGTTTTTAGAAAGATGTCACAAGGACAGCAATGAAGGGCACAGAGTGGAATGTGTGTGTGGGGGGAGGAAATATAAATTTAAAGGATGTAAAGTCCCCTTTTAAGTTCCTATTGGAAAACAACAAGAAAGATTGTATTGATGTAGATTCACAGATACATTAGAATTTCTCTACTTTTCACACTGTTAATCTGTGTGCCCTGTAATGCACATTCAAAGTTCAGCATATTCTTCAACCTTTTCTGCAAAGAATTAATAATATTAATCTGTTCTTATTAGAGTGATTGTTCCTGAGCATTCCACATTACATGTGCACACACTACATGCATGGATCGCTGGGGAATTTTTCCCCTAGATTACCTGTAGGGTTGACTGTGGAGGTCCCTGAGTGGTGGCGCTGTGGTGCTCTATATAAGGCTCAGGTGACTGCTCCCCTCCCCAGTTCCTTCTTACCACCCTGACTGTCACTGGAATAACTGCTCATCCTTGCCAGCAGCCCTTTCCTTGTACCCTAGTGTTAGTTAGCTCAGTTTGGTGTCATGTTAGCAGTTATTAGAGTAGTTGAGTACCTTTTGTTGTAGTTAAATGTTTGATTAGATAGCCCAATTATTAAGACGTGGATTACCCAACTCAGGCTCAGGGCCAGGGCATGCCTGGCTTCAAAGCATGCAAGAGCTGCAGAAAGCCTATGCCCTTGGATGACCTGTGCCTTTCCTGCCTTAGGTGCTTGGGTGAGGCACATTTGTGTGAAAAGTGCAAGTTCTGTAGAAGTTTCTAGCCCAGAACACAAAAGGACAGGGAGCATAGACTTAGGCTCCTGATGATGGAAGAGGCCCTTCGACCAGCAGAGTTGGGAGATCCCAGATCTAGCACTGCACCGTCATTGTGAAGTATACCAGCCTCCACAAGAGAGGTACTGAGGCTGAATGACTCATTAAAATAGTCATGGCACCAGCACTTCCCGATGGCACTGAAGGCATCAACATTAGCTTATCGGAACCGTTCACTTTCACCAGTGCCACAGAAGAAGAATCAGAAGACAGAGAGAGGGTGGTCTTCCACTAAGTCAGAGAAGACTGGGAGGAAAGTAAGACCTGAGATGGACCATTCCAGCTTGTTATGCAGTCTACGGCACTGTCAATTCCAGCCCTGAGACCTTTGAAGCAGCATGGGAGGTTATTAAGCAGACAGCTTCACCTGCACCTGAGAGGTCTCCAACTCCAGCGCTCAAAAGACCAGGGCTGGCGAGAGGCAATTCTGCGTTGGTGTGCCCAGCGTCACCAAGGCACCAATCACAGGCAACATCCATGGCACTGGACAGGTTAAGGTCTCCATCTCAGCCCCAGCAACTGAAAATCATCACAGTTACTCTGAGTCACTCGGCTACCCAGCAAGCGCCGGTCGTGGACATATGCAAGGTGGTCACATTGTCCTTGTTTCACACCTTAACAATGTACTGTGCTATCACCCTTCAGATAGGGGATGATGCAGCAGTTGGAAGAGCTGTCCTGCACTCTGTGAGACTGTAATTCCAACCCTCCGCCTAAGGTAAGGCTGGTGAATCACCTAACGTGGAATGGACAGGAGCAATCACTTGAAGAAGAAAAACAGTTACTCACCTGTAACTAGTGTTCTTCAAGATGTTCCTTCTGGCCATTCCAAATCCCTCCCTCCTGTTCCTCTTTGGAATTGTTGGCAAGAAGAAACTAGGAAGAGTAGGATCAGCTGAGCCAGGGGGCTCCACAGCCAACCCTAGGGGTACTCTGGGGGAAAATTCTTCAGCAGTCCATGCACACATCTAATGTGGAATGGCCAGGAGCAACACATCTTGAAGAACACTGGTTACAGGTAAGTAGCCATTTTTTCCTATTGCGTGTCTCCTTCTTTTCTTGCAGTCTGTGATGCAATGGCTTTAGTGGCAGCCAAACAGACTACAGCTTTGCAGGGACAAAAAAAAATGTAGTCTTACTAATTCAAGGTGGTATGTGGTGCATCTGTGGGACATCAGCCATTTTATACAGTTGGGACCATATTGGTGGGGCTTAGTACCAGCTGACCAGTCATCCCTGCATAAAGAAGCAAAAGAGGTGACAGGTCTGATTTAGCCCTTGTTAATCATCTGTAAGAATGATTGTTCCTTTATTACTGGAAAATATTATTGCTAATAGCAGACAGCATTTTGAATTCTTTGGGTATCCTGTGTATTTAGGATTTGATTCTGGAATGTATTACAAAGTAGAGAGGTGAAAAGCACCTTCAACTCATACAGCAGTCTGTTGAATGAATTGTATCCTTAGGAGCATTCATGGAAATCTGAACTAACTGTTTGAAGTAAATGGAGTTCCTCCAAATTTACTCCTGTTTTATTAAGATCAGAATCTATACCGCTGGGAATTGGGGCTACCCAGCACCACACAGAATAATTTCTAATTAAATCATAATTTAACATCTATTAATTTCCCCATTAGAAAGTGCTATCTGTTCTTTAAGACCCTCATGGCAGGTAAGCTTTTCATGGTGATAAAAAAAAGGAAACATACATACAGAAAAAAATCCCAGTTCCAATTAAAAGGTCTGTTTTATAGACCCTGGAGAATTGCTACAGAAAACTGAGTAATAAGGCTTCATCTTTTATTTCAGCTACTTGAAGAAATAACTGATCAAGATCAGCATGTATTTCCTATACAGTGAACATCTAGATTTTTATAATGATATTACTAAGATATATATTGGGGAAAAAACTATATAAACATGCTTAGCCTCTGAATATAAGCTGTGTAGAAATGTCATATTACCTGCTTGAAACTGAGAAATATAGGTGACATAGTGTTAAGGAATTGGGCCCAGCTTTGCTTACAAATCAGCTTGAGGATGAGATTGCAAAAGTTATATTTTCACTGCTTTCACAAAGTGAATTTATTAGGTTCTTGAAATTGATTTTGGATGCCTTTCATTTGCCATTGGGCTAAAGTCAGAAGCAAACTGATGATATACCACATTTTGCTCTCTCATCTTTTTATTGCCTAACTATTGTTATTGAATAAAAGACATTCAATATATTTCAAGAAGGATCCAGAGAGCATGCTTCCTTTTCTTTTTAATTTACATTAAGTTTAACTGAATGCAAGGCCTACTAATCACAGTTAGCAGCTGTGGGACGTAGTGTGTCACAGGTGGGGGCGATCAGTTTATAGCGACTGAAAATGGAACCAAGAATTGCCAAACTTTGTAGCATTTTATTTAGTTGGAAAGAGTGTTGGAAAGGTAATATTAATGCAGCACTTGAAAGTGTTCAAGTCGTTATCTTTGGGAAGATAATGTGAACTCAGCAGTATCATTGCTGTGATCTTTGGCTAAACTCTTACAAAACTAGATTGCTGTTTGATTGACAACCCTGTCAGAGAGTGAATGAAGACTGACACTCTAATATTGAAAATGCAGCGTTTACAAAACTTAAAGCCTAAGTTTTCTCATGACACTGCTTCTTTTGTGGAAGAGTGAATTTCACATTTATTTTTAAATAAGTGTACCTTGCTGGGTGCAGCTAAAACTTATGATTTTAGTCTATTGGCTTACAAAAGCAACTTACTGAAATATCTGATACGGATGTTTTCATAGGAGCAATATGGCCAAACTGTATTAGTGACACCAGAATTTATCATTTGAAATCTTAAGTGGTCTGGTAGTTATCACGGGTCAATAGTGAATTATGATTGTATTTCTCAACAGAAAAGTCTTTGCTTTGTAGCTTTTGCAAGTATCATAGATTTTACTAAGATTCAGATTCTGATTTGATCCCACTGAAATGAATTTCAAAAATTACATAAACTTCAGTAGTTCTGGATCAAGCATGCTGAATTAGGGCTTTAATGCCAATATCGTTGAGCATCTTTATCATTGTTTGACTTACTGTATGAGCCTTTGTTTTCAATACACCCTCATGTATTTTACAATATGTTCCTGTTACAGTGTTGCAGTCCACACATCTCTTTTATTTCGAAATAACACTGGTTATTTCAAAATAAGAGATTAGGTCCACACGATGTATTCTTATTTTGAAATGATGGGCTCTGTCACTTCGAAATAAGAGCCGTCATTTTGAAATAGCTTAAACCTACTTTAAATCGAAACGACTTATTTCGAAATGGTTATTTCGAAATAACGCCATTCGGACATGTTATTTCAAAATAACCATTATTTTGAAATAACACTTTTGCCCTTCTCCTTCCCAGGGTGCCTTCCTTTTAGCCTATATTGGGTGGGGGCATGGCCCAGGGAGGGGGCCATGTTGCCACACCTCCCATGGTGCCCCTCTCCTAAAGCAAAATAGCAAGTCCTGTGTTTGGACATGCTATTTCGCTTTGAGCTTTTCCCTTAATTCGAATTAACATTTTCTTAATTCGAATTAACTTATTTTGACATAAGGATTTTGTTTGGAAATAACTCATTTCAAAATAACTTATTTCAAAATAACGCTGTACGTGTGGACATAGCCTTTGTGTTAAATATTCAGACAAATAAATAATTAATCAAAATTACACTAAATTAATTTCATAGTCAAAAGATATTATCCAGATTCATAGATTTTAAGATCAGAAGGAACTAATATGATCATCTAGTCCAGGAGTCTCAAACTCGTGGCCCATGGGCCACATGTGGCTCCTAAGGTTATTTCCTGTCACTCGCAACACTTAGAATTTCTCAAATAATTGATAATGCAAAATTTAAAGTGTGTTTACTTACTTATTCTTTGTCTTCCTGATGATACCTCCATCTTGAACGGAAGTGATTCTTACTCTTGGCATATACATGTTACTCTTTATTTTTTTCATTTTGAGTATACTTTGTATTGTTGTATGAAATGTTTCAGTGATATGGCCCTCAGGATAATGTACAAGTCGTCATGCAGCCCTCATGGTGATTTGAGTTTGAGATCCCTGATCTAGTCTGACCTCCTGCACCATGCAGGCCACAGATCCTTTCATCCACTCTGTGATAGACACATAACCTATGATTGAGTCACTCAAGTCCTCAAATCATGATTTAAAGACCCCCAAAGTACAGAGAAATCACCAGCAAGCAACCCATACCCCATGCTACATGTTTTGGTTTATTAAAAATAATTTATACTTACTGTTATTTCCTGTTGATTTTTTCCCTTAATTTGACCAATAGTCATTAAGTTCATCTGTCTTAAAAAATGATCTGAAATGACTAAAACACTATGGATTTAGATACAATGTAGCTATGAACTACATTTCACCAGTTGCCAAAGCAAAACCTCAGAAGCATAGAAATATCCATGTACCTCTTGAATCTTAACTGCTCATATCCTCAACCTGTCTCTCCTCTGACTCTTGACTTACTCCAGGCTTACCTTCAAATTCCAGTCTCTTTTCTTACCTCTCATATATTCAGAGATGTGTGTATATGTTTCTGTTTATATATACATGTGTATGTAAAATACACTTTCACCATTTTACCTACCGAAATATCTTGGGAGGCTTTAACTTAAAAAAAAAAAAAAGGAAAGAAAGAAAGAAAAAACCCAAGATTAAATAACTGTATTCAGTGTAAAATGATTAACAAAAAGCATTTGCCAGTTTCTGTTAATTAATTGGGATTTCCCCCTCCCTTCACACAATGAGCCAAATTCAGCTGGGCCGTGCCAGCTTCATTAACTCTGCCTTGACACTTGAGCCAGTTTTTCAAAGAATTCTCCAAAACTGCACCTGTAATGTTTGCATGTATGCCTCTTTGCCCTCACAAATGTAAGAGAGGAATTATCCCTTTAAGGATCTGAAGTGGATGAACAACTAATTTTGAGAATGAAAAGCTTATGCAGGAAAGTGTAAGGAAAGGAAATTATTTGCAAATTATTCATCTGAAAGTATTTCTTTATAATTAGTAATATTTGTGTTCTCTACTTGGAAATCAGTATCTAAATTTTATTTTATAAATTTTTTAAATATGCCTTTGAAATTCCTTTTGGAATCAGAGTTGCTTGAAAAGGAAAGACAGAATTTTCTAAGCAGATTCCTAAACTGTGTCTGCAAAACTAACATACACAGAAATGTTAAAAAAAGGTTAAAAATATGTTAAAATGTATTTTGTGTTTACAAAGGGTTTAATATTCTTCCTCGGAGATTTTTCTCAACAATTGCTAACTATAATAGCATCAGTTTAAATTTCCATATTTCTAAGTTCTTAGTCTCTGTCTTCATCCATTACCATTAAAAAAAAAATCTACAAACACACCTGATGGTGCCAAAGGGCATCACTACACCAGATTCCCACCCCCCTTCCTCCTCACACATGCTTCTCTTTCCCACTGTATTTGCATAAAAGTCACCAGATCAAACACATTAACATTATATTATCTCTCATATGCCTTACCTTTCGGACTGTATAATTTTTTTATTTTATTTACTAGTCAGCTGATAATCTTCAAAGAAGCTCAAGTGTCTTATTTTTTGGTTTCAGTATTGCAATGTCTTCCTAGGTACCCTCCTAACAGATAACACACAAAAAAGACATTAAGGAACCATTGTGTTGCTATTTTTTTTCAGACAGGCATTTCTAGGGCTTATCAGAGATTGCCTAGTCACTTAAAGCTCTTTCTTATACCCCAGTCTCATGTTTAAAAGACAAAAGAGAGAAAAACAAGAAAGATTAACTAATATTTCGATGGTGCCTTCAGCTTATGACATTTGCTTAAAACAAACAAGTTAGTGCACACCTCTTAAAACAGGCACCTTAATTTACTGTTTCCTTTCATCTGCTGAAATAATTACTTTCTCTTTTTTGTCTTCAGTAGTTTGTTCTGGCCATTAACATTTCTGTAAAATGAAGTTTGAAAGGTGCTTTTAATGCTCAGATAGACTGCGGCGCACATTTGGCTGTTAAAACCAACCTACTTAAGGCAGAACTAATGTTTAACACTCACAGCTATTTGAAATAGTTCAGTGCCCTGTTTAATGGTGCTGCCAAGGGCAATGATCGCATTACCTGTATTATGTTGGGGGGGGGGGTGTTATTTCAGCAGTAAAGACAATCTATGATATTTCTGAAAGCCCTGTCTTAAATTTTAAACATTGCACTCTTCCACTAACAAGCTGTAAACTGTAATTTCTTGGGGAACAGCAGACAAGAGACACTACTTTGTTCCTAGCTGCAGTTGCATACTACAGTCTTTGAGCTGAATGATTTTTCATGAAAGTTCTGTTGAAGAAAACCATAATCAATCACAATGCAGTGAAACCCTAATGTAATGCAACTTCACTTTAAGCACTGGTCTCCTATAACCAGAACTTTAGTTTGCACATTCGACGATGTCAAGACAATTTATCTTCCAGTCTGAATAGAGTTTCCCTATAGCTGGGATTACTTTAAGACATTCTGTTGGACAAACTTAATACATTCTCTTTTTAGTGTATGTTAAATGGTTGTAAACATATTTTTCGTGGGGAAGTTAGAGCTACATGTGCACACAACTCCCATTAAAGAAAATTAAACCTATTCTCTGCCCAGGGAAGTCAATGGAAACCTGTGCACTAGTCTTCAGTGGGAACTGTGCATGTACATTGAGTGCAGAATTTGACCCCAGGTAATAAATAACCGAGTGGATATAGCATTTCCATTATTTCTGTTCCTATCTATGGTCATGAGTGCATAGCTGCTATTTCTTGCCTGATGAACAGTCACTGGCAAGGAATTAAAGTACTACATGTGTTCAGCTAGTATTACTATTCAACCATTTGGAATAATGAGCTGACTTTTTCTCTGTTATTCTGGTGCATATTCACAGACTTGACTTCAGTCAAGCTACATAAATGTAATTAGAAAATAATTTTTCTCCCCCCCCCCCTTTTTTTTTTTTCAATTTTTAACAAATATCTTGGGGGAAAAGACACTTGTTCATACAGAGGGCATAATAACATCTGATTTATATCTATGTGCATTTTAAGGGCAAGAATTTGAAGTAGCCCTTGAATTTTAGACAGTGTGGATTTTTGGTACTTGCAGACAAAAATACACAAGTTGTCAGTGCTGTAAAATGAATTTGTACTTTTAAAAAGGCAAAATAAATATAGCTTCATTGGATAGAAGAGAAACAATGTGAGCTATAACAAATGACATTTCTTGCTCCAAAGTACATCATTGTAATGGACATTATTTTAGACTGTGAGTATACATTAATCTGTTCTTACAAGTATCCAGTAACAGTTCTTGAGACACAGTCAGGCTCATAGTATTTGTAATTATAGCAGTTCTCCATCTTCATCTGCTCCATGCTTATTTCTTTTTTGACTGATAATCCGTGTACTTCAAGCCAATAAGGGCTCTTCATACTCCCACTTAATAGAGATTATCAGTTCCTATTCCTTACATTTAAGGAACAATGTAGTGTGTGTTTGCTTCTTTCTTTTTGGAGAAAGAAAAAAGAAAATGAAATGCCTGGCACCAGATTGTTTTAACATGAGCAGTTCCAGTGGTGCAGTTTAGGACGTGTCTACATGAGGGTAAAAACCCCACAGTTAGCATGGGTGAGCTGATTTGGGATAGCAGGATTCTAGCTTTAGAATTGAAAGCCTTGTGTAGGTGTTTGGGATTTGGGCTGAAGCCTGACCTCTGGGACCCTATCGCAATGAAGGGTCCTATGCCGGTGGGTCCTGGCCCAAGGGTCAACAGTGGCCTGCTGCTCACCTCCTGCTGGCAACAGAAGGGAACTGCTGCCTAAGGACCCAGTCAAAGCATGGTGCCACAGGCTTTGTGCAGGCTCCTTGCTGAATCCAAGGAGATGGGAGAGCAGTGCTCCCTTCCCCTGGCTTCAGCAAGGAGCATGGCAAAATGCTATGCCTAGTTGCCTAGGCGCTGGGGTCCCTCACAGAACCAGGGAAAAGGGAGCACTGATCTCCCAGCTCCCTGACTGCAGAAGGGAGCCATTGTCTAAGGACCAAGATAGAGCACATAAGCTATAAGATGTATGGTTTCCCTGTTGCAGAAAGGGGGATGGGAGATCAGCGAGGAACTCCTTCTCTCTGGCTGTGGCCATTGAGGGGGGAAGAGGGAGGGATGCAGGGGATGCTGCTAGAAGAGCAGCCAAGACTAATGATACTTGAGAGAAGCAGCACTCTAAAATCGGTGCCCTCTGGTCTGGCCTGCCGTTAGCAGGCCACCCCCCTGTGATTTAGCTCTGCCAAGCCATGTCCTTCCATGCTGACAGTCAGTCCCTCATCTGTACTCGTGCTTTATCTGTGAGTGTGTGACACGCTGAGTAATTGGTAGGTGTAAAATAGAGAATGTAAAAGTTAGCTTGGCCCCAAATGATTTTGATTACTGTTTCCTTTATATTTTTCCACATGAGGCCTTCTGCACAGTAAAACAAGCAAAGTAAGCCCTATGGCATTTTTAAAGACTAACAAATTTATTTATCACATGAGCTTTGGGCAAAGCACCAAATATTTATCAGTACAGGTAAATCATACACAGAGGTCAGTAATTCTTTTAGCTCCAGAGTGAATGATCACTTTATATGAGAAACTGTGTCAGAAATAGTACAACTTGATTTTCATTCAGTACTTTTTATTAAAGCATATTAACCCAAATAAGATAAGTCATGAAAGAATGTGTTTTGTCATTTGAGAACAATTGTTCAAGTAATTACACACTACTTCATTAATCTGTACAGACAACGGCTCCTGATTTTTTTTTCAGTCTTGTAAGAAATGTATAAAAACTCATTTACAGGTAATAATCAATGTTGATAAACTTAATGATCCAGTATGTAATGGTAGCTTGAAGACTGACTACTACTGCCTTGCATGTTTGTACAGGTTTCACAATTATGTTTTGTTATGCTGGGTTGCCGTAGCATTTGTAAAACTGTTGGAGCTCAAGAGACAATGTTGACATCATCAAGGGACTTCAGAATTTTACAAAGCCTGATGCTGCTGCTTTTAAATACTGCTTTCAGTGTAGAGAAAACAGCCCTGCCTTTTGAATAATATTCAGTCACAATGTTAAATTTTGTTGTGTTTACTCAAATGTAAAGAACTGACATAGTTAGACTATAAATAGCAGCACATATCCTGTATCATACAGATGAGTTTGCACAAGAAATAAAAGCCTGCCAGTTGAGGAACACTAAAAGAAGACAGGAAAAGACAAAAGGCAGTTAAACATTAACAAAAAATATAAAAGGCCCTGTCAAGAGAGAAATTTCTGAGCAAACACTTCAGTTTTACCAGGGGAAACTGTACGATGGAATGCACAGTGATTTTAGCACACAGAGTGCACTGCTGCTGGTGAGATTCATTACGCTTCATTTTTGTGTGTTCACCTGAGTGGTATGTGGCATCCAAGCAGGGAGTGAGAGATCATAAACCAAAATGTAAAAATAATACCACACTGAAGTGACCAAATCAGTTTACAATGGATTGGTTAGCAAAACCTGTGAGTTGTAGTAACGTTAAACAAAAACTGAAGATTAAAAGGATGGCTGAACTTATTCACTAACTAGAAAAAGTAATACAGTTTACAAACATCAAACATTATTAGACCCCCTGCATTACCAGGCAAATGGCCCACTAAAAGCATCAGACCCAGTACTGGGTCTCTGACCTGCAGGTACTGGTTTGCAGTGCCCCCTGCTGCCACTGCCAAAACACTGAAATGCATTGCTCAAAGACATCGTTATTGGGTTGCGGGCATAAATGTTTTATTTTCAACTGGGTCCCAAGGTGAAAAAAGTTTGAAAACCACTGCACTAAAGGATCACTTGCAGTACTGTGTCATGATTTTGTGGATAGTGCAGCTTGCATAAGTAATTTTGTTCTGTTTGAATTATATTTCTGTTAGTCTTAGAAGCCAAGCAAGAACTAATTTTAGACAGAAATCTAAAGGGTTCCATTTAGTCAGAAATGTCTCTTATGTGCTTTTTTTTCATTTCCCTTGAAAAATAATAGTCTACATTAATGGGAAAATGGTTCATGAAACTTGAAAAAGTTTTGAACTCAGACTCAAATGCCATTGAACTCCCCTACAATAAAGCTTTTTTTTAAAAAGCAGTACATAAAGTTGAGATCCCAAACCAGTGATAGAAGATACGCAAGCATTTCATCATTATAAATGTGTTCTGAGAAAACTAGTTAATACTATTCATCCTTCATTTACCTCTTAAGACAAGAGCTCAGGTGTTTCTGTTTTGCCTGCAGCAGCTGTTGGCACATTATTAACAGAATTTACATGTGGGGCTGAGCGTTACTGCCAAATATTAGCATAAACATCCCATAGAAAGAAGAGGCTGTTTTTCCTCATGTTGACCTAAAGGGTCTACATAGCAATAAAGATATTAGAGAATCAAGACCGACTAGCTAACTTTTGTTCTGAAACTTAATAAACAGTGTAGTGCTGATGCAGCCCCTGCACTCTTTTAATGGTTTAACCCTCGAATGTTACAGGAAGAGCCTAAAACCCTTGATTGCTGCTTTCAGCATATAAAATAGCTTTTAATGCATCATTAGTTAAGGGATGGTTCAGCTGAACTTTTTTTTTTTTGATGTATTCTCTGAACTCTTTAGATAAAAAGGTGTCTATGGGCTCTTCACCCTGAGTTACAATAACATTTGAGTTATGCCAGGAGGAATTAAATAGGCTTGGTGTTCTCCAAAGTTAACCCCATCCCACTGGTCTGATTCACCTGTGGCTATAATAGCTAGAGGCCAGGGTATGTGTGTGAGAGTTTGGAACATGGGATGGACCTTCTTCCTGCTGAGGGTTTGGGTTTTTTTTTCTTTCTTTCCACTCTTTCTATCATTCTGTTTGGCCTCCTGTAGGCCTTGTTTAAGAGCTGGGTATGAGTCATAAAATAGTAGACTGAGCAGTTATTGGATTGTAAAGCAGTAAATTTTAATCTTAGGTTCTTGCTCACACGCACTGGGTTTTATTGATAGGCTGAGCCCAACCAACACGTGAGTCAGGAAGGAATTTTCCATTTTCACAAATGAGCTGAGAGTGAGGAAGAGTTTTACCTTTCTCTGGAGATGAGTGAGTTCTTCCCTGACCCAAGACCTAGCTATAAATGGAGGAAGCTCTTCCAACACTGTCGTAACTATGCCATATTTGGACCCACTAGTCATATTCTTACTGAGATTTAAATGTCAAAACTCCGAGGTAAGGTAACCTTGTGGTAGGAGGGGGCTATGCTACAGTATTAGTCCAAACTCCTACATTGTGAATGGGAGGAAGGGCAGTCACAGTGCTGGAATAATTGCACCACTGAGCCCTCTGTGGACTTCTTGAAAACACCCTGTCGTCCACTCACATTTTCAGGCCTATCGCTGCCACTTTTCTCAAGGCTGACTCTTGCATTCCTCTCCTTCCTTGGGAATTAGGCTAAGTTTCTCTTACAACTCACTGTGGTCAATTTACAAGGCTCCATTTAACTCAGCAGCTGCTGTGCTGCCGTCTCCCAGGGGGCCAGTGACCAGCTACCCATCACAACACAAAGTATGTACTGCATTACAAAAGCATTACAGAGAAAACAAATATGGAAGACATGCCTTTTTTTACCAGGTGTCACCAGCCTGCCACCTGAAGTCCCTAGTAGATTGCAAAGTCCTTCAAATTTTTCCAACAGGGTGTATTCCCCTTGGTTGAAAGTCTCATGGCAGCCCTTGGATCCAATGAGAATGACCTCTCCTCTATAGCAGGCTGCCCATTTTACATAGGTCTCAATCCTTTGTCTGCTGGGTCTCTGGAACCTGGTCAAAGTCTGTATATGCAGCTTCCCTCAGGTGTGATATTTCTGCAAACGTGTTTACTTTTCTAGAGAGTTCCAGGTACTGATAGTCTAGTCATGCTTCTCACCAGTTACTGAATTGCTTGTCTTATTTCAAGAAAAAAGTTAACTGATTTATTTCAGGGCAGGAGAAGGGAATGGGACTAAGTCACATATCTACCTGTATAAATGTGAGAGGGGAACCTGAGTCACAAACTAGTTCATAAAAAAATACATTAGAAAGTTCTAAATTCTCCACAGAGATTGAAGCATAAATGCGACCAGACTTCAGCATAAGTCACCCACTACAGGTGAATTAGAGCAGTGGTTCCCAACCTTTTCAGCAAGGTGGAACACTTCAATATGACAAACAGTTCCACTGCAAGCCTGCTTTTTTTAGCTGAATTGATTGCTCATAAATAGCACATTTACTTATAAATACTATGGTTACGATCTTACTAGAGAGGTTTGCAATGTAGTGCATACAACAAGCAAAAGAGGATCAACTGCATTAATGTTTCATAACCACTAGAAGAAAAATACACATCATTCAATTTTGATCTCTGGCCATCTGTGTTTAGAAGTTCACATTTTAGAATCGAAAGACTGACATCTTGCTTTTAATTTGATGATTAATTTTTCATGAGTTTTATGAATTGTAATTTTGGTTGCATAGAATATTGTTTAAGATGAAACAGCGTTTGGTTTAGTTGACTTTCATATCTTTGCATAAAGTTTCACAGAACACGTGAACAGTTCTCATGGCATACCATTATGCTGTGGTACACTTGTTTAAAAACCACTGAATTATGGCTTCCTCCCATGAAAAAAGCCTAGGTTGGATGCTTAAACAGTTTTAGGCTCCAGATGACTAGATTCCACAGGCCTTAGTTGTCGACAGTGGCTAAAGAGCTCGTACAGAGTGAGGAGCTAGCTGGTAGGTTATGTTTTAGTCTAAAGGTTAATAAAATGTAAATTTTTAACAAGTATGTAGCTAGGATCCTTTCTGTGTCAGCCATAATATTTGGGGTGCCCATGACATAGCCCCACTAATTCACCTTTTAACTTAAAGGTAGCAGCTACATTAAAAAAGAAACAATGCCTCATGTTTCATGTCTGTGGGTGTATGTAAACCCAGTTGATGGCTAAAATAGAGTGTATTAAAATGCAAGAATATATGAACAGAATGTTATTCTTCTTGTTGGACACATTTAGATTTCCTACCCTTGTCACAGAAAGTAAAATGTAGCATGAAAACAGTCTTACTGTGTGTATGTGCAGTTCTAAACAAAAACAAAAGTAGGGTCCTGATCATATTGTAAAGGATTTTCTAGTAATCAATTTTGAGACTTGCTTCATTTTAAAAATGCAATAATCATGCTGGTGAATTTCACCCTATTTCCACTAATAATTATTTCTCACTTAAAAAACTCACCTGGCATGACAGCACCAGGGAAATTAATAGGAGAAGCTGTCTGTGAGTTTTAGGAGATGAGCAAAGACATATTCCATCTCTTAAAAATTATTTAAGCAGGTGCTGGGGAAAGCCATTGCTTTTATAAGGCTCTTCAGATGTTTACAGCAAAACATTTTTTTCCCAGTGATTGAATTTTTCAAAGTACTAAAATACCACTGAGAAATATGTTTCCCACCAGTTTTATGGCTCCCTGGATGCATTCTCTACAAACCTTCTATCTGCTTGGACACAAACACTCTATTGCAAAAAGATATCTTGGTAGTTTAACAGGCTATACAGCTTTGAAAGGATACAGTTGCAGCACCAGGGGGAATGTCAGTAACTTAAGAGTAATACTGCTTTAAGGGTACTATTATATTAAAGCAGCCCTGAGTAATTTGTTTCTGACCATTATACGTCCCCTATTTTATTAAGAGTATTTTACCCCTGCGGAGGAGATTACTACCATTCTTATTTTCTCCGCTGCTTGGCTTTAATGTATGGTGTAGGATACGATATTTATTACATCTAAGCAGGGGAGGATATAATAGCAGAATTGTTTTTTATAACCTATTTTATACAGTTGTAAAATAAACCTTACTAAAACAGAAAAAAGTACCCAGGAGTAGGAAATGGAGTATCCTGATGGCTTCAGATATTTTGAAGGAGACAGAGAGTTTGACTGCTGTTTGTGCAGCTACATTAAAAATAAACTTAACATTAATAGGGTGGTATTTTAAGCATATTAAGAACTGAACGCTGGCCACTGTGTCAACTGCTGTGTTAGCCTAAATTAATGTAAAATGTTTATATAGAAAACACATCTATTGCAAATAATGCTTGAACGTGTTAGCTAGAAGGGCTTCTTCTCCTGAGGCTTGTGATTATTGTTTGTTATATTTTTACTTAGAGGGCCCAGTCATCAGTGGGTATGTCTGCACATCCCGCAGAAATGAGCCACTTACCCCAAGTTGCAGGTTAGTGTAAGGTTCACTAATCTCAGTCTCTCAGCCTGAGCTGGGAAGCTCACGTCCAAAGGCTGTGGCACCTTAGCCAGTCGCTGTGGTCTGATGTCAAGGACTGATTATGTTTCTTGTCACTCTGTTCCCAAAGAGTATTGTCGCAACTAGCTATATTTCCCTATGGTAGATTTGACTATTTCTGAATCCAGTAAGGCAGCATCTTGATTGCAGTTTGTTTTTTCGGCAAATAGTACCACAAAGGTCACAGGAGCCAGTAAAGGACTGTTTTCCAGCTTGAACTTGAGCACTTACATTCTGTATGCACAACCACATGTGTGCACAAAGCTAGGTAGACAACTTGCAGTGCGTTTATTTAGCTACTTAGGTGGCCAAGTCTGCATTCGCATGTTGCTGAATGGATGGCAAGTCGAGGTGTAACCATGTTAAGTTAAACTTAGGCCCTCCGGCTCAGGAAGCATTTATACAGTGGATTTAGCTTAATAAATAAGTAAAATAATGAAAATTTTGCAGCTTGGTTTTTAGTTTTTAATTACTGAACTCTTGTTACATTTAAAAGTTTGCTGCTGCATCATCTAAAATATTGCAGCAGTTCTTCTGCTTAGTAACATTATTGTTAAGAATACTACAGAAGAAAATGCTAGAGAAAAAGGCTATGGAGGGGCAAATGGAAAACATATACAAAAATATGTATTGTTTATATATGGTAAATGCCCCAATTAGAATGAATAAACTGTTAATGAACAGCTAGATCAGTGTCTCTCTTGGTTGGGAGCTTAGAAAGGAAATTGCTTTAAATTTCATCCCTTGACATTTCCTTAGAATCTGCTGATTACCCCTCAGCAGGCAACCCCACTCAAAGTCTAAAATCCATATGGCCCCTGGATGATTTGTCCTGACTCTGGGCCTGCTTTGGTTCTGTGGTAGGACTTCCTCTGCTAGCTGTAACCATGCTTAAAGGCATGGAGGGGAGGGTTTTCATTAGTATAGGTTTGCACTGTATTATTTTCTGAGCAGATTTTCCAGGGATAGATGAAAAGTTGCATGTTGTTTCCCTATCGTCTCTGCTCTCTATCGTCTGGTTTACTCCCTTCTGTGCATAGACAGGGCCTGAAATTATTATAGTAATTATGTAAACTGACATTCTTACAGTGTGTGAGAGGACAGGGCAGCGAGCAAAAAGAGGCACTTAAAAACACCTACAGTATGACAACAAGTAGTAGGGTAATTGCTGAAAAAGAAATCTTTTCTGCCATGCCTTCCCTTCAACATCTGTTGCTCCATATGGATTCATAAATATTTGCAACAAAATAGTTGAAGAAATAATCTCAACATTAATAGGAAAAGGGTGAATCCGCCAAGAAAACTGAAGTGTTTGCTTTTTCTTGGCAAGTTAAACCCACCCAGCCTCAGCCGAGAGTTTAAATCTCATTGGAAGAATAGTCTGTCATCAATAAAATCCAAATCTTACCATGAAAAAAACATGGAAGAGTTAGTTAAGCAAGATTTTGTGGCCACCATGGTTTGAGGGAAGTTGGGGGGGGGGGGTTAGGGTTTTTTGTTGTTGTTTTGCTTCATTCCAGTCCATGGTGGGAGAAAGCTATAGGACAACGAGCACGCCTTGGAAAACTTAGTTATAAAAATATGGTTGGCTTGTACAGCATGGTTCAAAACCTTGCTCATTTAGTTGGCCACTAAAAGAAAGAGCTGTGTGTTTGTATAGGGAAAGACAAGATTACTATCACTGCCTTGTGGCAGTTAGTGTAATAAAGCTTCAGAAAGTTGTCATATGACAAATAAAATTTGATAATACTTGAGTTTGCATGTAGGCGTAAGGGGTGCTTTACAAATGTCCCTTAAAACCACATGAATTCAAAACTTATTAACCAAATTGCAAAATATGTTCAACTATACTATTAGATGCTAAATATAAGCCTAAAATAACAAGACTACAAATTGTAACTAATAGATTATATAATATATTGTTTGGTAAGTATTTTATAAGAAATGGTTATTGTATATGTAGACTTTGTTTGCACTTAGGTCTGTTAAAGACCAGGACTACATTCAGGTGGTGATGGGATTTTTTTCTTTCTAATATATTTTTATTAACCCCTACATGTTGATTTTTTTACACTCAAGCAGCTTGCAAGACTATTTCCCAGGGTTGAGAACAGTAAACATCATGCATTGTTCTTCAATTTCTTATTCACTATTGCAAAATAAATCTCATCTAACTTGAATTCTTTTCTTGTTAAGGATTAAATTAGTAAGAAAAAGCCCTCTTTTTTAATTGTATCTGCCAGATAAATTTAAATATGTGCAATTATAAATAGGTATAATTTTTCATTGTTACTAATGAGAGTGCATCACAGCTGTATAATCATGTATGCATCCCTTGTTGAAGAGTGTATAGCTAAAGACAAACTGTAAAATGTTATTTCGGTCTAGTCTAGTCAAGTTTTCCATTCCAGGGCTATCTCTGTTTCTTACTTGTGTTTCCATTCAAACACTTCTTAAGTGCCTACTTTATAAAATCCTGGTAAATGTTACCCTCATAACTCCTGAAAACAGCTCTATAGAAAGGGCACTATATATAAAGCCCTGCACAGATAGAAATAAGTGGATCCATATCTGACCTGCATCCTCAAGAAATGGTTCGCGGATATCCATGTTGTATCCGTGGATGCGGATATCCACGGATATCCGCATATTTGCAGGGCTCTAGCTCTGTGCAGCTAAAAATATGTGGATCTGTATCCGATCTGCATCTGCAAGAAATGGTCCACGAATATCCGTGTTGTATCTGCGGATGCGGATATAAGGTGGATATCTGTGGATATCCATGGATTTGCAGGGCTCTAACTATCTATATTGCTTACACTGTTTTTTTCTCTTTTATTTACTACTACAAATAGTCAGCTTTTTTTAAGCCTTCACATTCCTCCAAGTGTTATAGAACTGATCTACGTTTTCCCCTGGATATGTTGAAAACAATTACAAGGTTTTATTCAACACTTCTTCAAAACAAAACAAATTGATTTTGAGAGTGAGTGGATGGAAACCGCAAGGGGACTGAATAAGGTGACGTGGAGGATAGCTGTCTTTACTTCTTTATGCTAGCTTCCAAAGCTTTTGGGGCATCCTGAAAATTCATACATAATGGTTCTGGTTTACTAAAGAGAGGGTTTGGTTTGGTTTGGTTTTGCTTTTTAATTGCAGTGTTCACTAGTGAAAAACACTATTGTGACAAAGTGATATAGAATGTTTTTTTAAATGAACAACAGTTTTTAATTTAAAGCTCTGATACTGAAATAATCAGCTGCTCTCCAATTGCGCTCCATGGTCCTCTGCATTTAGAAAGCATAATTAAGAAAAATGGGGTGACGTTGTTTTTGGTCCTGGAATCACAAAATGAAAGCAGTAAATTTTTCTGTCTGACAAGTGTCAGGTTTGAAGGAGATGTTGCTTTTCTCATTGCCGAAAAGAAATGCTCACCTCCTGGCAGATACTCACTGAGGGTTTTCAGAGCTGTTAAGTTGTTGCTTAAAATGATAGATAACTGTTTCTGCAGGCACACGCACACAAATACAGAGTTTATATAGATGGTTGAAATAAATACGTCTTTCTTAATATTTGTCTCCCTACCCCACTCCCACAAATTACTAAAGAGGCATTGGAACTACTGAGATTAAAACAAAATCTTCATTTTTGAGAAGCAGCACAGCATGATTCTGAGGAGCCTGATCCTACATGAGGATCCACAGGAGTCACCCCTTAGAGTGACACAACTCCTGCTTCATGCGTGAAAGGCAGCAGAACTCTTGACAGTCATACATAGCCTTATTGCTGCATCCCTTTGGCATATGAGGGCCAAAATCCATGTAGGGGCAGACAAGCTATTTTTGGCCATCAGACCTTATCAGGTGGGTCCACTGACTTCAGTTCGCATAGTAGGTGTTTAGTTTAGTTCAACTAAAAGTACACAGCATAGACAACTATACATAACTGCAGCATCTCTTCTTCAATGGCTATAGGATAGACTATATGACTATAGGATATTTTTCTTCTAATGACACATACAGGACCTGAACCTAAATTAAGGGGTAATTTGATTTTTTTTAAAAATTGTGAAAGGGAATTTAATGTTTTTACTAGCAGAGCCTCACCGAGTTTGCTACAGAAGTAGACCAACTGGTAGGGCAGGAAGCTGACATACAAGCTATTTGCTGGCAAAATCCATTCTTACTAAGACAGCAAGGTAAAACAGTACTGGTGCTTACATTTCTGGAGTCCCTGAGCAAAACGCCCTGCCTCATGCCTTCGGCAACACCAGTTTTTTCTCCCACATGCTTTCTTCAGCTTTTGTGTTTCCCTCACTCTCTCATCCTATAACTATGCCCAACATCTTCCAATGTGGGTTGTGGGAAGAGGAGCTGTACTGAAACAGGGTGGGTGGTCAGGAAGGTGGGTGTGCACACACATGTGTGCACTCAGGCTTTTTCTGGAGCAGATTCAGCTCTTTGTTAGTCTGCAACAGGGGCCAAGGAAATTGCAACAGGCAAATATGACATTGCTAGAGACTAAAAAGAACTAAAATTTCCTCTCCTTCTGCTGTTACCTCTCTCCCTCTCTCTTCTTCCCCTGGAGCCTGAAATTGGGTAGATGGCACTGTGCCCTCTAAGCTGTGCGCATGTGCACGCGCACATAGGTCATGAAAACTGCACACACAAAAAAATGAAGTGTGCACAAGAAAATTCAATAGTTCTAATATTGATGCTCACAAAGAAATGTTTTTGCGCACACAAAGAAATTGTTCGCACACACAGTCTACGAGTAATTAGAGGGAACATTGGTAGATGGTCATTACACTACAGTTACATTTACATGCCTTGCTTATGATGGACAGGATTTCTGAAAAGGTGTCAGGAAGAAACAACAAATACTCATGCTATTTTTTTTTCTCAAAGTGATAAAGTGGTGAAAACCTAAATCATTATGGCAAGTTCCAAAGGGAACATTATAGGAACACTTGTAGACAGTTGCGGTGGTCTTTGAAGAAGACATAATTAAAAATACTTATTTTCCCTCTGCAGAAACTGACAGGAATGATTAACATGTCTGTTCATGCCTAAAACTTTGCCATACCACTACCCCAGTTCCAGAGCTCCCCGGCAAGGTCATCCTGTAGGGCCAGTCATGCTCAGTACGTAGAAACTACTATATTCACTGCCTCCAACGAGATAGCACACACTAGCCTTTTGCTTACCTGACAACTCACACGGCATTGTAAAGCACAGCAGTGAGATGATTTGTTAATAAATTCCAGAATGTCACATGATACTCAGCAAGAGGGAAAAATGACAGGTATGGATACAAACAAAACACAACACACACATTAGCGACTAAAACTTAATTCTAGCATAGTATACCTTTGCTTACAGCACGTTATAGGAAGTTACCAGTTGCTCCTGCCTTTCTGGCCACGACGATCCAGTAGTTTCACAAGGTAACAAAATTAAGCAGATGTGTATAGTTCATATGGAGGAGTTGGTGGCAACATGATGTTAACTAACATTTCAGGCTGTGAATAGAAGGTGTGTTTTCAGATGTGTGATTCAGCAAGTGCGTGAGGCACACACGCAGGGAGCGTTAAAAGAATAAGCTTAACCAGCAGGTTTGTTCTGTAATAAAATTAGTGACTAGCCTATGCGTAGTGCTTGACCCTATCCAGTTGGGCTCTCTTGATGTAGCTTCTGGGCCCAGTCCTGAATTTTAGTCTAAATGCTGGAGTTTTACTTTCTGTAGGCCAGTTCTTCATTAGGAGACTGGTGAGAAGGCAGATGAACTAGAGGTTGTTGGATCTACAGAAAATATTCTGGGAGACTTCACTGTAATTTTCAGGGGTAATATTCTGTTGTTTCTTAGTATTTACAGTATAGTTATTCTCTGCAAGTATAATTCTTTCCTTCCTATATGTCTATTCAGCAGGGCCCTAAGCTAGAAATTAAAATAAAAAAAAGACTGCTCTCTAAATGGATTCCCGAATGCCTATTATAAAGTATGCCAGGTTTAACAAACAGGCTCAATAAAAGCAGTCTTTTTTGCTTCAATAAATGGGAAGGTTGTTTGTGTCCTTGGTTAGGTAGGTGTCCTAGCTTTATTTCTTGTTTATCCTATTGTGTTCTATGTACATGTACAGCTTTTAATAGGCACAGTTCTATTGGGCTTTAAAAGCAAAAATGCTTCAATCAAAACCTCTCCTCCTTTTACTGTAAAAGAGATGCACTTATTTAATCCACAAAATATGGTCCCAGCATTTGCCCACTTTTTAATTACTTTGTCAGTTAGGATTTCTTAAGCTTAGCTAATAAATTTCTGTTGTTTTGTGCACTTATTCTGATTATGGACAAAACGTGGACACCAGTCTCATGTGAAGACCTATTACAAGATTGAAATAGATTTCTAATGCATTTATCATTCATCTTTGCAGCGTGTGATTTCAATCAGAAAAAAAAATGATGAATGGTTTGACAGTTTCCACCCATATAGGCCGAATCATAATATGCTTCTACTAGTTTTCAGCTATTACAGACTTTAACATGCAATGTGACCTTGGTCTGCAAAGCATGTTTGGTTAGCACAAAAACTTAATCATAAGAAGTCATAAGTAGAATCCTTCTTCTTTAGTGCTCTTTTTCTGGGACTAGGAAATTTATTGCTCGTGGGACAGGTAGGATATGAACAATGGGCCAAATAGAGTCCAGGGTTATCTCATCTCTGTGAAAACTGCTGCTGAAAATCGATGTGACCTCTGCTACACTGTCATCCCAATTCCCACCCTCTGTGTCCTATTTGTCTTTTGGTAGAAGCTTAGATCTGTGTGCTGTCTCTATGTGTCTCTCTTGGGCCAGATTATCAAAATGAATCATTGCCTGCATACCTCTTATATTTCTATTTATTTTCCTGGTGTTGACTAGGTCTGATGAAATATGATTCTTTTTGCATTTGATCTTCACTGCAGCAAGCAGCACCTAATTTAGCTGTGTCTATCTCTTTAAAGAAGAGTAATACTATTTTGAAACTTCAATCTACTGTACAGCAACATTACAAACCATAGACCATGCAACCTGTCTTTCCAGTCAATAGTAATTTTCCTTTCAGCCAATTTAATAGTATTACTTTCATCTCCCAAGTAGAAGAGATTTCTATATATTTTAAAGCTGTTATAGTTTTCCGTTATGCATACTTTATGTATTGCTCTCCTTTCCAAATACCACTTTTGTTTAGTCTGCTTTGACTCTGTAGCATAGATGTTATTTCTGTGGAGTGTCATATTCAACAACTAATCAATTAATTTTAAGAATTCTTCTACTTGTATGAAATATTTAAACAGGAGAATGAATATATAGTCTATGAATAGTTGGAAGAATGCAGTCTGAGTATATATCCAGTCTTTTAAAAATAGATCATGTATGTGGCATAAATCCAGCTTCTAAAATGTTAGCTACATAGACGTGATGATGATGTGGGCTTTTGTTAGTATTAATATCTGAGGCACCATTATGAAGATGTTCCATTTAATGTACTCGCTAGTGAAGACAAAATACTCCCTAAACATAGATTTCAACGAATACAGGAAAACTTCTTGCACTCCTGAGTTAGTTGTCAGCAAATGTATTTCAGAAACATAACAGTTAGCTTGGTCAGGAGATACCTGAGGAATTTGATTCTCAAGCGATATAATATTATCAATATAAAGACATTGCAGTCTAATTTGTGTCATAATATTTGTAATGCACTGATTCCTGCTTCATTTTTTTTTAAATAGTCAAGGGAAGCTGTGTAAATGTGATGTGATCTAATCATAAACCTTAGAATTAATATGACCAAGTCATTTGACAAATGAAACTATCAGGACTGGTTGTGCAATTGCCTTTAAAAAACACATACATCATGCATTTATGATCAATATATTAGTTTCAAGGTTTACTAAAAAGCAATTGCTGTGAAGATGGTCTTCTTAACTTCTGCAACTGCCAAAGGAATTAAAGAGATGTTTTATGGATTCCAGGAATACTACACACATATGTTTCTAGATAGTTCAGATTTAAGGAACATACAGTACTATACCTGATGTAAAATAATTGCTAAGACTTTTATTTTATAGATTTTGGCAGTAAATGAGATACTTAAAGGCAGTGCCTGCAGAGGGGAATTTAAAGGGGGCTAAAAAAAGATATGTCACTTATTGCTTTACAACAGTGGTTTTCAACCTTTTTCTCATTTGTGGAACCATAAAAATTTTGAGATATGGACCCCTTTGGACTTCTTAAACATCTTCTGTGGACCTCAGGGGGTTGAAAAGCCACTGCTCAATGATCTTTATTAGTGACAGTGTTAATTCGTAAAAGGGCTTTGGGCTCAGACAGGTTGGTGAAAAATATTTTAAAATGATGTTATTTATTTTGAAATGAACCTTTACATCATGGATAGGCAATGTGCTGCCTATCAGACAGGAATTACTATATCAGGCTAGGATCCTGCAGTTTATAAAAGGCACATAACTTTGACTCCGTAGCCCAAAACTACTCTACCATGTTACTACCCCCTTTTTCACTAACTGACTCCTATAAGATTACAGATTTTCTCCTTTTATCCTGAATTATACAACTAACTTTGAATATTAGCATATATAAGTACTCAACAAAGCTTTTTAAAGATAATGCTGAACATTAAAAAAGGATGAAACTAGCAATAGTCTGTAGGAAAATCTGCACTGACCTTTCATCTACAATTGACACTTCGCTGTCATCAAGACAAGAGGGAATAAACTCAACTGATTGATTGTTGACTCTGGGAAGAGAAAATTAAAGGGGAGGAGAAATAATAAATTCCCTTACTATTGAGGATTTTTTTGATTGTAACAAAAAACATTCTACTTTTCATTATTCTCTGATGAACAATTCAAACCTAATGAACTGTGTAATATATCTGTAATTTTGTAATATACTGACGTTTGTGCATCTCCTCAGGGCTGCTCAACATTGTTTTTCTTTAATTTGTACTATTTTTCAGCCTTACCATAATAACTGTCCTTGTTGCCTTAAGATAAACAATACTAATACCAATTTTGCTGTAACAGTTACGAGTTGATTTCTAGGTGAATTAAATATTGGCATTTAAAAATTTAAGTCACCTACCTCAATAAGAAGGTTACCAATGCCAATATATGAAGTGTCTGATTGTTGCTTTCTAATATGTCTTTACAGAAGAGGTCCAAATCGCTATTCCAATAATGAAACCAACCTTAGATAAAGTCCAACTGGCTGGACAGACCTTGCCTCCTGGATTCCCTGCACCATTTCTTTTTGCTGATGGGTTATCATCAGTAGAAACTCTATTAACCAACATTCAGGTAAATTATTGGGACCAGAGCTAGAAAATTAACTCAAAGACTGAACCTGCAGCATTCCCATTTATTTTGTTATTCATATAGTCTACAAAATCAAAATTCCGATTGATTGACTAATTTCTAAAGTCAGATCCATTTTTAATCAGATGTGCTGAAACAAACTGAAGAATGCCAGCAATACTTGATAATTTGTTTAAAATGCCTGGAGAGGGAAATTGCACAAAAGCAGTAACGTTTCTCTCTTTATTTCTGATTGTGCAGACCATTGGTATACATACATGCTGTTTCTCTAGATTTATGTTTGTTGAGTCCTCACCTGTCTGTTACCCAGTTTCATTTTTGTGTGATAAAAGCCTCTGCGGGATGAATTTGGACAAGTTATTTTAAATGAGTCCATACTCAAAACTTTCTCTTATTTTCTATTCCATGGTATATGCGCTCACTGCTTAATCTCCTAAATTGTATGCAAAGGTCTGTAAATTTTCTCTCATATTTTTTTCAGTTCTCCTACAGACAGAAAAATGAAATGATGCTTTATTCTATTGTTAAGTTTAGATGTTGTTTTCACAAAGCTGACATATGTGTGCATGCCTACATGTGCTTTTAGGGTCTACTGAAAGTGGCTGTGGATAACGCAAGAGTCCAAGAAAAACAAATACAGCAAGAAAAGAAAGAGTTAAAGATGGAGCTTTGTAGAGAGAGAGAACTGAGAGAGAGCTTAGAAAGGCAACTTACAGCTGAACTGCAAAGCAGAGGTAAGTCAATGAAGAATAGACTTCAGCTATGTTTTGCCTGGTGACTTGGGATTAGCTAGCAATCATACATTTAATATAATGGAGGAGTGGACAAATATTGTTAATGAAACATTGAACTTTTTATAACAACTTTGTAAAACAACATTTTCTGCATGCAGGCAGGAAATAACTGACTATAGGACTGTTTCCTTGAGGATAACTGGCCACAAAAATGTTTTGACAGCTCCCTTAGATAAGAGCTGATTCTGTTCCATGGCTTTCACATGTATTATTACCATTCCATCTGTGGGTTCTCAACTTGAATTTTTGATTTGGCAGCTTTCTGTGTTTCCAACCTTCATCAGTGAGGAGCAGTTTAATTTTGTGAAAGATTCACAAGGAAAGTATATTTCTAAAATGTGTATTTGCCGGAATTTCTTTCATCATCTGCCCACTGAACTAGCTCATCTTTGGGGGTAATCACGACTCTAGTCGAAGCTCTGCAGATTACTCCAGTGCCAGACCATGGAGCAGCTGGAAAGAGGAGGTGCTTACCCAAACTCTCCTGTCCTCTGTCATTTCATGGAAGAAAACACAGCATAGGTCTGAAACTTCTTGTAAGGCTACAAGATACAACCTAACCATAACTGTGCCATGCTGGTGTTAGTGTTATTGTATGGAGTCTTGAACTGAAAGTGTAACACTTTTCACTGTGGTATTGCAAAAAGAATAAATTTCTCCAAAATTTAGTAGATACCTTAAAAGACAACATTAAATGGGTAGAAATAACAGTGAATGTGCTAAAAATACCACCCATGGATTATGTCCATTACATTAGAAAGTCCTAACTTGATAAACCCAAAAATTCTAACACTATATGCAGCGTCCATTGAAGTTGAGATGATAGGGACAACACCTGTCCCTAGTGCCAAGCCTGAGTAGATGGGCTTGGCAAACGGGAACTCTAGAAGTCAGGTATGAATGGCAAGAAAAATCCCTCGAGATAAGTAAATTGCAGTGGACAGGCAAATTGTTGTATGTCTGCCATAAGGGAAAGGGCCAGCGCAAAATCTGTGCACCTTTAACTTTCATTTAACTCTTTGTAAGGCTTCTGTGAGACTTGAGTGATTCTGGCCTTCACTGGCCTCTAGCCCAGGACTGAATTTCACCAACAATCATTGATGGATCATCCTGGGTTTTGTTCCTCACGCCTACCATCTCCATGCTGTCATTGGTGTCAGTGCAGAAAGAGCACCAAGACTCTGTTACACAAAAGAGTGCACGCAAATTGCTGAAGTTCCCAGCATCATGTCCCTTTTCTCACATTATAGTAAAACTGCAGCGCTTTTGCTGTAAGCAGGAACCTCTATGACTGAAAGGGGTAGAGTGTTAGGATGTGCTCCTCTGTGCATATTGGAAAGTGAAAACTGAATCATGATTTGGTTGTCTCATGAGGCTGCTGTATCTGAAAATACACAGAATTAGTTTCATACAGTTGCTGCAGCTCTACAGCGTATGTGAACCGTTCCCTCTACAATTTGAGGAAGTGTTTTGATTACATTGTAAAATATTAAAAAGCACTAAAGTTCCTTCCAGTGCAATCGTAGACCAGAGAGATGGAAATTGGTAATATATCATCTGAGATTATCTGAACTATAGCTGCAGTACATGACTTCAGTTCTCACCCACAATGGCCATTCTTAAATTAGGATGCTGGATCTCTGGTGATGCTGAAGGCTATACAGATTGTCAGTTTTAGGGTCTGGAAAACTGAGTTTTTCATGCATGCAGGAGGTCTTTTTGGAGTGAGCAGTGTCAGTTACAATTGTAACTTTGGTGGGTTCAGAAGGATCTAACTGAGGACCCTAAATCCAGTGACTGTTTGACCATTGGTGCTGGACACACATGACATGGCAAAGGAGGTATGCTTCAATGACTGCTGCAGATGATGGCTCCCTTCATGTATCCTACATCCCGCATGAAGATGGGGACTGGGTCAGGGTCCAAGAGCTGGGAGTGCATGGCTTTCACTCTCACTCCAGGTTTATAGAACATCAGAGCCATTGGTTCATACTGGACAATCCTGCCAGGTAATTCGAGGTGGTTACAACAGTCAGGTAATACAATAGTTTTAAGTAAAATCATGACCTACCCATGACTTACTCTTCCCTGCATTTATTTCTTCCCATTCTGTAAGTTCCCCCATCTTCAAAGCATCTGAAGAAGTGGAATTTTCTCAAACAAAAGCTAATGCCGTAAATAAATGTGTTAGTCTTTAAGTGCCACAGGACTCCTTGGCTATGTCTACATATGCAATTTTAGTTCAGACTTCCTAGTCCGAACTAAAGAAGTCTGAGGTTAGTCCAAGCTAACCTCAGGTTAGTTCGAACTGACTGTGGCTTTTTAGTTCGAACTAGCCATGCATTCTAGTTTGACCTAACGTTTTAGTTCTAACTAGAATTTGCAGCTACTTCAAACTAATGGCTTAGTTTGTGTCTTAGTTTGAACTAAACCTGGAAGCCCAAACTAACAAGGGGTACTTATTAGTTCAGACTAAACTTTACCTAGTCCGAACTAAGAAACTTCTTAATTCGGACTAGGCAAAGCCTAGTGTAGCCTAGGGCTAAATTAGTCCTGACCAAGCAAGCTTAGTTGGGACTAGTTTGGCAGTGTAGACATAGCCCTTGTTTGTTTTACTGAACTAAACTAACATGGCCGCCTCTTTGAAACCATATTATGGTATCTGTCACTGGTGCCATGTTCACATCAGTTGTTCACTGCAAATACTTTACCAAGTTCTCTCTAGCAATTTAGTTAAAGAGCCAAAGCCTGTTAGTTAAAGAGCCAAAACAAGTAGTCTCTCTGAAGTAACTGGAAGTACTGAATGTCAGGCACTGAACAGCTATGTCTACACTGGTTGCTAATCCCTGTGTGAGGAGGAGAAATTGGTTACAGAATCAGATATTTCTTTGATGCAGTCCCATTTTGTTTATTTAAACACAAATGATGTACAAAGGACTGTTTACATGAACATAGTAGGCATTAAACAGGAGAAAAGTCTCTTTGTTCACAGTTCAAAGCCTCTTTCCTGTTAACACTGTGCCCAACAAAAGCCAACTCTCTGGGCTCTCTCCAACGTACTCTCCCATTAATCTTCTGATTTCTTTTTGATTTCTCCTTTCCTACTTCATCATTGACTGCTTCTGCTCATAAATATACATTTCTCCACCAAATAATAACCAATTTCATGCATTTCCATTGAGTCCTCAGTGGAATGCCTCCTCCCACATAGCTCAGCTTTTGACTAGCCTTGTACCTGGCAGTAGCTCCTACTGCCCTTTCAGCTATTTTATTCCAAGTTTGACAGCTTCTTACATTTGTTGAGTGAAGGATGCTGCCAGGGCCACCAGCTTAAGTAAAGTTTTATCCCACCTCGGTAGGAGTAACTTTATTATTATTGCTCATTCTGGGTTTTATGGAATTCAAGCATAGCAAATTCTTATATCATCTACTTTCATGTCATTTCCTTTTAATATTGGGAAACACCAGTAGATGTCAAAATAGAAAATAAATGCACTGGTATTTCTTTGTCAGTATCACTGGGCCCAGCATCTGACTGATGCTTTGGTTAGTAACTATTAATATGATGGGAGTTTTTTTTGCTTTCTATATATGTTGTCATTGGGGAAGGTGGGTCTGATATTCTCAGTGATAAAGGGAAGTGTTAGAATGGAACACTATGTACTTACATCATTGCTGAGGAAATTCAATTTTTATTACAGAGGGTGAAAACCAAACCTCCAAATTCAAACTCCCTCAGACTTTGTGCATTACAATTCTAAAACTTGGAGTTTGTCCAAATTTCACAGCTGGTCCCTCAGCCTGATTCTGCCACCTAGGGCTGTTGTGGAAATGAGGGGACACAGGGCCATCTGGCCTGTGGGGATCCGTGATCCTCGGCACTGGAAGGGGCACCCTGGGCCAGAGGCTGGGTTCCATGCTCCCACCCCAGCTCTGAGCCAACTGCTCTGCCCACGGGGATGAGCTAATGCAAAATGCTGCTGCGGACAAATGGGGCATTGTGGGGCCCACTGAACATTTGGGTCCAGGGTGGTTGCTTGCCCCTCCCAAAGGACAGCCCTGCTGCCATCCTTGCAGATGCAGTATACTCACAGTCAGTGAGAATAGCAGGATCAGGATATTTAAAATGTTAGGATCCAAATATTTTACCATGTTAAGTCTGGATATGGATCTATAATTTTTGTATACAGACTCATTATTTCTGATATTTTTCTCTCCTGGCTCCACAGAGCTTGAATGTCAGTTGATAAGTATCTTTTGTTATGAAAACTATTTGCAGCTTACTTGAAACTATGTAATGAAGTCTGTGCCCTACATTTACTTTTTAGCAACAATTCAAAAGCGCTTGAAGAAAGAGAAAAAAGCAAAGAGAAAATTGCAGGAAGCCCTGGAGTTTGAATCAAAGAGGAGAGAACAAGTGGAGCAGGCACTTAAACAGGCCACATCGGGTGATGGTCTCAGGATGTTAAATGGTAATGTTTTCATTGACTTTAACAATGACGTTAGAGTTATAGAGTCCATAAATGGAGCTGGAAAGTATAAAATAGCAGCAGACACACAAGAAGTCTAGTTTTTAAAACACAAACCTTGTCCAGAAATAATTAATAATGAAATTTAAGTCAAGTGCTTTGGGTCTTGAATTCAACTACCACCACCGAAAGAGAGAGACAGACATATAAATAATGCAGGAATGACATTACTACCATAGAAATTTGTTACAGCAATTGCTGAAGCTATGTGAAACTTGTTGGTTTCAGTTTGCATGAAGTTCTGTGAACTCTCCTATCTGTGCAGGTTCAGTTTCCTAACTATAGAGTTTCATTCTAAAAGTTCAACTTGTCAAACTAATTATGAACTTGTTCAAACTTAAGACTTATTAAACTTACTACATGGTGTAAACCTTTGTGACTGATTACACTTCACAGCTATCTCAAGTACTATAAAACCGATGCACACAACTATATCTCCAGAAATGTGTGAATAACTAAGGACAGCAAGTTGTGTCAAGTGATATAAAAATACTGAGCCTAAAAAGAGCTGAACAAAAATTAGCACTTGTTTTTCTGTATTAAAAACTGTAACAAGCTAATTTCATTTGGTTTCAGGTTCTGTAGCAAGAACTTTAGCCAGCCAGTCTACTGACGACTGCACTGGAGCAAACTGAATTCTAATATAAACAAAGAGCCCCCTCCTCCCCAAGGTGCTAAGGATCTGCCATTCTCATTGACTTGTCTAGAATTTGTAGATGCTCAGCATTTATTCTGATAATCATGTCAGGGTTGTCAGTTCTCCACTCATTTTATCAACATATAGTTAAGTCTACAATTATTTGTGGGCCCAGACTCTAGCATTTAGACAGCTACTTAATTTGCAGGCACATTCAGGTAAACATCTGTATTTTACTATCTGCAAGAAGCACAAATGCTTTGTGCAAATGCACAAATGATACTCAATCTGATTTCACTGGCAATCCAGGTGTCTTGTTAATGCCTAACACATAGGGTTGCCACCTTTTTAATTGCTGGCAACCAAACCCCCAACACCTCGCTTCCTTCCCCATCTCTTTCCCTAAAGCCCTGCCCCCACTGCTCACTCCTCTTACTTCCCTAGCCCTGTCACTTGCTGGATCATCTTATGGAGCTTGCCTGCAAGTAGTAGGTGTCCCTGGCTGAGCAGCAGCTGGTGTGGGTTAATGACCCACATGCCCCCTTCCCTATGGTAACGTGGATATAGAAACCAAATCCAGGACTATCTGGGTAAAAGCCAGATGGGTGGTAATCCTACCACCACTACAGTTGATTTGCCAGTTCAGTTTTATGCCCATAATGTTTGGGAGGGATTTTTTTTTTTTTTAAAAATTCACACTAATGGCCTATACCTATAACAGATACTGGTATTACAGATGATTTTGTTATTTTATGAAAATACAGCACATATTTTAAAAGGTTAATAAAGCCTGTTAGAATTATGTTCTGAATGCCCCAGATAATTAAGAAAAGAGGACATACAGATTATTACTAGTTTAAAACACAGCCTTTGTCCTTTATTCCCTTAGATCCATGACATTCAGCCCCAGTGGCTCTCTGTCTGTGCGATGCATCAGCATGCACTCTGCTGGTGACATCGAATCCACCCAAAGATCAGTAGGGGTAAGGTGAAGCCCATTTGGTTACAGACCAATGTTCCCTCTAAGCTGCGCTGGCGCGCTGCAGCGCAGCCCGCCGCAGCCGCCAGCTCAGCAAAGGCTGCCGGCAGCACATCACCGGCAGCCACAGTCCCTGGTTAGAGCTCCTCTGGGTCTGGGAGTTTTCAAAACTCCCGCCCAGAGAAGCTCTAACAGAGCATGCCCAGAAAATCTGGGCATGCTCCGTAGAACTTCTCTGGCCCCAGGAGCTGTGGCTAGGCCATCTGGCTCCAGCCACAAGGTAAGTTTCTGGGGGTCACGGGGAGTGGGGGCGGGGAGGCTGCTGGGCAGCCGGGAGTGGGCCTGCGGAGGTGGCCGGGAGCAGGCCCGCGGGGGCGGGGGGGGGCCGGCCGGAGGGGGGGGGGGGGGCGGGGGGCCGGGGGCAGCCCGGGGGGGTGGAAGGGTGGCTGGACGCAGGGGGGCTGCTGGGCAGCCAGGAGTGGGAGTGGGGGGGGGCAGCCAGGAGCAGGCCCGCGGGGATGGGGGGGCTGCCAGGAAAAGGCCCGTGGGAACGGGAGGGCCTTCAAGTGCGGGGGCGGCCGGGATTGGGCCCACAGGGGCGGGGGGGCTGCTGGGAGTAGGGGGCAGGGGGGGCGGCCGGGAGCGGGCCCACAGGGGTGGGGGGGCCGCTGGGGGGCAGGAGCGGGCCCACGGGGAGGGGCAGCGCAGCAAGCCCGCGGGGGGGGCAGGGCAGCGCAGCGAGCAACATGAGTTGCTCAGCTGCCACCAACTCTTAGAGGGAACAAGACATTTGTCATCTTTTTATAAATATTGTACTGTATCTATGATAAAAACACTAAAAATTTTGTAGCACTAAAAAGTATGGAATTCACCTTTTTCTGTAGACTTGCTCTGGCCCCTAGTGGTCCCTGGGTTAGTGGTGGTCATCAGGTCCCTAGCTGATTTTATGAATGATAGAATTACTGGGAAGTCTGGATGTCACAGACCTAGAGAAAGAAGCAATAAAGATAAGCTTTAAACTAGCAGAATAGTTATTTTGGGCATTTAGCACAAAACTCTAAAGTTGTATGACTTCTTACACTGTATTTACAGGTCTCTTTTAAATGGACTCCGCAGAAGTTTCTAAGTGCTTTATTACAAAGGGGAAGCAGATGTTTCCACTGGATTTGGAGGGCCATGAATTCAAATCACATAGTCCTCATGTTAATCCTTGATGGCATTGGGCGGTATAGTGGCATCTGTTATTGCAACACTCATGGGTGTTCGAGCCCCAAAGCACCCACAAACACTGTGCCTGCAAAGAAAGACATTGTCAGCATTAAACTATGGTTCATATTTGTGTGTGTTGCATCATTAGGAATATATCTCCTAACTTAAAAATCATAGCACAATCAGTTTCTTTTCAGAGATTTGGAAATGCTTCACATTTCAAATGATTAACAATGTATAGTTTTGCTTTGGGAGGTAAAGCATTCCTAGAAAAAACCTGGAAAGAAATCTTGTACAATTTTTGCTGCGAGACAGAATGTGTATGTGTGTGTACTATCAGTTAACATGCTTAAGAAAGAAACATTAAATAACAATAGGAAGTATGGGGAGATATTTTAAAGACATGATTATGACATAAAATTAAAAGGAGGTAATAGTGTACAATGGCTTTGGATCATATCATTTGACACGCTCAACAACCTTGGCCACCCTTTTTAATGCTAGCATGTTGCTAGTATGATAAAATTTAGTTTAGTGTTTTCTGCCTCTTCATTTCTACTTGTTTCATCTGAGAGATGGCACAGTACTCCAAAACGAGAATTTCACTGGCATGCTGATTACTATCCTATCACCAGGGAATGTGTGAAGTGCAGGGGCGTTGCTGGCGCCTGGCACACAGGGCACGTGCCCTGAGTCCCAGTGCTAGTGCCCAGAGTGTCTGACACAGCTGCTGGTTATCCCTGCCTTGTCCCCAGCTGGAGATCTGGGTCCCAGACAATGACACCACTCCTGGCCCCTTCCCACGGTGGACCACCCACGGCAGTGCCTGAGGCTCCCGTCCCAGTCCACAGCCAAGACTTCAGGCTAGGGTGCCTGCGGCAGCATCTGCCCCTGTCCCCAGCCAGGGATCCAGGGCCAGGCTGGTGGTGGTAGGAGCCCGAGGCTGGATCAGGCCCAGGTGGTGAATCGCAGCCATGGGGGGCGTGGCTCATACCCGTGCCCTAGGTCTTTGCCAGGGGCAGCAATGCTTCTGGTGGAGTGTGTTAAAAATAATTCTCTATAAGACTAAGAATACTTTTTCATATTTTGTAAACCATTTACTGCTGGAAATGCTATGAAAAAACAATATTTTATGCAGGACTAATGTAACTTAAAGATGATCATGATTTGGAAGAAGTATTTTTCTAAAACTGCATCAAGGAAGAACAAAGACATTAATCTGAAGTGTCATGTTTTTCAGATGCTGGAATACCAGATATGGAAATAGAACACAATGGAACTCAGCATGACAGTGCAGCAATGCAAGGTGCAGTATACGTCACACTGTTATTTAAAAATCTATAATTTGTGGTATTCCAGAGAAATGAGACTCAGTGCAGCATCGACTTTGTCTAACTTTTCATGCCTGACACCAGATGCAGAACACATAGAACAGTCTGTTAGTTCATTTTTTGTTTAATCTAGAAAACCATTTTTAAAAAAACAATAAATTTAGATATGCATGTATTAAATTATTGTTTTTAATCTCATTGTTTACCCACATGTCAAAATCAGAGAGATGTGTATGTATATATTATGTTCACAAATATGCACATACAGTATATGGTTAATCATTAGACATGCAAATAGAGGTAAGCAAAAACACCAACATTTTTGCAAAGTATATTCTTTTTGCTTACCTCAGTTTGGACACCCACATTTGTTTACACAAATAATGCATTCTTCCTCTCAGAAACAGCAATATTGAAGGTTGTGGGACTGTGTAGTCACCTGAGCACGGATCCAGTGGGTTGGGTGAGATTGTTCACAGGTAGCTAGCCTGTGCTGCCCCTGCAACACCTATGCTGCTGTTCTTAGCACACCAGCTTGAACAGAACTAGACAGTCTTTTACCTGAGCTGGAAGGCACATTCTAAGATGCAGTGTAGACATACCCTCAGTTTTCCATTCTTCTCACACCAGTGTGTTTCTGAATCCGCCCCTTCATTTCCCCAGCATCGTGTCCAGATCTACTTCCCTTGTCAGTCTACAGGGCCAACTCATGTTCCTTCTGCATTCAAGTCAAGCAGTTTCCTCCCCCATGATGCCAGGGCCCAACATGAGGCATCTGTGTACACTGCAGAGACAATCTCCTTGCTCTCAGTTGAGTTATCCAGCCCTCAGACCTGGCACAGCCCACAGCATGCTGGCCAGAGCTGCAAATTAATTGGTGGGAAAGTCTTGCACAACAGCATCTTAAGGAAATACAACTGCTAAATCTAAAGCACTAATGAGGATGAGCAAACTGCAGGTTTTTAAAAGGCTGATAATGTGGCCAAAACGGGAAGAATTTCATAGGAAGAGCAAATGGCATATCCCTGATGCAAAGGGCTCACTTGTCAATTTCAAGTCTTTGTTGAAAAGCATGGGAGTGCTACAGCTTGCCCAAAGAACAGGTAAAGCAATGCACTTTTTCCTAGCCTTGTTCTTGGAAATGGTTAACAAGCTTGGGTGACAGTTTCATGGACAAACACATTCTCAAGCAGACACCTGGCATGGAAAATTTCAGCCCAAACACCTGAAGACTGGCAAAGGTATAAGCAAACTTTCTGGAGGTCTTCTGAAAGGAAGTGTCATGCAACCTTAATAATAGTCAGCACTGCCAATTCAGCCTGTAATAGTCTTTAAAAGGATTTTATTGACACTTGGGGTTCTAGTTTTGTTTTTCTAATGATAATTTCAGTGACTCTACTACAAAGGGAAAAAATCATAATTACATGTTGGTCTAAATATTGAAATTCAGAAGTTAGTTGAAGTAATATTAAAAAAATAAACATAGTTGGAATCTTCTCACTCAAGTCTGAGAAATTGAAAATATATTTAAATACTGTTCCTGAAGCCCTAAAACACTGACACTGTTGTTCACATAATGGAGTTATGAACCAAAGGTGTGATTAAATTCAATCTGAAAAAGAAGTAAATTTCCATATTTAATGAAAAAGAAAGTAAACATTTTCAAATGTGAGGGGCTAGTAAGTTTTGGATCAGGCCTTAAAAGTTCAGATTTGAAAAAGGGAGGCTGGACATTCAGGGGTTAGGCTGAACATCTCCCAGTTGCTGCTCCCCTATTTATATATTAGTTTATGTCTGCATCTGAAACCTTAGTCCAAACTAAGCAGTTTGAACTTAGTTCGAACTAAGCATGGTTTTTTAGTTTGAACTAATCACACTTTTTTTAGTTCGAACTAACTTTTTAGTTCAAACTAAAAAAGCGCTGTTAGTTCAAACTAAAAATTAGTTCAAACTATAAAAACCACGCTTAGTTTGAACTAACCGCTAGTTCAAATTATTTAGTTTGAACTATCAAGACTACATCGTGCTAGTTTGAATTAAATTTCAAAATAAGTTCGAACAAAGCAGTTAGTTTGAACTAACCGTTTGAACTAACTGATTTGAACTAAGCTTTGCGTAGGTTGAACTAAAAAATTAGTCTGGACTAAGCTCAAACACACAGCCCATAGGATGCATGCAGTTCATAAAGCCATTTCCTACGGCCCACAATGACACTATTCTTACCAATATTTGCAATATCATTATATGAAAAGGTTTCAGTGGTGCAGCCCTCAGGCTAACATACTAGTCCTCATGCAGCCCTCATGGTTATTTAAGTCTGAGACCCCTGGTCCAGACTAATTTTGTAGTATAGACATAGCCTTCGTGGCTACATAAAATAGGACTCTGTATATTTTAGTTATAAATTTGTCAGATGCTCTTCAATGGGCAAATCATTAACGTGAACAATATTACATAAAGACAGTGGTCTCTTATTATTTAAAATGCATCCACAAAATTATGTAAAATTTTATCCTTCATAAATATAGTGGTTAGCATTGATCAAACTAACTGTCCTTCAAGAATTATTTTGGAATCTTGCAAATAATGGAGTCCAAAAATCTTTTTGTGTTTTGGTGTTGCCACAGTCCAGTGTCAACAGCAGCACAGAATTAAAATTTCAGCTCTAACAGAACATTAGGTCTCAAGCATAAAAAAAGATTTCATTCCCTCATATAGTGACAAAGTAGAAATATAATCAGAACTCATCTTAAACATAGTACATCACCAGTAACAAATGAATGCCCATTGAGCCTTTGCAGGCAATTCTGTTCATACTTAAAAGTGCTGTGAGCTTAGACAGTACTTACAAATCTACAATAAGCTTGTAAAATAGCTATTATGAAGCACTCGGTAGCTCATACAGTATTAAGCTTTGTTTTGCCTTTCACTGCAATTCTGTCCTGTAGGTCTGTGTCCCATATCCTTTTACGCTATGTTAATACTGTATTATCTTTTTCCATTTTCTACTGATTATACTTTTACAAAACTTGGCAGCGAAAACTGCCCTTTAGTCTTTAACAATTTGAATATACTCTCCATCAACATCTTTATGTGCTTGCTTTGTTTGTGGGGGTAACAATTCATGCATCCCTAATACAAAGCTATTTCCAAACTATATCTACAGCTCATAGAGAAAAGCTTTGGCATAAGTAAAGACCTTTCTTCTTCTATTGTCAATAGCTCTGCTGGACAGAAATCTATCATTCACACAGTGCCTTGCCTTTGAAATTCAATTAGTTCCACTGCTGATATATCCTTAAGAAGGTTTAAAGGAGAATTACAAAAATATTGCATGACCACCTTTCACAGTAATTATGTCACATCATATTTTATGCTAATTTCTTAACATGGTTTTATTAATGCAAGCTGTTCATATGTTAGGATTCTGATATGCATTATAAATCTTTTCAGTTTAGTTGGATCCTTTTCTCTATGCTTTGTATGTTAATTGATCTGAAATTTTATCCACACAGTACTACCCATATATGAAACTTTTTCAGTATTAGACTAAGAAGGACAACAGGTATATCAGCCCAGTATAACTAAGGCCGGGTACATTGTTTTAGCTGACAAAATAAACTAACAGTTGTTGTGATGATGTCTATCGTTAAATGGTGAAGGAAGTCTAATGCATGCACACAAATACCCTTCCATTCCTGTTTCCATAACTTATTTGTGGGCCAGAAAGATAGCACATCAACCTTTTTATCAGCCAATCTCCGTTTCACATAAAATAAACATACAGGGTGTCATTAAGTGCACCTTCAGATCAATGATTTTTGCAAATGACATTCAAGTACCATTTGAGTAGTGCATTTTTGCTGATAAAAGCAAATTAAATTAGCACAACTACAAGTGTGCTGATAAAAACTAAAACTGAACAGCAGCACCATTAGCTAACAAAGTAATATTTTCTCTTTACTGCTTTCTGCCATTTAGTTATTATCCTATTGGAAATCTAATTATAATCCTTTTACTCCCTAGTCAAACTTCACAGTTTTTGCAAGCCTAGCACTGACAAGTGATTTCATTACATTTGATTGCCCGCGCCCAGATTGACTTAACTTCACTCAGAGACCTAAAAGCCCTCTCAGTTTCTCAGATTCCCTGTTTGCACATTACAGCAACAGCTCCTTTAATTAATTAGCATGAACAGCAGTAACATGAACTGCTGAACAGAAAATAACATCATTTTATGATCGCAGGGAGACTTCTCCTTTTGCATGTTTATATCTTAGTTAACTTTTGTATGACTATATTTCATTGTTGGGGGATATTGATACAATCATCACAGCATATTATCTTATTCTTTTAATAAACAGATAATACCTTAGTATGAGGCATACCAATACAAAAAATGTGAACGCCCTAAATTTCAGTAAACAGGCAACATTATCATGGGGAGCTACCTTTTCTGTAACATAAAATATATATATTTTACAAGGTGACACAACGCAGTTGCAATTTTTGTTTTTGAAAAAGCCAGGAATATATTTATCAACAAGACTGTCAACTGGCATCAATAACTTTTTGCTTCTTTCTCTACACATTTGGCAAAAATACAGGACTGTTTGCCTTTAGAATATATTTTTAAGTCTTTTATTTTTTAATCCTAAATCTGCTAGAACCAGGAGTTACTTTTTCAGTATCCCAGGAGACCAAAGTCACTTGTGAAAGAAATCCAGTCTCTATGATAGACAGACATAAGTCAGGTTCTATTTATTTATTTATTTTAATTTTGCCCTGGTCTATACCACAGTACAGTTTTGGCAGCAATCAAAGGGAGATACTCAAAGTACTTAAAATACCTTGCTCATCTTCCTCAGATTGCCTACCTTCTTCTTACTGCAGTATCTCAGTCGGCTGAGTTGGAGGGAAACCCCTTCCTGCTGACTCAGCACTACGTTCCTTGCCAGGGTGGTGCTACTTGATCAACTTCCTGAAAAGCTGAGCTGGTCTTCACAGACTCTTGTAAATTCACTGCCTTCAGTGAAGACAAGCCCTTTGTTGCTATGCCAAATTCTGCAATCCCATTGACACCAGTTGGCTTCAGGGGTGGTTGAGGCAACGAGAGGTGTTTAGCATCTTGTGGGACCAAGTCTCCTGGTCCTAGTCCCACTAAAGTCAGGGTTAGAGATTCACTAAGAATGGGCCTTCTGCACGTGGGTAAGAGGGAGTGAGTAGACTCATATCAAGGACTTTGAGATTGGCAGCTTGCATCTTGATTTAACAGAGCCCTAATATTGCTCCTGTTGCACAGTAGCCTGCTAAATACTCTCCTCTTTGTTTCCTGTGAATTTTCTTTTTCTTGTGCCCAAACCTCATTTTATCACTTGAATGTGTGTTCTGCTCTGTCTCATTCATGCCTGTTTGTATAAAGCACTCCCCCCCCCACCCTCTGGTTACCTGGTATTTTAAACAGGGTTCCTTAAACCAGTAGTTTTCAAACTTTTCTTCTCAGGACCCAGTTGAAAAAAAAATCATTTATACCCACACCGAAGTTAAATCTTCAAGCATTCCAGTCTTTAAGTGGCAACACTAGGGTGTGTGGCAACCCAGTACCTGAGCATCTGCGACCCAGTACTGGATCCCGACCCATGATTTGAAAACCACTGCCTTAAACTGTGACTAGCATGTGTCTGACATTTCCTTTATGTTCAGCAGAACTGCTTGTTCAGTCAGACCCCTACTTGATGGTAGCTTCCCCAGACAGACACACGATGGCCCTCTGTTCTGTAAATTTCTCCCATCACAAGAGCTTCTTTTTGAAAATTAGCAGACCCACTAGTGATTTCAACCCTGATTATCATGAATGAGTAAGGGTTCCAGTGGTTAATTTGCATTATTTAATTTTGCAATGATACAAAATTAATTGTTCTGAAAAAATACTGTGATGGTTCAATTATTAAAATTCCAGAGGTTCTCTTTCACGTATTGCTACAAAAGCATCAGAAACTAAGCCTTACATCCTGGTACAAAGATAGTAAAAACTGTATGCATCTCATGAGATTTCTAAACTAAAGCTGCTTGTTTACTAATCACAAACCAGGAGTTTACATTCCAAAACGTTACTAAAGAGCTCTTTTCAGTAAAATATAAATACGGTGGTTTTAAAATAACTATGCAACTACTCTTAACTTGAATGTTAATTGGAGATTTCATATGAAACCATTTTTGGATGGAGCTGAAAGAGTGGGTTTTGTTTTATCAATTTACAGAAAACTCAGGAAGGCAGTGGATTTTTTTTCAGCAAAGAGCTTCCCCATTCACAATATTCTGTATGACAATCCCCATTCCTCAGTTCTTAGGAAGAAGACGTAAATATTTTAATCATAGATGATGCTTCAGTTGACTAGGATCTTTCCTCAGCAGGAACCACAACACTATCTCCCTATGCATTCAAATGGTCATTTGCAGTCCAACATCTGCATGTCTTGTATTCAGTGTATGTAGCCTTACCCTTGACTTCTGCAACTCATTAAAATATTTTACGTACAAGTTGTCAGACCCGCTCACAAGGATGTGCAAACCACAACTGTGTTGGGGTTTGGAAACCAGAAATGGCACACATCCTACAGTATGTTAACAACCAAAATACAGTTACTCATGAGAAAACGACAGAGAACAGTGTTTGACATGAATGGGATTTTGTGCTTGTTTGCCTCCCTCATTTTTCTTAAAGGAGCTCTGTCAGGAACAGAAAGCTGAAAATGTCAGACTGCAAACTGGTATAGGTGGGGGAAGGAGTAGGACCAGAAAAAAAATGTGCTTGCAGAAAAAAGGAAAAAATCAAATATGAAATGTGAATATAAATGGAAATGGAACTACTGCTTGTACATACGTTATGTTTAATATAAATTAAGTTTTCAAAAAGGTTTAACAGTTATGTTGTGAAAAAGCGTTAGCTAGATACATACCTTGAAACAACCACTCTGTCAAGAAAGAAAACATAATCCTTTAGGAAGATTATAATAATTAATATAGGATTTAGCTCATACAGAAATGTTGAGATCTTAGCTCATATTATACATTGTGAGAGGATGGGGGAGGAAGCTTTTTAAAGGTCTTGCTTATTAAGCCAGTCATGCATTTCACTGTAGGTTGTAAAGCTGTATAACATGCACAGGGGGCTCATAAGCATTTTTTAGTGTTAGGAAATATCATTTATGTACTTTTTATATTGTCAATATTACCCCTAGAGAATGAGATTAGGCTTTAAACTACTGTAAATCTACAGTTTTGCCCACCTCTGTATAATTTCATTTTTTAATAGAAAGAAGCCCACATAAATGAATATTTGATTAAGGGATAAACCTAATAAAAGAATACATTTATTGCACACAGATTTATTCAAATCTTGGCTATGTAATACCATAAAATGCTGTAACAGGGTATGTCGGTTGCAGTTAGCTACAGTAAAAAGATGCTGAATAGTCTTCAGTGGTATGAATTTTTGACCACATCCCATTGCTTTTCTCCTTCAGTCTGGCTCAAAGAAGCTTTCACAACTTGAATTTCTTGAAGGTGTGGTTTGTATTGCATTATAAAATGCCATACAGTGAAGTTTAGTAGCTCAACTGGTAGTACAGATTTGTTTCTGATGTCTGATAAGTGCTCTTGAAACAAGACATGCTTAAATTACTCATTAGCTGTGTATTGCCAAACTGAATCTTGTACACACAGGATGGCCAAAATATGCCAGAGTCTTCACATTCAGATTCACATTTAAAAGCACTAAGCTTCACCAAAGTCATTAAGAAAATGCCACCTCTGAATGAATTATTGAAGAGTTGGTATTTGAATAGAAGCTCCATATACCTACCTACTGATGGTATGCCAGAATAGGGACTCTCAAATTACTTTGCTAAATCAAACTGTTGTTTATTTAATTTAAAAACAAAACAAAACAAAAAAACCACCAAGAACTCCAGGTCTAGAAGAATAGCTGGAAGCCAGGAGGTCTGATTCTGGTCTTCTCTGTCTTTAAGAGCACATTCGTGTATAACTTTCATTTTATCTCAGAACATCCCTATGAATGGGAATAACGGTATTGTTTCCATTCAGCAGTTTGGAAAACTGAGACTTAGAGACGTTAGTGCCAAAATTTAAATAGCAGATCACTGAATTAAAATCCAGACCACTCAACAATGTTGCCCTAAATATATACAAGTTACTTAATCATTGCTGACCCTGAGATTTTAAATATTTATAACAGAGGTATTGATATTTATCAAGGATACTCTTGAGAAATATACAAAACATTTCCACAGAACTAGGCCTCAGCAAAAGCACTTCAGGTAAAACACCTTAAGCCAATTAAGTGGAATTACTCTCCATACTGACAAGTTCCAAAGTGACAGCCATGTTAGTCTAGTTCAGCAAAACAAATATAGAGGCCTGTGGCACTTTTAAAGACTAACGTATATTTATCATATAAGCTTTCTTGGGAGAAAATCCCACTGATAAAGTGGGATTTTCTCCTACGAAAGCTCACACAGTTAATAGATTTGTTAGTCTTTAAAACCAGCACAGGACTCCTTGTTTGTTCTCCACATTGAATAGCAGTTGGCATTGAAGTTTCCCTTAGCAATATCTTGAAAAAAAGCAGGTTTTCCACTTCAGTGTGTCCAGATAACACAAGTATATATTTAAACATTGATACTGCCTTTTGTCACAGGATATCTCAGAGTGAAATTCAGTATTGTGCAGGACAACACTTAGGTGTATGTTCCACTTAAACATTACTGCAATGATTCAGTGGCACTTAAGTGAGACTTAAAGAGTGTGTAGCTCTTGTAGAGCATGCTGAATGGGGTGAATTTCATGCAGCATGCATCGCAGAGGAGAGTAAGTTAGCTTAGCTGGGTAATTACGTACTGACCAATAATTTGGAGTGTCTTTACACACAGCCTCTATTCCCTTCCCTGTGTCATAAGCAGGGAGAACCAGCTGAATTTTCACAGCAACATGTTTTCCATCCACATTTACCTATTTTTCAAATTTGTAAAATTGGAGCTTGTTTAAGAAATTTTAAAACAAAATCCTACCGTTTCTTCCTATTCTGACAGCTACCTAAAAATTGAAGCCATTTTTCTCATTTTTAAACCAGATTTCCTACCTGTGCTGGTTTTAGTGCATCATGTTACATTTATGCGAGTTAAGTGACTAGCTGAGCATGAACCCTGAAGAAGAAGGGTTACCAAAAGGCACTTCAGTCCATTTTGTATAATTTCTGCAAGTCACTGGTGAAAGGCTTGGGAAATGTTAAAATACAGCCACAAAAATCTTTTTGAAATGTTTGTGTTCTTGTAAAAGTATCCTTGGATATCCATTAACCTGGCTCTTGTCAATACAAAAGTTTTCTGTTTGTTTATAGTAAGAAGGGACCTGCCATGAAATCTCTCCCATATTCTCGCCCTCAACAAAGTAACTTTTGCCCTAAGGCAGGGATGATCTTCTTCTAGCCACATAAAAATTTTATAGAATTTTTTTTAAGTTAAAAGTCAAAGCATTTGATTTAGGTCAAATAAAATGTTTTGTTTCACCTGAAACTATTTTTTAAAATCTTTTCAGTTCACTAAACGTTTTGTTCTCAGGTTTACCAAAAATCAGGCTTTAGCAAATAATGCTGCATGTAAGGCAGCTGTAGCGTAGCCCTACACTAACTGAGTTAGGTTCCTAGCTACAGTGCAAGTCAATGAGTGTCAGCCGAGTGGAATTTACAGAAGTGCCTATTTGCAGCTTTAAGGACCTACATACCCTTCAAAATCTGATCCCTGGGACTAGCAAGGAAGCCACTTCCTTATAAACAATGGAGCTTTTTTTTTTTTGTTATTGAATCAGGTCGCCAACATGAAAGCATATAGATGAGGAGTTAAGCCTTGGGGACAAAGAAGAGCCCTTTAGAAAGCATTTCTATGATTTTTCAAGGACAATCAATATCTGCTATGTCAATAGGTCCATATGAGTGAGAAACTCTTGTGCATCTGCTTTAAAAAAGGGAAGGGGACACAAGATGTGCATTTCTACTGTCCCACTCCCCAAACTTGCTTCTGTAAATCTTAAGAGCCTAAATGTTAATAGTCAGCAGTCTCAAAACGGCATTCTTCAAAATTCTTGTTGAGGTTCCCTGGGTCTCAGACATTCCTTGGGACACTTTTTTTTTTTTTTGGTCCCTTGCTCTTCCTGATATTTATGCTTGTTTACATCCAAAATACATATTAGATCATCTCTGCTAGGAGAGCAAGAGCTCTGTTAAAAACATGAAGCATTCAATTACTAATTAGCTATTTCCTGTTTCTAATGAACTGAGCATGTCAGCTTTGGATTAAAATTCAGCTACTGCTCTCTTCTGTTTATGGTTCCAGATGTTTTTGTTTTATCTAGGAGGTTACTTTGACAGCTACTGCTAAATGATAAATCACTCATATTATAGCTGAAATGCATTTTGAAATTGAAATGTGGCAAACTTTGAGATTGCTCCAAGAATCAGTGTCAGTTAGCAGGTCAATAGTGGTTCTTTCCTTTTGAGGCTTCAGTATTGGCATATGTAAAACAGTATAGGCTGGATGTCAACATTATACAGACTGCCACGCAAGATTATCATTTTGCTACCATCTTCAAAATCAGTATTAGTAGGATTAGCTTTGTGAAATGTTGATTCGGTGTATGTTGGATAGGAATATGGCTACGTATTACATTTGCTTTTCTGTGAATATTTTAACATTTATTTTTCTTTCACCTTAAAGCTGCTGAATGGGAAGCTCACACAATAGGCTCTGTACTCAAGCAAATTTTTATATGTGTGGGTGGATGTCTGTTTGTCTTTTCAAATAAAGCAAATAATTAAATCAGAATTTGAGGGTGGGTATTCTGAGTGAAACACCATTTTTCTAAGGAACACATATTGATTTACTTCTGTTACCATATTGATTCCATATTATTTTTATTCTTCAAAAGCACTGATTTGCAGACGGGTTTGTTCTGTTACACAAGGATGTGTAATAACCATATTTTGTTCTGTACAGCATCAACTGCGTTCATTTCTGTTACTCTGAACACTGCATTCAGTACATTATGGTTCTGCCCTCTGAAACAGAAATTAATATTTTTGAAAGGTTGTGGCTAGAGGATATCAGAGAAAAAGCTGCCTTTTAGGTTTTAAGGATTTTATACACAAGGAAACAGGCACTCTCTCTTCCTTGCTGAGCTAGAGCAGTAAATGTGGTTTGTGCCACTACAAGGATAGCAGGCTCCACAATGTGGCTGATTTCAGTGGATTTACAAAGCAGCCAGAGTACTTTACGGCAGATCTAAGAATTTGGCCTATAGTTTGGGCTGGTGGGGCGGGGGGGCGGCTAAGTCAGGAATTGGAAGAGAAGGTGAAAATTGTTCTCAGTTCTCCATCTTTTTTAAAACCTGTACAGCCAAAATCTGCCTTATAGATCACTTGTAATACAATTCAGTCAGCCTGTCAGTGTGGAATTGGGCCATAGAGTGGACTTCTAAGTAAATAATTAATCTGAGTTAAAAAGTCTCATTCACGGGATCAAAAATAGTAGATACGATTAAATCCAGCTTTTCAGGAGTTGTCAAGTCATAGACAGTGGCTATCGGTTTTCAGGGAATACTCGATCCAAATCCCAATACTGTCAGCTACCATGAAGAAGCAATCAGCCTATGTGGGGAGGGGAAGCAGGGATCATAAGTGGAATGTAGATGGGGGTCAGAGTAGCTGAGGCATTGGCTGAGTCTGGGGCTATGACGAGGTTCTAGGAGAAAGCTGACTAAAGCTGTGAGGCTAAAGCTGCAAGTGTAAAGGATGGCAGAAATCAGATGGGGCAGCAGATGGGAACAGACGCTGTGGTGACATGTGATGGTGGATATTTTTAAATATTTAATGACTAGCCTCTACTATGTTTATAATGAGATTTCTGTAATTACAAGTATGTATAACCCAGTTTGAAAGTCGACAACTCATACTGTATACAGGAAGATAGTCAATGCACCAATAGCTGGATCTGCTTGGATACTAATCTGTTTTCCAACAAACACGCTTCGATCCTTCTAGCTCCTTTTAAGGTCACAATCACCATAGCCCATGGGGGGGGTCTGTTTTCCAGAGGTATATGACACTGGACCCAAACATTATGTGACTTAGAGATCAGTTAACTTAAACTGCATACTTAGAAAACCCTAAATGTTTCATTTATCAAATATATGAATCACTAGGTAATCAACTTTTCATTTTTTTTCAGAAAACAGAACATATGTTAAACCTACTATTATGTACTGAAGGAAGCTATTGTTGAAAAAAAATATGATTGCTATTTGAAGACTATATAGTACATGAAAGACATCCCTTCCAACCTTTGATGCCTTCAGTACAGTTGGAAGAACAGGATTTGTAGCATGAAACTTGAAGGACAATTTCAAGCAATTTACTGTTGCTGCATCGAAAACTGCCGTCTTGTCATCAAGAAATATTGAGACTTTTTACAAGCTTACCATACCAAACCAAGCCTGTTGCAACTGATCATTTTTAGGTCCCAGAAGAAAAAAAGAAGTTGTAGTATTTTTAAGCACATAAAGGAATTATTCCCCCCACCCCACCCCACCCCTTTTTTTTTTTAAAGGAGATAGTTATTACTGTATAGCAAAGGCACAATGATTTTATTAAGCCGCAGATGTCCTCACTGGCTGTACATCATACAAGTCCAGTTTATCACTGAAACTGTTCAACATAGAGCTGTTTCAATTGTGTTTATAAATTAAGCTTTGTTTACTGAAGCTGATACTCAATATATTACGTTTTAAAGAAAAATGTGTGTACATTTTTTAAAACAATGATGTAAAAACTGTCCTTTCATTAGATGACCAATTCAAGAGTGTGAGCTAAATCCTAACAGCTGATGTAATATGAGGATTATAATTGATGCTTTTTTATGCTCAGTTCAGCCTGGCTTTTGGTCTTTTAAGATTAAAAAAATGAATATGCAGTAGAGTGTTAGATAATAAGTATGGTTTCTCTGTTGTACCATATTAAGTTAAAGTACACATTCTTTGTTAAAAATGTTCTTGCTAAGAATACAGTATTAAAAACTTTTTGTTTGACTTTGGAAATCTTTTGGGTTTTTTGGGTCATGGATTCCCACAGCTATTATGTGAATTCAAAACTGTTATTTTGCACTAAGTATTGTTAAGAAATGATTGAATAAGGAGGGGGTTAATAGCAAACATTTTGCTTTATTATTATATATCACAAATTCCACACACATTTAAAATCTTACCAGAGTCATTCCTTTGCTAAAACAGCTTATTAAACGATGGACTGGTTAGGCAGAACCAATCAGTTTAGTTGCCTCTCTGTCATTCATAGGTGTTTTATGTTTTCTGAGATAAATAACGGTGAGATTTTTTCAAAGTGAGAAGATAAGTGTTGGCTAAGAGTAACTTGCTTGCATTTTGCACTACCAGCACAGGAAGCCATTCAGGGGCATCAAACTCTTTTGCTATAGTGGACCAGATTTCTTAAATATACTACTAGTGAGCCATACACAGCAGAAATTGAAATACTATGGCACTCTCATGGCATCAAAAACTGTGCTCCATGCTACCTCTCCTTCTGTGTGTTAGCGAGAGAGTGTGCTCTCATGGAATGCAGTCTCTCATACCCAGTGCTCCAGGATGTAGCTAGGTGTAACACTCGCCGCATCGTGGAGTGCTGGGTATGAAGACCACATGCTTGCTCGCTCTCTTTCTCTCAGGGAAAGAGTGCTGTCCTGCACAGCATAGTCACAAGTTGGCTAGAAGAGGAATGTGGCCCACAAGTATCAGGTTTGTTTGCTACCCCTGTCTTTGGTTCCATACCTAGTCTGGTCTTTGCGCCTCATGTTGAAAGAAATGTAGAGGCAAGTTGCTGCTCAGCTTTTGCTGAGCAAAGAGATACCCCATTTGCCAGTAATTGAACAAACATCATGTTAGCTGCTCATGTAATAGTTCTGCCACATTTTGAAGGGCATTCCAGTGAAGACTCTGGCCCCACACCTCAGCTGATGAAAAATCAGCATAGCAACATGATTTACGGGCTGCTGCAAATTTTGGCTTCTGACTCTAAGTCATCATTGGCACAGTGCTGCAGAGTTACGCCAGTGGTGAATTTGGCTGCTGATCAAAAGCTAGGTAGCCGTTTCCTTGCACTGCTCCTCGCTTAGGATTATTAAAATAGGTGATCTTTGATTCTTTATCATATAACCATGAAGAATTACAACTGTTCCACAACACATGGAAGGGAAAAACTAAAAATGTACAAACTGCTTCCTGCCCCAATTGCCAGAAAAGAATAAAAGGAGAAACAAAACACATACAATGTACATTTCTCACTTAGTTCAACTGATTAACTATCACATGAGTTCAGTGGCACTGGGCTTTTATATCTGTGCACACAATTAAAGGGTACTAGAATGAACTCAAGATATGCCTAGAAAGAGATGGATCATTTGAGCAAGAGAGAAAAGATGATTCCTCTCTCTCAAGTATAGGCAGTAGGGTATAGTTCCTAGTGAACGGGGGGGGTACCCTTCAGGGTGTTATGCATGAGGGCTGAATCTGAATGTCTTTAGATGAACATACATTTAACATAGCAAAATTAGCTAGTCAAGAGCAGATATAATTGAAGTTAGTCTTTCTAATTGTTTAGGTGGTTCATACAGTTTATGGACATAATATCGGTGCTTTGTATCCAAAGATGATTAAAGGGCTTTCGGTGTCATTAATTCTGCAAAAAGTGATTGTGTCTCAGGTGCCACAGCATTTCATCACATGTAAACTATGAAATAATTGCACTTTTTCTCACTGTGACATAGTGCTTGGAAAATGTTGGCTTTGTCAATGACAACTACTGTGTTGGGTTTCATGTAGCCTAATACGCCTAACTGAGGATATGATGTGATCTTTTCAATGTGCCTATCATTACTGCAGGAAAACAATCAAACGGGCAATATTAATGTCTCAACTGTATGTTTTAGAAACATAATACAAGTACAGACCTTCATTTTCCATTTAGCATCCAGGATAAGTTTTTTATTTTGATGTGAGGGTAAACCAGCTAACTTTGAAAATATAATCTCCTAATTACAGTAAAAAATACAAGCAGGCCATGCTGTAAATTAAAAGTTTGACAAATATTCCTTTTATATTATTGCTTTGTTTGCACTAAAAGAACTCAGGACACTTACACTTCAGTAGCTCTAACAAATATATTGCCACACAAAATGCATTTAACTACATCAAACGCATGGACACACTGAGTTAAGACAACTACTGCATCCTTAATTAGAAACCATTGTGCCTGTGCCTGTACCTAAGTGCTGCAGTTGATCAACTGTAATTCTTTGGTTACTTATTTACAATTAAATTGTACTACTGCATTATAAGCGATCCACAAAATAATTATGCCCATAGTAAACCATGCTAGCAACAACCAATATGGTCCTTTTCCTTTTGCAACACTGACAAACTGAAAACTCATGACGGTAAAGGATCATGCTACAATGCCAGCGGCAAGTTGGAGTCACAAGGAAATGTAAGAGGGTTGGGGTTTTTTTTGGACAGACTAAAAGTTTCTTCAGGCTAGAATTCAGTGTTAGTAACGTCTGTGGGATGATGATGACTCACCCCTATGGGTGGTATGTGTCTTCCTCAACCTCGGGTCCTCTACCAGAGGCCTGGGAGTTTGAGGGTTCTGCACAGTATCTTAGCTGTTCCTAGCACTGCACTCTTCTGGACAGAGAGCTCTGATGATGTTCCTGGGATCTGTTGGAGCCACTCTCCCAGCTTAGGAGTCACAGCCCCGAGTGCTCCTACCACCACTGGGACCACTTTGGCCTTCACTTTCCACATCCGCTCTAGTTCCTCTTTCAGGCCCTGGTACTTCTCCAGCTTCTCATACTCCTTCTTCCTGATGTTGCTGTCACTTGGCACTGCTACATCTATCACCACCGCTGTCTTCTGGTCCTTGTCTATTACCACGATGTCTGGTTGATTGGCCAGTATCTGCCTGTCCGTCTGGATCTGGAAGTCCCACAGGATCTTAGCCCTGTTATTCTCCACGACCTTCTGTGGAATCTCCCATCTGGTCTTGGGAGGGTCTAGCCCATACACTGTGCAGATGTTCCTGTACACAATGCCAGCTACTTGGTTGTGCCGTTCAGTGTATGCTGTTCCTGCCTGCATCTTACATCCTGCCACTATGTGTTGGACTGTCTCTGAGGCCTCTCTGCACAGTCTGCACCTTGGGTCCTGTCTAGTGTGGTAGACCCCTGCTTCAATGGATCTGGTGCTCAGTGCCTGTTCTTGTGCTGCTATGATCAGTGCCATCTTTTAGTCCAGCCTTTTCCAGCCACTGGTAGGATTTCCCAATGTCAGCCACCTCAGCTATCTGTCGATGGTGCACCCCATGCAGGGTCTTGTCTTGCCATGGCACTTCTTCTGCTTGATCTTCCTCCCATGTCTGCTGCTGCTGCTGCCTCGGGCATTCTCTCAGCAGCTCATCGTTGGGTGCCATCTTACTAATGTACTCCTGGATGCTCTGGGTTTCATCCAGGACAGTGGCTTTGACACTCACCAAACCCCGCCCACCTTCTTTCCGGCTGGTGTACAGTCTCTGGGTGTTGGACTTGGGGTGGAAACCTCTGTATATTGTGAGGAGCTTCCGGGTCTTCACATCGGCAGCCTCCATGTCCTCCTTTGGCCAGCTCACTATACTGGCAGGGTATCTGATGACTGGCAGGGCGTACCTGTTGATGGCGTGGATCTTGGTCTTCCCACTGAGCTGGCTCTTCAGGACCTGTCTTATCCTTTGGTGGTACTTGGATGTTGCTGTCTTCCTCGCCTCCTCATCGTGGTTCCCATGCGACTGTGGGATGCCAAGGTACTTGTAGCTGGTCTGTATGTCTGCTATGTGGCCTGCTGGTAGTTCCACCCATCAGTCTTGACTACCTTCCCTCTCTTTACTACCATCCGGCCACACTTCTCCAGTCCGAATGACATCCCAATATCCTCACTGTAGATCCGTGTCAGGTGGATTAGCGAGTCGATGTCTCGTTCAGTCTTAGCATACAGCTTGATGTCATCCATGTAGAGGAGGTGGCTGATGGTAGTTCCACTCTTGAACTTGTATCCATATCCAGTCCTTGTGATTATCTCGCTGAGGGGGGGTTCAAGCCAATGCAGAACAGCAGCGGGGACAGCGCATCGCCTTGGTATATGCCGCACTTGATGGCCACTTGTGCAAGCTGTCTTGAGTTGACTTCCAGTGTTGTCTTCCACAGTCCCATTGAGTTCTTGAGGAAGGTCCTTAGTGTCCTGTTGACTTTGTATAGCGCCAGATAGTCACAGATCCATGTGTGCGGCATTGAGTCGTAGGCTTTCCTGTAGTCAATCCAGGCTGTGCTCAGATTGGTCTGTCTAGACCTTGAGTATTGGGCGATTGCTCTATCTATGAGCAGCTGGTGTTTTGAGCCTCTAGTGTTGTTCCCAATGTCCTTCTGAGCTGTGCTCAGGTACTGGCCCATGTGGTCCTGTAGCTTGGCGGCTATGATGCCTGATAGGACTTTCCATGTTGTGGGGAGGCAGGTTATTGGCCGGTAGTTGGATGGTGCTGTTCCCTTGTGGGGGGCCTTTCATGATCAGCACCGTCCTTCCTTGTGTTAGCCAGTCTGGGTGGGAGCCTGCTGCTAGCAGCTGGTCCATCTGTGCTGCTAGGCGTTCATGCACTGCTGTTAGTTTCTTTAGCCAGTAGGTGTGGATCATGTCCAGTCCAGGTGCTGTCCAGCTCTTCATGTTCTTGACCCACTGTTGGATGTCGGCTACTGTGATGGTGACTGGTTCCTGTTCTGGGAGATTGCTGTGGTCTCTTTTCAGGTCCTGCAGCCACTTTGCACTGGTGTTATGAGTCTTCTCTTTCTCCCAGATGGTCTTCCAGTACTGTTCAGTTTCTGCTGTTGGTGGCTCTGCTGTTATTGTGTTGTTGCACTGCAGTTGGGAGTACACCTTGGATGGTTCTTTGGAGAACAGGGCATTTAGCTTTTTGGCCTCTGCTTCTCTAATGTATCTCCTTAGCCTGGTAGCCAGTGCTGTGAGCCTTTGTTTAGCAGTCTCTAGGGCTTCAGATGGAGTCAGGCCCTTGTATTTTTTCAGTAGCCAAGTCTTATCCTTAATCTCTACAGCCTTCTGTAGTTCCACCAGCTGGCTAACTTCGCTCTGGGTTGCCTTGATCTTATCTTCCAACCTCATTTTCCAGGGGGCGGATATGTACTGGTGTTGTTCTTGATCGTGTAGCCAAGCATCTCCAGGATTACAGAAGCTGTAGCGTATACCAGTTCATTGGTTTCAGTGATGGTGGTAGTAGGAATTGTCATTAGGGCTCTACTGGCATCTTCTAGCATACTAGCTGATGGTACTTCGCCAATGAGCCTTGGTAATCAGTCTTGAGGGTTGACTGTAGCTAGTTTATCCATGATCTTATGCCTCATATCAGCTGCTGTGCTCTGTAATGGAGGGGGTGGCAGCGAAGTTCCAGCTTCAGGCATTGGCTGCACATCTAGTTGTTCTTCTGGGTTTTCTTCTTGAGTCTGGGATGTAATGTGGAGTTGGTCTATCTCCAGTTGTGAGAGCAGCTGCCTCTTTACTATGTTGAAGCGTTGGGTAACTAGCCGTTTCTCAGTTAGCATGGATGTAGGTCTTTTGTCCATCCATAGTTCCCTCATACGTTTCGTATATCCCCTCTCATTAGGGCTACTGTTATAGTAGCGTTCCATCAATTCCAGGTTCTCTTGTCTCATCCATGTATGGTTTGTTCCAGTAGCCCACTTATCGTCAGATTGTCCTGGTTCCCCAACACCTGGCGCGGACCTTGTTAATCCGGGCAACGTCTGAGCCAGCATGGCTCTCCTAGTTCGCGTCACTCTCATATTCGAGGTAGGCGAGTGAGGCGTTAGGGGGGCTTTTGGCCAAGGATCCCTACTGGGAAGGTAGACAGGTACCCACCAGGATTTGAATCCCGGTCTCCCCTATCAAAGGGCGTCACTCTTAACCACTACGCTATCCAGTCTCGCTCTCTCTCTCTCTCTCTTACACTCACACTCACACACTCTTTTTTAAAGCTATGTAGTGACTTGATTTTAATGAAAGCTATTTTTAAAAAAATTCTGGCAATGCCTAGCAACTTCTGGTACAACCTTATTAAAACTAAAACTACTGGAAGTGTTAAAAAAAAAAAAAGGAAAACTGTGTATCACTAATGGTATTTTTCAAAGGCTTATTCTGTCAGCCTGCAACAGAAACAATTGGGTGAGCTAATAAACAAATATAGCAACCAGTAAGTCAAGGCAGGTTTTTATTGGTGGGGGCAGGTTAGGGGAGGCTTATTTTTGCTATCTGCTTTGTTTTCAGTACAGAGCTGAGGCAATCAAGTTGCTCTTAGGACACCAAAGAGCTAACAATACCACCAGTACCCTTTCTGATTGCCTTATCTTCAGGGGAAGGGATAGTGAGGGATGCAGTAGCTGCTGACCACAAGGCTGTGCCCACAAGAGGAGATGATGATGCAGAATGGGGTAGTCTGTCTTGTCTGAGCCCTTCCTCTCTGCTCTTGGCTCCCAAAGGGAGGCTACTGTCTTGGCTCTTTCCATTTCTTCCTTCTTCATCTCGTTCTTGAGAAGCATACGTGAGAGGGAAGAAAGAATTAGAGTGGATGAAGTTGATAACAGTGAAAAATTGAAGTGCGGATGCCATATTTCCTGGTCAAGGACATAAAAGAACTGAAGAGGATGCAAACATCATAGGAGGGTCTTCATTCATACTTCTTCTGTACAAGCTTACTAACAGTTGATGCCCTAAGTTTACCTCTGCTTCTCTTCATCACAGGATGGGAACTATTTTTCTCTCCTCTTTCCCCCCTTAGTTTGCAAACTCTTTGTGTAAAGGTACTTGTTGTGCTGTATTCCATGCATTGTCAGTTTCTTCCTATTGATTGTATGGGGCTTTCACTCAAGAGGGAGGAAAAAAATATTTTAAAAATGAGGCTGGCCACCCACCAAAACTGGCATGGGTAAACGAAACTATGGTCAGTGTAGTTTTTGCTGTGCATGGAGTCCCCTTTGTTTAGTGTTTGCAGAAAGCCAAAAAAGCAAAACAAAATGATCAAGCTAAGCATTTTAAGATTTTTTTTAAAAAAATGACATTTAATCTTAAACAGTACTATAAATATCAGAAATTCTATAGCTTCTAAATTCTAGAACCAAGGCAGTTACCAAAACTTCCCATTCTTACACATCAAGCTTAAGAGTCATCTTTATATATTTCCCCACACTAGCTGCCAAGCTTCAGTTGTCTTCCATTTTTTCCAGTCAGTTAATGAGATGGCCAAATGATTGTAACTGTGGGTACAAATGGATGCAAGTATAAACTTGTACTCTTAATTACTTCACCTTTCAGTTTATAGGTATGACAATGGAGGCCAGTTTTTTTTTAAATCGTTCTCCAATGATCATGGTTGAAGAAATGAAAGAATGTTCAATCAAGAATGTTCAGAAGTCCATCATACATGGCAAACACATCCATCTTCTGCAAACAGGTTCATTTTAGTTGCTAACAAGCATTTGGTTGCTGCACTTTGCACAGCCTCCCAACGCTCAATGGAATAAGATGTTCATATCACATGACAGCTTGTAGACTTGATCCTTGCTGACCTTTCTACATAGTGAGTGGCCATTAGAACAGCATTACAGCTGCATCTTCGAGAACCTATGGCGTGATGAAGGAGGTTATGCATTGGGAATGTTCTTGGCAACAATTGGGACACTTTTTCAAGAAAAACGTGGGGGCTGGAGAGCCCACTCTCTGAAGTTATGTCTGCAACAGTGTATGTCTGTGAGACTTTCAAGTAAATAAATATTTCAGTTCAGGCCTATCTGTATCCTTTACCTTCCCTGGATCAAGTGAGAGCTATGCTTTTGAGTTGATCGTGTTGCTAGGAAGGAAGACAAAACAGTTTTACATACAGCGGCTGGCCTTAGTCTATTACTCAGTCATTGGAGGAACTAATCATTAACATCACCATGCTACTATCTCAAATTTTCAGCTAGTTTAATAGGGAGAGCCAAAGGTAAAGTTTAATGGTGGTGTATTAAGGAAGAGCTTTGCAATCTTACCATTTGTGCATTTTTCTTTATCCTCTATAAAGACAATCAGCATTTTTTTGCTCAAAGATTGCTCTACATTGCTTTGTACTGCATTGATATTAGGTTCATGAGCACTTCATTGATTTCTAATTTGCCCTTCCAAGAATAGGTTTAAATGTCAAAGTACTGGCAAATAAGATTTAGGGAACTGATAAGCTTCAGTGAAAGAATCTGTTGTTAAGTTCGTATTAGCTAATTCCTGATTAATATTGACAAACCAAGACAGAGCTTTTATGTCTCAACCCATGGTAATGAGCCAATTTGTAACTAGCATATTCTTTTGCAGAAAGGTAATATGCTTAAGTAGTAAATAAATATTAAATGTGGTCAATTGCAAGACTTCACTTTCTATAAAAATGAAAATTTCAGATTTCATAATTATCTTCCCGTTAACAGTTTTGTTCTGCCAAGTGACATATATGCTTTGGAAAAGTTTTACACACAGTTGTCTTTTCAGTGTGATTTTCATTTGGCACAAATCCTTACCTAACACAATGATTGATAGCCTTGGAAGACTTCAGTGTAGGTCTGTGAAAGAAGCCTAATAAGACTAATTGTAAAAAAGCCCTAAGAAGCCATAGTCATGTTGCATCCCACTAAGATATAACATACATGGCATTTACAATACACAGTTTAGCATTTGAAACTATGTGCTTTGAACACATGATAAAACACTGTTTTAATGTGCCTTAGTGCATCTTTTTTTAAGTAGCTTAAGTTTTGAGGTGAATCCCACTTACAACAATCTGAATAACAGGCATACCAAAAAAAAAAAAAAAAAAGCAGCTCTTAACATTAGATCAAGTTACATTGTTTCTGATACCCATACGGATACGGGCAGACAGGGGCATTCTGTCTGTATTGTCCTATAAGACAAGCCAATATGCTACTGACCAGAATTTCCGCACATGTTAAAGTGACATGCTCTCTTATGTCATCCATGGAAGTTTTAGTTGCTGTCACAGCAGTTTTCTCTTCCTTAAATTTCAGGGGATCTTGATGTGGGACAGTACATACACAGGGTACTACACAGTACATGTCTATTATTATTGTAATGAATTTATTATTTCATCGCTAAAGTAACAATCATAGTGAAAGAATCAATACTGAACACCATCATTTTAAAATCTAGACCTAGGGCTATGCATAGCACAAACACATTCCTTCAAAGAATGGGTATAGCAACTAGCTGGCTGCTAGAATAAGGAAGTGCTACTCACAAGTGGCGCATTAACGTGTTCGCATATACTGTAAAGTAGTTTGTTACCCTCCCAGGACAAATGACAAACCTGATTGGTTTCAAATTCATTCCCCTTAGTTGCTCCCCCTCGCCAACCTGAATCAAATGTGCAAGATCATTATGCATATCTTATGTACACTTTGTGCATTTTGAAAAAGATATTGGTGTCTGTATGCAAGCATAGGCATGTGTTAAAGCACAGCACAGGAATCCAAGCTCGAACCCATGTCCATTATAGGTCCACTTCAGCTAATGTGGATGGCAGGCCTGACATTGGTATCAATGGGCGCTGCAGTGGAATCTCTTGGATTCACAGACCCTAAGGGCAGACAGGACCAGTAGGATCAGCTAATCTGACCTCCTGCACAGTGCAGGTCATAGACCCTCACCCACATGTTCCTGCAATAAACCTCTAACCTCTGACAGAGAAAAAGGCCTCAAATCATGGGGTAAAGACTTTAAGGTACAGAGACTCCACCAGCAAGTGAATCATGCCCTATGCCACAAAGGAATGTGAACACCACCACCCCAAGGCGTTGCTAATTTGCCTCGGGGGGGGGGGGAATTCCTTCCTGATCCAAATATGGTGATCAGTTAAACCCTGAGCATGTGGGCAAGCCTCACAAGCCAGATGCCCAAGAATTCGCTGTAATAATTCTGGACCCACCTAATCAAAGATCTAATTTCAGATAATTGGCACATCTACCACCAGTACTCAAAGATCAGTCTAGTGCCAAACTAGGCTGTTCCATTGTTCTATCCACTGCGTACATTTATCCAGCTCAATTTTGAATCCAGCTACGGTTTTTGCCCCCCCACACCGTCTCAAGGAAGACTGTTCCAGACTTCAGTCCTCTGACGGTCAGAAACCTGCATCTAATTTCACATCTAAACAGTCTGATAGCCAGTTTGTATCCATTAGTTTTTTGTATCCATGTTGGGCTTATGCTTAAATAAATCCTCTCCCTCCCTGGTGTTTAGCCCTAGGATGTATTTGTAGAGGACAATCCTCTCTCCCCTCAACCGTCTTTTTGTTAGGCTAAACAAGCCAAGCTCTTTGAGTTGTCTCTCCTAAGGCAGCGTTTCCATTCCATGGCCCTAAGTCAATAATGCCTTAATTTTAGCTGCTACTTCTGCTCAATGTTTGCAGAGCTAGTGGGCTCTCAGCAGCCACTATACAACAGATGTGAGCCACTCAGAAGGTATGCCTCCCTTGCAGCGTACACAGCCTCATTCAGTAGGGGCTGTCTACGTAGCAGGCCACTTCTGCCTTCTCCAACACCCACAGAAAGGGCGCCTGAAAAAAATGGAGCAGCATAACCACAGCTTTGTGATGCTTCCTTTTCATTGCTCAGCCCACCTACTGAGGCTTGCTGCAGCATTTGGGCCTAAGACTATTACAAATGAACAATTAGTTGCGACTTCCTTGTGTTATAGCCATACCCACTTCTTTCTTAGTGAAGTTTGCTGTCAGCCTTTTTATCCATGATAACTAGGCTTTACCTACCAAAATACAACGCATTCAGTAAGTGGCCTGCTTTTCAGATCCATTGCGCTCCTACAACTTTCAATGGGATGAAAAGAGACTTATGAGTGCTCAGAACTCTGAAAAATCAGGCCACTACATGTGGATTTAGGAGTCTAACTTTGGATCAACTTCTTTTAAAAGAGGTGGCCATGGTCTTGGCTGTAGAAGTTTGTCTTAGGCCAAGTTGAAAATAAATAAGATGCAGGGCTTTTTAAAAATATGGACTCATTGTGAAACATTACAGTTTATATTCTCATCTCAACAAAATCAATTAAAGTAATAAAAAAGGGTTATAGTCAGTACAAGCAATTGGGCTGCTAGTTGCTGTTTGCACCATAACCCAAACTACTTGTGACACAAATTATGTTCTCTGGTAAAAGATAAAGTCAGCGTCAGCACTCATTAGGAATAAAAAGGAGCTTTACTGCTTTGAGTAACAATTGGAAATATAATGCGATAGCTTCCAATATGTGATGGTGTCTAATTCACTGATAGTTATGAACTGAAAAAAAGTCTCACTAACAGAGTTGTTCTCTTGTCATGTTTGGAATTTTTTTTTAAAGATATATGCACAGTTTTAGTAAAGACTTTAAGGTCAGCCCAAAATACAACTGAAACTTGTATATTTAGTTTAATAAATCCTTTTTAATGGGCATCAGCGCCTTCCTTTGACTTTCTGCACATAGATTCTGTACTGGAGAAATTAAGATTTTTGTTGGCCTTAAAAGCTAATAAGTCCACCTTGATTATGATTATAGTAGCTCTTGCAGCCAGCCTTGCAGTTTGCCTCCACTAAAAATTGACTAGTATCTGCTTCTGTATATGAACTATCCTTAGGATTTAAATCAAAATCCCTGGAAAACTATATTTCCCATGAAATTATACCAAATCTGAGGTACATAGCACTATTGCTAATACAAATGCACATTATTTTGTTATACAAACAAAGAGTTCTGTGGCACTTTTAGGCTATGTTCACACACACACACACACACACACACACACACACACACACACACA
>ML681991.1:30386446-30462949 GCA_007922195.1 Podocnemis expansa
CACACACACACACACACACACACACACACACACACACACACACAGTACTTGTTGCCAAACAAGTTATTTTGAAATAAATTGTTTCGATATGTCATTTCGAAATAACTTGTTTTGAAATAACAAAATGGTGTCTGCAAAATAAGCAAAAAAACGGGAATCGAAATAGCGTTTCCACAGTGTGGACTTGCTATTTCGACCCGGGGCAGTGCAGCATGGGAGGTGTGGCAACATGGCCACCTCCCTGGGCCACGTCGGCGGCCATGTTGGCAGCCAAAAGCCGGCCATGACCTCACTTCCCGGTCCACCCACGCTAGCTGCAAGCCATGGACAGTGCTTGGCTGCCTAGACAGCACCGTGCAGCACCCAGCCCCTCGGTGCGCATGGAGGGTCTCTGGCACTTGTGGGAGACTCTGTTTGCAGACCCCGAGGAGGATTGGCCTCTACCTGAGGAATACATTCAGCTCAGCCGTAGGGCTCAGCTACTGCCCCTGCCCCTCCACCGCATCTGGGCGCATGAGACCAGCGCCGACTGGTGGGAGAGGGTCGTTCTGCGCACCTGGGGCGATGACCTCTGGCGCCAGAACTTCCGTATGAGCAGGACCAGCTTCACTCGCCTGGTGGGCGAACTTGCCCCGCACCTGCACCACCCCCCCCCATGAGGCCTGCCATCCCGGTGGACAAACGAGTGGCCATCGCCCTGTGGAAGCTGGCCACCCCGGAGTCCCACAGGGCAGTGGCGCACCTGTTTGGCGTCGGGAGGTCCACCACCAGCACCATCCTCCTCGAGGTCACCAGGGCCATCAAGCACGTCCTCCTACGGCGCCTGGTGAGAGGCGGGGCCCTGCAGGACACCATGCCCGGAATGGTGACCTTTGGCTTTCCAAACTGTGCTGGCATCTTGGACAGCAAACGCATTCCTGTGTGCTCCCCGGACCACAGGGCTGTGGTGTACCGCAACCGAAAGGGATACCATTCAGTCATTATGCAGGCCCTTGTGGACCACCGGGGCCAGTTCCACGACTGCTACGTGGGATGGCCAGGGAGGGCCCATGACTCCAAGGTCCTCCGCAACTCCGCCCTGTACCGGGGCATGGAGGCGGGTACCCCCCCCCACCACACCATCCACCTTGGGGGCGTAGAGGTGCCCGTCCTCGTGGACGTGGCCTACCCCTTGCGGCCCTGGCTAATGCGCCTGTACGCTGGGCCACTCGACCACAGCCGGCAGCTGTTCAATCGCCACCTGGCCCGCTGTCGACAGGTGGTCGAGCGGGCATTCGGACACCTCAAGGCCCGGTGGCGGTGCCTGCTAACTCGCCTCCACCTCGCTGAATGGAGCCTGCCACAAGTCATCACGGCATGTGCAGTGCTACACAACTTTTGTGAGCAGCAGGGGGAACCCATCCCCCTCGCATGGGAGGCTGAGGTCCAAGCATTTGCCAGGGACTATGAACAGCCAAGATCACGGCCGACTCGGGAGCAGCCATCTGCACAACCCTTGCCGTCCGCGATGCCCTCCGGCTCGCCTTCGCCACAGAGGAAGACTGAGGACCACACCTGCCCTGCACCAAAACACCATCTCCCCCGTCCACCCACAGCCAGCCCTCGCCCATCCACCCACACTGCCAACCCCCCCCCCCCAATAAAAACACAGACAACCACGAATAACATTCCAGGGGTTTATTAACAACAAGGGAAGGGATGGGGGTGATATGGGATGGGGCAATCTGGGGGGGGGGTCCGGGGGCGGGAGCATCAACGTGGGAGGGGACTTGGGGTAGGGAACATGAACTTGGAGGGGGACTTGGGGGAGGGAACATGATCTTGGAGGGGGACAGAGGTGAAGAAGTCCTGGGGTGGGGGTGGGGCGTTAGGCAAGGCCTGTGGGAGGGTCGGGGGGGTGGCATGCCCCGCCTGTGCCCACGGCTGCCCTCCGCCCGCTGTCCTAGCTGGGTCGGCGATGTCTCCGGGTGACGTCGGGGCGCAAGGCCCTCTGCGAGCTGCCGGATGGCTGCGGCCTGCTGGACAATGGCAGCTGGCAGCTCTGTTGCCAGGAGCTCCAGCGCCCTCGGCGCCCTGTCCTCGGTGCCTGCGAGGTGCTCCAGGCCTGGGTGGCGGCGTGCACGTCCTGGCCGAGCTCCTCAAGGCTCTCCAGGAGCTCACTGCGGGTCCTGGGGGCCCTCCGCTGTCGCGCGGTGTCCTGGGGGTTGGGTGGTGGGGTCCGGGTGTGGGTGCCGGTCCTTGGGGAGGGGCTCTGCGACGTGCTGCAGGGACACAAAAAACACAGTTGGCCCCTGCCTGCTGCTGGTCCCATCTGTGTGCACCTGTCTGCAGCACACACCTCTGCCCTGACTGTCAGTGGGTCCCAGGATCCCATGGGACATTGCCCTGGGGTAGGGCTCCTGGCCCCCAAAGCCTCGGAAGGAGGCCAGGACGGTACCCGACGGAGGACATTGGCGGACCCTGGGCAAGAAGGTTGTCTGGCCGAGGTAGTCATCAGGGTTTAAGGCGCCCTGGGACAGTTTCCCATATAAATTAGTATTCTCTGGCAGTCCAGGATCCTGCAGCCCCTCTGGGAAAACGCCTGACAAACCTCTGCATTTTGAACTGCCTGCCAGACAGAGAATGGGAGGATAAACAGAACAGAGCAGAGGAAAGGAGACCATGGTCTCCTTTTGCCAGACAGCTGTGAACCGTACCCTGGAGGCAGACATGCGCATGGTGTCCACAAGGGTGAACTGGACCCAGCCACGCCTTGCTCCCGAGGCCACTTGCCAGTGGTGTGCCCTGCCTGCTCTCCACCCCACCCAAGATGCTGCTGCATCTTTCCCAGGCAGTACCTGGTCACCACCCCCCAGCACACAAGGGCCTTTGTCCCTGGTGCCACCTGTGTCTGTGGGACCCGTGGCCGGGGGGTCCCTCTGTGCCCACGAACCCTGGGCCCTACCCGCCACGGTGCCTGGCCCTGGCCTCCACCTGTCCCGGGATCTGCTGGACAGGCCCAGCCCTGTGTGCCTCCTTGGGGTGGGGGGGGGCATACTTAGTCACGGGGGCTCCAGAGGTCTGCCGAGATGTCCCGGGGTCTGACTCGGAGCCTGGGGCGGTGGTGGGCCCCTGCTCCTCAGTGCTGCTCCCTGCCTCCATGGCGATGAACAGCTCTGGGGTGGTGGGGCTGGCCTCCGCCGCTGGTGGTGGTGCGGCTGGAGGTTCCCCCCACAGACACTTCGGACCCGGCTGCCTCCAGGCCTGACAAGGGGCTCTGATGCCCCTCGGAGGTGTCCACAGCTGCAGCGGGGACATCGCTGGGCTGTGTGCCCAGGAAGCCATCCAGGGCATCCTGAGTGTGGGCATACTCCTGCTGGAGTGTTTTTATTTTGCTCCGCACCTGTTCCGTGCTGCCCTCCTTGGGACATCGCAGCCGCAATGTCACTGTAAATGTCTCGGTTCCAGTGGCTGGCCTGGAACCTCTGTAAAATGTCTGGCTGCTGCCAGATGCCCAGGAGGCAAGTTACATCCTTCTGTGTCCAGACAGAGGCCCTCCGGCGTCCTGTGGCTGAGGGGCCCGGCTGCTGGGCCATGGCTGCCTGCTACAGCCCTGCCTGCCACGCAGCCTAACAGGCACGCCCTGGCAGGAAGTTCCCCCAGGGTGCTGTGAACCCTGGGAGGAAGGTCAGCCGGTTATTTCAAAACAACTGTTGTTTCGAAATAACACGGCCATTAAAACGGTTGTTTCGAAACAACTCGTTTCGAAACAACCACTGTTTCGAAATGGCATGTCCCGTTGGCGTTGTTTCAAAACAACCGTTTTGAAACAACGCTGTTTTGAAACGCAACGAGGTTTAAGCAGTTTCAAAACAACCACGGCCATTGCGAAACAAGTGGTTTGCTTGTTTCAAAATGGCCGTGAGTCATGTGGCCATGGCATTTCTTATTTTGAAACAACCTCTGTTGTTTCGAAATAAGGAGTGTGTGTGGCCATACCCTTAAAGCACAACAAGTTTCTTTATCACATGAGCTTTTGTGAGGAAAAAAAAATCCCACGTCGTGAGCCACTTTGAAGATGGGGGAACTTGGGCGGGGGGGGGGGAATAAATGCAGGGAAGTGTAAGTCACAGGAGCAGGTCACACTGTAACATCAAATCAAAGCAGTTGTTACGATTCAAACACTGGAGAACAGCATATAGAGGAAGGTGAAGTCAAATCACTTTGTTGTAATGGGAAAAGAATCCAAAGTCCCTACTCAATCCGTATTTTATTCTGTTATGAGTCTTGCTCTCTAGAATAAGCAGAGAAGGACCTGAACCACAAACCAGAAACAATCCCTCCCATTCCTCCCAAACATTGCGGACCTTCACAACTCAAACTGACATGGCCAGGCAATTCTTAGTACCAGTCTACTTTTCACTGAACTGATGGTGCTATGCATATACTTATTTATCTCATCTGTCGCACTTCTCAGTCGTCATAAACATGGACGAGCAGGGAGCTCAGCAAACTGACTTCTCCTGGCCCTTGATTGCTGTATTCTTCACTAGCTCTAGCAATTCTAAGAGACCTTTTGGATCTGTTTTAGTTAAGAAATGAGAAAAATGCCACGGATTTAGGCCAGTCATGGCCATGGAAATTCCTGGAGCTTGGTGCTGCTCACCTTGTGGGACCCTTCGTTTGTTGTTTTCGGCATGAAGACATTCCCTGTGTTTTCACAACATTCTTATAGTCTAGAACGTGATGTGTGCTATCCTTGCTCCAGTTCCACGCACAGGTATCCCAATGAAACTGAAGGTTTAGTAGGGTAAGATTATTATTTAATTAATCTCTCCTTGCCTTAAGCACCACTTATAGCTAAAAAGACAGTAACTGATGCCAGTCCAGAGGCATACTAAACCTCCTCAAGTAGTCAGTTGTGTGCAGGTGTAGCAGGGCTTGAAGGCAAGCACAGAAGGAGTATTATCTGCTATGACCTTTAACCTTGGTGAGGCCCAACAAATGCTCAGGTTGCAAATACCCCAGTTCCCCTAGCTTGAACGATGACATTTTCCCAACATAGCAATAACAATTCCAGCTTGGCCCTCTGGGTCAGTCCAAAAGCGGATTAGAACACAGGTCCAGTAGCTGGTGTGTCCTTTCCAGTTCATTAATATAGGTAATTAGGAAACCTGCAGGTTTCCTGGCCAGGATCAGGCCACCAAGTTTCTCAGTGGGGCATCTCTACATCAGCCACCTGCTGCTGCTGCTGTATGGCTTCTGCCAGCAGATTGTTACAAATGCAGTGGGTAAGAAGGCCTTCTTCCTAAGTGTGTGGTTATATACTAGTTCCCTGTACAATGACAGTAACATATTTTCTAGGACGCAAGAGACTTCTTGGCCAGTAGCCTTCTTCAGGTTCCTTTCCGTCTAACAGGCGGTTGGCTACTAATCCTTAATCCCTGAGGGTTCCTTTCAGAAGGCCTCTGGCTCCGTGACCCTGCTCAAGCCTCTACTTCTTCCCACAGGGTCTATACAGATCTGAAACCTTCTGCCCCTCACAGCCCACACTGTCTTCTGGCCACTGAGTGACCTTCCCACCACCATGCACCTCCTCAGTTCCCCTGCAGCCAGGGGTTAAAGTATATTTGGTGGGCTACAGAACCCTTCCCACATGGGTGGGCCCCTCTCCCACACCCCAGCTCCTGCCCCCTGGAATGCCAGCCCTATCTGCTTTCCCCAATATGCATTTCCATCCCCAAAATCCACCCCCAGCTCAGGTGCCCCAATTGACCCCCACCCCCCAGAGTGACCCAGGCGCCCCAGTACTCATCAGCAGCACACTAGACTGAGAAATTGTGCAGCCTGCGCATAAGCAGGAGAGCCTCCCCCCCCCACCTTCCAGAACGCAGGGGAATGCTGTTCTGGGCCTGCTATTTTTAGGGGCGCAGCATTCAGGCAACAGAAAGGAACCAGGTCTTCAGCCAGATCCTGTCCAAGTTTCCATCCCTCCCCACCTGCCCCCCCCCCTTACAATCCGCTGCAAATAGTGTAGTGGCTAGAACCTCTGCTTAACAGAGGGAAAGTCCTGGGTTCAAGTTGTAGGGGGTTGGATTTGCTGATCTCATGAGGTCCCTTCCAACCCTGTAAGCCTATTTTTCTAAGGGGACTGGGTCTGTGTTTGCACTTTGAGAGGTCCCCCCCCTCTGTGGAGAGGGAGCTGCTGAAAATAGCAATTTCCTGTTTAGTACGGAAATCTGCATGCACAGGGCACTCTGCTGGATCAGGCCTTTAGAATCAAGCTACAAATTTGTTGCCAGTTATATGCTGATTGACCCAATGACTAAATACACAAAAGGAGCAAAAAGACACTTGCCAGAGACAGGAATAAGAGATTAACATAAGAACTAAATCTAAAAGAAACCAGATGGAAATTTATTTCCTCCCAGCCCACTCTGTAAGTTTCCCCGTCTTCAAAGTGTTTGACAAAGTGGGATTTTCTCCCATGAAAGCTCCTACAATAAATACATTTGTCAGTTTTTAAATGCCACAGGACTCCTTGTTTAAGATGGAATTTGAAAGTTGTTGTCTTTATTTCTTTTTTTAAAAACCTTTTTATGCAGAAACACAGAGTAATATCTGCTAATTGTTTCCAGCAAAACCAGAGCATGACATTTCTTATTTTGTAACTGGAACAACCAACCTGCTTGGGGCTCCCTGTACTGACTCTTGCTGTTAACTAATGACACTCAGAGCTGTGCAGCCATGAGTAAATGATGCTAGGCATACACAGAAATGTTCTGTCAGGAAATGGTGAAACATCATTAGTTCCATAGTAGTTTAAAGAAAATGTTTTAGGTAATCATATCTAATTCAGCTTTATATAAGCACTGCATTTCCTCTATCTTCGCCAAATAGAAGATTACAAAAGTTTAATGGTACTTTTATGTTCAAACTTTTATAGTGTTAGTTTAAAAAAAGGGGGGTTAGGAGGAATAATGCTTTAATTGAAAACTTAAAAGTAAAACCAAACTTCAAAACTCTCTACTGGCCACTCGTCTTTTCATACATCTAAAATAACTATGAGGAAGGGAGAAGTCATATAATTTGTAGGGCCACAGATACATGTGCAAAGTGAGTGTTTGGTAGCAGTTCATGCCCATTTTACACAAGTTTAAATAACTACAGAAGCTGAAAGCAGCTCCAAATCATCCACCATGAACTCTTCCCCCATGTTTAAATAATATAACATATATAATTTATATTCTAATTATCTAATAATTATATAATCTATTTTCAAAAGGAAAACACCATTTCATCAGTATACATTCCCTTCCACAGTTAGAAATTTTTGTTTCCTCCAAAGGTTATAATGTTCAAATGAAAATTAATTTGCCATAATTGCAGAAAGTGTGCTAATTTACTGACACAAATAAATTCTGGTTTTGAAAGAAAAATAAGGTAGGTGAATTCTCATGCTAGAAGGAGTATATTCAGAGAGCAGAGAAGTCTGCTATTGTGATAAGAACATTGTAGGACTGAGATTTCTCATGCATCCTAGACCTGGTTGAAAACTGTCTGTTCAAACATTTGATGGAAAATTTTTTTTTTAGTTGAATAGATTTTCTTTTTACCAAAAAACAAACAAACAGGAAAAAATCCATTTTCATTGAAAAATAATCCAGGTTTACGCATCCTCACCCCAGATTTTAAAGGTTTGCTTTCCTGACCTGCTTTAATTCATAGATGTAATGTATTTAATATGGACTGAGTCACAGTAGTTACTTAAGTATATGTGCATGTGCTCTGTCTGGGAGGAAGAGGAGTCACAAACTGAGGACTTACTTGAAGGTGGTAAAGTCATAGTTTATAGAAACATTCAAAACACTGCCTTATGTAGGAAAAAAAGCAAATCTCCTAGACTTGCATGAAATAAGATCTGAAACGCAAAGGTAACAACATACTTAGAAAATCAATTCCAACTGAAAAATTATTCTATTAATATGAAAATATGAGTATATATATCACAGTTCCTATTGCATTAGTTAGTTACTACTTTATAATGTTTTTGTTCAAATTGAAGTATGCAAAGCGTTAGCGCAAACAACAAAGCCATTTTGTAACACCCCATCACATAACACCACAATTTCAGCTAGAAATGCCCCTCTCTGACGTCACATAACTTGGTAGCTTCCCAGCTAAAATAATGTGGTGAGCTAGCATAGCATGAAGAAGTAAAGTGCCTGTGAAGTTCATGGACTGGTGAAGAGAGAGGATCAATTTGCTAGCATCTGAATTACTGGCAGACTGAATGACCCATCTCTAGGCTTGTCATGTTACCTCACCTTATAAATTGTAATATGATCCAATGGAACGTAATGTGATATAACCTGAAAAAAACCCCATACTTCTGTAATAGATTGAGAGATTTTTCAAGGTTACCAGTGTCTGAGCTGCAAAAGTTGAACAGCAGCAACTACAGTGGCCTTCAGCTTGCCTTTACTGGTAAAACGAAGGAGTCAAACATTTTAGCGTTAATATCACTTAACATTTAGTTTTCTGACACTTTCCAACACAACTATTTCTCCCAGTCCACCCAAATTATAAATCTTAGCTCATACTGGGCCAGGACTAACCCATATTTGCTATGTTTCCAATTTCCAGTCCTAGTTTAATTACTTTTGTGCCAAACCTATACAGTGTGCATGGGAGGAAACCTTAAATGCAAGACAAAACACAACAACATCAGTTACAATTTTTTTTTTAAGGAAAAGAAATGAAGCCATCCTCCTCCAGGGAACTGCTTCCACATTCTGCTTGGATGAAAGCAACCCCTCCCCCCTTTATTTGGTTTGCACTATTATCCTGGGGTATGCAGAGTCCCAAGATCAATGTTACATACATTCATCAAATCCCAGTGTTTTTGTTGGGGCTTATTAAACTACTTACAATTTAAACACTGAAAACTGACCAGCAGTTGTTCTTAAGATGGCCTAATTATGTAGCTGGAAAAATCAAAACCCAGTTGAGATAAATAAATTTAAAAAAATCATCTGTTCTCCATGGGCTATGTCTTTTTTCACCTTAGGTTTCATTGGAAGTTTCAGCACATGACAAACGTCTATTCTCTTCTTGATTAAGGCATGCAAACCATTAGTATCAATGACACATTCATGTGTGGTAAGAGAACAGGTCTCCTAACTGTACATATCCATCAGAGACTAGACTTTTGTCATGTATTGAGCCAATGATCAGAAGACAAAGACATACAATATATAAGAGAGCAACAAACCACATTAAATTAATAGATTTTGGAGCATTTATGCCCTAATGACTAAATTATAGCCTTAAGAAAAGACTAAAATAATGCATATGAATAACATGCATTTGTTCATGCTTAACACATATGGTTTAGTCTGTCATCTACCATACCATGTATCCATGTTGGTTTCATGGTATTAGAAAGACAAGCTTTTGAACTTACCTAGAGCTCTACCTCTGTTCCTGAAGAAGGGCTGTGTGTAAGCCCGGAAGCTCATCTCTCTCACCAATCAAAAATCAGTCAAGAAAAGATGTTGCCTCATCCACCTTGTTTAACTACTGAATCGGCATTTTTATGCATTGCTTTCTTTTTCTTTCATGCACCTACTGTAAAAAGGAAATGAACATGAATTAATGTTTATATTTATGAATGTGATTTTTAAAAATGTTAAATTGGGCTACCACTTTACCCCAACTTACTGTTTTCACACAATGGTTTTAATGTGCGGTTTGCATATTTGTGTGCAACTGTGCCTATAGTTTATTACAATAAAATTACTCCAGGCTTGTTGGTGACCATTGACAGAGTTCTGTGGTTAAAAACTTTTGATGAATAGGCAGCATCTAATTTCTCAGTAGTAAAAAAAAAACTAAGTTACTTACAATCATTATTCCAAATGGAAAAATTAATTGTAAATAACTGGAAGTCAATTAAGGCTGGGTTCTGCCGGGTAATGCAAATCTTTTATAGTTTTGTTTCAGTTAACTGCCTCATTAATGATTTATAGATGTGTATACAGCTGTGGGAACCATAGCATTATCTAATGCACTCAGAGAATAATTACATATGAAAGGAACTACGCAGCTCAAGGGAAAAACTCTGAAATTGCTTACTGCCTTAACTTCAACCATATTAAAATGCAAAGCATTTAGAAAGAGACTGTGATGTTTTATCATGTTTTTGAGTCATGAGGTTGCCAGTTTTTAAAAGAAAATTACAATTTTTCCCCTATAAGAAAATGTTTGCATACTTCTCTAGTACACAGGATGCAAAAACATCAAGGCTTTGCAAAGAAAGCAAGCAATTTTAGAGACTAATTCATAAAAATTTTCCATGCCCTTATGTGAAAAAGAATGAGAAATTTATGCAGTAAAACAATTTATAAGGTATAAGCATAAATACTTTTGATTTTTGTGCAACCACGCATAATTTTGGAAAGAATGGAAATCAGGAAATGCACCCATGGCTGTAGCCATTCTTTGAAGACTCAGTTAGTATAGTGTAACATAGTATTTTTGCTAGAATTTGTTCTATTTCTTACAGAGAAATAGCCTAAAGAATTACACATTTTGCCTGTGTTATTTGTAGGCAGCAACAGGGTGCAATGGCAAGATTATGTGCCTGGAGCATCAAATGGGCACTTTGTGGGCCTGATTTTCCTCTCACACCAGTGGAAATCTGTCTCTTCGTTTTCCTGTTGATGGGATGCAGTGATCAAAACTTATCATAGTTCAGACAGGAGACATGCTGATGCCATTGAGTTGCATGGAGACGCTTGCTCCAAGTGACCAACAAGAGCTCTGAATTCTATCCTCAGCTCTGTCATTGACCTGTTGTGATTTTAGGCAAGTACCTTTTTCCTCTTCTATAAACTGGGGGGGGGGGGTGTTTCTTATCCTCATTTGTAAGTCAGTTTGAGATCTATGAATGAAGAATGCTCTGTAACAGCTGGGCTTTATTATTATGTCAGTGAAGTCACAGGATTTAGAGTCAGGAAATGTGGGACACAGATCCCTGGGGAACAATTCTCCTTGTACTTTGTGGCATATATTACTGCTCTCACTTTTTCTGAATTGTGCATGCTCCAAATGTGGTCATTTCTGACTCCTGTCCTTTTAACACAAAAACAAGGATTTTGCTAATGCAAAGAAGTGAAATATAAATGTATTTCCTCTTTCTGGATGTGTAGGAGATCAAATAAATAATACAAATATAAAGGCATAGAAAACAAACAGAATATTTGCCAAGAAAAATACTGCAAAGTAGCCTGTATATTTTCTGTTCGGGGTAATTGTTTTGTTTAAAATGGAACTTCCCGCTTTTTAGTGGGTGCAACTTGTTTTGCTCATGCACAGAAATGCATGAAAGAATGAGAGTAACAATCAGATACGGTGGCTATCTAATACTGGACTAGATCACCCAAGAAGATGAAACTGGATTTAATTTTGACTCACAAACAATAGGACTTCATTCAGTTATTTCCACATAAACATGACACCAACTAAAACCAATTTGCTTATATTGCAATAGCAGGGACCTAGATAGCTAATACATCTTTTCTATCACAAACTTCTTTGGTTCATCTTTTGTACTGGAAATGCTACAGCCATCTTAAATCATAAGATTCATTATGGTAAATGCAACTTTTATTAATTAAATATGATAACATATAATCAACGTAATAAGCACGCTGAGCATCTGATAGCTCTCATAATAATAAAATAATCAATGATGGATAATCAGTCAGAACCATCAACACAAATACTTACAGACTTTGGAGAAGTCCAGAGCTCAACCCAAAATTGAACTGAAAACTTAGGGGCTCTTGCTATCAGTTTCAACCTGAACCCCATCTCTAACTTCCCCACCTCCCCAAAATAACTATACTAATGACCCATCTGTACTACATCCAGTTGGCTCAGATTTCCATTAGGGCACTCCCAGAAACTCATTGCTCCCTCATGGCTCTTCCCAGGAGGAATCAAGCTGACATCTTTGCAGACGATGGGACGTTAACAACTTGACCCCATAAATCCACTGTTTCCTAGGTGCACTGTAACGCAAATGTGCTTACTCCTTAGCCCGTGGTGTAACAGGGTTGTGGGAATCAGCTGAGACACAAGCTGTTGCTTAACTTGCATGACTCCCCTGTTGGGGTTCAGCTGACAATGGGTCCTTTCTGCTGCACACTGGGGAGACAGTCTCCATTGGCAACACAGAAAATACATTATGGTAATTTTCACTCTGTGTGGTTGGGTCTGTGTGCTTATGTCAGTGTTCTAGTGAGGATGGGTAACTGGGCAATCTGAAATGTTTTTATATTTCAGTTACAGTGAATTCAAGGCAAGGAGTGGGGGGGATTTCAAAAAGAAAAGGATTTCATAGTGTTTAGAAAATTAAAAACTGTTGGCAATCCTGGTGAAATAATTATCTAGAAACTTAAAGTCAACTTTTCAGATGGTTAAAAATAAAGCAATATAATGCCACTTCTAAGGATTTATACATAGCTTTAAGTGTTTTAAAAAAAAAAACATAACAAAAAAACCAGCCCTAACTTAGGATGGTAGGGCAACTTCTTTCCATGAAAATTGTGTAAACAAAATTATACGTCTGGAAAAGGAACAGACTGTGGGGAGAAAACATAGAAGCAATACATTAACAGCATGACTCTGCAATCTGCACACTAACAGTTATGTTTTTAGGATTATGCCATTCAAGAACTTTTGCCAGTATTAAACATTAAATTAAAGTAGGTGTGCACTATGGGGGCCACCTGCTATTTTCCCATTTAATTAAAATGAAAAACCATGGGTACTTTAACTGCATCTCCATCTTTCTTCAGTACTATGACACCAACAGCAGGTTACTGCTAAGTAGGAATAAAAGAAAATATAAAGATAGAAGCTACTTATCCATTCACAGAATAAACATATATCTCAAAACAAATTATCTATAGATTAATGCACATTGAACATCATGTAATTACCTCTTTTAGTGCAGCAAATCAGATTGCCGTATGGTAGTTGCCACTATATAATGGGAGCGAGTTGGGAATACTGCTGTGAAAAATTAATAATTTTCATCTTGAACACCAAAATTACATTTTTTTTCTATTTCACATGTTGTTCTAGTTTCTGCCAGTGATCAGAGATTTTTGTGGCCAAAATCAGTAACTTTCAGTTTCTCTGCTCTTTAATTTTCATGATATGTTTTTCACAAAGGAAAAGGACCCATTTTTAAGGGGAAAAACCCTGCCAGTTTGAATGAAATTATCATTTTCTGTTTGCAGAAATGTCCTCTGACTTATGTGAACATGTCAAGAGGCAAAATATTCATTTGTTTTTCCCACCATTATATAATATCTTCAGGAGTCTACAATAGTGATCTGATGGGAAATTAAATTGAAGGTATAACTGAAATGATTTCTCCAAGATAAGAGAAGCGCATTATCCCTGGAATAGAGCCATGTATTTTGCATTTCCTGTTAGCCTCTCAGTGGTGACTCCCCACTGCTTGAAGATGCTTTTTTGTTTTGAATATAAACACCACTCAATTGTTCAGTTTCTTACTCATGACCAATGGCAAAGTGCCTACTGAGGCTGTCTGCCAGCGAATTCTGGATGTCTGATAGGCACACTGCTAATAGGGTGATGTGGTTTTTCTAAACACCAGTTCCTTATGTTAACTGCTTCTCCACAGAGGGAACAGAGTATGTCCCTCCCTTCTTTTTCATGTGGTATTTATATTGTATGGCATTTTCAGGACATGCTGGAAGTGCATGAATGGTAGGAATGCTTTGCAAAGCTCTTACGCAGCTCTGAACTGTGAAAGATTGATGTGCATTCTGGCATCCCAAGACATCCAAGTCTACTGCACTGTGTGATTGTCTATGTGGGCTCCCCAGCCTAGCGTCTTGTTGGGTGTTGGGGATAGAAAGGGAACTCATACATGTACACCAAGGATGCCTCCACCATACCAATGTGACTCACATGCTGGGGGCAATTGTTACTGTGGTATTCATGCTGTGCTTGTTATGAGTTTATATGGCTCAGAGTTGAGTTTGTAGTCTGGAAATTAAGGTGAAGTATGGCAAATGTCATTCTAGGTGTATATGGTGGCACATGGCCCAGGAGAATAAGTCACATCTGAACTGGTGTCTGAGGGTTGCACACAACTAAGTCTACTAGAGCACCCAGGACACGAAATCTATCTGTAGGAAGGTAGCTCTCACCTTGACTGAGTCCAATTTTGCTTCTATAAATTCTGTGGTCTGTGTTGGAGTCAAGGTAGACATTTACACAAATCCCCAGGGATGCCAAAAGGTGTAGCAGCAATGCTGTTAATGTTAAAACTTCCAGGCAAGTTAGATATTGGTCAACCAAGGATAGGAAGATGGTGGTGCTGTCTTGTCTGAGCTTAGCAGCCTCTACTGTGAATGCTTTTGTGAAGTCTCATGGAGCAATAGAAAGCCTGAATGGCAGCACTCTGTATTGATACCAGTAGTGGGCACACCACAAATCTGAGGAATCAACTGTGAGAGGGTTGAGTAGCCACATGAAAAATGTATGTCTTTCATCTAATGATGGTGTCATTGGCACTAATGTAACCATGCAGAATTTCGGTTTTTGAATAAATGGGCCTCCAACCTCATTTCCTTGACTGTAAAAGGCAAAACTTTGAATAGACCTCATCCTCCTTCTCTCCTATCAAATGTCAAGGGGGTACCCGCTGCATTGCCCCTTGCTGGAGAGCAGACTGTAAGGAGAAATCCCATGTACGAATAATTTTTGGAAAGGTGGAAGAAGAGGATTTTGGGATAGATTTGTGTAGAAACTTGATGATAGTGCTGGCATAAATGTTATCTGGCACCACTTGTCTATTGCTATTGCTGCCCAGTTTGGGGGAAAAATTGGTAGGTGTTCTCCTAAATGGATCTCAAAATTGGGTGGAGACAGCACTGATGATGGCTCATTGGAATCATGTCAAAATTAGAGGGCAGCCAGATACTTAGTAGCACTGATAAAATGGAAGATGCTGGATATCTTGGTCTCTGCATCTTTGGCTGCTTGTCAGGTGGCTCATAGGAATGTTGGTGATAAAATGGTTGAGGCAAGACCCTTGGTTTGAAGGTGTGTTTATGATATTTTCTTGTCAGGGCCAATATATATATATATATCCAGGGAGTGAAGGACTGATCTAGAGTCCTTCAATCACTGTAAAGACTTTTCTGCATCAACAAAAGTACCTCCTCAACCATGTTTGGAACCTTGCTGGAGACTCCAAATTGCATAAATATGATTATGACCATACCACAATGGCAGTTGCCAAGGATCTTGATACCCTATTAGCTGCACTGACTATGGCTTGTAAAGTGGTTCTGGCCACTACTTTCCCCATATCAATAAGGTCTTGCAACTAAACCTTGCCTTTTTGTGGCACTTTGTTCAGGAACTTAGAACAGTACAGGAAACCTTAGCTGGTAAGAAGGGCCTGATAATCTGAGATCCTAAACTGAAAGCTGATAGAGATATGGAACTCTTCTGCCTCTCCCTGCAACAGCTGCTGAATCTGTCTATGATTGTTCAGGGAAGGTGGGGAGTCTGGAGTGATAACCTCATTGAGTGATGGACGACTATATTCATCAGAACTAGCAGTACTGGCACATCCAGCCCTGTCTCCCTTCCTTCTTCCATAAGCTCGACTGGTTCAGATTGACCACTTTGAGGACAGGAGTGATAAGATCCTCTGCTGGCATGCATGGATTCAAAGTTAACTTGTGCAGAGGTTCAGATGTATAAGGTGTTGAGGACATGTTGTGATGGTACCAAAGCATTGTCTATGGCCAATACTGATTCCATGAACTTCTTAAACCCTTTTAGAGAATCTGTTTTTGTGTTTGTGAGAGAGCTCTTTACTCTCATAAGAGCAAGGACCCTTTTTTCCTGCCTCTCCATTCTGGAGTCAGACATAGAAGTAGGAGGTGGGCACCTTGCTGAATCTGGCTGTTGTACAGAGGGACTGAATCCTCAGTCTGAAGTGTCACTGTTTGCTTCATAAAATGTTTTCAAAGCTGGAGCTCTCACACCTGGCACATTTGGGTGACAAAGGAAAAGCAGATCCTGCACATGGCAGAGACAGATGCTTACCCATGGCAGCAGAGACAGTTCCAGTAGCTGTCAGTAACCAAAAAAGAGCAAAAAATGCAGTTTTTGAAATCTGGACTCCTAGGCAACATCTAAGTACCGTGACAGGAGACCAGGAGTGTATACTGGGGTGAGGATTACAACACTAGCTAATTAGAACTATATAAACATTAACAACAAAACTAAGAATAATATCAGAAATTTGAATATTTATAAGAAGAAGAGAAAGAAGAAGTTCCATATGTAGGAGGATTCTGACTCAGGCAGTGAAGAGGCAAGAAGGAACTGAAGAACAGTCATTCCATTCTGCCTCTTATACACTTGGTTCTGAGTCTAAGGAAAACAGGAGTGCAGAGTTCAGGCCAATGGACACTACTTGCAAAATATCTGCTCTCAACCATACGGAGCATATGACTACTCCATCATGCAATACAAAAAGGGATGAAAACTTGAAGAAGAATCATTAAATGTTCAAAAACTTTTAACTCAGAGTGAAAGCCACAAATATTTCAATAAGCTTTCCAGAATGTCAAAGAGAAATTTTTGATTGCCATTTGATTAAATACCAGTGAAGAACATGGTAGGGAAAAATGTGGTGACATATAATCTTCAAAACAGCAAAATCATACAGCAACATCTCTGACTAACTGTATTTTACCAGGCATATAACTGTAAACTGAGTAGGAGTTAAATAAATTCTGCATGCTGATTTTATCTATAAAGCCCACCTATTTCCACACACTATTATATAATCAAAGAATAAAAATAAAAACAAATACTATGAAAAAGGCTTTACCAACTCAATATCCATAGTCTGTAAGAAGTTATCATATTTTTGTTTCCAAAAGATGCTTGATCAGAAGCAACATATACACAATATTTTAAAAAAAACCAATTCTCACATTTTTTTTAGAAAAAAGCAAAAAGACTGAATTACAAAGTAGGAGATATATAATCCCAGCTAGTCTCAGTTTTTGCAGAAGTTGAAAACACGACTGCAATGACAGGGAAAATTAAATGTCTGTAAGAAATTATACTGTTAGAAGATTTAGGGAGAGATGATCTTGAAGGAAGTGGAATATAAGGCTGACCAGAAATGAGGCTGGAAAATGTAATTCTGAGGAATTTGAAAAAAACCCTCCCACAATGACTTTTGCCAAAGGAATGACTTGTAAGGAATCTTTCAAGAGGGTTATTCATTATATGTGCCACCAAGCTACATCATAGCCATGTGAATTTCCTATTGTTGCTGCAATAAACTAGGAGTAACATTCTACTGTGAATAACTATTCCAACAAAACACTCCTAACAGTGATGCTATTGCTATGCCCTTCAGCTATACTATTCAGTATATTTCATTTATGAAGTTTGAGGTTAAGGGTTTGCAAATCAGACATAAAAGGGGGTGCAAAGTCCAAAAATAAGTTCAAATTAATGATGTGTTGCAGGGGATGAGTGTGTGACCTACCAGCTTACAGCTCTCTCCTGGTTTGGCAATAGGAGGTAGAGAGACTTCACGGAGGAGGAAAGGCCCCTCTCCCTTCTTTTCAAGCTGTTTATTACACTGCCAGTACAATCAGTAGCCTCACCCTGGGAGACAGGACATTTTTTCTTAATAAAGTTTCACATTAAGAGTGTCTAAATCAGATGTAAAATAGCAATTCACACTTGGTCGAAGCCTGACACTATAAAATTTCATCTTGACAATCTATTTATGTTTATGAGTTTTAAAAAGTAGCTATTATTACAGAATTCTAAAGATAGTTACAACAGGTTGAAAAATGGCTACTACTTTCAATTATATGCCACGTTCCAAAGGTGCAGTCATGTTAGTCTAGTTCAGTAAAACAAACAAGGAGTCCTGTGGCACTTAAAGAGTAACAAATTTACTGGACGAACTTTCATGGGAGAAAAATCCTACTTCATCAGATGCTTTGAAGAAAGCGTCTTCAAAGAGTCTGATTAAGTGGGATTTTTCTCCCATGAAAGTTCATGCAATAAATAAATTTGTTACTCTTTAAGTGCCACAGGATTCCTTGTTTTATTTCAATTTTATGGCACTTTGGAAGAAACTGTTGGCATTTTGAAACATTACAACAAAATTACTACACCACAATCATGCATGAAACATTCAATTACAAAAACTTTCCAGCACACAGAATAATTAATAAACTATAATGAAGTTATTTTACCTAAACAAAAATTTCTTCAAATCTGCAAAAGACTCTTGGATTCCCAAGGCTAAAAATTTGAGTTATCTAAATGTTACAAGGTACCTGAAAAAAAATTCATGTCTGGCGAATAATTCCTATTCATTCATTGTCAACAATCTCAAAAATGTAGGAAATCAAAAGAATAAAAGAGATCAAAATAATTCACCCTTATTATATGAATATGCATCAAAACTTGACAGACAGTTCATTATTTCAGAAAATATTATGTTGGACAATTAGAGATTATTTGAATCACAGTCTGAACCAGACAACTTTGTCAGTAACTCTAGAAAGTGATCTCCAATAAAATAATTTCCAAAAAGCTCTTACGGGGTTTTAATTTATTGAAACCACTGACGCACAACAGCCTGTGCTACTGGTTGCTCCTACTGTTATAGCCAAAACGGTAGGAGTTTTCCAGCTAGCTCAGTGCACACAGTTGAAACACTAACTCTCCAAACAGAGCTCCTACTGGACTAAGCTGTCTTTCCTGAACACCCTGGACAGATGAAGCCAGTGAGGCATGTAGGAGAAATACCATACAATTTCCACCAGGCAACTTATCTAATGTATTCCATTCCAGTGAACCAGGTCTATATTTGGAACAGACAGTGAGCACAACTTCAATAGTTGCCAGAGCACAAAAATTCAGAGAATACAGGTCTTCTATTGATAAATCTTCTGGCAAAAAAGGAAATTCTATCAGACTACTGTATTTGTGGCTCCCAGACACAGTTCAAATTGAAAGCATAGCTGCTTTCAAGTTTTGTTATGGTTGCAGTGATCAAGTGTCCCTTTCCAGTCATGACTGCAATTTACAAGTGTCAACATCATCACAGAGAAAACAAAATGTAAATCTGATATGTTTGGTTTGTTTTTGTTTCTTAAAGAGAATGTAGGGAAGATCACCCAAAAGACTGGAGTAATCTGAGGTTGTTCAAAGTTTCTACAAAAGGAACAAGCGTGGGGGGTAGAACGGAGAAGTAGGCCATGGAAAAGGAGAGCAAGGAAAATGTGTGGAAAAGTGATAGAGAAACTAGTCTATTGTCTAGAAGTAAAACAGGGCATAGGGCACAAGGATAAAATGTTTTCAACTGCAATTTTTGCATGTACATATTTGTACTAGCTCCTGACCCAGCATTAAAATATCATGTGAAAAACACACGTAAAGACTAATATTAATTTGCACATATACTCTAGGACAGGGGTGTCAAACTCATTTGCTGTGGTGGGCCAGATTTGACTTAAATATCCTTCAAGTGGGCCGTACGCACCATAAACCAAAATACTATGGCACTCTTGCAGCATCACAGAGAGCTGGGTATGCAAACCTGTGCTCTGCAATACCCCCCCCCCAACTGGTTAAGTGACTGCAGTCTCTCATACCCAGTGCTCTGTGATGTTGTGAGACCGCACTCTCTTACGGCATTGAGGACTGCTGGCTATGTGAGACCACACTTTTCCTCTCTCTGTTAAGGAGCGAGTGTGGTCCTGTCAAGTGCAGTCACAGGCTGGATGGAAGAAGTTTGTGGGCTGCATTTGGCTTCATCAGATGCTTCGAAGATGGGTGAATTTACAAAATGGAATGAAAATAAATGCAAGGGGTGTAAAACATAGGATCAGGTCATACAGTAACAGCAAATCAGAGCAGTTGTTAGGTTCAAACTGCTCTGATTTGCTATTATATGACCTGATCCTATGTTTTACACACCCTTGCATCTATTTTCATTCCATTCTGTAAGTTCACCCATCTTTGAAGCATCTGATGAAGTGGGATTTTCTCTCACAAAAGCTCATGCAAAAAATAAATCTGTTAGTCTTTAAGTGCCACACGACTCCTTGGTTTTTTTGTTTTTTGTTTTTTGATTTTTTTGCTGGACTAAACTAACACGGCTACCCCTTTTGAAATTGCATTTGGCTTGCAGGCTGCATGTTTGACACCCCTGCCCTAGGTGATAGTATGTTAAATATTGACACAGACCATAAATTCTTCATACTGAAACCATCAATGATAAAGTACACTAGTGTCAACACATTCACACGACCCTGCAACTTGATGGACTTTAAGTATGACCAGCACTTCAAGTTGCCTGCTGAAGATTTTTGCTTGAATTGTGTACCTTGTAGTCCCCAAATACTGTAACATTGGAAGTGGAGGTTTGAAGCTCTGTAGTGACCAATACCACTTTTGATCATATACATTGTTGAGGATTGTAAAAAAAAGTGGTCCCCCTTCAGTGATGCTGCAGAAATACATTGTCAGTGCTGCTAATGTTATGTACTGATGACGGTGGAACGGATGGTTGTAATTAGTCAAACAGCAGCAACAACAATATATTAGTCAACTGTAAGCAGTCTGTGGTATCTGTTTTTTTTTTTAAGTTACTGCTTGAGCCATTTGGTAATCAAACTGAAAATAGAAAGAACAAAGTATATAGGAACAGAAAGTACAAAGTATATGAGTGGACAAGGTATACATTCCCCTGCCACTCAAAAATACATTTGTATTTTCCTGCTAATCCATTTCAGGGGCATCGCTGCCACATGGGGCACGTGCCCTGAATTCCAGAGCCAGCCTTCCTGAGTTTCGGGCCGCCAGCCTGGCCCCGGATCCCTGGCCGCAAGCAGGGCCAGGAGCGATGGCACTGCTGTCACTCAGGAAATTCACTTAACCCATCCAAGCCTCAGTTTCTTTATTTGTAAAATGAGGGTAAGTAAAACTTTAAAATATATAGCTTTAATAAGAAAATTCAGGAAACCTATTGTTGAATTTTATTTCTGACACCACTTTGCTGATGCTAAGCCTGAGTAAACCCCTTAAAAACTCAAGGTGCACTGAAATTATTTGTAAAATGAACATAATTACCTTTCCTCATGTCATAGGGCTTTTGTGGGGGTTAACTAAATGACAGTGTGTAATACATTAGTGCACAGTATGGTAATAGGATTCTGGGGGTTCTGTCTCTTAGCTCTGTTGTTGATGTCTGGAGACCTATAATATGGACTCTGTGGTACAGCCCTTTTCCTCTTCACCATGTACATTTCTTTGATTAACAGCCCCCCCCCCCCCCCCGCCCGGTCCAAAGCAGCTACAATTTCTCAGAAATTTTGCCTACTTAAAAGTTGCAACTAATGCTAAAGATTTTGTGCAGTATTATAAACTAGCTCGTTTTATACTCACCTATTCCATATTCAAGTTCTTCCTTAAAGCACACTTCCATCACAACACTTATCATGGACTGTATGCCATGCATGGGCCTCAGTTATGCTTATTAGGAGTCAAAAGGTATAAATCATTTAATGCGTGTGTAGTCATGTTGATACTCAACCACTATATGTGCTTAGTATACATCTAACATTGATTGGACTGTGAAATTTGTGTTTCACTTAGATGGAAAGTGCCCTAGGGCAAGGATTTCTATGTTCTGTACAGTATTGAGGATATTGTTGGCCTTTAAAAAAGTAACAAACACAATAATTATGACAACAATAAAGCCAGACTAATATTTAGTCTAACATCTGGTATATATCTTAGGTAGCTTTATAGAAATGGTGCATAGCCAACCTTATTACACAGAAGGGCCACATAAACCAAAGCAGAACCTTATGTGTGTCTAGCAGATTCTACATATTTTAATATAATTTAAAATCACCTGGATTGATTTATATTTTAAGTTCAGCTCAATTTTCATGTTTTTAGATAGAAACAACCTATGTACCATATTGTCTATTTACAGACTTAATGTAAATTAAAATGATGAATTGGCTTTTAGTATATTATGTTGAAGCAGGTCAGCGGTCTTATGAAATACTGTGGTGGGCTGTACATCAGGCACCCTTCATTTATGAGAAGAGATTATAAGTATGCCTATTAGGAAGATTTATCTTCTTTTCAGTATGAGGAAACATGGGCTTTCCCAAACTACTATTTATATATGTAGTCGTAAGTCTCCTGCCCATCATCATGGTATCTGAGCACCTTAAAAGAATTAACTTAATTTTAGACAAACCCTACTGGATACAGAAATATTAAGTAGCATTGTTTGCACAGATGAAGAATGGATGAACAAAAAAACTAAGTGATTTTTTTCAAGAAAATATATGGCACACAGGAAGCCTCTGGGAGAGCTGGGCACTCAACCGAGGTCTTTCTCTTTCTCCCCCAAGTGTAACTACACTAACACTTCATACTAAACTAATACTTTCCGTTTGCATAAACCTAATGTTGCTATTTATGTGAGAACCAGTGTGGTTACTCATCCACCACCAGTCAAACACAAAAAAATTATATGCTTCTGCATATGAAGAAAATAGAGTTAACACAAAAACAATCAGATACACCAGAAGACTTAGATTTGGGTTGATATTGTTCACCTTCACTTGACTTGTAATCATTTTACTGTACGGTTAGAACTCTAAACATTAATAAAAGAAAACAATATTAAGCAATACTAAACCCCAAGTGGTACCTCACTTAAGTAGTCTTTAGAATCTGGAGATTAAACTGGAGCTTAAAAAATGGGAAAAAAATCACTGGTACATACAGATTGCAATTCAGTGTACACTCAACTTTTAGTTAGCTAGCACAAGAAATGCCAAGTACACATTAAGTAGCGCTGACTTAGAAAGTGTTCCCCAAGCTCCCCTGCATGCAGTAGTTAGGAATCTACTTTAGAGAGCTTAATCTTGTAATGAAGAGTCTGAAAATATTCTACATACACTCAATATAGGGTTTCTGTAAGCACACTGGCTGCCATATACGACAGCAAATGTGGACCAGGAGGGTAGACTAGGGAAACAGTTATGTTTAGCATTTGCTTCATTGTTTTAGTGTTTAATTTTGGGTTACATTATTATAACAGCTTACTAGGAAATAATTACACTAGGTTCTCTCTCGATGCAGGTAAACTCTCTCCAAGTGATTCTGCTGGTTCTGATGCTGTCAACTCCACCTGGTATTAGGCTAATTAACCAGCTGTAGGGGGTTAATGTAACATCACTGGAGGCTTGTTAATGCAAGTCTAAGAAGTTATTGAGGGGAAAAGCATCGTCTTCTTCAGTGGGTCAGATCTTGCTCAGCAAACCACAAAACCAGAAGATTTAGCATGTTAATAGCTTCATTTCTTTTATTTATTTAGCCCTCAGATACGCATCATGACAGCTTGTAAATAACATTACAAAACTGAAGAGTATTTACTGTATGTGTCATTATATGGGCTTTATAAGAGATAAAAGTGGTACAATTCATTTCTATAGTGTATTAAAAAAATGAAATGCCCTTGAGTGTTCAGAGTGTTGCTAGAGAGAGAGAGAGAGAGAGTGTGCGTGCGATGTGACCACCCGGGTCTATAAATCCATGCTAGGAAATTGTTTTTAGTAAGATCTATGTTGAATCAGGAGGACAGATCCCAATACCATAAACTATTATTCTCAGAATGCCAGGATTGGGACCTAGCAATGCCACCACTTTTCTAACCCTTGTCCACTTCTGGTGCTGTGTGGAGTTAGGTGGCTATAGGGTTAGGTGGCCGCCAAGTGAGGGTTTTGTGGATGACAGTTGTGCTTAATTAGGATTTAGACACTTAAAGCTGAGTTTAGGTACATAAGTCCATTTGTGGATCACCACAGTTGATGGCCCACTTGAGTGCCCAGTTTAAGTTTACTTGTTATTATGTCCCAACAGTTAATTACCTGGGACATGAACTTTTCACCAAATCCTTTGTGAGGCTGGCTCCTTAATTAAGAACTTCTGTTGGGAAGTTCTAGCCTTGGCCATACCTCCTTGCTTCCCCACTACCCCATGACAGAAATGTAGCACTTTTTGCCCTGCTATTGCTGTTAAGTGACCTCATAGACCCTGACTGTGTAAATACACACATAAGGCTCTGCTGGACTGGGACCTAATGTGCAAGAAGGGTGAACACCTCTGGAAAACAGTGAAATCTTTTTAGCTATAGTGTTCTCAAAAGAATTTAATCTTGGCTCCCTAGATGACTCCTACAGAGTCCTGCATGATTCTTTAAGTCTTGCAAAAGTGCTCAGATGCCATGGGGATGAACATCAGATAAATACTAACATTAATACTAATCATAATAACTCAACAACAGTTCTGTTCACCTAGATCTTGCTCACATTCTCTGGGTATAAATGATTGCCATATGTAGTGCCAGGAAGGAATTTTCCACACATGAGATTAGCAGTGACCTTGCCTTTTCTTTGCCTTCCTCTGCAATTAATGGGCTATATGTCATTTAATTGTTTCCCTGCCATTGCATGGACCTCAACTGTTGATGCATCTCAGTCACGCCTATTCTCTGTCTGTTGGTACATACTTGTCTAGTGTAGTTCCAAAGGGGTAGCTGTGTTAGTCTTGTTCAGCAAAACAAACAAGGAGTCCTGTGGCACTTAAAGACTAATAAATTTATTTATCTCATGAGGTTTTGTGGGAGAAAATCCCACTTTGTCAGATGCTTTTTAAGTGCCACAGGACTCTTTGCTTGTTTAGCCTAGTCTAATCTCCTGTGGTCTGTAATACTTTAATATAATATTGGTGGCTGAGTTTAGTGGTTGGGTGCTGTTGGCCAGTAGTATTCAGTCGATGATCTGCTGGCAGCAGCTCTGGAACAATTTGTACAGTGGGGCTGCTTGTGAGTCACTGAACCAAACTGTAACCCTGTATATGAGGGAAACCACTTTAAGCCAGTGGGTTGGCAGCATACCCAGCACCTTTAGTTCTAGCACCTATGTCTGACGATCATTTAGGAATTTAAACTCTAGGACAATGATTTATGATACTTGCCCCTGTTCAGCTAAAAAAAAAATAATTCCACAGCACTACTTTTCACGGGTGGGTGAGGAAGACTCAACCTATTTCTCCAAATGCAGTATGTTTTGTATAACTCCCACTCTTGCCTTGAAGAGTAGGAAGACCAATAGTTTTATGGTGGCAGTCTATTCTTATTGATGCATATAGCTGACTGAGTGACCAACTTTAGAAGGCTACATACTGAGACTTCCATCTGACTAAAATTGCAAATTAAGGACCTGATCTTGTAAAGACACAAGCATTTTCTTATCTATGTACTGCAAGTAGCCCTATTTACTTCCGTGGAATTACTCACAGCACCTAAAGCTAAGCATGTGTATAAGCTTTCATATCATTGGAGCCTATAGATGGTGGAAAATAGCCAGTGAACCACATATACAAAAAAATGGGGGAACAGTAACAGGAGACATTAAAAACTAGATCCTGGAAGTAAAGGTGCTGTGTGTTTGTGTTCATATGGATATATTTTGTATTGCTAGTCTAGCAGCATCGTGACCATTAAAAAAAAAAAGGCAGTTTCAAATATGGCAGAATGTCTACATTCATCCAGTGTTTTTTTCAAATTGTTCACCCACTGTAGCATATTCAATGTAATTTACAGAAGAGGGGAACGATCTATCTGTCGTCCTCCTCTCTGTTTCAATTCTCAAGAAAAAGAAAAAAAAGTATTTCAGCAGCACAGAACATCATGTGCATTACTGTAAGTTCACTTTTCTAGAAGCTAAATAAGGTCCTGTGGTTAGATCTATACCAGGGTCCACTCATGTAGATCTAATTACTGGATAGATCCTGAATCCATTTAGTAATGTGAAACAGTTAAATATGCCCTTTTATGTTAGGGATCATTTTTAATATTTTTCAGACACACACTACATGGTTTTATTTCAGTACTTGAAACTTTATGTATAGCTAAAACTAAGTTTTGTGCACAAGCTAGTTTTTACTAAAAGAAACATAATTAGCATAATTAATCATAAACATGTCTTTTTGTGCCACAGAAGCTGACAGATGGAGTTTAATGTAGTGTTGTAGCTGTGTTGGTCTTGGGCTATGAGAAAGACAAGGTGGGTGAGATACTATCTTTTATTGGACCAACTTTTGTGTAATCTTGAATGCTTGTCTCTCTTGCCAACAGAAGTTGGCCCAATAAAGATACTACTTCACCTGCCTTGTCTCTCTTTATAGTGCGACCAACAAGCTTACAATGACACTGCATACACCAAAGGAAGACACCAAATTTTGCTGTCTGAAATGGAATCTCCATAAATGCAGAAATAGGAAACAAAACATAACAGTGACATCTACTTCCAGATCAAGGTTTGTTGAATGTAGATTTCTAAAGCCTTTCTTGTCCATATTATGGTATTTAAGGTTTCACACATTGGCTCTTTGAAGTAAATAAACAGCTGCACAGCCAGCAATAGAACTAGTCATGGGATTATCTGCTCACCAGTGAAAATTCACAATTAGCTTTCTTAAATTCATGTGTGCCTTCTGCTCATTTACACTCTAAAACTGCACAGTCTTCAGGGTAGACACTCTGTTGATTGGCCAGTAATTTACACTGCATTTCAGGAGTGGCCAAATTTACTGCTCTCCCTTTTCCATTGGGCACAATCCTCTAGCCCAGGGCTCGGCAACAATTGCCAGCCTGCAATGCCAACCCTACTTCTCAACCCGCAGCAGGTGCCAGGGCTGAGGCCAGCAGGGGGGAGCAGCTGTGGCATGCTTACAGCCATGCAGAGTGGCACTGCAAGGCTGGGAGCCCTACGTGTGGATCAGAATGGGCACGCGTGTCATCCTTGGCACACACGCCGGGGGTTGACAACCCCTGCTCTAGCCCCACCACCCTACTGTAGCACAGAAGCTCTGATCTCCTCACCCCACTCTGGAAGATGAACAAGGGGCAGATGGGCACTTAGGGGCTCCACGAGCTGCACTTCAACTGCAAGAGCCATATGAGACTCACAGTTTAGCCACCACTGCTCTATGTGCATAGTGCAGCAATGATTTATTGTTTGTGTTGCATTGAAACTTTATCATAATAAAGCACTTTTTTACATTAATACTGCAAGTTTACATAGCATTTTACTAAAATAGATAAGACATTTGTCTGCCCTGAGGAACTTTGTAATTAAGATTAGACAGATAACAAGAAACAAAGAAATACAGGTCAGGAGAAAGAAGGCATGAGGAGAAAGGAGGAGATAAGTGAGGGACTTTAAAGTAGGAGAGAAAAGATGCTAGTCAGATGAAATAGATGACTATAAAAGGCAACTGGTTATTTTTACTTTCCTTATGATCTGTCACTATTGCCCTGTCACTGAAGCACATAGAAAGGAAGAAGGGGGAGTACTTTTTAAAGGCTGGTCCTAAGCAATGAAAAGATGGTGACTGACCATAGCTCCTCAGATGCCATGATTGATAAGTTATACTCTCACTGTAAATAGCATATCATGAAAATGCCTAAAGGATTTGTGACTCAGGATGAGTCTCAACTGCCTAACTTCCAGCTTAAGGCCAGAATTCATGAGCTTCCCTATGAATAAGAGATGACATATGTTTTTTCATACAGGTAATCTTGCCAACATCTCTTGTAGCTGGATGTCTGGGTCCTCTCTTTAGCTACCCTGAGTTATACTAGCCAAGAACCCAGTGCATGTCAGGACACAAAAATATAAATCTTGCATGAATACACATACATGGATCTGTATCTGATCTGCATCTGCAAGAAATGGTCCGCAGATATCCGTGTTTTATCTGCGAATGCGAATATCCATGGATTTCCTCATATTTGCAGGGTTCTAGCTCTGCGAAGATAAAAATATGTGGCCCTTTATCCAATCCACATCCACAAGAAATGGTCCACGGATATCTGTGTTTATTTGCGGATGCAGATATGATGCGGATATCTGCGGATATGTGCATATTTGCAGGGTTCTAATGGGAGAAGGGTAATGGGGGAGATATGCATCTCTCTTGAGCTACCATCCTGTGCTTCAGAATCTAAGGGTATGTCTAGACTGAAAGTGGTGAAATCGCCTCCATCAGTGAGGTCTTCCAGGTGTGATTTACAGCAAGTATGAACTCGCTGCTGCACTCTGGAAGTCATCATATAAACTCCTTCCCCCTAACAGGAATTACTGAAAGTTGACCGCAACCCATTTGCAATTGGCTTCCCGCAGTGTGTCCTGGTGGCTTAGAAAGTTGCTGGCAGATATGCAAGGTATTTTATGTGCCTTGTGCATCTACTGTCGACTGCTGACAAAAATCAAGGTGAGGGTAGACTAGGGCCAAGCTTTCAGTATCAATCTTAAGTCCCTAATACAGGTGACTGAAATCTTTCAGAGAAATCTTTTGCTGAAAAATGCATATTTGGGTTAACCAAAACTTTTGTGAATTTGTTTATCGAATTCTCCAAATTGTTTCAGTCAAAAAAAGATTAAAAAAATGCATTGTCTTCATACAAAATGACTGGTTTGAATTTTACTTCATGCTTATTAAAATAAGCGTTAATAACACACTGAACATAAAACAAAGTATTTGGGTTTTGGTTGAACAAAATGACTTGCTCAACTTTTTTGATTAGCTGAAAAATTCAAATCAAATTTTCAACTTGAGTATATACAAAATGTTTTCTCCTCCCCTAATTCTTCTGTTCTGCCATCAACCTGGCCACTATTTCTGGAATGGTCCCAAACAATAAATGCTAACTTCATATGCCAAACAGTCTTTTCCATCTTGCATTTTGCTGTTTCCCATACCTGAAGAAGAGTTCTCTCATCAAGAGAAGTCAGTCCAATAAAAGACATTACCTCACCTGTCTTGTCTCATCAAACCAATAAGTCAGTTATTCACACAGCTTTTGTGCCAAGCCCTTATGTTTCCCAATAAAATCTTGAAAATATAGCATATAACCAATGCTGTGATATGATTGAGCCTGCAGAGAGCTTTAAACAATATTTCTGAGATCTGGGTACTTCCTGATTCATCTCAAGTCCTCCAAGACTTCCTGACTGAGCCCTCATAAACCTATATTAGGTCAAGGTGTTCTATAGCTAATTAACCGCTATGACTGGTTAGGCACGTAACTACTCACAGGTGGACCTAATTTGACTTATTCTCCTTATCAGAGTCTACCACAGATAGGCTGGATGCCTGACCCACTCAGAAAGCCAGTACCCTGCGACATTCCTCAAATCAACCCTTGACTGCATATGTCTAAAACTCTCTCTACTAGCCACCAGTCGTTCCACATAACACAGTTTCTTGCTGGCTATCTTGGCTACTTCTTAAGGAAAACTGCAACACTATTGGACTTAGCATCCAGCACTCCCATTGAAATGAGGTTTTCCTTCCTGATTGCACAACTTTCTCCTCTGATTTTACTCAATTGGAAAAATAGAGAAGAGGAGATCAGAAAATATACCTTAAAGACAGAGAATATGCTGGTGAGAGAGGCTATTGCTTAACAGCTCTGAAAATCAGACTCCATATTACTAATTTGCAATGACGGGAGTACAATACAGCGCATACAGTATATATCCACTCAGTCTGTCTCTCAGGCCAGGCCGACATTATGAATATACGTCAGCATACCTAGGGTGCTCAGTGGTGTGAAAAATCCATATATTGAGTGAGGCAGTTATACCAATCTAACGCCTGGTGCAGACAGTACTTTGTAGATGGGAGGGCTTCTCCCATGGACATAGTTGCCTCGTCTCAGAGAGATGCATTAACAAAGCCCTGGAAGAAGTTCTCCCACTGGCATGGCAGCATTTTCACTGAAGCACTACAGAGGCACAATAGCACCCCTGTAATGTTTTAATTTAATGTGTAGATCTGCCGTAAGGCTCAATGGGAACCTGGAAATAGCAGCCAGGATCTGGTTCTTAAAATATACAATAAAAAATCCTATTATCACAAATTTTATATCTTTAATTTGCAAACAAAAGCTAACATTGTGATGCTGTTTTACTCTGAAAACAAACAATAAAACCAAATACACACATGCTAGATGAGAGCTTCATTACAATGAGCCTGTGAGAGGTCTTCCCTTAGGACAATCCCTGTGGGTTCTGCATGGAAAACACACTCAGACCAGTCCAGTCATTTCAGCAGGAGCATTCCAATGTTCGTCTAGCAATGACAGGCTGTCAGTTCTCAAGCCCACTGGTTTTCAACCAGTGTGCCCACACTGGTGTGCCATGAGAACTGTCCAAGTGTGCCATGAAAGTATGCACAAAAGTAATCAAAATGAATGTAAAACATTTCATCTTAATACTTTATCCAAAAAATTACAACTCAAGAAAACTGATCCAAATTAATAATCAAATTAAAAGACAGGTATTGGTCTTTTGATTCTAAAACATGAACATTCTAATCATGTGTAGCCAAAGGGCAAAATCGAGATGATGTGTATTTTTGTTTTAGTGTATTCAAAACATTAGTGCATTTGATCCTTCTTTATTTTGTTGTATGCACTATGTTGCAAACCTCTCTAGTAAGACTACAACCACAATAAATGTGATGTTTATGGTCTCTCAACTCAGCTGAAAAGAGTGGATGTGCCACAGAATTGTTTGTCTCAGTGAGGTGTGCCATGTTACTGAAACAGTTGAGAACCATTCCTTTAACCACAGCTTTCTGACTGCATCTCCCCTTTCCAATGTAATGAACAATGAAGCAAGAGATGCAAAAGAGATTGAACAAAAGGGCCAAAAAAAAAGATGAAAAAAAACCCAAACAACAACAAAAAAACCCACAACAAAAACAGAAAAGAAACAAGGTAGGTGAGGGAATATCTTTTATTGGCTCACTTCTGTTGGTGATTGAGACCAGCTTATACAGAACTCTTGTTCATCTTTTATCTGGCTGTCACAGACCTGAAAAAGTGCTCTGTGTAAGATCAAAAGCTTCTCCGTCTCTCTTGAACAGAAGTTGTTCCAATAAAAGATAGCATGTCACCCACCTTCTCTCTCTAATATTCTAACACCAATATGACTACAAGACCATTGTATACAACAAAAACAGTAGGCAGTTTGTAGCCGAATTCTGTAGTTACTTTGGAATTTTGAATAGCCAATATGGATTTTATCAAGCCGGTTTAAAGGATGTGGATTCTAGTCCAAACTTGACCACAGATAAATCAAGATTAAAACTGAGTCCCCAGGGAACGGTCAGAGTTACATGGCTTTTTAAGGTATTATATAACACTTCTTTATTGCTAATAGCATAAAGCATATAGTTGATAAGGATATTAATTGATAAACATATAATGAAAATAACAGTGTATACATCAATGCACCTAGGAGATCTTGTACAATTGAGAACATGCTACAAGAAGTTATGTTTTCAATAAAATTGCTTACAATTTAGAGTTGCTTACACTTACACTCCACTTGAGTAAGAATGTTGATGCTTCAGTTGGAGTGCTGAGTCTAGCAGCCCTAATATACTTAACTAAGATCAAACAATAAAGACTAGCTAAGAAAAAGCAAGCAGGTGGGTCTGTGAAGATCTTTTATTGAGAAAGTTGAACTTGGAGATGAAGAATGGAAGCGTCTCCTTCTCCCTCAAATCCTAAGGCCTTAAATGCTTCTTTCTCACACATAACAAGCTCTATACCTTTATACCCCTCTAAAAATAAACTAAGTTACCTTGTTCTTCCTTACCCAAATATGGGTCCTGACCTCAAAAATTGTTGGGATACCTCTGTGTCATTGGTTAAGGGGTTCATGTGTATAATTGACATTTTTCCCTACTACATTATTTCTCGTCACCTTTCCCTTTTTCTTTATTTACAAATTTTGTGGATTTTGTGGTATTCTAAAAAAAGGGTCTCATCTTGAGTTGTTATTCACCTGTTGTCCTATATATTATGATCCAAAAATAGCTTATCTGAGGGTTTTCATCAGACACTATGGAACAAAGATTAACCCTTGACCGATATTTTCAACTTCACAGCTACTCCTATTACATCCTATTGTAAAGCTATTGCATACACACTTGTCATTGCTACAAGGCCTCTTGATTCTTGCATATTAGCTCCTAATACAAAATTTATGCTAACTTACCTTCTTATGTTTAGTATAATACTATAAAACTAGGATTTCTTAAATTTATAAAGAAAGATATACATATATATGAAATAAGAGAGAGTAATATATGTATGCAAGCTAAATATAGGTGTAGTCAAAGGCTAGAAGTTCTAAACAGGATACTGGATAGGCTACAGTCCACTCCATTATGAATCGGGTCTTCAGGATAAGTTTAGGATATGGTCTCTTCTCCCAGTTTAGCACTGGGTATCTGTGTCCCCTTTCTGTTGGGGCGAAGGGCTGCTCATTATTGCATTGCTGTTCCTCTTTCTGAACTCCTCCTATATTCCTAGCATGAGTTGCTTGTGCAGCATCCTGAGGCTACGCCAGCCCAAAACAGTTATTGACCCCTTTCCATGCTACTGCAAGGTTTATACGTCCTCACAGAGTGTATTGTCTCTCTAACATCCTGGGAGTGACACCTACAATACTACATACATTTGTATTTATTTGTTTAAAATCTATGACTTTTAGTTTTAAAGTACGACAAACTGTTAACTGGAAATATTATAAACAATAAAGCTGATGTAATAATTCAGCTGTAAAATTATTTTCTTACACATTTGTACAAGTTGCTAAGTGGAACAGATAAGAAAGTAATTGGATTTACTTGCATATTTACACTTTAGGAAACAGCAGGAATTTGCATATTATTTTTTATCACCCTACTGATCTCTAGCGCCTCCATTTAGATGGAGTCATTTATCTAGGCTTCCCATCCTGTAAAAAGAACACTAAAGTAGACTAGAGCTGATGAAATTTTTCACTGCAAACTTTTTTTTTCAGATTCATTGATAGTGAAACATTGCATGACTTTATGTAGATTTTGCTGAATTGTTTGAGCTGGATAAAAAATCTTGAAAAAAACTGTCTCATTTTCACATTTTCTAAACATGTAATTTCAATGGTTCAATTCAAAATGATTTTTTGTTTTGAAACACCCTTTAATTTTATTTTTTTAAAAATAAAATGTTAAGATCTTTAAAAAAAATCTGATTTTTGGTTAACAGGAAATTTAAAAAATTTCACTTATAGCAACATTTTTAATAGATTTTTTTCAGAATTGCCAGCAAAGCAAAAATATGTGTTATTTCCCCAGTTCTAATGCAGATCCCTCTAGCCATATAAAGTCCCATTGACTCTAGTGGAAATCTATGGGCATGTAGAGGTCCATACTAGCGTATTTCTTTTCAGATTAACGACTGGCTATAGTTTCCTGTAAGGAGGCCTTGATTTCATAACTCTGATTTCCTTGAAGTTAATCACCAACTTGTGGGGGTTTGTGCACGGGGGGAGTGTTTCAGTTGAGTTTTAGTCTAATGATGTCACTATGTGAACAATCGGTGAGCACTACCTAAACAACTTTGAAAGCAAGTAGCCAGAAGCCATTCAATCTATTTCATATGCATTTTTCATTACTTTGAGAAAACACCCTGCTTGCCCAGATGACTCTTTGCTAATGCATTTGAATGTAAATATCAAAAACAGCTCTGAGAGTGGGATATTTGGGTAGCTGGTTCCATGAAGCAATCTACTTTTCTGGTAGAGTGTTCTTGTTTGATGAAGGCAGTTTTAAGTGTTCTGAGGTATCTGAGTGCCTAACTATAGGTAACAGATTTCTTGCTTTGTCTGGGTTGGTTACTGTGTCTGTGAAGGTAGGTGTGTTGATTGTCGGGATTCTTGTATATAGTTGTCTATAGCATTCCATTGTTGAAGCTGATCATGATGTCCAAGAAGTTGATGCTAGTTTGGAAGTGTTCCACAAAGAATTTAATGGATGAATAGTGGTTGTAGAAGTTATGGTGGAAATCTATGAGGGTGAACCTGTGAGTGAACACTTTTCACAAAGTGATTACTCCATAGCTGAACTATAAGTCCTCATCCTCAAGGAAATCTGCACACTCTTAAAAGATGAGCATGGGATCTTAACTTCATTACTCTTCTCGACCCTAAAAATCATGGACTGAAAAGAGACACTGGGTTTATGGCTTATTACAGCAATCTATAACTCCCTAACTCCCTCATCCTTGTGTCCTTTCCTTCTCTTTCCTTTCCCCCTTTTCCCTTTCTTATTAGAGGGTTCGTAATAGGCCACTTCACCGTAAATGGTCCCTCAAAAAACAAGTTAACTACCTATGCTAAACACTGTTCCATAGTTCCAAAGGGATAGCTGTGTTAGTCTAGTTCAGCAAAACAAACAAGGAGTTCTGTGGCATTTTTAAAGACTAACAAATTATTTATAGCATGAACTTTTGTGGGGATTTTCTCCCACAAAAGCTTATGCAATAAATAAATCTGTTAGTCTTTAAAATTGTCACAGAATTTCTTGTTTGTTTTAATCTGTTCCATGTTGTAAATAACTGTGACACTCTAAGTAATTTCCCAGACCTGAATAAGAGCTCTGCCTCTCTCATCAAAAGAATTTGGGCCAATGAAAGATATTACCTCAACCACCTTGAATCGAATAAAAATGTGTTAGTTTTCAGGTAAAGCAGTGTGACACTGAATTTGTCCTAGTTTACTGTATCTTTGGAGAGCAGCAGGGAATGCTTGCTAAACTGTATCTGTCATACTTCCAGGACTAAGGCTAGACAAAAAAAAATTGTAATGATATTTTAAAAGACTTGAAATTCCCTCTGACCATCTCCTGTATTTAATAAGCAAAAGAACCTTCTGTGCATCCAATAAAATTGCTCTCTTTATGAAGATTTATACCATATTACACGGTGAAATTCAATGTACAATGATTCCCTTGTGTACTCAGATGTCAGAATAATATTCTTTGACTGTCCGATCAACTTATATTTTATGCCAACAACACAGCATTTAATATTACATGGTTACAGACTAAAATAACACATTTATCACAATGCAGGTTTTTATGTAGTTTTGGGAGACTTTATGCCACTGTTAGCTGGTATTGCTAATATACTTGATATATAAGGCAGAGTTGGTATTTTACGGCAGCATGAGAAGTAATTGAGCATATAAGCAAATAATTAATTAGTTGGTTATGACTGCTGGCTAAATTTTATTCTGATATTTTCCTGAAAACCGTGCACGCATGCACAAGAGAAAGAGTAATGGAACTGGCAGATTCCTTTGTATACAGATAACTTGTCCAAAAATTAAGACAATTGGAAAGAGGCTGTAGACTCCATTAGAAAGACAACAGGTTCCTACTTAACTCAATCAGGGTTTTGTACAATTTTCCTGAAAAATTCTGTGCTATGTAAGTGATACAAAGATGTGCCTACTCATTTGTTAGTTGTAGCAAGAATCATAATTGCATGGTGGCAGAAGAGACATGACTCCTCTAAGTTAATTGACTGGTTCCAATGAATATGGGAAATCTCAGTATTTGAAAAGCTGACCCCTACATTCAGAGTTCAAGAGGGAAGAAGGAAGGATATGTGCTAGAAAACTTGCAGATTTTCACTGAATTCACTAGGAAAGAATCATTTTCCACCATTAAACCTGAAAGATTAAAGATTGTCTATGACTACTGAGGATGGGAGAAGTTGTTAAACTGCTACCTTACTACATTACCAGTTTCTGAGGCCCAATTTATGCACCAGAATGTGTGTGCACATCAGGCCTATTCTCTGTGGAATTGTAAAGCTAGTGCTGCAAAACAATTAATTGGATCTGCTAATAAATATAATAAAAACATAGAAAATCCATATTTATAAACTAGACATAAGGTTATTGAAATATACTATAAACCTATTGCTCAACTGGAAACTTAAGAATAAGTCTACAGGCTAGTACAAGCTGACTGCTCGTTGGGGGAAAAAACTGCCTGTTTTTCACAAGAATCTGCTTACATAATGTATACTTGGAGTTTATTAGCAAGTTTGCCTTGCTTACATTAGTTACATCATTGTAAGACCTATATATTATGCTTTCAAAATATACTCACATAAGTTTCAGACTTATGGTGCCACAGAAAAAGAATGTCACTTGCAAATTATTCAGCCCTAGCAATAGCTTACGGAGTTCATGGCTATAAGGCTTGAAACCATCTCAGGACTGGGAAAACAGGAAAAATATACCAGGCCAGTCATAACAGAGAACAGAGATAGATATAAAGGTTACAAGGAAGATTCTTAACTGTTCTAAATAAATGGAGGTCTTTGGATTTGCACTAGCTGAGAAGGTGACCCATAGATTTGATTCTACTGAAAATGAAACCTTAGAAGAATATTCTGAGAACCAGAGTCGTAGCCTGTAAATCAATCAGTCAGGTGACATAGTTTAATGACATACCTGCCACGGAATCCAGCAATGGATGTGATATCTTTTTAATGATATACAAAGAAATATGAGCTGGAAATCTATAATCTGATATCGACTGAATATCTTCTTTAGAAATAGTATCTCGCAGAGACTCGCTATAGTGAACTGTGAGGGTCATGAAACAGTATGCTGCAATTTAAATTAATTTCTATCACGATAATGAACCGACAGCAAGACTGCAGTTACATACACAAATGAGATCTGAAATTAGCAGCAATATCATAATGACCTCTTCCTAGAGGAATAGACGTCAGTCTCCTGAACTATACTTACCCACATATGTTTTTTTTTTTAGTGGCAACCTGTTTATTTCAACCTGGATAATTTAAAAAGATGCTCAGAAACAACAATAATTTGGCATCAAAATCCTACTAAAAGTTTGTAGATAAAAAATGACATTTGTCCACTAAAATTCTTTTCATACTCTTCTGAACTTTCCAATATTTACCTTGGAATATACTTCAGACAGAAATGGCTGCAGTCTGAAAAACTGTTGCACATGCAAACAAGCACTTGTTTAACCCAAATAGTAAACTGAGGCATACTGATTTGTGTGTGGCACATATTTCCCAAGGAAGATTTAAGTATAGAGTAATCGCTATAAAGTATCACCAGCAACTGTTGCTCTGTTTCAGATGGTTCCAGTCCTATTTCTGTGGCAAAATGGAGATAAGTGTGCTCTACAGTCAACAGATGTAATTATATGGACCTGAACTAAGCCTGTGACTCTTTGGATTCAAATTCAAATTCTGTAGTTGATTTTACATGTAAAGACTTTAGAACAACCTATAGTGCAACTTAAAGTAGGGCTGTTTAATAATTAACAATATAAGAACTGGGATTTTAGAAACTGAATGATGTTAAAAGAATTCCTTGGCAAAACCAAAACATAGTATATGATAAACTAACCAAGCAATTATTTTATTACTTTCATTCATTCACTGAAAGAAAAGCCCCATCTTCTTTATTTTAACATGCTGTATATCATTCAGTTAATGTAATTTTATAATCATTCCTTTAGTCTTTTCTACCTTTAAAAATGTGCAGGTATGATTTATGCTTTTGAGGGCTGCATAATAGAATTTGACATTTTCCAACTGAGGTGTGGCCTATTTCCAGCTCCATGCTTCATTACATTGCACTCCCTTTGAGAGGATGAAGAGAGTAAAAATAGCCAGGTTGTTAAAAATGTAAAAAGGGCTAAATGAATTCTCACCAGATGTCCTGTTCAATTGTCATTTTCATAAAAATATGGTTGATAAACAGTTGATCATAATAAATCACTAGAAAGCAATACATGCTAGGAAAACTTTGTCCTGATAGATGTTCTCATCCCATTTACATCCTTAACTCACCTGGATTTTTCAGTACTTTGAGAGAAACAGTGCTATGGCACGTTTCTTGTTTAAAACTGTGTGGTGGAGGCATACACAATCAGATTTAGACATGTCATTCAGGAAACATGCCAGGTACAAATGTATGCTTGAAGGAAGGAGTGAAAATATAGGAACAAGCAAGCATTTAAAACGATCAGGGAATACAATATCTAATTGTGGAAGCTGCATTCTCTTCCTCTCAGAACTATTCTGCTATTTTGGAAAATGTGGATGTAAAATACAAAAGTGGCCCAAACATAAATGATCACTTCAGTTTCCACTGAGTGACAGTATAATGCAAGTTGTGAAGCAATTGAGGCTTTCCCTACCCTTCCTTTATTAGAATCAACTACAATATGGCACCAGCCTGCAGCAATAAACTGTTTGTGAAATGATTCTCCTTTGTGTGTGGAGTAGGAGAGTGATAACTGAGGGTAGCATGTTTTCGCAGTCACTGATATGGAGCAAAGGGAAGAAGCCAGCTCCTGGCAGCCACCGTGACCCTGTACCACTGGGATTTCTTTTGTATCATTCCCTGCTCTACAGCCTGAGACTCCACATACATTTGGAACAGGGGTGGGATTCCTAGGATGAGTAGATGGACCCACATTAGCTGTCATTGAACTGATCTGCTAAAAATAGTGGTGAGGATCTGGTAGCACAAGCAGCTGAGAGTGGCTGGGGCTAGTCATCCCAGCTACATATCCCTGGGACCTCAGAAGCTAGTGCATGTCATGGCTTCCAGTTCTGTTGCACCTACATTACTGTTTTTAGTAATAGAGCTAGGTTTTCATGCTATTCTGATGAGAGAAAGTGTGAGTGTGATAGTTCTTGGGGCACCCAGGACTGAGTAATTTTGGCTAATCACTGCCTCCAGCATGAGGGATTCTTGTGTGTACTACTACAGTCAGCTAGTCCATTGGCTCAAGTGGCAAAAGTAAGTACCATGGATCAGTTCCCTGGTGGTGAACCAAAAGGCTGAAAATATGTTGACACATTGTGGACTTTCTGGGTGGGTAATTTTTTTAAAAAACTTGTGCATTGAGTAAGACAGAGGTCCTGCTGAAAAAATAGTGTGTGAGCATGTAATTAAAGACTATATAATAATGCATATGCACAAGGGAGTTGAATTAAGATTGCAGAGAACCTTAATTTAGTCATTTTTGAGGACTTAAGTTGGCAACCTTAATAATGTTCTTTTAATGTAATTTTTTGCGTGTAATTTAATACAGACTGTGTTACATACACTGTGATCTAGTTGCGATGACATGATGAATAAAGTGTCTGAGACTTGTAGATGAGAAGTATCATTGCTTTAAGCTGTATGATAATACAATAGCGCTGCATAGATTTAACATCACTTGGCAGTAGGAAATAAAATAGTGCTGACATATAATGATTCATAACTACAAACATACAGACAGCGTGATTATCAGCAAGTAGCCTCAGGAAGAAAACCCAGGAGAATTTGAATTCTAGAAAGACAGACTTCAATGAAAGTGAACTAAGAAAGAAGTTGTATCATGTCAGCTTACCAAAGGGAACTAAAATACTTGCATAGTTGGACATTAAGACACATGGCCAGTGAGACAAAGATAGCTGGAAAACTAAGCAAGTTAACCAGATGAAGGAAGGCAGGGAGGTAGCTTTGTCTTCTACTTACAGGAAGTTTGCAATGAAGATCCCAACATTAGGAAAATCAGTATGCTGCACTGATGGGGGCCACTGCCTAGATAGGTATCTTGACCCTGGAGGCTGGTCTTGACTTGCTGGGAATGTGGCCTGCATATCCCTGCTGAACAAAAGCTACGCTGAGGGTACCAAACACTGGTTCAATCTTCACTAAAAATTTAATTGTGGCGAAGTGCTTAACACAATTAATATAAACCACAAGAGGGAAAAAGTAAGCCAGATTAGTGAAAGAACAGGTTAAAGACTATTTAGATGCCTCAAGAAGCAAGTAGGATTTGCAGGAGAAGGCAGTTTATCTGCCTAGTGTCTGCAAGCCATTCTATGAAGATAACTGCTGGGAAGAGATGGAATCCACTTGGAGAAGAAGAAGAAAAATATCTTAGGATATCTATTTGCCACCCTAGTGAGGAGGGCTTTAAAGGAGGAAGCTGACAAAAGCCAAGTAAGTACATATATAAAAAGAGTGAACTGGACGGAGGGTTGAACACTGGGGGAAAATTTAAAATTACAAAAGGGTCTTGGGAAAAATAGGAAAAAGAGTAAGAAAAACAGTAGGGAAAGTGGAAGAAACAGAAATAGTTGTGAGGATTAGTAGATAAGCAAAACAATTACACAACTGGCATCAGAGAGTCTTAGTAATAAGTCTCATCACTGGAATATTGATTTGCGAGGTATAGCTTGTATAGGAAAAGTAGATAGGGTAAAAAGGGAAGAAGTGTTGTGTTGTTAATTAGGAATACATACACTTGTTCTGAGAGCTAGACCATCTGAAAGTCTCTTGGTGAAAATGAACAGGGAAAAGAACAGGTATGACAATATGACAAGAGTCTACTTTCAATCACCAAGTCGGGAAGAGGAACAGGTAAGGCACTTCTAGAAATAGCAGGAATATCCAAAATACCAGACCTGTTATAATTATGGACTTTAGGTACTCAAACATCTTGGAACATATATCCTAAATGTCCGAAACACAAAATGTCCATTAAGTTCTTGCAATGTTCTGGGAACAATTTCTTGTCTCAATAGCTGGTGGAATTAACTAGGGAGGCCACCATTTCAGACTTACTTCTGACTATTAGGGAAGAATTAGTTGTAGATCAGAAGGTGAAAGGCAGCTTGGATGAAAGTGATCATGAAATAATGATTCAATGATTTTATGGAAGGGAAAGAATGACAGCAACACAATATGGACAATGAACTTAAAAAAAGCAGACTTTTAAAAAACTCAGAGAACTGGTAGGTAAGTTCCTATGGGAAGAAAATGTAAAGGAAAAATAATTCAGGAAAGCTGTCAGTTTCTAAAAGAAAAATATTAACAGTACAATAGCAAAGTGTCCCAGTACAAAGGAGGGACAGAAGAAAATAGTCAGCAATCAATATGGTTTCATTACAAGTTCTTTAATGACCTGAAAAAAAAAACCCCTATAAAAAGGGAAAACATAGACAAATTGCTAAGCAGAAGAAAAAAAGAACAGCCCAAACTGGGACAAAATCAGAAATGCCAGGGCACAGAATCAGTTACAGCTAGCGAGAGACATAAAAGGCAAGAAGAAGAGGGTCCATAAATACCACAGGATCAAGAGAGATGTCGGGAAGTTTAAGTCCACTACTTAGCCAGGAAGGCACACTGCTAATGGAAGACATCAAGAAGGTTGAGTTGTTCAATATCTATTTTGCTTCATTCTTCACTAAAAAAAAGTTAAGTGGGACCAGCTGCTTAATACAATCAATCATAACCATAAGAAGGAAGAAACACAAGCCAAAATAGGGAAAAGAATAGGGTTAAAGAATATTTATATAAATTGAATGTAATCAAGTAATCAGGGACCGATAAAATTCACGCTGGAGTAATTAAGGGACTTACCAAAGCAATCCTGGAACTATTCATGATCATCTTTGAGAACGTATGGAGAACAGGTAAAGACTGGAGAAGGAAAAACATAATACCTATCTTTAAAAAGGGGAACAAAAAGGATCTGGGGAATTATAAACCAGTTAGCCTAACAAAGATACCTGGAAAGATACTGGAACAAATTAGTGAACAATCAATGTGTAAGCAGTCGAGCATGATAGGATTATAAGCAATAATGATTCTAAAAGTTATATTTATTCCATATACACATCATACTGCAATGGAGCTCTATGAGTCAATCAGAGTGCAGTGATACAGTTCCATAATGCATTTTTTTTAAGTTATGCAAGTCCCTGAGCTCTGGGTAGATGTGAATGTTTGATTTCCATAATTACTGTGGGTACAATTCAGTGAGTCTTATTCATTTTGAGTAGTTCCACTCTGTGTAAATACTTCCATCCCTTAGATAATTCACAGATAATGGCAGCGTTCAGTCTGAATGTGGGAAAGAAGCAGCATGTCCTGTAGTGGTCATTTTTCAGTTCTACAAATGTACAAAATGACTTTTTATTGGCTAATTTTGTCTCTTCTTCCTCAAAGTTTCAAGCTGCTTGCCAGCCACAAAGATGTTGTGTCACTCCTGTGAGCTGAAACAGAAACTATTAACAACATGAAGAAAATGGAGAGAAAGAAAAAGAGATTGTCAGACTTCACAATGTGAAAATGAAATAAAATATTTTAACAGTAAACTCTTTTTCAGGCCCAATCCTGAGTCTACAGGCATAACTGGGATCTTTGCCTGTGACTTGAAAGGGAGCAAGCCACATTCTTTCTTTCTACAATCCAGCCAAGCTCCTGTCCCCACAAGCCGTGTCATTTATCTGTGTTTAAAGTATCTGCCACAATAACTTGCAGTAATGTGGTCAGCCATGAGAACTTATAGGCATATAGTTTAATCAAGTTGTTCCTGCAATACACATTCTCAAGAGCCACAACTATGCAAATTAGACTAATAACTGAAAAATAATGTTATGGTCTATGGCATTAATATTCTTCATACCAGGAAAACAGATATTCAGGGGTTATGTCCCAGGCTGCCAACACAACTGTAATCAAGGAAGTGCAGATAACGTGAGCCTTGCCCTCTTCACTCTCTCTTTTTTATACCCCACTATTATAAAAAAAAAAGTGATGATAATGTAGAGGCTTGACATTCTTGCTTATTATGAGAACAAACAGGTTTAGAAAAATCCAGGCATCTTGCAATGTAGCAACACACTCATCATGCTGTATCTAGACATTAGAATTTCCAAACTAGTGGATAATTTTACTTCCCATAACCTAAGTACTTTAGAATGTTTTGCCTTCAGTACACAAGCAAATGGAGGGACTCCAGAAAGCTGAGTGACATGGACTTTCAGATTTACTGTTAATCTTACAAAGATGTGGAAACTAATAATGCTGCTAAGACCAAACACAGCACATCTCAGCTTCATGACAATCAAGTTTTTGGGGTAGGGATCTTCTGTGTTTGTTCAGTGCTTAGCATACTGTGGTTTTAGTCAATGACTGGTGTTGGTAATTGTTATCACAATACAAATAAGAATAATAGTATTCAAGCATTGTCTTCAGAGCACCAATGTGAGGTTGATAGTAATATTATCCTCATTTTAGACAGGGAAACTGATTTCAGGGGTTATTAAGTTGAACTAACGTTACATTATCAGAGCAGTTATGGGTTTGTTTTAAAACATGCTCTCTTGTAACCTTCACTTTAAGACTTTTTTGTGAGTGAGTCAAATGTCAATGTTTTTCTTAAGTTGCTGTAAACAGTCTTGATTTCAATAGAACAAAAAAGCACACACTTATAATCATTTTTAATTGAAAAGAGAAAAATAACATCTCAAAAATGTCTCTGTTAAAATCAGATGTCTCTTCACTGGTGAGATCTCTCATGCAGGGAGAATAAAGACAAACATAAAAAAGAAACAAAACGTATCCCAAAAATTTCATTCTGGGCAGTATTACTGAACAATCATTCTCTGAAAAAGAGAATTATGTCTTTTCTGTGAACGGCAGGGCCTCAGTAAAAACATTATAATGTGGCATTTGGTGTTCTAGAGGGATTTCAACAAGTATTGCATGGTCAAATTCCATTAACAAATTGGCCTACTTCCAAGCCTGTGTGTGTCTCTCTCATCTGCCATACTGCTTTGATGGTAAAGAAACAGCATCTCTTCTGCTCAATCACAGCTCAACCTTTTTAATTGCTTTTTTTCTTGCTTATTATGGGGACAAACAGGTTTGGAAAAATCCAGGTACTTTGCAATGCAGACTATGTGAAAGATGAAGTGGAAAAAGGAGGGCTCTGACTAGGTTGGTAGTGCTGCTTGGGGTGAGAGACAAGGCCTGCTGGACAATGCCATCATTACACTGATTATGGCTAGCATGGAAGGAGATTGGCTCACAGAATTTGGCTTCTCATTTTATTCTGAAGAGTTGCTGCCGTGAGCACTGTCACAATTATTGTTAAAAACCATACTCCACTCTTAAGTCTATACCATATAACACAATTACAAATACATTTATACTGCACTTCTTTCACATTGCAAAGTTTTGTATGTGCAAACAGGCTAAGACATAATCTGAGCAAGTTGGATGCACAATTCTATAGCACATGATCTTTAATTAGTGAAATGATACTCTCTCCATATCATATTTGTTCACTTGTCTTATTGGGCATTAGATGGCTGCTGTGAAGCATAAAAGTTTTTCTTTTTTGTCCTAATCCCTGTGATGTGACATGATTAATGAGATGAAATTCCCATTTGGAGTTTCCTACCAATCAATAGGCAGATGGGCAGTAGTGGATGTCGAACAACAAGACAGCAGGAGATTCTTAAGCTCATGCTTCTTTCCTAGAGAAAAAAATATCTAGAGAGAGAATTTAAAGAAACAGAATATCCATTTTCCACATTCATATGCTCCTTCAATAATCAAATGTTTCCTCTTTTTAAATGAGCAGGCAGTGAAGTGAAAAAGGCCAGCTTGGGTTCATATAGCCCAATAAGTTAAAAAGGTATGCTCCAAACCTTGCAAATTTAACTTGTGCCAGGTGTGGAAAATGCCTCTGAATGGGGAGAAAAAAACCCTGTGTAATAGGCACAAGGCAAAGAGCCCAATTTTCTTCTCACTGATGGAAAAAGAACTTGAGATAAAGCTAATCGGTGTCGCAATACTCAGGTGTAAAAGCAGTGTGAGGGGAGAAGTAGGCCCATTGTGCTAAAACTCTTGCCTGCTGCATCCATGGTTTAACAATCTTAGCTTTTCTTTGGTGTAAATCACACAATATTTTGCACATCTTGAAAAACATTCTCTTATTCAGAAAATTCAACATCCTCTTTTATTTTCCCTGAAGAACAAATATCATTAATTTTTTTTTCCTAGTCCATGATACCAAATTAGTGACATAGAAAAAGAAGAGAACAAGGCTAATTTTCTATACCCTATGTTTGTAGAGGACCCCTAATAAAAACAAATTGAATTAGGACTTGGAAGTCTCAAAAAATATCTTAGGCACTTTTAAAATGCACTATAGAACATGCCAAATGATACTGAATCATCTTATTTTAAAGGCTCACCATGAACACTGAAAAACTGCGGAAAATAAATCTCTGTAATTTAGATAGGGTCTAAAACGTTTATTACAGATGACCATCAGTTATACAGATGTGAACATTAGAAAACTGATAAAGCTTTTGTGCTGTTATGCAGAGGCATTGCTGACGCTGGACACACAGGGCCCGTGCCCCGAATCTGCCCGGGAGGGCCCTGAATGACATTTCTCTGGCAGCACATGTGCAGAAGCATGTCTGCCTGGGAGGGCGGAGCTAAGCTGCTTCTGTTCAGCCGTGTGGCAAGGCCAGGGATTGGCTGGTGGGTGGGAAAGATTTGGCAGGCCCTGGGTCCTGGCAGTGGCGAGACTGGGGGTGGAAGGGGCAGGAGGTCCCTGGTTGGGTCGGCACCAAGGCTTGAATTGGCTGGGGGGAAGGGAGTGGTGTAGGAGGCTCCGGGTGGGGTAGACAGTGACGCTGGAGATTGGCTGGGGGGGTCAGCAGGCCCTGGGTTCTGGTGGTGAGGCCTGGGATGGCCGGGCGAGGGGGCCACAGCAGGCCCAGGATCAGGCTAGCAGTAGGGTGGGTCAGGCTGGCAGTGAGGCTGGCAATCAGCTGGGCGTAAGGCAGGCCTCAGGTCAGGCCAAGGCCAAAGGTGGCCGGGGGGGGGGAACAGGCCTCCGGGTCGGGTCGGGTCGGGTCGGGTCGGGCCGGGCCAGCAGTGGAGCCAAGGATCAGCTGTGGTGGGGAAGCCCCAGGTCAGGCTGGGCTGTTGGTGCAGCCAGGGATCAACAAGGGGAGCAGGAGCCAGCAGGCCCTGGGTTGGGATGGGATTGCGGCCAGGGATCAGCTGGGGGAAGGGATGGCAGGCACCAGTTTGGCCTGGTGTCGTGGCTGGGGATCAGCTGGGCTGGGCGGCAGGCCCCAAGTCATGTTGGGCCAGTGGTGGGCAGAGGCTGGGGGGTGGGCCTTGGAAGGGGCGGGATTTGTGATGGGGCCCTGGGGGGGGGCTTAGGCCTGTGAACTGAATATTTTTGCTACCCAGCAATGCCCCTGCTCTTATGATTATTTTCTAACTGCCATTATTATTATGAAGTGCATGAAACAAAATTGCAAATGCATAGATGTTAATTTTCTATGATTTAGAAGATCCCTTATTATTCAACCTATATATATGTCTGTAGAGTATGTGTGTATATATGCATACCACTCTTCTGGATTTTTGCCAAATACTAAGTTTCTTGGGAGAGAAAGTGGTCTGGTTCAATGAGTTATAGCAACAGGTGTCACGCAGCCTTTCCGCCTAATCCTGGTCTTGACACATATTCATTTATTCCTGCACTTCTTCCTCCTTATGTAAACAGGAATACTTCTCTGTTCTATAAATGTGTTCTGAGGACCAAGATGGTGTACCAAATTCCCCATGCAACACACACTCTGATACTGGCTTCAGCTTCAGTCCTTGTACTTAGTTTGTATCAGGAGCACTCCCAACTTATATTACTGTGCACTAGCCACCTCAAAAGAGGCACAGACAGTGCAGGCCGACGAGTAAGCAGTGTACCCCTTATGGGTGACCACACTCCCACTGGTCAACAGAAAGCTTAGGGCGTGTGACTGTACATCCCACAATGTGAGCCAATATATGCATGATTACATTAAAAATGTTTAAAATGAGTATTATTCAGGTTGCAATATCAAGCATTGAAAAATTGGGAAATGCTAGATTTACAGCTGCTTTTCTAGCCTTAGTTCTGCTCCCTTATTAGCCCATCATGTGCTATCAATAAGGAAGAGGTCTTGCCTTTAAAACAAAAGTTTGTGATTGTGTAATTAAATTATATGCCATAATGCTTATGCACAATGGAGCCAAATTAAAGTTGTACAGCTAATCATAAGCCTGGTATTTCTTAACTTTTGGACATTTGACTTTGCAATCTAAATAACATTCTCCTGACATATATATTTTCTTAAAATCCTATACAATAGTTGGGGCTTGTTCTGCTTGTACTTTCTGTTATGGGCTGTTTTAAAACTAACAGACCCAATTCTTACTCAACTGCACACATATAAGCCAAAGTAACATTTGGCATCAAATGTTCAAACTTACAACTATATAATTATTAAAGATGATAAAAGGGAACTAGCTGTCAAGTTCCATAAGAAAGTGGTTTTATAATGGTTATCCCAACTTTAAAAACAACTAAAGGGCACAAAGCACTAAAACTTATATACCAACTATCCTTTCAGAGTCAAACTTTGCATACTTGCAGAACAAATAATTGACTTTTTTCTTCTTCTTCTTAAAGACTGACAATATTCAGATTTTTCTTCAGAAAAAGGCAGCAGTCACAAAGCCTCAGTTCAGCAGTCTATCCCTGTTCAGTAAAGCAATTAAGCACATTTTACAGAATAAGATGGGTTTAGGCATGTGCTTAAATGTCTACTAATTAGCAGCACCTTTTGAATATTTTCTCCTTGAATCTTTTGCATAATACAGCATTGCAAGGTGTCTTCCAAGCTCCTAATTCCTCAATTCAAAGCATATGTGCAACCTCATATTACATCATAAATTCAGTCAATGTCTATTGGCAGACAGGCCATCAGGAGGCAGAAGTTCTACATTTCTGGTATTTTCAGTTCAGAGAATTATAATTGGTTCCCTTTTCCATTCTTGTCCGGAGTTAGGGTTCTCCTCCCCCATCGCCCTCTCGGCTTAAAGATTCGTCACAGAATTTTACAGATTACAAGGCAGTTTTCCAAATCATTACTTGTTCTGTAGGTACTACTCCACTGTAACTTTACTACAGTCTAATTGTTATTGCATTAAGTACTGATAAGTTTGACTAATGACTTAAGACAGTTTTGTAAGAGGCAACTGGCTATAGCGGAGCAAATGAGCAGATGTTACTTGCCAGGACTACAGCTAAATGGAGGGGCTAGATTTCTCAGATGCTTTCAACCCTCATGCCTTTTTGACCAAAGTAGCTGCATTAACAGAAGATTTGGAAAGTTAAGTGCAACTTCATCTGCAAATGTCTCTCTAAAAGGCAGTTTCCAGGACAAGCAGAGATCCGCTGAGATGTGCACCCATTTTTATTTTAAAGAGAAGCTCTGTGGAGCTCAAAAGCACAAGGTCGAATATTAATAGCAGTGCCTCAGGTTAACATGAATATTTATCACAGGCTCCTTTTGAGGAAAAAGAACAGTCTAATCCACATCTTCTGGATTTTTTTCACATAGAGAAGAGTGAAGGCATTAAATATTTTAAGCTGCTGTTAAGAGGGTGATATGAGAAGGTCATGGAAGGCCTGTAGAGGGTATATGTGGCTATCATTAGTGAGATCCCTGTCAAGGAACATTTGAACTTACTATGTAAAGACAGATGTTAACTTCCCAGCCCATCTCAGGCTTTCAGCTAAAATCAAGGGATACAGACTATGTTTTAGAACCAGAAGTGTGTTGGAGGGGGTGTGGATGGTAGCAACAGAACCCAGAGCGAATTCTGTCCGAGTCAGAATTCCCACTGGAATTTGCCAGGGAGTAACAGTTCAGCCAGCCTGGCCCCAGGGTTAGCTCTTTCTCAGTGACTAGATGGCTGGCGTCGAAGAAGCAGAGCAGCTCACTGTTCCTCTCTATGCTCCCTTTTTGATTTGCTAGTGCCAGAATTAATGCTACCATGAAGGGCCCGTACTTCTTAATGGGACATGGCTGGCTACTGTGTAAGGGGCACAATGGACTGGGGAGGCTCATTTTTCCCCTTTCCTTTCCCTTCAAAGGACCATAGAGAATATTATTGTAAATTCAGCATCAGTTTAATATATGATACATCTTGTATCGTATGATTAAAGGCCAGGTACAAAGCCCACTGGGATCAATGGAAAGGCTCCTATTGTTTTTGCTGGGCTTTGAATCAGGTCCTGTGCTCTAACTCTTACAGGGCTGAGTCGTAGGGTTTCCTACGAAGATGGCAGGCAGTGGAAGTTATGCAAGCTATGTAGAGAAGCTTGCATAACTCCCATCGATTTCATAATTTCCCTTCAGTGCACCTTCTCCATTGCACTGCACCCATGGGAAATGTATTCCTGTTGGTGCAATGCTATGCTTTTTTTGGAGGTGGCTTTTGTAGGAGAAAGTAAAAGGATAATACAGAAATGATTAGTAGAAATGCCCAGGTGCTGGCTCAAGGACTAACAAAGTAATCGAAATCATGGGGCCTGAACAGAATGTACAGTGGGCCTGAACTGAAGGTACTGACACAAGACAGGTTGTGAAAGTTCAGCTTCACTGAAATTGGCAAGAAGTATGTGAAATTGTAACAGTAAGTATGAAAAATGGAAAAGTACCTGAAAGGTGGGAAGTGTTGGGGGTGCCCCTAACACCAAGGAGATAAAGGGAATGCTTTGGTCAAACCTGACACCTTGCAGGGACCTATCAAATTGATGGATGGCAGCAAAAAGGGGTATGTGGACCAATCAAAGTAAATTTGGATCTCAAAGGGGGCCAAGTCAGTAGATCTGAGAAGGATATAAGAATAGGAGCCCAAATTTCATGCAGCCGAAGGGGGTGACAGTGAGTCTTGCCGTCAATTGAGCTGTTCCAGTGCATTGGCACCAATGCTGCCAACAAATCTGTTGATTTAGATTGTTTGCCACAGAGCCACACTGCAATAAAGTCTAGCCTGGCACCTTCATTTCTATAAGGATCTGTGGTCATATTGGTTTCCTTGATCGTGAGTGTTGCCTCAGTTTACCTCTTGCACCCAAGGTATGCCAAATCACTGAGCTAACTGAGTTCCCACTACAGATTTGAGCCAAAGGTAACCCAAAGCAGCAACCAAAGAAACACCTTGGCTGAGGACCACCAGGCTAACTGAGTTCCTACCTAAGATCCAAGCCAGGCTCTAGATCACTGGGCTAATTCCCACTTCGAGATTTGAGCCAGCGATAATCCTGAGGGAGCATGCTTTTAGAGATTCACACACACAGTCAAACTGACATCAGCACTGGATACAGAACAGCACTGATAAGAATACTAAGAACACATCTTGTTGGCCATGCCCAATCACACTCTGCCCAGTGTACCACAGTTTTATTAGATCAACTTTTGGATCAATTGAGCATGTTTTCACTGCTACTCAACTGAATCGGAAAAATTGATCTGATGGTAGTGAATTTGCCTCCAGTATAGACATCGGCATTCATTTAGATGCCCGAGGCTAATTGTCAAATGAGGGGAGCTCCCAGAAGCTCTTAATAAAGAGAATAGAAAACAGAGGGTGATCAGCACTTTAAAAATTAAGCAACTTTAGGTTGTTAAACGTGGACTTACAAGCCTAACACTAAGCTCCCAGTTTAAGACACCTTGGCCTGAACATTTATCACATTATTAAACATTTATATTTTGGAAGTTCCCAGGGGCCTCATTGTGCCATTATCCTTACTATGCACAGGAAGGAACTATTTGCCTTGAAGAGTTTACAGTCTATGTTCATGCTTGTGCAATGATCTCTGGGTGAGTGAACCTAGTGCGGTTTGGGTTAGGGTGACCAGACTGCAACAGCAAAATTTTGGGACATATGGGGGGGTGGGGGACAGGTAATTTATCTTTACATACATAAATTGGTAAAAAAAAATAGTATTAATGGTAAGGATATATGCATAACCTCAACAATTACAATACAACATTGATAAAACAATATATTGTAGGTGTAAATTGATAATTAAGCCATTATATTAATTAAAAATTGTCTTGATCTTATTATCCTTCATTATCTCACACTGAGAGGGATGGAGATCTGATCGGGTCCTCTGAGCTCCCAGCTGCTGTAGCAGGGACTGGGAGCTCCCAGCTACCATGGGGGCTGGTAGAGCCGGGCCATCCACGCTGGCTGGGAGTTCCAGGTCCCCCCGCATGGCTAGCAACTGAATTTTTACACAAGTCCTGAACAGTGGGACAAACTGCAAGGTGTCTGGTCACCTTAACCTCGGGTCCCAGTTGGAGTTCCATCACAGGCAAGAGGTCTAAGTCAGCATTTTTTCTCTGCAGAGTTCACAGTTAGTTTAAAAATTAAAAATACCCCTACAGATGTAGTATAAAATATCAGGCCTCATTCAGTCCATTTGTTTAACAGGTTCTCAAAGTCCCTGGCCCTGAAAGAAGCAGCTCTGTGCTAGCTGCTCTCTGTCCCCTGGTGAGAGGTGGCCAGCCGGAGGCAAGCAGGACAGCTGGGAATGCTGCTCTGCACTGGCAGCAGAGGGAGGGTGGCGTAGCCCAGAGGTTTTGCTGGTGACGGGCTTACAGGGCTCGAGCCCCAAGCCCCAGGCCTGCCACCGGGCCACCTGCAGCGGTGGCTGCAGTGGCGGCGTGAAAGCCCCAAGTTTCAGCACACCAAGCCCCACATCTTTTTAGGGGCCAGTGGCACTCCTGGCATGGCCTCTGGCCCTGGACACCCATTCCCCCCTGCAGCACCAGGGCTGTGGTGCGGCCTCCCAGCCAAGGGAGGAGGCAGTGCTGGCGCCTTGAAACTGGGCAGCCTGGGCCGTCCCAGGATGTCGCTAATTTGACTTTGGTGCAGGGCTGGCCTGGTGCCCCCTTTCAGCCCAGCATTCCCAGAGCTGCAAGGAAGCAGACAAAGAGCCACATGCAGCTCTGGAGCCATGGGTTGTGGACCCCAAGTTAGGCTGTGAGAAGGGAAAGGAAGAGCTGCTTGTCTCTTGTGCCACTCTCCTCCTTTTATGTGTGAAGCCCTTAAGGCATGTAGCAGCTGTTCTAACGCAGTTGCTATCCTGATCTCCCTGCCCTAGCAGAAGTATAGTTTGAACTGCATTACCAAGTCATTCAGTGCCATACCACAATTATTTCAAATTTCTTTCCTAATACAGAAAGAAAAGTTATATTTATTTTAACTTTATAAAAAGTAAATGTGAAATGAAAAGAAAATGCCCAGGATCTTGAAATATCATAATAGGTCCAACAGATCTTCTGCTCACATATGACATTTTCCAAAATGTGTACTTTTGCAAGCACCTAAGGTCTTGATGTGTGTTCCAACTGAAGAGTCGTGCATTGACAAAAGTATGTGTGCATTTAAGAATCATTATCTCTTTCATATACAATAGTACATGTTCTCTCCAAAATCTCGTATTTTTAATCTCTAGAAAATATGATTTATTTCTTAAACTATCAACATCTGATATACATTCACTTTCTATACAAGCCTCATTAAACTCCAATTTCTGGTAATTATACATGAATGTTCTTTCATCTACCTTACAATAAAAATCTGTTCCCTGCATTAGAATAGTTTTAGAAAACATACTTTTAAATTCTCAAAAAGCTGTTTCATTTATTTTCTGAAGGCTCTGCAGCTAAAGTGTGAGGCTGAAAGAAATGAAGGTTACTTACCGCTAACCAAAGTTCTTTGAATTGATGCTCACTTCATATTCACAATTATGGAGTATTGTGACACCTGACAGTAGAGCCTTTTCTAAGCAAAACAAACAAGTTCTGTGGCACTTGACTAACACAGGGGTCAGCAACCTTTGCCACTGCAATAAGTAACTGTCATCATTTCTTTGAGTGGCCCCTTCTTGACTGTCAGCCAGTGCCAGTGCCTCCCTCCACAGAAATAAAAGCAGTGGCTGCCTGAAAATTTGGTGGCTGCCATGACTGGAGGTTGGGGCCACTTCCCTGGCATGTTGCTGAAAGGAGCCACTAGTGGAAAGAAGCTGCCTGCAGTGGCTCCTCTTGCGGGGTCCCCATGAATGCTGAGGAAAGAAGCTCCCCAGAGTGGCTCCCTGGCAGCTTCACACCATGGAGAGAAACCTTTCCAGGCATCATCTTTCCTCACCATGCCTGGAATATGTGCATGTTGGGGACCCTCTGTGCCCCGGCTCTCTCTGAAAGAAGCTGCCTGGAGTGGCTTTCAGTGGCAGGAACTGCAATTTCTGTGGCATGACAGAAGGTGCCACGTGTCAGTCTGAATGGGCTCTCTCTTGCCACTGTCAACACATGTGCCAGGGGAAGCCTACCCCTCGACTAACACATTTATTTAGTCTTTCAAAGTGCCACAGGACTCCTTGTTTGTTTTGCTGAACTAGACTAACATGGCTGCCCTTTTGGAACTTTTCTAAGCAGTGAGCATTAGCGTGCTCATGTGCCCCCTTGAACCTCACCCTTCACAATTCTGAGCATCCTAAGGGCAAGGTTACATAACGGTGCGCTGCACCCTCTCCCACTTCAGTTCCTTCCAAGTGCTAACCCAGCAACACCCAAACTGAACTTTGACAAAGAGGAGAAAGTTACTCCAAAGTATGAATATGCATAACCATGTCAAAGAGTTCTGGTTACAAATAAGTAACTGGCATCTCTTCTTCGAGTGGCTCTGCATATTCCTACTTCTAGCCCACCTCTCTCTTGAAGCCCCACTATGGTCTCTCTGTGTTAGCAAGTTCCAAAGGGGCAGCCGTGTTGGCCTCGTTCAGTAAAACAAACAAGGAGTCCTGGGTTAGCAGTTGCAGTGTAGTTTGAAAAGCAGAACTGAAGATCCTGGAAGTGGATACAAATTCCCAACTAAATAATGATTGAAGCACTACTCTGTCAAAGTTCACTTCCACTTTGGAAGGCAGATATAGAGCATAACATGTTCAGTGAATATGTGCAATGATTTTCAGGTAACAGCTTTTCAAATTTCCTTAATAAGAACATGTTTAAGATCAGAAAAGATGCTGCTACAGTTCTGCTAGAATGAGACTATATAGCAGAAAGCATTGGAATGTCTGAAAATTTGTAAAACTAAATGAAATACTGTATGCTGAGCAAGCACACTCTGACCCCTATTTTTTTTAACATAAACAAGCAACCTAGATAAACTCTTGAAACTGTGAGTTCTATTTAAATAATATGCAATAAGCTGTCTGTCATCTAAGGCATGCAATACAGATTTCCCTTTGTTAGCATGAGGTTTTGGTAAAAACCTGGCATTAGATCTAAGACCTAACTTATCTTCATGCAAAATCATAAACAGCAGTTCAGCCATGAAAGCATGCAGTTTGTTCACTCTTCTGGCTGATGTTCTAGATAAAGAGATCAATGGATAATACATATATAAAATAAGGAGTGCTGTGCCAGGGGGTTCAAAAGGCAACCTCTTAAGCATAGATAAAACTAGATTAAAATCTCTTAAAGGGCGATATATGTTAGATAACAACTTCTTTAAACAGAATCATGTAAAAACAGTAATCTATGACTTACCACAAACTGGTAAACTGATATAGCTGCCAAGAGAACTTTTAAACAACAATTATAACTCTTCAGATTTTATGTACTCTAGGTATTCCAAAATTCAGAGTATGGAAACTGAAACTGGAAAATTAGATGTTTACAGCATCCAAGCAACAAATCTAGCCCATTTTTAATAGCAGTGGTTTCTAGGATTGGGCTGTAAATTCTGTACCAATGGGAAACATGACTGCTCAAGACTAGTCTGAGTTTCATAGCCCCAACTGTCATGTGAAGTGACTGAGCATCTGGATAAAGGATCCTGCCTTGTTACTTTGATAAGAGATGTGAAGACATATAGTTTATGTCTGACAGCTGAAACATATATTTATCCCCCTGCTGTCTCAGTGAAGCTGGGGCAATCAGTATGATTTTTGCTCTCTTCTGACAAATCTTCTTTACCACTTTCTGAATCAATGGAAATAGGGGAATTCCCCTTCTCCAGTGTAGAAAGAAAGCATCTGAGATGGATTGACTGTCCCTCTCAGGAGAGAGAATAGCAGAGACAACAGTTTTTGTTGATGCTTACTGCAAAGAGGCCTATGGTGGTCTAACTCCAGAAGGAAATATTTTTGTGCTATATAATCCTTCAGCAATCACTCCAGTATTTGACATTCTTGGGACTATGTCCACAATTAGTATATCACTTTCTATCCAGGTCTTTTACAGGGCTTTTAAGACTGATTGGTTGACTCCTGCTTCCTCTCAGCCTGTTTTCAAGAGAATGAGCAGTTTGTTAAATAGTGGGTGGGAGGTTTCAACCACAACCACTGATGATAAATTCAGTGTGAGTATTACTCAATATACAAGATTATGGAACTTCGAAGCTTCCTAAGACAGGGAAGAAGCAGAAGCTCTAACCACATGCTCACGATGTGACAAACTATGATCAAGTCAGTACTAATTTATTCTTTCTTTAAAAAAAAAGAGGAGCTATCTTTTCACTCTCACAAACCATATCCAGTGCAACTGTATGAATTACTGATGGATCTGGCAGAATAGGATTTAAGGGCTGTTGAGCCATTTAATGGATTAAACCTCACCTCTCCATCTATAAAGGAAAATGATCCAAAAATTTTTATGGTGGATCGCAGAAGGGCCATGAATATCAGAGTCTGTACCTTAGTTGGGATCTGGAAACATACTCATAGGAAGAGGAACCAAAGCGTAAGGAGCCATAAACCAGGATAAGAACAAAAAAGCCCAGCCATACTGGGTCAAACCAACAGTCCGTCTAGCCCATAACCTGTCTTCTGACAATGGCCAATCCAAAACAGATCATCAGTAAGTGATCCATCCTGCTGCCCATTCCCAGCTTCTGGCCAAGAGCAATCACTGCTCATCATGACTCATAATCATTAACAATACCTATCCTGAACTTATCCAGTTCCTTTTTGAACCCTTTTAGTCTTGGCCTTCACAACATCCTCTGGCAAGGAGTTCTACAGACTGTGTGTTTCAGGAAGAAATACTTCTTTTTATTATTTTTCACCCTGTATCAGATGTCTTAATTCTTACTCTATCCTCCGCTAAAATAAATCCAACCTCAGATCTGCCTTCTTTGGCTTATGGAATCATAAATTTTAAGGTAAGAAGGAACCAACATGATCATCTAATCTGCTCTCCTGTTGCACTATGCAAGTCACAGAATCTCCCCACGCCACCAATTTCCTGTCATTCATCTCTGAAGAATGCTTCAAGTACAGGAAGATAAACCTCAGCTAATACCCTCTTTGGATTTGAGGATGGTCCCAGAACAGAAGTGGATGATGGAACTGGCACCAAAGGTCTGGAGAAACATTCAGTTTTACACCCCTGGACTCTGAAATGAACTTGGAAGCAATTTGGGTTTCTAAGTTGGAACAACCAAGGCTATGAATCATACAGATCTAATAAAGATGACACAGGGCATTATTAACAATGGCTGTCTTCATCCTCCACTTCTTCAAAATGATATAGTCAGAACTGAAATAACTCTAGGCTCCTTAGCAGGCAGTTGGCTCTTGCCTAACAACCTTGAATCCTAGACAGCTTTAACCAAAGGATAATCAGCCAGCACCAAAAAGGATCCTGATAAGTTCAAGACCTTAGATAACATACCTCGGCTGGAGGAAACCACCAAAAGTGAAACAGGCATCTTAGTCTTTCGATTTCATGACCTACCATAACTGAACAGCAGCTAACGTATTTGTCTGAGGTTGGGAAGACAATTGGGCATGAAGCACATATCTTGAAACTTGGCTGCTTCTTCTATGATACCACTGTCAAATGGAACTGACTTTACCATCTGCATGAAACCATCCTATCAAAACTATCATGTATTAAAAATCAAAGTTAGAATAACTATAACCTGCCAGAGTACTATAAATGGAGAAAAACATGGATCAGAAGGGCAGGACTGGTTCACTTTTGTTTGCCTTGAAGGTTGGAAGAAACTGAAGTAGTATATAGCCAGTGGTTAAAGTATAATATGGTGGGCCCCAGAACCCTCCTAATCAGTGGGCCCCCTTCCCGTATCATCCATTTCCCCTTCATGCACGTATGGGCCCCCTTCCCATATCCTCTGGGCCCCCTTTATGCATGTGCGAGCCCCAGTCCACGGGAGCATTTCCAACCACTTCTCAATACCAAATGTATCCATTATTGCTCCCTAGAAATATTTATAATTTTATATGGCATTTCTGTCTATATCAATTAGTGCCACAAACTAGCAAATACTGCATAACACAGTAAGTATTCTGATTAACAATGGTAGGGCACAGGACCTGCCAAAACCCAGGACAGGCTGGAACATGCGTTCTGCTGGATTTTCTATTTTTATGGGCCCTTGAATGCTGGCTCCTCAAATTTGTGGGCCCCAGAACTGCATTCAGGGGTGTTTCCCCTTACTTTAATCCCCCCATCCCCAAAAGTCCCCCAGCCCCCAATACCCACCCCCAAACTCCACACCCTGCCCCCAATACCTGGCCCAGCCCCCGACATCCACTTCCCTATCCCCAGTATTCCCCAGCACCAATACCCACCCCCAAAATCCGCACCTTGCTCCCAATATCCACTCCACACCCAACTCCCTGCTGACATTGTGGGTCCCTGGTAGGTGCAAGGCTCTGTCAACACCAGCCTCACAGGATCGGGGCCATCCCCGTGCAGTGGAGGGCAGGGAGATGGGCCAGCGGGAGGCCTTGGGCAGCAGCAGAACGGGGGCCTGAAGGCCAGTGTGGCCAAGCCCATGGCTGGAGCCTGGGGGGGAGGGAGGTGGCAAGGCCAGGGCCTGGGCCACCAAGTGGGAGGGCAGCTGGTAGGCTGGGAATGGGGGTTTGGCACCCCACAATGTGGACAGGGCTGTGCACCGGAGTGGGGGAGAATCACCTCTAACACCCCCCGTCCCACTCCAGGCTGTGCCTTGAGGCTTCTGCGTCTAGTGTGCCCTGTGCATACACAGGCAAGTCTAGCCAGCTGACAAGCTTCCCAGCTTTCCCTGCCCTGCTGGACCACAGTATTCTGGCTTGGCTTTCTATTTTTAGAGGCCCCAGAATGCTGGGCCCCTAAAAATAGTGGGCCCCCGAATGCAGCATTCTGGCTTCATTTTCTATTTTTAGGGGCCCTGGAACACTGGGCCCCTAAAAATAGTGGGCCTTGGAATGCTGTTCCAGGGCATTCCGGGGTTCTTTAACACCTGTATATAGCCTTCCATTTGGAGTGTTTGGAAATGGTGAGGGGAGAGGTATGAAGGGGTGCTTATATGCTCTAAGAGGCATTGAAAGGAAAAGGTTCTGCTGTTAGGTACCATGAGGCAGACCAGTTTCCCATAAGTGGGAATACACAGAGCCACTTGAAGAAGTTGGGTGGTTTGGGTTTTTTTGGTCAATCTTACCCCCCCCCCCATCTTCAGTACGCTATAATAAACTATTCAAAGAATAGAAATGTACTAGAAAAAATATTGAGCCATTAGATAAAGAACCACATTATGAAAAGACAAGGAAAGCCCTACTGCAACCTTTTGCTAGTTTAAAATATGGGAAATATTGCCTTGAACTGTTGAATCATGCATGAAAAAATTCAAAGGGAAAAATCAAAGCATAAGTCAGCCCTTCCTAGTTATATTATCTTTAATGGCACATTGTTACAAGATTTGGAGAATACTGAACATCCTAGCCCTCTGTCTGCCCCGGCCTGATATTTTCTGACCCTAAGACCACTTTGGTAAAATACCTAGCTGATCCATTTAAAAAAAACCACACAGACCAGTTTAATTATCATTCAGACCATTCTATCTCACATCCAAATACTTCAGAGTTAGTAGCGTGGCCTGTCTCTGATTAGGCCTCCAGGGAAAAAAAATCCCCTTTGGAAATTTCTTTAGGATATGGACAGAAAGAGAAGACAGGAGTTCTGAAGGGAGCTATATGGGACTAACAGCTCATTTAGCAGAGTTAGGACCCAGTCTTTGTAAACCAGTTCCTAAGTCTGACTAGAGGCCTGAAGAAGAGCTCTGTGGCCTTGAAAATTTGTCTCTTTCAGCAACAGAAACTGGTCCAATAACATATGTTACCTCACCCACCTTGTCTTTCTAATATCCTTTGACTGATGTGTAGAGCCCTGGATGCGTACAAAAATGTGGATCCGAATCCAATCCGCATCCGCTCAGTGTCTATCTATTTGATCTGCAAGCTGTATGCCATGGCTTATATGTATCTGCATCCGCACCCACGCTTGGGCTCACTCAGTCAGCATGCTGGCCTTTGAGTGGCTCATTCCCCATGCAACCCCGCCCATACTTTTCCCCTTTCTTGTTTGCGGTTTGTGTGTAGTGCTGTCAGTCAGAGACTTCATTGGTCAAGGAAATCTTTGAGTGACACCATGGTGTGAGAACCACAAAAAAGAAAAGGAAAAAGTGGGCAGAACCCATGTGGGGAATGAGCCAATCAAAGGCCAGCTGGGGACCGAGGGAGCCCAACCAAAGGCCAGCATGCTGACTGACTGTCAGTCAGTCTGAGACTCTGATTGGCTGGCAGAGTGGAACCAGAGCTGAACTGGAATTTGCCGGATCATTTCCTTTCTTCCAGGGCTGGAACTAGAAGTTTTGGTGTACAGGAAATACAGCCCCATATGTGCCTCATGCCCCCTGACCCAGGGGCCGATCCATCCCTTGTCACAGCTGGCAGGCAGCAGGGAGCCAGATCCTATCTCAGCTCAGTGCAGGGGTGTGTGTGGGATTACTTTGCCCCTCGCTGGTGCTGCTTCCCATCCTCCTCTGCCTGCCCCCCAAGGTAACCTGGCCCTTGCCCCACTGAGCCCCACACTACAGGAAGCTCAGCTCCCCACCATTCCCAGATTGGTCCTCTAGAGGTGACCCAGGGAGCCCCTGCCCACCTAGGCCCTCCCTCTGCTGTCTGGGCCTCAATCCTCGGAGCACCATTGCTGGAGCTGAGCTGCCTGATGAGTCCTCTGCCCTGGGGCTGTGCACAGCAGCTGCTCCTGGCAGCTTCAGCCCTTAGAAACCAGCTGTGTACCCACAGCCTCATGAGGCCCCTAGCAACATCGCAAGATGCTGGGCTGGGAAGAGAGCTTTTCCGTGGCCCCCCTGTGTGTGCATCTGAGCATGCTCAGGTGCAAGGCGGGAGATTTTAAACTCCCACAGCCCCAGCCCCAGCCTGGCACCTGGAGAGGAATGTGCCTCCAGGGCAGGTGGGGGCTGTGGGTGCTGGCTGTGTGGCACCTTTTAAAATTTGGCACCTGGGGCTTTGCCCCACTCACCCTGCCCTAGTTACAGCCCTGCTTTCTTCCTCTGTGTGCTGCTGACCAGGATCAAAGCAGCAATTGCAGCAATCAATCGCACCCTGGGCAGATAAAAATAGAATCTGTATCCACACTCCAATCCACAGCAATGGGTCTGTGGATACTCGCTGATCTGCAGGGCTCTACTGATGTAGTTACAATTACACTGCATATAGTACTGTGTGTGAATAAGAGATTCTTCTTATGACTGTATAACAAATGAAAGATGCCAATAGAACTCCCAATTTACAAGACTCTTCCAACCCTAACCCCATCATGTGGGTGTAAGAATTTCCTCATGGCAAAGGAAATCCCATTAGTTTTAATTAGATATCTTTTGTTTTCACTCTTTAAGACTGGTCACTTTCTTATTTGTTTCCATGCCTTTCTCTCATTCTGGTAGGATCATTTCTGATTATTGCTAGTCTGCTGTATACTTGAGGATGGTTTGTTTACAGATATGCTACCAAATCCTACTCTTGTTACATGTACAGAACAACATTCCTTCTTGAACAAACCCATGGTCAATGGACTGAGTTTTGTTTACTTTGATATCCATGTTGCAAGGGGAGTCGCTAACCAAAAAAGATCATTGCTAAGGTTGCAAATCAGAGTTTCTCTGCAGTTGAGTAGCTTTAGGCCAGCGGTGGGGATAGGGTCAGGGATAAGAGAATCTAGCTGCAACAATCAGTGGAAAAATCCCAAAAGTCTTTAGAAAAGCCTTGCTGAAGAGAGAAAGTTAAGTCTATACAATTATAATCAGCAGCTATTCTAAGGTTTCTCAAAGGGTCTTCTCATCAAAGCCACCACCTATACAGTTTGCTGCACAGGATACTAACTTGAAAACTTCTTAGGAGTCTTCACTGGCAAACTCCTGCCATGTTAATATAGAATTTAGAACAAATGCTTATAACTGACCATGCTGAACATACCTATTTTGCCAACAGCGTAATGTTCATAAATGTGAAAACCCCAGTTGTTCCTTATGTCTCATTTAGGCAGGCTCCCCAGTCTTTATTGCCATATTTCTAGCATACAGTAGTGGAGCTCTTATTTCTCTGAGTCTTTTTAGCTATGCTCTGAAAGATTAAAAGGAACCATTCAATATCAGCTATAAAAGCTGTGACACACAATATCCCAGTACTCAAATAAACCAAACTAAAACACCACCCCATGAACAAATCTGACAATGGAGATCCTTAGAAGGACCAGAAACAAACTAGTTGCCAAAAACAAATGGACAGTCCAGGTCACAGGGAAAAAAAAGCAAGAGAAACTTTAGAGCAGCAAAGTCAGACTGGTCCTTAGAAGGCTTGCAAATGCAAAGTTTTAATCATTGCTAAATCTCATAACAAAAATGGAAGACTAAAATAATGAACTGATCTAAAGGAAAATCCCTTCCACCTACATGTAAATGAACCTGATGCATTTGAAAGTCAGCATATTAATGCAACATTGATTATATAAACAAGGAGGAAGACTCCAGTACAGTAACTGGCATTGTACCTTTCCCTCTGCATCCACTGCTGCTCACTGGGTATATCATTGTCATGTACTGCTCCATTAAGAAAAGAACCACTGGCCAACTTACTCTCAAATATTATCATTTGGTTTATAATTTGAGTCATGTTGCTACTATATTGGGACATTTGGTTCTCGACTTATTACGTGGGCTATCATTATTACAACATGGGTAATTTAATACCTTTATTTTCTGATAATCACAAACAATTACTGTTATGGTGACAACAAACTAGACAGGCTATCTGCTTTTGAAACAAAAGGAAGGAATACAAAGTAATACAATATTAATCAGTGTCTAATAATAGGCATATATTATATGAGCACCTCCATGCAGAATGGTGATAAGATATTGATATCCCGAAAGATGAACAGGTGGCTCTTAGGAAGTTGGCCTGATTTTTGTTTTATTAAATATCAAATGTCATTTAAATTCTAGGGGAACAAGTTTAAAATGTAATCATCTTTTGCGCCTGTGAAACCAAACACAAACCTTAGTGTAGAAATTATACAATTTGCATTTGTTTGTTTTGTGAAAAATCAATTCTGTCCCTCTTTATTAGCTTAAACCATATTATAAGCTAGATATATTGGAGACATCTTTTGAGACTAAATCTATAAACATTACTTATTAAAAACAAAAGATGTGCCCAATTTAGCTTTATATTTTTACTTTAAATTAAAAATAGCTATGGGACAAAATCAAGTGTTAAAATAAGAAGGACAAAAACAAAAAGGTGAAAATACTGCAAATATTAAATCAAATATAAGCATTACTATAATTAACATTATTTCTCACAACTGCTACATCTAGTAACAAGAAAAAATCAATAGATAGAAGGGAAACAATTCTAAGGAAAATTATGACTTCAAACAATAACAGGATATAAGTTACATGTTATCATTCTTAGAATCATTGTGGACAGTCTTTTGACAACATCCACTCAGTGTGGAGTGGCGGGCAACAAAGCCAACAGAACATTAAGAATGTGATATATAATAAGATGTAATAATGTCACAATGCAATGATATAAAATCCATGTTATGCCTGCATCTTGAATATGGAGTACTTTTCTGGTCACCCCATTTTAAAAAGATATATTAGAATTGGAAAAGGTACAGAGAAGGGCATCTAAAAGGATTAAGGGCATAAAACTGATTCTGTATGAGGAGAGATTAAAAAGACTGGGACTTTTCAGTCTGGAAAAGAGATGACCAAGAGGGGATACGATACAGTTCTATAAAATTGTGGATGGTATGGAAAAAGCAAGTAAAGACTTGTTATTTGCTTCTTCATACAGCACAAGAATCAGGAATCACCTTATGACATTAACAGGCAGCAGGTTTAAAACAAATAAAAGGAAGTACTTCTTCGCACAATGGCTACTGAACCAGTGGAACTCATTGCCAGGGGATCCTGTGAAGGCCAAAACTTTAATGGTATTCAAAAAAAGAATTATAAAAGTTCATGGAGGATAGGTCTCAGAGTGGCTATTAACTAAGATGGTCAGGGATACAACTTCATGCTCTTGGTATTCCTAGCCTCTGAATTCCAAAAGCTGGGAGTGGACAACAGGGGATGGATCACTGAATGATTGGCTTTTCAGGCCATTGCCTCTGAAACATCTGGCATGTCTTTTGTCAGAAGACAGGATATACTGGTTTAGATGGACCACTGGTCTGACTTACTATGGCCATTCTTATGTTACTCTGTTAAATGTGCCAATTCAGTTAAACGGAAGAAGGTGATCATATGTCCATTTGGTGAATACAAGAAAAAAGTGTTCATATAAAGGAGATCTTACTGGAAACAGTCTTGAAATTTGTCTTTAACATACAGAATGAGTTTTTATCCTGGTAATAAATATTATAAAAAAGCCTAAAGAGAGATTACAGCCATTGTTGGTTTCTCAAACCTTCACAACCCTCTGCATAACAATAGAAGCAGCATTTCTTACCCCCAATATGCCATGACTAGTGCAGGTGATTAATCAAATCCCTAAAATAAATCTAAGTGTTTTAAGTCAAGAAGATGACCCAATTAAAAATAATGGTTGGGTCAAGTGGCAATTGAAAAAATATTCAGGATTGGTAACACCTCATTAAAAATCATTTCAACTGCCCTAAGGCATGATGTTAATATACAATAATTGTCTACCCCAGAGTGAATCTTATTGCCAGTTACATGAATAATGCAAATAACTAGTTAAACAGTCTTGCTTATATCTTTAATAGATTCATTATGACTTCAGAACTATGTGAAGACTAATATTTGAGTATTTGGTGCTGTCATTACAATTTTGCAAAAATGTGACAGTATGAACAAAATGTTAGCGAATTACAGCTTTTTTTGCTACTGTAGGCTTCCTTTGAAATATACACAGAAAGTTAGGTCACAAAAGTATGAAATCAGAGTATATACAATTACTTTTAACTTACTGAGGAGAATTCCAAGGAACTGATATCTTTTCTCTACTTTAATTTGTTGTTCTTCTAAAAAAGGTAGTATGCAGATAATCTGACCATTCAAAGTGATGTAAAGATACAATAAAATATATTCAATTTATGCAGAGAAAATATTTGTACCTCTACCTTTCTAAAAACCAATGTTATTACATATACAATTAAACAAAATGGGTTAAGCCTCGAGGATTGAGTCATAAACAAAATGGGTTAAGTCTCTAGGACTGAGTCATAATCTGAGAAATACTTCTATGTTAACAGAGGAACTTCACTTTTAAATCTCAATTGTAGCTCAAAGAATTTCATAGAACTCATCTAAATGATGCTATTGTTGCTTTCACACTGCTGTTCTACTATATATTGATTGATTCAATGTCACAAGTAAAGCAAATCCTGGATTTAACTGGAATGTGGAAGTTTCTTGAAGATACTAATGTGGACAATTGCCCTTTGGGGCAATAATCACCAGGATTTATGCTAGATGTTAGCTTTCTACAGTAATTCAGCAAAAAACAGTAAGTAGAATCATCATAAGCATAATTAATTTTCTCAGGAGATCTTATCTTATCTAGAAAATATCACTCTGATTATTTGTATAGAATACTTTGAGCTCTTCTCCCTGTTCATTGTCATCAATCACTCTCCATCTAAATCATCACAGCCGCTTGGGGCACTGGCTACGTATATAGAGTCTTTTTCCCTGTTAGCACCAGGTTGGGTTTAAGATTCAAAAGGATACAAGACATTTCACTTCTTGCCCTAAACGTTTATGAAATTCTGCCATGATAATTCAGATTCATCTCCTTGACCATGGCCTTACCACAACCTCTTGTTTCAAGAGTAAGCTTTATAAGTTATGAAGAGGATGGTATGATGAAATTGCCAGCAATGGTATATGGTCCATCTGTGACTTGTATTAACAAATGTCCTGAATGACTGGATATGGGATGCTATATGGGTATTATTACAGAGAATTCTTTCCCAGATGACTAGTTGGTGGGTCTTGTCCAGATGCTTAGGGTCTAACTGATCATCATATTGGGGTTGGGAAACAATTACCCCCAGAACAGATTGACAGAGAGTCAAGGGAGTTTTTACATTCTGTAGCATGGTCACTTGCTGGCTGAAACCACATCCATAGTGGAGCCTCTGCAACTTCAGATCATGATGTGAGGATTTCAGTAATGCAGCCAGCTGTTAGGGGCATATTGCAAGAGATGGTGGGTGAGGTCCTGTGGCCTGTAATGTACAGGAGATGATCATATTTGTCTCTTCTGCCCTTTAAAGTTATGAATGCTTAGCACTCTGGACACATGGGTATGACTCAACTCCTGTTCTGAAAAATCCCTCAAGTGCTCAAACATGCAACCTTCTCTTTTCTGAACACAGAACAGGTCAATTGTGCCAGCACATATTTTTCAAAATATTGATATCAATGCCTGTCAATGATGCCACACTGGTAGTCTTGCAGAGAAAGTATTTGCCCTCTCCAGAAGTATTTAGGAGTAGTAATTGTGCACTGTCATTGTGTGTTTTAAGCCTGAGTTGAAGGGAGCACTCCTAGGCAAGCTATGCTATCTGCACTTGATGCCTATTCTAGCCTTGGCCTTCCTGATGAGATTGCCAAGAAGAGTGCCAATTTCATCTCCTTTTCCCATGCCTTGAGCCATCTCGCCATGTGATATCTAACCTTGGGGCAGAGAAAATGTCTCCTACTCCTCTGTGAAACAAAATGTGCATATGTGGCAATAAAAACATAAAAAAGGGTTATAGTCAATATAAGATTAACCATTATTTACTTTTTCTTCTTTTAATTTTTCCTCTGAGATATTACAGTAAATTTCCTTTTAAAACTTTCAGTGCATATTATGAAAACTTATTCAAGCCATTGTCATTTTTCAGGATTAGGAAGTTACAGAACATCTGTAACTCTATTTGTTATAAATAATGTAGAAAAGATTGAAATGATACCCTTCATTGTACTGACATAGTTTTCATACCAGCCCTCTGCAGGTGGGTGGGGGGAGGAGGCTCTGTTAATGATATCTGAGAGTTAAATCCTTAAGTTAGGAGGTTGAATCCTTTGTTTATGATAATGTGTGTCTAATGTGACAGCTATTGCCTGGTTTGAAGAGAACTGAAGAAAGTCCAAAAGTAGGATTCATTGTTTTACTTACAGCAATGACAATTTTTCAGCTTTTCAAAGTTTTCTTATTTTTTTCACTTGAAATATACCACAGAATAACTGCACACTGTCTACAACTCATTACTGAGAACTGCTAATCTGTGAATAGGGACAAGGTAAGAATTATGTTACTCAGCAGTATGCTAATCACCTGACCATGTCTGTTAAAAAATGCCTTCAAAACATCAAAATATTCATTGCTAGCAAAATATCACATGGTTGGTTTTGCTATTGTTCTTTCAAATGATTGAAGAAATCAGAAATGTTAGTGTTGCACATTGCAAATAATATAAACAAACAATGGTGTTTCAGCCAAAATAACAATAAGCTGAAACCATGCAGGGGAAAAGCTCAAATCGTCTACCAAATGTCAGCATCCTCTCCTATAAGCATGAAGCATGTACACAATTGCAACGTTCGAGCAGCAAGCCAGCTTTCCATCATAGTTGAAACATTAGTAAAACATTATTTGGATTCAAAAGCTGTTTTAGATAGCACAACATTATCTTTATGGTTCGTTTTTGTCTGACTGGATTCAAAACTTATACCAACAAATTTGACATTTCATACTACTCTACAAAAAGCATGTAAAATGAGTCCATGTTTTAAAACAGCAGGGAAGCTTCCAGTGCTACAATTAACTGGTAACATATGCCACTGATGCCAAGAGGATTTTTAATCCCTTTAAACATTAATGTAGCATTTTTGCTTCTGTCGCAATAAGGTAGCCATCTGTGTTTGAACCTGCTGGGAAACTGGGGATATGTTTAGAGACAGAGAGGAAATAGAGGGAGAGTGTTAGAAAAGCACATTTCTAGATTCAGTATCTAAAATAACAATAAAATCTTCTCAGAGTATTATTAAGGAGTCAGATGGTTATTAACATTATTGTCAGACTGCTCAGGTTAAGACAGTGTGACATTATTAAAAAATCCCAAAACCACAAAAGACCCCTCCCATTAATTCCAAACAAATATACTACTCTAGTAAGATATACACGTTTTAATATACGTCCCTCCACATTGCGTTTAGTTTCTAACAACATTCTCTCTTTTTAGGAAAATCCTATTCCAGAATCTCTGAAACAGACACACCTTATATAACATTAAAAAAAAATCACCAAAATAAAAGGTTATGTTGATTATTATTTGAACAAAGTTTTGCTCTACACTGTTACCTGGCATCAGTTTTCAGTCTGAAGCTGTCATTCTTTCTTTTTATAGGAACTACACTCCCATATCAGTGATTCTACCTTTGAACTTTTAATAACTTTTTTAATTTAAAGTGAATTTAGTTCTTATGAAATGCTGCCAGGTCACTGAAAATGAAGAGCTCTGTCCACATCCAGCATAGAGGTATAGTCAAATCCCAAAGAATTCTGACAGTGCACCACATCCTCTGTTTGCAGAACCCTTTACTAGGTGTGAATCTCCCATGATCCTTCCATTTAGTCCCTACCCACTCTGCTAACACAGATGCTAACTCATGCTGATTGTAGAGTTGTTTTTTTGAATGGGGACACATAGCCACTAAGAATAGACTACAGGAGCACAAACTCTGATCTCTGCAGGCCTGCAAGGGCCATGGCTGCAGGTCATTCTGTCTTGGAGAATCTGAGCTTTTCTTCTTTTAAAGTTTTAGTTTATTTCTTTATGAAGATAGCCTTCAAAATATAAACCAATGCCAGTCAGTCTGTACAGGTGAAAACTTGAGGCTGATTTTCCCCAAAGATCACTGTTTATCACACATTCTAAAGCAGTAGCCATGTTTTTCTAGTCTAGCAAAATGAACAAGGAGTATGGTGGCATTTTTAAAGACTAATATATTTATTTCTCTCATGAACTTTGTGGGACAAAATCCCACTTTGTCAGATGCTTTGAAGATGGGGAACTTACAGAATGGGAGGAAAATAAATGTATGGAAGTGTAAGACACAGGATCAGGTCACACTGTAACAGCAAATCAAAGCAGTTGTTAAGATTCAAACACCAGAGAACAGCATAAAGAGGAAGGTTTGGTCAAATCACCTGTTGTAATGAGAAAATAATCCATAGACCCTATTCAGTCCTGACTTCACACAGTCAAATTTGCACATGAATTTTAATTCCAATTCTGCAGTTTCTCTTTAAGGTTTTGATTTCCTCAGAGAAACTGCAGAATTGGAATTCATATCCCAATGTGACTGTATGAAGTCAGGACTGAATAGGGCCTATGGATTCTCTTCCCATTACAACAGGTGATTTGACTTCACCTTCCTCTATATGCTGTTTCCCAGCGTTTGAATCTTAACCACTGCTTTGATTTGTTGTAACAGTCTGACCTGATCCTATGATTTACAGAATGTGAGGAAATAAATGCAGGGAGTGTAAGTTCTTTATCTTCAAAGCATCTGATGAAGTGGGATTTTCTCCCACAAAAGCTCATTTGATAAATAAATTTGATAGTCTTTAAAAGTGCCACCAGAATCCTTGTTTGTTTTCATTATTCACAAGTTACATATCACTTAAATCAAGACTTCTGACTCAGGAAAAAATGAAGCCATTGATGGCTTGATGTCAGGGAAGATACCACAGTAGCTCACAGCTGGTTAGTGTTACTCAGGCTACTACAAACAGCACTCAAACTGCTGTAACCTCTCTTACAGCCATCATTTGCAGAGCAGCAAAAACAGCTCCCCTGTGAAGCAGCCAGTAAGACATTTAGCTACAGACACGGGCTACTGAATTGCACAAGTCTCAGCATGGTCTACTGGGCTAAGCAATGCTTAGAGCAAGGGATTAATCCCAGCCTTTATTCTGACTTCTGTAGTTTCTGTCAATGCACACGGACCAACAGTTTCAAATTTCAGGAGTCTAACCCTAACCCGTTTAGGGATGACTTTCAAAGGTGCTCAGTATTTGCACCTTTAATTGACTTCAGTGGGATGTGCAGGTCTTCAGTCCCTCTCCAAATCAGATCACTTATTTGGGCCCATTGTTTTTCCTGTTTCTGAGGCTGTGGTGAGAGTTTTTAAATGTCTTAAGTATGTTTTTAGCTCCTGAGTTTTTGCTGGTTGCTGTGGATATACTGACTACAGTCTGAAGAAGAGATATAGGAGTGGTCTTCAGGACTGTGTATTTAAGAATTGACAAGCAGTACCTACAGCAACAGATAGATGTGTGCATAAATCTGATTCTATAAACAAGGATTTCAATTACAGAACAGTGAATGAGCATTTAGTTATTAATGTTTATAAAATTTAATATACTTACAGAATATATACAAAACCCTGCAAACAACTGGATACCTAAATGTCCCTTTAACTTCATTTTAGTTAGGACAGAACCTAAAGATTGAAACTTAAATTTTATATAAGGTACTGTTATTTTTTTATTTCTGATTTGTACTGTGATAGACATACTGAGTGAAGCCCTACCTACTCTGAATATCTGGACCTAAATTCTGCAAAATGTTTGCTGGATTCTGCAGCAATTTGAAGCAATAAATGTGAAATTCTATAGCAGCCTAACTTAAATTAAAAATCAAAGCTTTTAATGAATAAAATATGAATCAGAATAGGCAGCACTTATTTTAATATTAAATTAAAAGTGTTCTGTTCTGTCCCTATGTTTTCATTTGGCACAGTTCTGCACTGCCAATGCATAATTGCGTTCCAGAACTTATCAGGGTGAAACTGGAGGCTTTGGCAGTTCACTAATGGGCAGTTGCTATCTGCAGACTCACAAATGCAACTGTAAATTAGTTTACACTGGGTTCATATTTTTATGGTGTTCTTTGCAATAATATGGGAAACAACCCTCTAAAATTTTATAAATGAAGGCTTAGCTTCTGCAACATAGGAATAGACTGTGTGGCTGATTACCTAGCCATGGAATAAAAGGACTGGTAGTAGCACACAGTCCCTGAGACAATTCACAATATAGACAGGCAAAAAACAAATTAAAGTTCAAGGGAGATGGATAAATATGACATCAACATTTCCCCCTCTCTAAATGCGAACTATACCCAACTGATGCGATATCTTGCCATTAGGTGGCTTCACAGCAGAAACCTCATTACACAAGAAGGACTTGAGAGCTTTGTTTAGTCAGAAAAAGCCCTGAGGATTTCTGATATAAACAGAACTGAGTGGGAACTGGAGTTTTCGTTTTGTGGGAGAATCTGCAAATTTGAATTTTTTCCCATTTTAAAACTAAACAAAATACTTTTCATCAAATGGAAATAAAAATTATTTCAGTTTGCTTGAACTTTTATTCATTTTATATTATTGAAGAAGACAAACATTACAGGTGGAGAGACTTTGAAAGACTGTTGCAGAAGGAGGAAACACTGAGGCTATGTCTACACTAGGAAAAGTTAGTTCAACTTAGTCTACTTTGTTAATTCAAACTAAAGTTTGAACTGAGGTTTAATCCTCGTCCACACCATCCTTAGTTCAAACTAAGGATCAAACTAAGAGCTTAGTTCAAACTAACCAGCAGGTCTGACTAATTCAAACTAAACTTTCATTAGTTTGAATTAAGGAATTCCTTAGTCTGAATTAATGAACACCTACTGAAGACAAGTACTAAGTTAGTTCAAATTAAGCCCCCTTAATTCTAACTAACTTGCAAGTGTAGACATACTCTAAGGCTGTGTTCACACATGGCGGGTTATTTCGATACAAGTTGTTTTGAAACAACTTGTATCGAAATAACGCCTTATTTCGAAATAAGTTAATTTGAATTAAGAAAATGTTAATTCGAATTAAGGAAAAAAGCGGGAATTGAAATAGTATGTTCACACTGTGGGCATGCTATTACGCTTCAGGGGCAGGGCATCATGGGAGGTGTGGCACCATGGCCACCTCATTGGGCCATGCTGGCGGCCATGTTGCTAGCCAATCCCGTAAAAGCTGGCCCCCCAACCTCACTTCCCTGTCCACTCAGGCTAGCAGCATGCTGCAAGCGATGGACTTTGCCTGGCAGCCCAGACAGCGCCTTGCGACCCAGGGACCCTCTGCCCGCCAGCAGAGTGCCCTGCACATGCAGGACACTGTGTTCGCAGACCCAGAGGGTGCCCAGCCTCCACCCGAGGCTTTCATCCACCTCGTCCTCAGGGCAGACCTCATGCCCCTGCCCCCTCCGTGTCTCGCCAGGTCTGGGTTCAGGAAACCAGCCCAGACTGGTGGGAGTGGGTTGTCCTGCGCACCTGGGGCGACGAGGACTAGAGGCAGAACTTCAGCATGACCAGGGCCAGCTTCACCATCCTGGTCACGGAACTTGCCCCACAGCTGCACCGCAGGGACACCTCCATGAGGCCTGCCATCCCGGTGGACAAAAGAGTGGCCATCGCCCTCTGGAAGATGGCCACTTCGGAGTCCCATGGGCCAGTGGTGCACCTGTTTGGCATCGGGAGGTCCACCATCTGGGCCATCCTCCGCGAGGTCTCCAGGGCCATCAAGCAGGTCCTGCTGCGGTGCCTGGAGAGAGCAGGGCAGCTGCAGGACACCATCCCTGGGATGGCTGCCCTTGGCTTCCCCGGCTGTGCAGGGGTCCTCGATGCCACCCACCTCCCCTTGACAGCCCCGGAGCACAGGGCCGCCGAATACCGCAACTGGAAGGGGTACCACTCCATGATCCTGCAGGCCCTCGTGGACCACCGGGGCCTCTTCCAGAATGTGTACATTGGATGGCCAGGGAGGGCCCATGATGCCAGGGTCTTCCGGAACTCTTCCCTCTACTGGGACATGGAGGCGGGCACCTTCTTCCCCCCTCACAACATCAATCTCGGGGGAGTAGAGGTGCCCGTCCTCGTTGTGGCTGATGTGGCCTACCCCCTGCAGTCCTGGCTTATGCGGCCATATGCAGTGCCCTTGGACCCGAGCCAGCAGCTTTTCAACCACCGCCTGACTGGCTGCTGCCAGGTGGTGGAGCGGGCATTTGGCCGCCTCAAAGCCCGCTGGAGGTGCCTCCTCACCTGTCTCCACCTCGCAGAGCGGACCCTGCCCCACGTCATCGGTGCATGTGTGGCCCTCAACAACTTCTGTGACCAGCGGGGAGAGCCCAACCAACTGGCGTGGGAGGCTGAGGCCCGACTCCTCGCTGGGGACTTTGCAGAACCCGGACCCGTGCCCACAAGAGAGCAGCCATCAGGGTGAGCCCCCTCTGTGCGCGACGCTCTCCGGATCGCCTTCATTGAGGGGGAACTGTGAGGGCCAGGCCTGCCCAGCCCCACACCACCCTCTCCCCCGTTCACCCACAGCCAGCCCCCACCCATCCACCCGCACTGTCAATTAACCCCAGTAAAAACACTGAAAACCACAAAGGTAATTCAACAGGGGTTTATTTACAATGGGGGTTTGGGGCAGGGAAGGGGGACTTTGGGGGGTTTGGGGAGGGGGCAGCAACTTGGGAGGAGAAGGGGGTGCAAAAGTCCCGGGGGCAGGGGGGTGATCAGGAATGGCCTGTAGGAGGCTCTGGGGGGGGTGGCGTACCCCACCCGTACCCACGGCCACCCTCCATTTGTCGTTGCCTCCAGGGAGGTCCAGGCGGCGACCCGTCGGCCGGCTGTGGTGGAGGCATCCTCGCCGCGAACACCCAGAAAGCGGCCGGCAGCTCGTCAGCAAGGCAACCCAGGGTGGTGGCCAGCTCGACGTCCACCTCTATGGACCGCTCCAGGAGCCGGAGGGCGGCATCCTGCCTCTGGCTCTGTTCCCAGCGCCAGGCCTGGGTTGAGGCCTCCATCCTCTCCCCCAGGTCCTCAAGGGCCTCAAGGAGCTCAGTGTGGGAGCGTGGGGCCCTCCTCCGCCGCCGGGGTGCCCAGGGGCTTTGGCATCCGGCTGCTGGTGGTGGTGGCAGCTGACGAGGAACAGCTCTGCGACCTGCTGGAGGGAAGTAGAAAACACAGTTGGCCCCTGCCGCCTGCTGGCCCTGTCTGTTCGCATCTGTCTGCAGCACACACCACTGCCCTGACTGCCAGCAGGTCCCAGGGTCCTGTGGGACATTGCCCTGAGGTGGGGTTCCCAGTCCCCAAGGCCTCGGAAGGAGGCCAGGACAGTACCCGGAGGAGGACATTGGAGGACCTTGGGCAAAAATGTTGTCTGGCTGGGGTAGTCATCGGGGTTTAGGGGGCCCTGGACCACCTACCTGTACAAATCACTATTCTATGGCATTGCCGGCTCCTTCAACCCCTCCGGTAAAAAGCCTGGCAACCCCCTGTATTTTAGACAGCCTGCCAGACTGGGAATGTGAGGGTAAAAAGATGAACAGGACAGTACAAAGGGGACCATGTCTTCCTTCTGCCCGCCATCTGGGAACCGTACCCTGGGGGCACACATGCTAATGGTGCCCACGGGGGGTGACCTGGACTCAGTCACGCCTTGATCTAGGGGGTCTCCCACGGCTACCTGCCAGTGGTGTGGCCTGCATGCTGTCCACCCTGCCCAAGATGCGGCTGTGTCTCCACCAGCCAGCGCCTTTTCACCATCCCCAGGCACACAGGGGCCTGTGAGCCCGGTGCCACCCGTCTGCGTGGGACCCGTGGCCAAGGGGGGGACCTTTGCACCCACCAACCCTGTGCCCTACCTGCCCCAGTGCCCAGCCCTGGCCCCCTCACTGCCCTGGACCTGCTGGACAGGCCCAGCCCTGTGTGCCTCAATGGAAGGGGAATACTTACCCACGGGGGCTCCAGAGGTCTGTTGCGACATCCCCAGCTTGATGTTGGACCCAGGGGCGGTGGTCGGCCCCTGGTCCTCCGGGCTGCTCTCCGCCTCGGGCCCAGCGAAGAGGTCTGGGCTGCTGGGGGTGGCCTCCACCGCAGGTGGTGGTGGTGCTGCCGGAGGCCCCCCGACAGAGATGTCAGAGCCCGGGGCCTCTGGGCCCGACGAGGGGCTCCAATGGCCTCCTGAGTCCACAGCCTCAGCAGGGTGACCGCTGGGCTCTGGACCCAGGAAGGCATGGAGCTCCTCGTAGTAGGGGCAGGTGGCGGAGCTGCCTGCCCCCTGAAGCTCCCGGGTCCAGGCATGCTCCTGCCGGAGCTTTTTCACCTTGCTCCGGACCTGCTCCAGGGTCCGAGGATGGCCCACCTCGGACATGTCCGTGGCAATGTCCACATAGATGTCCCGGTTCTGATGTGAGGACCAGAACTGGGACATGATGTCAGGCCTCTGCCACACCCCCAAGAGGCACTGCACATCCTCAGGGGTCCACACTGGGGCCCTGCATTGCCCCCCAGCAGAGGTCCCTGCCTGGGATGCCATCTCCCTGTCAGGTTTTACCCACGCTGCCTGCCAGGCACACCCAGGCAGTAACTTCCTGTTCCCTGGGTGCTGAGCACCCTGGGAGGAAGGTCAGATGGTTGTTTTGAAACAACTGTTGTTTTGAAACAATGTGTTCAGATGGCATTGTTTCGTCCCCAAATGGGGTTTAAGTTGTTTCGCAACAACGCCGTTGTTTTGACACAATGGAACCTGTTGTTTCGCAACAACGGTGCGTCGTGTGAACATGGCTTTTCTTATTTTGAAACAACTTCTGTTGTTTCGAAATAAGACTGCTGCGTGAACACAGTGTAAGTGACCTAGCTGGAGGACTGATTTACAAAGAGGCAGCAGCAGCTCCTGGAATGAGAGAGGGGCTGCAGACCAGGACAGAGATGCAGCATACAACCATATAACAGGTTCTCAACCATGCAAAGCAAATCCCCAGAATGACCCAGATGAGAAATCATCCTAACAATAAGTAGAGCACCACATGACTTAGGGCAACCAGCTTCTTAAGAGAAAAACCAAGACAGTATTCCCTGGGAAAAAGGGCTCACATGGGATGGTTTTAGAAGAAGTATTAACATATGGTGGGGCAGAGAAAATCTCCATACAAGAAATAATTTTTAGTTTTTCAGTAAGATTAGTAAGATTTAGCTGTGTAACCCCTTATCAATTTCCTCAACTATGCAGCCCACCTAACTACCTTTTGTAACATTATCACCATAGCTCTAAATGATAAGGAAAATTCCAAAGTCTGAAGTCTTGAGATCCTTTTCTAGGTCACAACGTCAATTAAATATTCTCCAGTGTAATGAAAAATAATCATGCAAAACTGAGAAAATGCAATCCCTGAACCAAAAAATATAAATCATATTGTACCAGAGGGTTTCCTTTCCTTTGAGCAACAGGTAAACAGCATAACATTTTTGTATAAAAATATCTATCATCACTGATGTTTTGCCAAACCACTGTAGACATACTTTCCTTGGTTATATTAAAACTACTATTCTCTTCCAATATTGATCACACTTTCAACTTTACTATTCTGTGGAAAAGAGAACGTTTAAAGCCCTTATCCTACACATGATAATACATATGCTTAACTTTAAGCGTTGAGTAGTCACATAGAGCTACTCATGTACCACATCGGGTGTGTTCACAGAGCATTCTTATTTCGAAACAACGAGGTCGTTTTGAAATAAGAAATGCCATGGCCACACAACGCATGGCCATTTCGAAACAAGCAAACCGCTTGTTTCGAAATGGCCGCCGTTCTTTTGGAATGGCTTAAACCTGGTTTCCCCGCGAAACAAGGTCGTTTCGAAACAGCTCATTTCGAAACAGCCCTGTGCGGAAATGTTGTTTCGGAACAAAGTGTTCCGAAACAACATGACCTTCCTCCCAGGGTGCTAAGCACCCTGGGATGAAGGGCTACCCCCTCAGCACCCTGGCCAGGGTGCTGAGGGGTGTCCTCTGGCCGGCAGAGAGGGGCTGCAGGCACCCGCGGGGTGAAGCCAAGCCTCGCCTCACCTGCGGGTGTCTGCAGAGGGCTGCAGGAATCTGCGGGGTGAAGCGCAGCCATGCACCTCACCCTGCGGGTGTCTGCAGGGGGCTGCGGGCACCCGCTGGGTGAAGCAGAGTGGCGCGCCTCACCCTGCAGGCTTTAAACCCTGGGCTGCCCGGAAACACTGTGGCAGAGTCGGGGGTGCCCCGCTCAGCCCCCCCGCTGCAAGGGCTGGGGTGAGCACCGCCCCAGGATTCCCTGGCGCCCCAGCCCTGCCCCCGGCAGGAGCAGTTGCACCAGGGAATCCCGGGGCCGCGCTTACCCCGGCCCTTGCAGCGAGGTGCTGAGCGGGGCGCCCCCAACTCTGCTGCAGCATTTCTGGGCAGCTTGGGGTTTAAAGCCTGCGGGGTG
>ML681991.1:30463349-30539263 GCA_007922195.1 Podocnemis expansa
TTCGCTCCCTTATTTCGAGGACACAGTTTTGTTATTTCGAAACAAGTTATTTCGAAATAACAGGTTTTTCGAAATAAGTTATTTCGAAATAGCTTCTTTCGAAATAACAAAACTGTGTGTAGACATAGCCTGTGTGTAGAAAATCTTCGAAGCATCTGAGGAAGTGGGCTTTTCTCCCATGAAAGCTCATGCAAAAAATAAATCTGTTAGTCTTAAAGTGCTACACAACTCGTTGTTGTTTTTTTACTAGACTAGACTAACATGGCTGTCCTTTTGAAATTGAAGAAAATTGCACCTATTTGGCATTAGATTCAATTGTGTGAAAGCAGGATTAAATTGTGACTATGGATTCTTTTCTCATTGCAACAGATGATTTGACCTCACCTTCTTCTATGTGCTGTTTCCCAGAATTTGAATCTTAACAACCGCTTTGATTTGCTGTTACAGTATGACCTGATCCCATGATTTACACTTCCCTGCATTTATTTTCATCCCATTCTTTAAGCCCCCCACATCTTCAAAGTGTCTGAAAAAGTGGGATTTTCTCCCATGAAAGCTCATGCAATAAATGAATTTGTCAGTCTTTAAGTGCCACAGGTCTCCTTGCTTGTTTTGCACATTTTCTATACTTTATCTCACAATTTCCCTTATTCTGCATAAATAATAAAATATAAAAGGTTTGTGATAGGTTAATTAAGGATCCCAAGAAAATAACCAATCAGAATAAAAGAAAAAGTGCTGGAAATAACCAATAGAAGATCTCTGAAAGACATAAAATTCCAGTTTGCAGTAATATTCATAGGAGAGCATAATGGCAAAAGATGTAGCTAACGCTAAACAGAAATAAGGACTAGAAATGGATCTAAACATGAAATGTAAGGGTGTAGGTACAACTGGATCAAATGCATTTGCTGCTCATAAAAGGTTCTACAGATCAGCTTTTCTTTTAGCAGACGTTTCATTGTGGAATTTAATATACACACAATTTTCTGGCATGGAAACACTATGTGATATAACTTACACATAGGAAACAGCTTGGTACATTCTCTGGCCAGTAGCAGTGAAAGTGACATAAGGTTACAAACATGCTCCTGTTGCCAAAATTAAAGACGCTAATCATCCATCCCCACCACAATTAATTCAGGAAACTAAGATCAGTATTTCCTACCAGAGTGTCTTACCGTCTGTTCTAAACATGAAAACAAATCTTTAAGAAAAAAATGCCTTTCAGGTGCCAATGACTATTGCCAAACATAAATAGGCACAATGGTTGGCAGCATATCAAACTTTCTCAAGTTATTTTTTCTTTTCATTATTTTCAGCCTTGACTAACCTGACCTTCCTTTCATTTGGAATGTCAGCAGGAATGTTAAATAAATCAGTACTTCATCTTTCTTAAAGATGTAAAAATAAATTCAATCCTGAAAATTTGGAGTCAACAACTTGCTAGCAGGAACTCAAAATGACCTTTCTATGGAACGAATTAGTGTTAATCTTTTGCTGCTACTCTCCATGCAAGCTACTGTGTACCCAGCCTCATGTAACACATGTTAAAGATGCCTTTTACTTGTTTATCTCAGTTCATTTAGTTATTTGGTGACAATTTGTCAAATATGTTATTATTTTCATTTTTGGCACACTTTTTTCATTTAAAGATACTTCTAGACAATTCTTTTATTCAGTACAGCTTTACTTTTTTTTTTTAAGTAAAGGATTACAAATTGACACTGTATCCTATTTTCCCATTTACTTTGATGACAAAATTCCCAAAGATTTCAAGGAAAGAAAGACCAGGCTGTTATTTTACTTGCTTGCTATGCTGCTGGAAAGCTGAATCCCAAAGGTACAGCTCCTAACCCATAGCATCATAAAGGTACTGGGCCCAGTATCTTTATTTTGCAAGTCTACTATTTTAAAAGTGCTATTAAATTCACTTTAATTGGAAAAAGGTATGTATGCATTAATGAAATACTTATAAGAGGAAAAAGCACTACAATGAGGGAATTTTTTTTAAAAAGCTCACAGTAGGAAACAATGATATAAAAGGCTCACTTTATGCCTAAGATGCAGTCTCACATTCTGCTTCTAAGCACAGTGCCAACAAGCCATAAGACAACTGAAAACATGAAGTGTGGGATGAATGTTCACTTGCTGATAATGCAACAATCAAACGTGCATGTGTGCATCTGGTATGTATAATATTTACTTGTCTTTTACTAATAGCCTTAGGAATATTTTAATAGGTGAACATGAAAACCTGCAAGCCCATATATGAAGGGAAATGAGTGCCTAGGTCATGTGTGCTTCTCACAAGAAACATGGCTCAAGTGTGGCCATTACATTGGAATGTATCTCGTATATAGTTGTATTTATGTGTGCATATAAAAATAATTAAAGTACTAATTGGCCAATAGCTATTTGCCGTTAATTCTGTTCTTTTTACCAAACTGCTTAGCAAAGTTCTACAGCACATAAAATATATTCAGTTTTCTTTCCTGCCAAAATTAAAGTAATTTCTAGAGACTGATTTAGAACTACTCTTCTTCATTTTATTTCAGTCAATTAGAAACTAGACCCACACTGTAATTCAGGCAAGCTATTTTAGGTGTGAGCAGCTAAACTGGCCATTGTGGTTCTATGACCAGTTCTGGTTTTTTGTTTTTTTGGTTTTTTTTAACTGAAAAGCAAAAACTGAAGATTGATCCACTGTGAAGAATATTTTTAGTATGGCCTTTTGCATCTTAACTCAAGCCATCTGATAACTCCATGTAGACGAAATTGTGAGATAGCTGCTTGAAAGAAAACTAAATCAGGCAGCACCATTTTCCTGTGTGGAACAATCTCTGTGAATGTGAGACCTTGTCTCTTTTTTGCCTTTTTGGAGAAGAGTACAGAAATAAGAAAAGAATGGAAATACTGAATCAATGGAGTTCTGAAGGAAAACCATGCAGTATCTAACCTGGCAAAATTAAGAACCTTTATATTAGTTGGGACAAGAGCTAAGCAGCCTCTGATATGAAATAACAAGATTCACTTTTATGATGGGTTCACATTCCATCACAATCAATTCAACATTACATACTTCCTGGGTAAATAATTGTACTACCATTCAATTTTTGTGTGTGTGTATATTTAAAATCGGAAACCCCAGCCCCCACAATTTGACTGTACTTCTACCCATTCAGGCAATTTGCTTGCACATTCAAAAATGTTCCGTTAATCTGTCCTTCGTAGTCCACCCCTTGACATCTATTATTAAATCCACTTCCTATGTAACTCAGCACTACTTATTGCCAATACCATTAAAATTAATTCAACTGACAAGTTTTCACACGTCCATTTTCCTCACCCTAGATAAATCAAATTAATCCGCACATACACATGTATCAAAGCAATTTATTTTCCATAGTCAAAATCAGTTCTCTCCGCCTGCACCTCAGTTCTCTTTCCTCCATACCAGAGGTGTCAAACGTCTAGCCCACAGGCTGGATACAGCTTGCTAACCTCTTCCATCCAGCCTGCGACTGCACTCCGGGAAAGTACATTCACTACCTAACAGAGAGCAAGAAAGTATGGTCTCAAGGTATCGCAGAGTACAGTCTTACATACCTGGCACTCCACAATGCCACAGGAGTATAGGCCCCAGCATTTTGATTTATAGTATGTACAACCACTTGAAGTACATTTAAGTCAAAGCTGGCCTGTCAAAGCAAATCAGTTTGACACCCCAGCTCTATACACTTGCAATCACAATCCTTTCCACTGAAACACATTTCTACTCTAAAATTTGCCCTTCAGAACCCAAAATCTTATGGAAACCCTTTCCAAGTTTTCAGTACAGCTTTGTTCTTTCTTATTCCATCTCCCAAATGACAGTTGTCTTGGCATATAAGAATTAATTTCCTTTAAAGAACAGATTCAGCAGCTTACCCTAGATGCAGTTCCAGCCTTCTATTTGAGAAATTCTGATTACACCTGCACACAGGAATCATGGATTGGCTGCACCATGTGGCTGACCATTTTCTTATGGATCATAAGAAACTGTTCTATGGACAACAATATAGGAGGCAGATGCAAAGCTTCCAAAACCCAAAGCAAAATATTTTCCTTGTGATGCTGCATTCCATGTATGCATTTTTCTTTTTACTGTTCAAGATCCTTGAGAGGCTGAATGGCAGATGATTTAACTAAAGATTTATTCATTATTCAGTTGAATAGCTTAACTTGAAACAGCTTTGCAGTTGTTGTTAAACGGACATGTGATGCACTCAGGAAGAATTTTATCATTCACATATGTAATATAGCATAGTATATTTAAAAAAGTTTCTCCTTCAGTAACTTATTCTTAGCAAATAAGTCAGCAATCCCTAATGTATCAGTCCAAGTGCCAACATTAGACATTATTGTCTGCAAATGGTACATTTGGATTTTCTCCATAAGCATTTATTATATCACTATCATTTACTCACTATGATTCCTAAAATATAAAGCAAAAGAATATATAAGCTTGGTGTGTCCCCAAACTGTTGCTTAAAATGCTGCTCATTATTATTTTAATTTGAATTTACTCTCCCCATAAGTCCTACATGTTATGCAATGTTAAAATAAAGAATAATGAAGCAAAAAAGAATTTGGCACTGGAATTATGTTCCAAAGCTTTTCTGTCAATTGATGTGAAAGATTCCATTTTTTACTTGAAAAATGTCATCAATATTGAGCCATATTCTTGTTTCAAAAGCACACTAGCAGTCCATTTACTTCAATTAAGTACACGTTTATAAATATTTTACTGGAAGAGGGAATTAAACCTCCCTGTACCGTCTTCTTACTGTTTGTTGGCCAAAGACACCATGGAATCTTTACAGAAAGTCAAATCTGCAGATATTTCAACCTGTGGTCCTAAGGAGCAGATCCTCAATTGTAAATTTTGCACAGTTCCATTACAGCAGCTGAGGATTTGCCCCAAGTGTTTCAAACTAGTCTTCAGACCTGAATGCATCCACTACAACAAATATTTGTAGGGTGCTACATTTAAAATGATTTACAGATGGATCATGAACAAAACCCACCCACTCATCATCTGTCTATAACTGAGGACTTGCCTGTAGTTTTCCTATGTTTTTGTGTGAATATGTAGCTATAATATAAAGTAAAAAAAATCAAAGGCAGAATAAAGGAAAGCATGGGCAAATATTGTAAATACCTAACACTGAGGTTTTAGCATAATTAAATCCTAGAGTAATATTCCAGTTTGCAGACTGGTAGATGAAGGTACCTATAGAAAATCATAAGATCAGTAGAAACATATTTTCTAATCACGTTTTAAATGTTTCTCAGACTGTTGCTTTCATCAAGCTGCACACTGTGTGTATAGAATCTGTGCCTCTAAATACAACTTTCTTGTTCAGTGTTGAGAAATATCTTAAGTAAATTCACTGGAATTATTGTGGTGAATTAAACAAACAGGATTTGGCTCTCTATAGCAGACTATGTCTAATATACCCCTTAAATTTTTTTAGCATGGTACACAGTTTATCTACCATTTTATGCTTATAGTTTCATTACTTCCACTTTATTAATCTACATGGTACATGCATCCAATTAATACAAACACTTTGGATCTCTCTAATGGGGTAAACGAAGGGCTGGTTTTTCCTTACTTTGTTTTTTCAAAAATGCAAAATCTCAATGTGTTCAAGGGAAACATTTTCACAAACTTACAACTTGCTATCCAACCAGATAACAACATTTTAAAATTTAAAACTATTTGCATTTTGTGTTTTTTTCTGAATTCTTCTGTGGCTAGAAGAGAAAGTTTTTTAGGGTTTGCTGCTCTCCAAATACTGAAGTATTATGCAAAAAATGGTCTCTTCGGGCTTGAAGTAACTCACACTCCCAGTTGATTGTTTTCCTGGAAGCCTTGCAGATGAGAGTTCCATTCCATCTTCTTTATTGGTTTATTTATTAGCATTAATTGTTTTACCACCAGGTGTATATGTTTGTGTACAAAATGTTTTCACTTTGAAGGCCAAAGAAAATAGCCAAGAAATCTAAACTGGAAAATATCCACATCAGCTCTTCTACAGAAAATTCAACAGCTTCAGCTGTATCTTTCTATCACATAAGGGCAATGCTAATAAGCTGTGAAATGCCTTGCTATGTTACACTATAAGGTGATAAAAGTACAATACTTACTCAGGAAAATACCTATTGAATGAATATAAGTTTTGGGAGTAAAATTTTTTCCTCTGCCAAGAGCTGTCTCAAATTTTGTAAATTTCTAATTCAGTGGTTTTCAAACTTTTTAGGCTGCATATCCCTTTCCAAATAATGTAGTCTACTGTGTAACCGCATCTGAGCTAGGATCATGATATACCAATGAAAACAGAAAAAACAAAGATCTGTGAGAGATAAGTCCATCATTTTAGAAGTTTCCTTGCACTACCCCCAACAAAAGCTTGCATACTTGTAGATGTTGCATACCCTAGTTCTAGTCTGAAGATTTAAATGAGATGTGAGAGTATAGGTGTGAAGCACACAGAGGTTAAGCAGCACAAAGACTGTCATATAGCCAGAAATTGGAACCCAGTCTCTCCTAGAAACTTATCCTATGACTTGAGCCTAAGGCCATCTTTCTTCATTTTTAAAAGCTTTGTAGACAAAAATAAAAAGATAGCATTAACAAATATCTGGTTAGCTGCAGATATAAATTTGCTACAGTAAAGTATTTCTGTTTATGTAATAAATTCCATCTTAAGTGTAAAAAAGAGAGATGGTGCATTAGACCGCTCCTCTCATTATTCATTGTTCCTCACTTAGAAGTTGACTTGAAGGTCTGAATCTTCCTTCTTTGGATGTTAATCAGAACTGCACAATTGAATTGAGTAGGACCATAAATTATCTCTGTAGCAGGGACACTATTCACCTGGCTGTCTTGCATCCAGAGGTGTTTCCGCAGTTCCCTCCATCTGCTTTCTCCTTTTGAGATCTCTTAGGCATGCTATGGAAAGGGCATACACACATCTCCCAATTGGCCAAGAGAGAAAAGAGTCTTTGCCCAGCCTACACTACAAGGCTTCTAATTCCAGTTCTTGAAAGTAATTGTGTGCTGGGAGCTTTCCATCCTACTGCTAGCTCCCTGGCACAATCTCTTTTCTTCTAGTTTTGGCTGGTTCCTTAGCTTGTGCTCAAAAGGATCTTCTGGCCCCTTTTAGATTTAAAAGGCCAGAACATCCCATTACAGTTCCCAAGCTGATGGCAGCTCTTACTTACAATGAATATTTCCTCTTAATTTCTTACCATTAGAAAATTCAGGGATGGTTCTCATATGTATACGCACAAGAAGATGCTTTCCGCTGGAGAGAGCATGTAAACTGAGAGGAATAAAGCTTCTCTCACTTACACTTTTGGTACATTAAGGTTTTAGGAGACAAATTCATTTGAATATATTCCTGTCAGTGAACTATGTATAATTCTGAAAGTTGCAAGGCCTGTTTAGACAAATAACCGAGTTAAAATATATCCAATCCTTGTTAATATTATGTTGCTAATATATTGTTAAAAACATTGATGTATAATTGCTGCTTTATACAGGAGAGAAAAATAATTATATTAAGCAAGGCATAGGAAGCCATTTTTGCTGGGTGTTTGGCAGGATCAGCAATGCTTACAGATTAAGTCATGGTGCAGGGCCAATATTTCCACTCGCTCTCCCTTTCCCTGGGCTATGGCTCCCTCTTTTTCTGTTTTTGGCTTTACTTTCATTGTCTCTTGTAGTCTTCCATGACTTCACGCTTGTTTTGCCTTATGCAAACTAATAATTTCTTGCTTAAATTTTATCCTCTTTGAAACCAAAGCTTCATTCATGCTATGCTTGGCTCACCTCTATCCTATTAACTTCTTATCACTGGATGAAAGAAAAGAACAGTGTTGTGCCAGGTAACTCTGGTTCTTCAAGATATGTTCCCATGGATTCCATCAAAGATAAGATTCCTCTGCCTAGCAATGTCTATGAGGACTGCACCTGCACTTTAAGTGCCTTCACATGATATGATCAAATCTTGTATTGTGCCACCTCCAGGGGAAGAAGGGAAGGAACATGCTGCCCTGCTTGGTCCAGGAGAAAAGGGCATTTTCTGCCATGCTTGCCCCTTTTGAACTCACCAACCCCTCTAGTTTCTGGGGATGAGTCTGCATCACCTTGCTGACCCACTCCCACTTTTGCACCTTGCCCCCTCTCCTGGCTATAAAGGTGTTATTTATACTCTCTCTTAGTTGTTTGCATAACTTCAGCCAGGGATTCTCTTTTCTCTTTCAGAGGAAAGCTTAAATTTAAATTAGCAATTACCTACTCACTGTGTTCTGAAGTATATTCAGTTTATCACTTGAATTCCTGTAGTGTTAAATTGTTAACCTGGTTTTGCTTTAGAAAGAAAGCTACTTTCTCCTAATTAAGGACTATAATCCAGTCAAAGTATGTCATTCTCCATTATTGTCAGCATTACATTTTCCTCTAAAAATGTGTGTTTTCAGGTATCATTGCCTTTTTTCCACAGCCTGAGTAAGTCCGGAAATTTCATATTCCTCTCAGTAGTTTCTCACGAGATACAAAAAAAGTATTCATAGAAAGCAGTTGTATTTGGTTTTAACATTGTTAGCATTTCCTCTCATGAGGGATATTAAATAATTTCATGCACAACTGCTCAAAATATTTTTTAAACTTCTGTAAACATAAGATTGCCAAAATCTAACATATGTTATGTGGTATTGAATCCTCAAGAGAAACTAAGGGAACAAAACACTTCTGCTAAAGTAATTAATAAGCACCAATACAGATACCTAGAATCTGTTCCATGAAAATGAATCATATCCTCCTGCAATTCACACCTAGTTTTAAAATGTTCAATATACAGCAATATTGGTTGAACTGAATGGTGAAGTCTTATAGTTAGAGATCTAATCATTAAAACTATGCAGGCTTTCTGGAGCCCTTGAATTGGGAAAAAATAAGGAAGCTGTTTGTGGAAAAATAATTTTGCCTGCAAGAAATCCATTTTGGCAGGGCACATGAATTCAGGGTGGGGTTAGCTATCAAGATGAAAAGTGTATGCTAACAAATTATTCAAAATTAATTAAAAACAGAGAGTTTCCATCTTTCTGACATTTGTGAAATTCTTTTTAGCTACTGCTTTTCACAGATGGGATTCACAGGTAAGTCTCGCACCAGTCTTAGTTTTGTTTTGTCTTATTATATGGTAAAACGGTCTGTGAATGCCAGGGAAGTCAGCCCAGAAAGGACCAAGGTGAAAAAACTCCCTTTTCTTTAACACTCCATATACTTTTATCTAAGTATTTCTGAACTTACATATAATGAGACCCATACGTAGTAAAGTGAGCTAAATTCAGGTGATGGGTAAGGTGGTATAAGAGCCCGTTTATTATCTTTAGATCTACTCTAACAGAATGAAGAATTCTTCTGTTGAGTTCAAGTGGTAAAACTGAGTGATTATTGCTGAGACATGCTGGTTGCAATTATCTCTTAACAGGACCAGCATAGCATCAGCATTCTAATATTATGGCAATGGATAGCAATACACAGTCCTAAGTATAGATAGGGATGGGTATGTCGATTCACTTCAGAGGAATTTTGAAAGAGTCTTATAAAAAAAACAAACTCATGGAGGAAACTTAGGCTAATGTTTTTGTTGTTGTTTCTGAGGTACCAGTTTAGTCAGAGTCAGGAAATGATTAAGCTTGGACATCAAATTACAGTCTTTGTACACTGTGGAGGATAGGATAGGAACCCTACTCTGCACAACCCCTAATTATATCCCTATTGCGGATGTACAGGGAATTTATGTTGATTTTACACTCTAGAAGATGAACAGTATAAATTAGGGTAGGTGTAATTTGCAGTAGATCCCTCCTCCTTTTGTGTAGAGGTTCTTATGGTTACACTAGGTGTAGACTTCCTTTCATATCAGTACAGTGGGTTTAAATAGACCTGTGGGCTTATGGAGTCTGAGTTTGACAGAGCATAAAGAAGTCTAACCTCACACCATAATACATCTGTGATACCATCACATATTGTACTAGCCCTTCCACATTTATGCACCCACAGTCCAACCCAACCAATCATCTCAAGCCTTTGCCAGGCATTTTACTGTGTCAGATAATTTGTATTAGGTGACTACTGGAATACAGAAGCACGAGTTTAACGCAGCTGAGGATCTGCCTTTGCATTGCTGAAGGAACCAGTGAGCATTCAGAATTAATCCTATATACTGCTGAACCACAGTGGATGTCAGACCCTGGAAAGGACATACTGCACATACACAGGCAATGATACACTTTACAAAGATTTGTGAATTTCTTTAAGTTTTGATACTGACATGCCAGACAACAGTCAAATGCTATACATCTTAATCTATATTTTACTTATGTCCAGGAGTTAAAGTAAGGAGGAATGCACTAGAACGTGGTTCAGGGCCCCCCTATTTTTAGGCTGGCAGCATTCCAGACCCCGCTAAAAACAGCAGGAGCAGCCGGAACGCAGAGTTCCAGGGTCACCTTAAAGCCTGCTCCACCTTAAGCCCAGCTGGCAGAGAGCTGCAGCAGGCTGGGAGTTTGTGAATCTCCCCCCTTGCAGGGTGGAGCAGCTTGTGGCTGGTCAGGCAGCCAATGAACAGGGGAGGTAAGGGCTTGGGGGAGGCTGCTGGGGATTACGTGTGTGTGGCTGTATATGTGTGTGTGTGTGTGTGTGTGTGTGTGCGCGCGCGCACATGCATGCATGCGTATGCCTGGGAGTGGCTGGCTGGCTGTGTGTGCGTGCGCACGTGCACCTGGGTGTGGCTCTGTGCGTGTGCATGGCCGCATGTGCACATGTGGGGGTGGGGGTTGCCTGGGGGTGGGTCTGTGTGCGCACACGGGGGTGGCTCTGTGTGTGCGCGCATGCATGCCTGGGAATGGCTCTGTGTGTGTGTGGTGTGCGCACGCACACTCAGTGGTGGCTCTGAATGTGTGCACATGCCTGGGGGTGGCTGTGTGTGTGCGCGTGTGTGCGCGCGTGCGCAGCACCTAGGAGTAGCTCTGCGGCAGGGGGTGGGTTCTGGGGATAGGTACTGGGGGGGCGCACCTCTGATGGGGGGGGCATCCATGGCAGAGGACTCCAGGGCACACCAAATTATACTTTAACCCCTCCTTATGTCTGTGGTAATTGGTGGCCAGAGCAATGTTTCTGTTCCAAATAACATTTTACATACATAAAACCTATCTGTATTAAGCTTATATTTCAAGTAGTCTATCAAAATAAGAGTATTTATATTTTCAAACAATATAATCATTTTGGTATCACATAAGTATAATTTCATCTTTCATTAGACTAACTTCAGTTTTTCTAGTGAATTTCCCAGGAATCTTCATTGATGCATTTTTCTCATGAGCCATTTTTGTTGGTCTTCTGGGTAGTCCCTTTAGCTAAATATTTTGTATGTGGAACTCTAGATGGTTCAGGACACTGGTATTAGCATATAGAAACTTAAACTTCCTGATCACCAGTTCAAATATTGCCTAGATAAATATCTTCTGCCATCCAATCACACTATTCAGTGACCTACAGTAAGTGAGCTGGTGGTCTCAATTCAGTTCAAAGAGAACAGATGTATACATCCAAACTGATACTTATTGCCCCCAGCACTGGCAGCTAGAACAAGGATGGAACTGGCATAGGAATGAAAGTCTTTCCAGCCCTAGAATTGCTCTCTCCAGTCCAGTGTTGAAGCAAACAGCGTAAATAAGTCTGAGCTGCTGTTGCTCATGCAATACCTTTATTAAGGATAAACTGAATACATTTTTATAGGCATAATAAGTTAATCGAAATATGCACTAATGAGGTTGTCCCATTATATTTCTATAATGTTCTCTCAACAACAGTTGTTGTTTACATATGTAGTCAAATTAAATCATTGGCTAAATAGGAGTTTGCCTGCTCACTTGGAATTTAGGTCACAACATAGACCCACATATTTTTCATTTTTTTAAACTGGTTGTTTAAGAGGTTCTATACCTCAAAAGAAAATATAGTTGTACATCAAAAGGCCATCAAGTCTGGCTTATAACCAGGTCAAGTATACTTCATTCTAAACTGCCAGAGCTGGTGAGTGTACAGTAAGTTTAATTAAACCAACTCGTAATTTTAATGTGAAGATTAAAGAACAGAGTAGCTAGACAAAACATAGTGTTCTTCCTTCTCACAAAACATGATTCATTAAAAAAAAAACCCACCCTAAGTCATATGTTCAGCAGAGAGATGATTTGCATATCTGGCATACAGGATTTGTTCCAGAAAGGTGTTGGACTTGAATTCTTGAGGACTAAAGTGCTTAATTTATTCACAGAAAAGCTACAGCCTGAGCATCAGCAATACAAGTTACTTTACTCTATGCTTCTCCATTGTAGAGTGAGGAACTTTTATTGTTTCTCTAACTTTTTAGCTCTGATACACATAAAATAGCAGTGCATCGGGGTTTCCATGATGGCAGGCATCTTGCTAGCATGGTAGGACTTTTCTTATATAGGATGCTTCTTTCAGCATATCTTGTGCATCATTGCTTGTAATGAACTGATATTTGGGTGTATTGCCAGAATTTGGCTTTCAGTGTACTGTACAGGAAACAATCTTTTTCCTTGAACATACTCAGCAGTGAACCACAAGGTGTCTAAGGTTTTGTTAACCTAACCACCTTAGGAACAATTCTGAGAACTAAAACCAGAATGAGTTATTCATATTACTCTCCCCCATTAAAGATTTTTTTCCCTTCTCTTACATTAATACTTAAGTTTGCAGTAGGCTACACAACATTAACATTTTGTTCTGCTACCTTCTCTTTTGGCTTTATGTAGCCCACTTATAAAACTGTTAGATTTCTCATCAAAATAATCTTTCAGTGGATTCACATTTTTATCCCCATTATTTGTTCAATGAAATGAGGGAGGATAGAGCTTCTGTTAAATATCGAAGGAGGAAGCTGTTGGAACAAATATGAAAGTTAGTGGAAAAGAAATCTCTGGAGGATAGGCCTGATATACTTTACAGTGTAGTAATTTAGTATTACTACTTCATTAAGAGAAACATCATGCTCCATATGACGAAAATAAGGACACCAAAGCAGTACATATGACCTGCTGAAAGATTTTTCCATGATCCAGTTGCTTCATTTTTCCCACTTGTATATCATAAACATTCTAATTCACTGCATTTAGAAAGAATCAAGAACCCTCTGATACTAAGAAGCACAGCTGTCCTTGAAGCCTGTTACACACAACCGCCAGAGCTCAGTCCACTTTTGTTGATGTTATCAATGACACTGTTACAAAAAACATGAAGTAAACAAAATTGATCCATGTTTGCTTCTGCTCCACTACATATTCAGAAGAACAAATATTTCCTTTTCCCTCTCCCAAGGAATTTAGCCTGTAACCCCACTAGTACTTGGATTAAACAAATATTGGGATTGATCTCCCTGATGACAAAGGAGGTAGTTAATTTCACCTAGAGAAAAGCTAACTCTTTTAAAAGAGGATCTTTCCTTTATTTCATCCTGTTTTGCTTTTATCATTACCTACTCTATTGCTATGATGACAAAATAAATGATTTTAAACATGAATGTATTTTAGACTAATAGTGAGACATAAGTGATAAAAGGCAGGTTTTCAAAAGCAAAGCTCCAAAATGAGTTTTGTAAGTGGGAGTTATCAACTATCCATGTCAATTACTCTTTTGCTAGAGGGATACGGTGGTTGGCTGGTCTATTTAGAAGTGTTCCATTTTATTATTTTATATAAACAAAACTTTTGATTCAGACCTGACTGAGTCCTTTGTTTGCCTGCCTAAAAGCCTGCATCTCTTTACATTATCTTTTATGTTCTGATATTCTTGTCACTTCTCTCATTACCTACCTCTCTGATGTTGCTGTGATGATTGGCAATAGTTGTAACTAGCAGCTCTGAAGAGGTTAGTAAATAAGATTTTGTTCACATTGAGTCATGACAACTAATGGAGTCCTTTTGACCATTTATTTATACAGAAAATCTCCAAACTATTTGTCAGCTGGCTGTTTAAACTACTATGTGAAACAACTCTCCTGAAAGGGAAGCTTCCATTGTTTTCTATTACTTACTCAGAAATAAACCATTTATTAAGCAAAATCACCATTCTGATTACACATAATAACCAACAGTGGTGCAAAAGTGATGTGTCTATAGTTCTTCCAAATTTGAACTTTCATTAGTAACATTACACTAAAGTAGAAACACAGCTTTAACTGAGAAAAAACCATTCTTTTTATTCCTAATGCCAACAGTCAACTATTTATTAGCTAACTATATATTTTTTTACACCACATTATGTGTAAATATTAACTCAGAACACCTGGAACACATGACCACTGCCCTTTCAAGTTGCAACATCAAATGGATGCTACCCAGCTAGCTATTCAGACTATAGCAGGAAACCAGTTTATGAATGTCAAAACTTTCTTCCATTTGTTGCACAATAAATTGGATATTGGAATTTATAATTGAGAAACTATTTCTACTCCTTTTATATGTGAAGCTTGAAAACATTATCTCAGTAAGGGATAAATATATTAAAGCTAGACATTGCCTTTTATAAGTAAAAAGTATGCATCTACCAGCACTTGACTTTATTTTAAAAAACCTTTAGGACAAAAAACATATAGAGAAAGGCTAACTGGAATGAATTCTGTTTCTTCCTTTTCCCCAAGATTTCAGGAGTTAGCCAAACTCACATTTGCTATGCATGTACTTGGTAAAAAGTCTTGCTTGAGGTAGATCTAGCAGCAGTGGTGATTAGCTTTTAACTATTGTGAGAAAAATTCATGTTCACACTTTCATAAAAATTGCATTTAAAATATATCCCAAGAAAATGAAATGTAGTTCTTATACATGCAATAACTTATCTTTTGCTATTATTCCATTTCCCTTGGAATGTGATCACCTTTCATCACACCAAAGTCAAGATGCCATTTGTAACTGTGAATAAGTGCATGGTCCACTGAAAAAAGTGACTTGATACAATTAATCTGACCTGTGGAATATGTGTATGCATTATAAATAGATATTTAAAAAGCAAGTATGAATTATACTGAGTTACTAACATCACAGATCATCAATAACTTCAATATTTTAATACACTTTGGTCAAATTTACCATTGATTTAAATAGGCACAACTGTTATTTTCAAGATTTGAAAACTCTACAGGGGAGCCAAGTCTCAGAGAGTTTTTACATGCTACTTGGGATGATACTGTCTCATACTTTATGATAGGGATGTCTTTGGTCTGAAGACCCATTACAATTTATAATCTGCATGGGGGCAGAAAACCTTGGGAGGAAAAAGACCAGTTGCCATGAAGAATTTGGTAAACTCCAAAGGGACAGAAAGTGCCAGGAACCAACACCGACAGGCTTATGAACTCTGCAGTGACTCTATCTGAAGCTATGGAGTATACAAATTGTACAGAAATTAGCATCACATGGTGTTATTCACTTGCACTCTATAAACTCTTCAGGAGTAGAGAGAGCCTCCATGATGAATGAACATGGAGAATTGTTAAACTGGAGCATCTATCTAATGGCAATATTGAATTTTGCAGAAACAGAGCTGATTACAAAGCTTTCATACATTCCCCAGTAGCTTGATCTCACCTGTAACACCTCCTATTATTCACTTTAGCCCTGGTTCACTGAGTATTGAGAGCTCATTCAAGTTATTTGAACAATTTTTTTTTCTCGTTACAAAAATCAGTTTCAACTCAATCAAAATATTTTGTTAAAACGGTTCAATTTCAAAATGTTCAATTTTTTCAGTGAAAAAACTGGCTTGGTTGAAACTATATATGAAAAGCTTAGGCTAAATCATAATTTGCTGATTAAATTTTAAGACAAGAAATGGTCCTGTGATTAAGTAACTAGTTTGGTGATCAGGATTTTGTTCCTACCTATGCAGCTGATTTTCTTGTGGCAGCCACTTAACCCCAGTATGCCTTAGCTCCTAATCTATGAAAGGGATAATACTATTTTCCTAATGCACAGAATGTACTGAGGACTAAATTCACTAAGACTGTGTAACCATGGTGACTAATGTAACTGAAAAACCTATAAATAAGTTGTCAAAACTTAGAAGTGTCCTAAATACAGAATCAATACCATGACAATAGAATGCAACAGCTGCCAAGAAAGTGTCAGCATTAGGAACTGTAACCAGCATTAGTATTTGAGATGATGCTGACAACTCCCAGGTCCATCTTTCTTCATACCTGTCTGCTTCTGTCCATACTAAAATCTCAGCCTCTCTCTCAGACATCTCTTCATGGATGTCTAGCCATCAGATCACTCTTAGCATGGAAAATCTGAGCTCGTCTCCCCACTCCTAGTCCTTCCCTCCTCTATCGATTACTGTAGATAACATTACCATCCTACCTGTTACCCAGCCTTGTAAGTTGGGCCTCATCTTTGACTTGGACCTCACTCTAGGGCCGCACACCCAAGCTGTGTCTAAATTCTGGAGATTCTTTTTGTACAACATTTCTAAGGTACGGCCTTTCCTATCCATCCATGCAGCTAAAACTCTTTTCCAGGCTTCCATCATCTGACTTTTTGTTTACTGCAGCATCATTTCCTCTGACCTTGAGAAATGCAGCCATGGCAAGCTCATTTCCATTCAGAGAGCTCTGCAAAGATCTTTCTCCTTAACTATCACTCTTAGACCATGTCACCCCACTTTATGCCCCTCCATTACCTTGCTTTCACCTTCACCTCTTATTAAAGGCAAGTTGCCCCCTTTTCATCCCTCTAATGCACCTCTCTCTTCATCATATTAAAAGCAAATTGCCTCTCTTTTCATCCTTTCACCACACCTCCCTCTTCTCTATCATATTAAATGCAAGTAGTTTGGCTTCACTTTCAAGGCCCTTTATGCCTAACCCCACTTTCAGTACCAGAATGTCAACTCCTGCCCCAATCAGCCAGCAATGCCTATGACAGTTACCATGAGCGGCACCTATTGACAATGTTGTAGCCTGAAGAAAACTGCTGGCCATTATATATTTTCTGTTAAGGCATTGTGAGCACCTGGATCAAAATCCCTGAACTAATGAGGTAATTAGGAGACTATAAGTGGAAGAAACAGGAAGCAAGGGCAGTTAGAGAGTTCTGCTGTATTCTGTGTACTTAAGAAACCCTGCTGCTGGCCAGCACCACTGGTCGAAGAGGACGAAAAATGCCCCCAAGATTTAGAGTGACTATGGCCAGTTTTATAAGTTCTCTTTCTTGGAGGAGTAGAGGAATGAGAATGATCTGGTTTCATGGTGGCATCAAAGGTCTCTGAGGAACCGGACAATCTTATTTTAGCCCTGAAGTGGGTTTCATACCTTCAGGTTTCAAGAGCTCCTACCTCTTGATTATTTAAGGTATTTTAGTAACTATTCCTGTTCACTGCATAATCTATACCTGAAGTATATGCTGACAGCTCATAATATTAATAGTTCATTTTCAATAGTGCCTTCTATTAGTGTACTTCATAGTATACATCACTGTGGCAAACTGACAAAGCCCAGTCACTGTGGATCCTGCACTTCAGGTCCTGGCAGCCAACTGGAGCCTGGCTTTCCCACCTCCAAACCTTCAAAGTTGTAGTCTCCTCAGTCCCTCCTGCCCTGTGGTTGGGCTTTCTAGCACACACACTGCTAGGTCTGAGGCCCTAAGGCCCTCTGGGGGAGCTTGTCCTGGCTACCTGCAGAGGCAGTGCTGGGGCGGGGAGGGACCCGGGGCATGGGCCCAGCCCCCACCCCCAGTGGACAGGCCCCGCCCCAGCCAGAAGGCCCCGCCCCCTGGCCAGGGATGGGGGTGGGGGGGCCACGCTGCCACAGGCGGCAAGGCCGCGGTGCGGTCTGGCCAGAAGCAGCCGTTGGAGGCCGTGCCCGTGCCCGTGCCCGTAGCCGTGGGTGGCCAGGCCCCTGATCCCTGATCAGGGATGGGGCCGCCAAGGCCTAGCCGCCTGCGGCAGCGCGGCCTCCCCTGGCCCTATCCCTGGCCAGAGGCGGGGCCTGCTGGGTGGCCAGCTGGGCCCTGGATCCCCGGCCGGGGACGGGGCCACCGTGGCCGTGGCTGGCCAGGGATCGGGGCCTGGATCCCCGGCCCAATTGTCCCGGAGATCCAGGGCACTAGTGTTGGGACCCGGGGCATGTGCCCTGGTGTGCCCAACACCAGCGACGCCTGTGGCTACCTGTATCTCCCAAGTGTACATAGCAATACCTACTGGCTAGTTTCGCTCTGCTCTGCTCTGCCCAGCCCAACCAAAACTGGCTGGTTGCAACAGGGGCTTTTTATCTACTGCCTACTGATTGAAGTCACCTGCTCCAACTGACTCCAGTCTCCTCTATTAGAGTCAGGTGCCTTAATTGGCTTAGAGCTCCCCTGCCCTGCTTTACCCAAGAAACAGGGCTTTGCCAGCCCTGGGGTTGATATACATGCCCTCTGCTAGTCTCTTGTAGCCATCAGGCTCCACTCTCACATTCACAAAAATTAATGAGCTTAGGTTCATATTACCTGTGAGATGCAGGTTGCTATTATACCATATTTAAAGATGTGAAAACTAAAGCACAAGTTTAATGACTTGCCCCATCATATGGACTCTACAGCAGACATTGGAACAGGACTCACTTCCCATGACTCAGAGTAAATTATAACACAGCAATGCTTTTTTACCGATAAAGAAAGAAGAAACTCGGAGGGTGGGGGGGGTGGAGAACTTCAAGCTAACAACAGAAGTGTGAAGTAAATACCACACAGAAGGCTCCAACTCAAGCCATGGGTGGTAAGATGGAACCAGGGTTGAAGGGCTGTGGTCGTACCATGCTTAAATAATTGAGAGGGGAGGCTACAAGGGCTAGAGGGTGTGACTTCCACCCTGACATATATAGATTAACAAAGTTCTCTGGCTTCAGTATGGGTTGGTGTGCACACAAGTGAGTGGAACAGAAATCTGTAACTGAACAGTCTGAAGGACAGGCCATTTTATACAGACATTTCTCTCTTTACCAACAGAAGCAACATATCCCAGAATGAGTCACAGGAATTAATTTCCAATTGAAATCAGCCTGGTGAATCAGCTTCTGTTTTGGAATTACATTTTCTAACTCCAGTTTCAAAACAAGAAAGAAATTACTGAAGAGTTACTGTGAATCCACTGTAGGTCCAGTATTCTTCTAAAAAGGCAGAGGGGGGGAAAAAAGGGCCATAAAAATGTTTTCTCCTTTGATAAAGAGAGAGAAACTTGTCCAGTTTCCAATTCTGAAGTTGACTTTGGTGATAAGAAATCTGCTGTTAATGAACCTTTTGAAGAAAATTAATTTAGTAGTTAAAAAAGGTGATTGTCTTTTAATTTGATGCCAGTATTTATCCTTTCTATTGGTTTTTAATGAAAAAGTCAGTTTTCCTGAAAAATTGCCCCAGGATATAGTTTTAAAGTCTCTACTCTAAAAAGCAAAGGGGAAAAAAAAGTTTGGCAGGACACTAACATGAGGGAAAAAAACTAAGAGGTTTATGCCAAAAGAACTTGAAATAAATATCTATCAGATTTTTATGAACTCTATGTTAACACTATGGGAAATTCACATTCCTTGGTAGTGCACTGGATTCCAGTTGTTGAGCTCCTACCTCTTGATATAATTTAAGGTATTTTTGTAATCTATATCTGCAGTATATGTTGATAGCTCAAAATATTAATGCTGCATTTTCTATAGTGCCTTCTTATACTTCATATTATACTTCACAAACATTAATGGACTTAGTTTCATAGTACCCCTGAGATGCAGGTTGCTATTATACCATATTTAAAGATGTGGAAACTAAAGCACAAGTTTATGACATGCTGTGTCATATGGACTCTACAGCAGAGATGGGAACAGGACCCACCGCCCATGATTCAGAGTAAATTATAACACAGCAATGCTCTTTTACAGATGAAGAAAGAAGAGACTGAGACGACACCACCAACATCAATAAGGCCGTATCCCCATTAGAAAATGGAACCATTCCCAATTGAATAGATGACACTTCATCAGTGTAAGTACTACTGCTTCACTGTGTTCACAAGCTGACTACTTTTCTGACCTATCATAGTGACTGCAGCCATGCCGGTGTGCTCTTCTAAATCTTTTCACTCGTCCACACAGGAGCTGTGGATTCTGGGAGATTTCAAAACGCTACCTGGGACAGTAGCAGGAGGACCACCAAAACAATTTCAACATGAACTATATTTGTGCTATTAACACTGGTATTATAATAAATTTGGGGGATTCGGAACAGTAAGGCTTTTTTCAACAAAAAATTGTTAAAGTGGTTTGACATTTAATTAATAATTTAATTTAATTAATACATGACAATAAAGTGCTTCAAAAATTCAGATGGAAGATGACAGGAAAAGGCAAAACTAGTGTTATGTCCTAAGAATTCCATAGCTACAATGCAAAGCACTCTGAAATTAGATGCAGATTCCTAACCATCAGAGGAGTAAAGTTCTGGAATAGTCTACCAAGGGAAGTGGTGGGGGCAAAAACCTTAGGTGCCTTCAAAACTGAGCTTGATATGTTTATGGAGGGAATGATATGATGTACAATTATAGCTTGGCCATTGTCTGTCTTTTACTACTGGTGATGGGTATGATAGTGACCTGGGAAGGGGCATTAGATGGAGTAGGTTCTGAGTTATTACAGAGAAGTTCTTGACCTGGCTGTTGTGGATTTGCCCTCGTGCTCAGGGTTTAACTGATCGCCATATCTGGGGTGGGGAAGGAATTTTCCCTCAGGGCAGATTGGCTTGGGTGCTGGGGGTTTTTTGCCTTGCTCTGTAGCATTGGGCATGGCTCACTTGCTTGTTGAGTCTCTGTATTAAAGTCTTTAAATCATGATTTGAGGACTTTCATAGCTCAGTTATGGGTTTGAGGTTCATTTTAGGAGTGGCTCAGTGAGGTTTTATGGCCTGCAGTGTGCAGGAGGTCAGGCTAGGTGATCATACTGGTCCCTTCTGACCTTAGTGTCTATGAAGACAGTATGAAACTCCAGTGGATTTGAACTTGGAATAGGGTTTATTGTTGTAGGCTGTTGGAAGGAACTAATTATGATCTGGTGATGGAGCATGACCTTGTAATATCTGTGTATTATAAGAATATTATTTTCTTTAAATGTGCAGTGTTCCTATTGTGGAAGGCCAGCTTACAGATTATGCCCTTCTTGCTTTTTAAAACTGTGATCTCTGACCACATGCCTGCACTTGGCTACTGAGCATGACGCAACTGAGACAGCACCTCCCAATTGGAGGTCATGGCTTTTTCCTGGAAGTGGAATGTTCTTTCTAGGTGAGGGGGGTGCAGTTGACCTTTGTGGAAGAGTTTAAATATTTAGGGAGCAGTGGTGGCAGTTACATCACCCCAATCCATGGCAGTGAAGCAGGAGCTTAATTTTTGGACAAAGTTCTCAGTTTATGGGTCAATCTAAATTTTCATGTGTACTAATTACTAATATGCCCCATGCATATTGGTAATATTTCTAGTGAAATTTCAGAGTGATTCTAATTTTTTTGATATTACAATAGGTATAAGCCTTTTTCTAAAATATTAGTTCCAGGTGTTCACTTTCATCCTCAGAATTTGAGGGACTGATAAAATATATAAACTGATGGAAAAAGTCATATTTTGGTGTAAGCCTCCCAACTTGAAAAAATTTCTACTGAGCAATATATTAATGGTTTGATGGAAAGCCTAAATTTCCTGTAAAAAATGAAAGTTCAGAAACCTTTCTCTCAAAATTCTTTTTTAGATGTGAAAATGATACGTCTGTTCACAGCGAGACAGAAACCTACCTCAGTTCGTTCATCTATGATAGGAGAAGTCATGTGTGCTCTATTTATTTATTTAGATATGTATTGATATCACTGAAAAGCAGTTAGCCTAGGAAATAGCAAAACCAATTTAAATGTGATTACACAATGCTATCTACCTGAACTAATCCATCCTGGAATAATCTTTCTGATGGTTTGTTGATACTGTGATCTTTAAGGATAAATAAAATAACGCATTAAAAATGTTGCCTAGTTAGAAAGTTTATCAATGTAATTCTTGTACAAAGATTTCTGTGGAGTTTTTTGTATATTTCTGAACTCAGAATCAACTTCCCACTCTGACATACACTTTTCCATTTAGATTTAATTTCAAAAAGGAACCTATTTACAGTGACTTAGTTAACTAAATGAAAAAATATTTACTCTATAATTTAAATGTATTGTGCTATTCCCTATACTTAACATGGGAAACAGTGCAACAACCATGGTAAACTAGATAGAATATTTTAGTAACTAACTGTTGATTGTTTAATGATGATCCATTATAGTGGAATTATGGCCAAAGGTCTACATCCACTGATGTGAATGGGGAATTTTATTTGGTTCAAGGGGTGCTGGATATTATCTTTTGGGCACAGGAAAGGTATATGTATTATTATCATCATAATCAAATGCATTAAATTCAGTTTCAAATATTAAACTACCTATTGGCCAAATGCCGACCAAATGTGGAATTGCCAATATGTCCCATAGGTGAAGCATTCTGGAATGCTTTGGTTTTCAGAGTCTTAGCTTAAGCTCTTACCCTGAAAGGAGAACTGCTCTGGTGGATGTGGGGCCCAAAAGACTTCAGTGGGTCTCTGTGCAAAGATACAAGGCCTTCTGCTTGGTTCACTTTGGAGGTTTAGGACTTTAGATGTTTTATAGCTCTAGTAGGCATATTACAAGTGATGATCTTAGTACAGTTGGATATCTGTCCCAATGGAATATTTCCTCCCAGGGGCATCGTTGGGGTGGGGAGGGACCCGGGGCACGGGCCCAGCCCCCGCCCCCAGAGGGCAGGCACGCCCCCTGCCACAAGGCCACACCCCCAGCCCAGAATACGGCCGGAGGGGAGGCCGCACTGCGGTGCGGCGCGGCCTGGCTCGAAACGGTGGCTGGAGGCCGGGCCTGCAGCCGCACCCCCGGATCCCCGGCCGGCCACCCGCGGCTGCAGCGGCTCTGTCCCCCGCTGGGGATCTGGAACCTGGCCGCTGGCGGCCGCAGTGGCCACGTCCCCGGCCTGGGATCCGGGGCTGCGGCCACGGGCCCGGCCTCCAGTGGCCGCTTCTGGCAGGGCTGTGCTGCGCCGCGGCCTAGCTGCCGGCAGCAGCGCAGCCACCCCCTGGTCCTATCCCTGGCCAGGGGGCAGGGCCTGCCGGGCAGCCAACTAGGCCCCGGATCCCTGGCCGGAGACGCGGCCGCCATGGCCGCAGACCGTCAGGGATCAGGCCCTGAATCCCCGGCCCGATTAGAGCACATGCCCCGGGTGCCCAGCGCTAGCGACGCCACTGCCTATAGCTGCCTAATCGGAAAGTTATGTTAACAGACACGGTGAATAGAAGTAGTAAATCACTGTCATAAAAGATGAGAGACACGTTGATGGTTATAACTCTTTTTACTGTTGACACATCAATCTGTCTGTCATCCAGTTCAGAAAAGAATCCATAACAAATGTATTTCTACAGGCAAACAGAGATTTTAATTTTACTCTAATTCAAACTTGTTATTTTTGTAAATATTAATTTTGCCTTGTATAAATTACTTTAAAAAGATACAAAGTTTTTGTCCAGGAAATGAAAATAGACCTTAATGGGACCAAATATTGATGCAGCTAAATTAGATTTTAAATTAGATAGCACTACTCTAAAACATGTAAAATGAGATTGTTAGAAGTGTATTCTTTCTCAATAGACAAACAGATAAATGTAAGAGTTACCCTGTAGAGATTTGCTAAAAAAACATTTAGACTGATTAAAAACTGACTGAATCCTTCAACCAGGGGAAACAAAACAAAACAAAACAAAACACCTTAAAATACTTTTTAAGTTAAAAAACCCACATGTAATTTTTTTTTGTTTTCAGCAGTCCTAGTGGGAGTGGAGACAGTAAAACACTATGAGATAGGCTATTAGAGGAAATTTCCCAACCGAGCTGAAATCAGGAGTATGGGAAATTTCACTCATTTTGCTTAGGTTTAACATCCTGATTCTCAGACCAAATTGATTCAGATAAACATCAGAACATTCAGTAATCTGTGGCACAAATTCAGAACGCCTTGCAGAGCAATTTGGTTAGGGCCCACATACGTTTACATCTGTACTGAAAATTTTGTAAAATACTTTGTGGTATTAACATACTATCATCTAAATGCCTTATGAAATATTTTTCAGAAGTGACATTCTGTCTCTCTCTTACTTTGTTCCTCTTCCTACACCCACCTGTTAGCCAGCCCAGGCGCAACTGTAGCCAGCAAAACCACATCGCCCCCAAGAAGTGGCAGCAGCAGCAGATCAGTTTCCCTTATCCAGGAGCAACAGTGAGAGCTCTGCTTCCCACTGGAGTGACAGCTGGGATGTTTCCTAGTTCCTAGCTGCAGTGGTTTCTGATCGCTATTTATCACTTTAGCTGACCTAATCTTGTCATGAGTTTACATGAAAAGGTGTGGTCAGACAGTGTGGAAAAGAACTGTTCATAAAACAGTTTTCTCCTTCCTAGCAGCTGTGAATGAAGAAAACTGCCTCAACATAACTACGTTTGAGTGCATTTCCAAGATCCGTAACTTCATCCATGATGGTGGGATCATGGTGACCACCAAAGGCAGAGTTTATAAGAGGCAGGGGGAGTCACTGCCTCCCTGATTGGCCTTATCGACCTGCTCCTGCCTCAGTGGGGAGGCAGACAGTGACTACCACCGGCAACAGTATCTGGCCCTGGCTGGGGACCCAAGGCCACCACAGCGGCGAGATCCAGACACGGGTTGGGGACCTGCAGTTGTCACTAGTGGTGGCAGCCAGCCCTGGCTGGGGAGCCAGAGCCACTGCCAGCAGCAGCAGGATCCAGCCCTAGTCATTCTTCTAGCCATCATAGAGAACACTGGGGCACCACTCTAGACCTTCTTAATCAGGTGGAGAACAAGATCAGCTCTTCGGGGACCTGGGATCCTTGCCTCCATGGGTCCTCCCCTTAAGATCCTGGGGCTCTCATGTGAAAGCCCGCTCTGGGTTCACACACCCCTAACCACCCTCTGCCAACCTTTCATCCTTCCTTAAACCCCTCGGAAATCAGTGGCACTGTTCCTGTATAGGCCCATCCACAACTAAGGGGCAGGAAGCACCATCTCTGCTTCTTCATACAACTCTTCCCTAAACTAGAGCAATAGCTAACTAGTGACAGACTTTCATATTCCTACATGTCAGAGCTCCATTTTCACAGCATATCTTTGTCCTCACAGCCAGACAGTCGTAGGTCTGCAGGCCAGTTCTGAGCACTTGTGCAAAATCACCCCCTCTCTACTGTCTGGGGTCTTACTCTGACTTTATAACTTCCCTCAGGGTTTAGTGAGGACCAGGATGTTTCAAACACATTCCTATATCCCTCACCCCCTTCCTCATCTTCTCACAGTCTCACAATTTCCAACAACTAAAACCTTTGGAACCATTGCCTGATCCAGACCCCAGCACTCACCAGAGCATGGATCAGCTATTATCAGGAATGACAAAATAAGAACATATACCCAGCTGAAGAGCCACAATTTGGCACTTCCAGTCCTTCAGGCCAACCCTATATGGCTCCAATGCATGACTAATGGGGCCCTTATAACATCTGATAGCCCTGTGGTGGGATTCTCAAGAGCCCTTCATGTATCCTTCCCACTACCATGAGGGAATACAGCAGCAAGAACAACCCAGATAGCCCCAATCACCCTCACAGATCAACAAGGCCATCCACCACTTTGACAGGTGAATAATGTTCATTCTTTTTTTTTTTTTTGGTGGAGCTTCATGTCTTTCTAGGGGCATGATGTACAACCTACCATTCCCCCCCTTTTTGTGCCATAGTTTTCGCCATTTATGGGAAACAGGGACCGAGTGACCCCAATCAGTCAGCACCCCTAGTGTCATCTACTTAAGGACTTGTCCTCCCATTCCCTCAGTGAGGCCTCGCCAAAACCCTATGGTATTCACAAGTAGGGATACCTTGGTGACACGCTCAGATCCCTACCTCTCTTATAGTGTAGTCATCTGGGCCAATCTGTCTTACTGCCTCTGCCCTCTGGTAGGAGTTACTCCTTTTGTCAAAGGGGTTAAAAAAACCACTGTTTTTCTTTTTCCATTCCCCTTGTCCATCTAAAGTTCCCCATTTCTTTCTTCCTACAGGGGGGTCCAGTGGAGAGGACCCTTCCCCTCAGTTAAAAGCAGAAGAGCATTCCTGCCCTTGGGAGTTGCCATAAGCAAGCATCTTCCCATCTTATGTGCTACCTCATCGCTCTCTGGGTACATGTGTTCGAGACATGGGAGAATGGGTTTCCCTGATGCTCATGAGCTATGCATCTTCAGTTGTACAACTCCAATACAGACACCCTCTCCTATCCCAGACATACCCCACCCCCATCTGCTGAAGAGGACTCCTGACAGTCCCCCTCCCTCATGCTATCTTCTTAATGTCTATTAGGGACAATATCAAATTTTCTCGACTTGATAAAAAAGAGATAGAAGTTCTCACTTTTACAAGGGTATGCTAAAGGGACACAATTTATCTACCTCACCTCCTCCAATAGGAGAGAGTGACCAGTGTGAAGGGTAGCCTCACTTATACCCAGAAGACTCTTTGGGACACCCCTGGGTCCACCTTGTGGCCAGGCCCTGGCCCTGGTATGAATCGGTTAGGTGATATTCCCAGGCTTCATGTCTTTTGGCACTGGGCTGTTTCTGCTTTTAATCACTAGGGCTGGTCAGGATCTCCAGCCCTCTGTACACCCTCCTCAGAGGTCTTGGGGCAGGGGGATCCATTCTCAGTGCAGCTCTTAGCTTCCCCTCGTATATGGTGCAAAGGACCCCTGGTATAGGTGAAGGCCAGCCTCGAGTCACTGGCCGCATTACCTCCCTACTCCTTGGTTTTTCCTCTGGCCCTGAATCACAATCTCAGTATTCTGGGATCCACTTGCATCCTCCCAATGGAAGCGGAAGGGACTGAGGTGAGAAACTCCCCTCTTCCCGCTTTTCCAGTTTCTCGGGGTTTTTTCTCACAAACACTCTCTCGTCACTTTGGGCTCACTTCTACCCTAAGTTCATCCCAGGGATCCTAATAGAATTATCCCTAGAAGTTGCGAACCTCCCCCCACCACCTCAGCACCACGGGGCAGCACAGATCACACCTACCTCAGCCTATGGAAGGGACTAAAAGGGGTGTTCTTGTCTTGGGGTTCCAGACTAATGTTCATTAACCCCTGGGTTCCCAGGGTTATCCCACTGTCGCACCTAAGGAGACCTCCCTTTTCAATCAGGACCACCCCCCAAACCTATTTTCCTCAGCAGTCTTCCACCCTGCGTAGTGGTACTTGAAGGTCATAGTGCTGCTTCCCTACCAAACTGGGTAGGGTACGCCTTGGCCCAACTCTCACCATTGAAGGTGTGAGATAGCCTTTCGCTTCAAAGCAGATAGCCTGACTTTGGAGCTTCCCCTCATCTGCAGTATTTGCTATCACATTTGGGATCGAAGGGCCTGAAAAAATTCAAATAGTCCCAAGGGTCAGGTTCCACCTTTAATACAGGTGGTGCACTTCCTTCGCAATTCTCCTTGACCAGAAGCCTCCCCTTCACTTGATGATCGCACCGTACTTACTACTGATGGACTCTCCTAAAGCAGTTAGCAGGGCCCATTATCTATGAAGCAACCTACCAACAACCTCTGGCCTACGGGGATAAGCTATACAGTATCTATGTCCACCTTCAAAAGGGATGGCACACTTCCCTCCAATGATTTCCCTGGTAAGTGCTTGTAGCAAAACCGAGAGGTGTAGTGTTATCTCTACAGGAGCTAAGAAGCCTCCTTGCTCCTGAGACTCCCTCCATTCCCATGGTTTGGGACATTCAAGGTTTAACATAGCCAGGGTTACACTTCTCACCTCTAAGACATGCTGACACACAGCCGCTCTCAGGTACCCTTGTTCAGCGTTTTCTCAGGATCTTTCAGAGTTAAAGGATATCCCCTCCAGGTAGGCTAAGCAGCCCGCCTTTCAGGCACTCTTCCAGGTTTTTGAGTTTGTCTTTAGGGTAACAGCCATCCTAAAGGCGGAAAACTCCAACTCCACCTACCATCCATGGTACGGCCAGCAGTCGCCTAATACTGAATGTATCCAAGCAGCGCTCAAAAGAAGAATGGCGGGTTACTTACCAGTAACTGTCCTCCTTCGAGATGCGCTGCTTGCCTACATTCAGGACCCCCTCCACCATCCCTGCTATTCGGAGTTGATGACCAAAAGGGACTGGGGAGGATCAGAGTTGGGGCCGTATATATAGCCATGGGAGTGGCAGAGGGGCCATCGGCCACTGACCCAGCTCTGACAGGCTAGGGCAAAAAGCTTCCAAACACTTGTGCCCTGCGGCACGTAGACACCTAATACTGAATGCATGCAAGCAGCCCATCTCAAAGAAGGATGGTTACTGGTAAGTAACCTGCCCTTATTTGTGGCCAAGTAACTCCTAAGAAGTCTTAGTAGTAAAAGAATTGTGCTGCTGGGAAAGAGAGAGAGCAGAAAGCAACTCAGACATACACAGATGGAGTATGGAATCTGCTCTGAGTTACAGCTCTGCAGAGTCTGTAGTTCACACCTCCTGCATGATTTGCAAGTCCTTTGCCCCTTGAAACGACCATGCAGGGCAGTTCAAGAGATGATCTTCCGGAGTTTAAGGTGAGGCTTCCTGAGGGAATGGAAGCATGCCCCTACTGAAATATCTATCTGAATTTTGTACTCAGGATCTCTACAATTTTAACTTAATATTATCCTTTTGGAGATAATTCTGGTATCCTGTGTAGCACAAAGTACTGTGTTTTTCCCTAGCTATACAAAAATACTTCTTAATAGAATCCATATGGCTGATCTGGGAAGAAAACTAACTTAATAAACTAGTGTAATTGTTCACAGTCTTTTGAATCTTTTCATTAAGTACAAGAGAAAAAAAAAAGGAATGAATATTCACAACCCTAACAGCAGCATCGTAGGCTTCAGAAACAAAATAGTCATTGAATTTAGAAGTAGTTGTATTATTCAGAAAGCCTGTAATTAGGAACATGCATGGACTAGCAGTGTGTCAAAGAATTAAGTAATATAAAGCCAGGTTAGGAATTTATTAGTTTGTACTAAATATTATTCCTTGGATAGCTTCTGTGAAACATTGCAAAAGCCGTCTTTCAAAGGAACATCCTGTGAAATTTGTGCTAAACTTGTATACATATAACTTGTGGAAAAAATCCAGAGATGCATAACAAAATAGGTAAGCTGTTGCATAGATATTTTTATTTTAAAGGAGAAAAGCCATCAGTCACAAATAAGAAACTAAAGACTATAACTTGGTTCTTTAATGTGTTTAATTTTAAATATACTTTAGCACAGCACACTAAACATAAAAAGCACTTCAGAAATGAAAATTGTATTGTCAATGACTGATGCACAGATTATTTTAAGGCATCCCTATGAAAAGCACAAGAAAAAACTACATGCATACATCCCTAAATGAAATATGATTTTTGAGGCTTGTGCTAGGAGCTTGGATTTAGCAAGTCATATCTGTTCAAAACCTGTGATCTATTTTTACCTCACCCTATATTTTTTAACCTTTCAGTAAATGATCTCTCATGCCATGTGGATGAATTGCCCCTACTCTGTGGTATTTTTTTTATACCGGTAATTGTGTTAAGGGGTATATTTTAGGTTCTATTTAATACAGAATGCCCCACCTGAATATTTAGTTTCTCATCACTCCACGGCAGGCAGTCAAGAGAGAGATTCAGAATGTATATTTGTTCCTTCTTTTAACCTATATCTGACCTGCCACTGGAATGCAGATTCCTTCTCCCCAATCATTACTCTGTAAAAACATATTTGAATACAGTGTCAGACAGCTTTCTCAAAAAATAACATGCGACTATTACAGTTACAGGTCACACACAAGAAGTCCAACCAAGAAGAAACCTAACTAAGTATTTTGATTTTTGGACTATTACTGAAAAAGCATGAAAACCCACTTACTGTTCTATTTCAACTTAGAGATGGACATAAGCTAAACCAATATCTAAGAGTTTATGGTATGTCTCTCTCTCACCCCAAAGCAAATTCATCGAACCCCATAAAGACCTGCCTTAGGTCACAAATGATGTTTTCCGACTGTGGCATCTTGGAATGACTTGAAAGTCCTGTAGCCTGGATGCCAAAATTTGTAGCCCTTGTAGCCTTATGTTTCAAGATTAGAACTGAAGACCTTTGGATAGTATTTCTATCATATTTCATTCAAACAATTCATGCTACTGGAACTGCAGTTAAGGGCAATTTTCAAAGATTCATTACTTGTCTGTAAATATTCATTTTGGGTAGAAACACAAAACAAAACAAAGTGTTCTTCAAATGTTCTTTATTTGTATGTGGGAGAAGGGACTTTAAAAATTTGAACTTTTTTGAACTCCAATAATTTTTTATTTTTAGATGATTTTTTAAGTTGTCTGGCGAGACAGACCTGGAAAGGGATCACAGTATGGTGAGTTACCAAAGGGTGAGATCTAGATTTTAATTGCTGTTAAATGGCGATTGGGTGAAGCAGTGTAATGCTAATACTGAGAGACCTGGAGAAACTGTGTATCTTCTATGCCTTTGCTCTGACTTCAGATATAACAATAGAGAGGAGGAGGTATGTTGACACAATGTACAGTTATATATTGGGGTGACTAAGTTTTTCATTCTGTAGTGAGACTTTTTGGTATACTTATGACTCTTGATGATATCTAATTTAGAGGTTTGGAAAGATGGCTGGCTTTTTTAACTTCTTTATGGTTTGTTTCACCTTTCTCTATTAGAGCATGTATAGGTAGTTATACTAAGTTAGAATGTTTGGTTGGACTTCTAAGAAGATTATTCTTGCTATTTGTTTCACTGTCTAGTACTCTTTTGGGATGCTAGGGTTTGGTCAAAACACAGAATTTGTACAGAATCCATTTTGGTTCTGGTGGAATGGCTAACTCCATATGATCTCTCAACCCTGAAGGCATGCATGGACCAAAGAATGCATTATGAGCTTTACTTTAGTGCACAGATTTAAGGTCTTTGTTAATCAGAGCCTAATTCTTCATCTGGGGGAATCCTACTGAACAGGGGAGGTGGTGGTTTTTTACTTCCCCAGCATCCAGCAAAGACTAACAAATACACAGGATTAATTGAGCCCTAATTTGTCTTTTTAATCTGTAGATTGTACTGTTATGTTCTGTCATCTTGTGGTCTAACAGGATTTATGCCTATGATTAAAAACTATACATTGAACTGCTACATTGCCAGGAAACTGGTCACTGGCTTTGTTTGTTATTGTAAAACAAACAAGGACTCCTGTGGCACTTTTAAAGAATAACAAATTTATTTATCACACGAGCTTTCATAGGAGAAAATACCACTTCGTCACATCAATGCATTCATGCTCATTACTTAACACATCAGAGTAATATCTTGCTTTTCTAATAGTACAATTGCAGTGTCACAACCCATTTGTTTTGTTTGCTTCAGAATTTGAAATCTACTTTATTTTTGTTGGCACTAATATTAAGACACGAGATGCAGCTCTTTATTAGTTTGTTCTGATAGTTCTGTTAGGTGTTGGACCAAGTTTAGGTGGAATAGGTGAGCCCATTCAAATACATATTCAGACTATCCCCACTATTTTCTAGAAAACTTTCTTCACATTACTTTTCATTTTGAGAGAACATCTCCTCTTCCTGTTTCTGGTAAGGAAATTTTATGAGAAATCTTGCTCTTAGGAGATTCCCAAACAAATTTTTCAAAATCAAGATGTTTGGATATGTTTTCAAAAACATCCTCATGGCTTCATGTTTAGCAAATTGAACCTCAGAAAGTTCAATTTATACTCATCACTAGTAAAAAAAAAAAAAAAAAAATCACCTGTAAAACAGAGCATCAGTTTCATAGGGTATGCCTACACTTAAAGCAGAATTCGAATTGATGACTATCAGTTTGAATTCTATTAAGAGCCTGGTCATGCCTGCTTTCATCAGTTCGAAGTGAGGCACTCCTCACTTCGCATTGATGAAAGCTGACTTTGAATTGGTCAAACCTTGTTTGACTTCGAAGTCAGGGTCAATTTGAACTGAGAATTTGAATTGACCCAGTGTGGCCATGGCAATGTGAATTCAATGTTAGTTTGAATTAGCCACAGCTTGATTTTTCCCTATACAATAGCGCCCCTTACTGAATTCGAACTGGCAAGTCCTGTTCATGGACATGCCAATTTGAATTGGATTTTCTAGTGTGGCCATGTCAATTCGAATTGACTGAAGTCGAATTAATAATTATTAGTGCAAACTGACTAAGTTGAATTCAGTAATTCGAACTGAAACTCTAAGTGAAGACATAGCCTTAAATATCAAAACAGCTATTTTCGTAGGTAGTGGGTAAATAAGAAAATATTGGAGTCTTGAACAATGTTCCCTCTAATTATTCGTAGGCTGTGTGCACAAAAAATTTGTGTGTGCAAAAAAATTTCTTTGTGAGCATCATTATTAGCACTATTGAATTTTTTTGTGTCCACTTTATTTTGTTGTGTGTGCAGGCTTCGTGACCTGTTTGCGTGCCCACATGTGCACACCTTAGAAAGAACAGTAGTAAGCTTCAATAACCTGAGGATGAATTGCAATAAGAGTAGGGAGTGGTCTTGAATTGACTTATTATGAAACAAGGAACCTCTGTCAACTCATATAGCTCCCATCCATTTAAAGATTTGGCTGATTGTTTTTTACATATATATTCATGAAAACAATCATCAAACCTTTCATTCTTCTTATGTACAACATGAGGGAAAAAGTGGGGATGAGCCCAATTCACATAATACAAGAAATTTATGGCCATGGTACTGAAATGGCAACATATTTATAGTGGACAAGGGAGAACATACACAAAAACTGCATACATTTTAATTATTGGTGTTGTTTCATTAACAACATTTCCCAAGACTTATTAATTTTCAATTGTGTACAATTTAATGAGATGTTAAAAGAGGCACCAAAGTAAGTGACTTGCTTTTTCAGAGGTTTTAAGCCTTTGTAACTCCCACTGAAATAAGTTAGTGTAGTTAACATCTCAAAAAAGCAGACCACTGGTTTTGAAGTCTAACATCAAGGCAGCCAAGTTTGAAAATTTTGGCCACGATTTCTTTTTTATTTTAAAATGAGAACATTAATTGATATTTGTGATAGAGAGAAGTCTTTAAAAGAATTTAAGTTATATAAAGGCATTCTTATTAAAGGAGAGATATTAATACAAAAACAATTAGAAAAATATTTGTTCAGACATAATATACCTCCAATGTTCCATATTTATTACGTAATAACAGACACCATTTTAACTTCACATTAGTGCCTCACTTTCTAGTTAATTGTATTTTAAATAAGGGGAAAAGATCTCTCAAGATAAATTTGTATTATACTCTAATCAAGGAATAACAATTTATTTTTAATTGAGGGGCACCTTTTAGTTTTAAATTTAATTGCAAATTATCTCAATAAACTCCTGTTTAATGAAAAAATATTTCTTTCCACAAATGATTTAGCATTCTATCAAGCACCTTTCTAAATATCAACCCATTCTGCCGTGTTCTTTAACTTTTGTAAACAGATTGCAGAGAATGAGCCAGTGCAGATCTGGACATCTTGTATGTCATCAGACACAGATTTTTAGTTTTTTATTTCATAAAGGATGGATCTGACAACACATTTTAAAAATTGCTTCTTATCCAAGAAATGACAAGGCAGGAAAAACATTGATGGTGAATAATATGTTCAAAAGGTGGAATTCACCCTTCTCTTTTCACAATGCATGAGTAAACTGGCTGTCTATAGGAGTTGTGGGGAACAAAATGCACCCATAATTGTAACTTGGGTGCAAGGCAGCTTCAAGTTATATGTAGCTTCTGTTCCAGCCCTGAGACTGGTAGAGGAACATGTAGTTTCAGCTCCACAGTTTGGGGTTTGTGAGTACTGGTGCTGCTTACATATAAGAATAAGTCTAGACTCTATAGCTGACCCACATTCTCAAGAGATGCAAGAAGCCTTTATAAATCTACTGAGGTGTTTTTAGCTAATTGTGGCAGATATTATTTATCTAGATTTTCACAACTGCCATATTTTAACAGGGGGGTGGGGTGCAGCAGTGAATTAAAAAAATTGGTAGATTTAGGTTAAAGTCCAGACATGAAACCTCAGAAGTGTATAACCAAGGTAGGTGAATGGGTACCACAATATCAAATAAAATTCAGTGCTGATAAAAGCAAAGTACTTGATGTTGTAAGAAAAAAAATGGTGTTGTTCATACAACTTAGAGGATTCTAAATCAACAATACAATCTGGAGAAAGGAACCGGGGCATCAGTGTGTGCCAAAAAAGATCTTCTCTCAATATGCAACTATAACCAAAAAAGGAGATATTATGATGCAAATAAAGGGATAAAGAATATGGAAAAATTATAATGATCTCCCTTTATTTGCAGTACTGGTCTCAAAATGTCAATGCAGAAGTACAAGGGGTTAAGACAAGGGCAATGAAAAGAATTAGGAGACTGGAAAAACTCATATGAAGAGAGATTGAGAAGATTTACATTGTTTACTTTGGAAAGCTGATGAATAAAGAGGAAAAGAAATAAAGATATAATAAATGATGAATTGGCATGAAAAAATGGATCAGATGCACCTGTGCCCATGCAAGTGACCATCACTGAAGACTATCCTGGAATAAAACTGTATCCCTTCACTATAAAGCTGGTCTCTTCTGCATCAGCTCCAAAGACCTCTATTTTCTTCAATAAAAGGAAACATCTACGTATTTGCTCTTTATAACTCCTCTACTTAAAGCTCTCTACTCAAATTCTTCCCCACTCCAAACTCTAACCAGACAATTTCTCCAATTATAAAACAAATGCAAGTCAATGAGAGCTCTCACTCCCTCTTACACTCTCCAAGTCCTCTTCTTTCAGCTCTCCAGCTCTGAAGTGTCCCTCAGCTATTTACCTCCTAAGTCTTTCATTCTTCTCTCTAAGCCCCATTCCCACCTTCTGTCTGTGCCCCTCATCTTCTACCCCATCTTCAGTTAACACCTGTTCTTTAGCACATTATCTACTATCTTCAAAAGAAAACTCATTACTCCCTTTATTTCAGAACTATGTTTTATACCCCCTTGCATTTATTTTCATTCCATTCTGTAAGTTCACCCATCTTTGAAGCATCTGATGAAGTGGGATTTTCTCCCATGAAAGCTCATGCGAAAAATAAATCTGTTAGTCTTAAAGTGCCACATGACTCCTTGTTTTTTTTTTTGTTTTGTTTTCTGTTTTTTTTAATGGGCCAATTGCCTCTCTCTTTCTTCTACAAAGACCTTTGGCATGTGTTCTGATAGTACTACCTTGGTTTCCTCTCTTCTAGTTTTCTCTTGAGCTTTCTTAAATCTGTGTTCCACCCCCTCTTCAGACCCAGAGCTTGCTTTTACTCTGAACACTGATAGATAAATCCTGGCCAAATCGAAGGGCCTCTCTTGCATACTAATTGTTCATGATCTTTCCTTTGCATTTTGCACAGTTGATTACCATAGTTCCTAATCTCTCTCTCCTCTTTGTGCTCCCACTTTTAATTGCTCTCCTACCTCTCTTTTACCTCTGCTACTCACTCCTTCAATGTTTCTCTCACTTGTTCTCCCTTCTCTTGTACTATGTTGGAGTCCTCCTGGGCTTTCTATTTGGTGTCCTTCAATACTTAATATTGCTCTTGTTATATTAGAAACATCAGGTTAAAATCTACATTTTCTTCCTTCATTTCCCCTTCTAAAAATACTAATTTTTCACCTGTTAAAAATAAATAATTATCACCTGTCTAAATAAAATAACTTGAGTCATACAGTGGAAAAAATAATTATAAGTACCTGAGGTATATGTTATAATTCATGTCAAACAGAGGAATATGACAAAATGAACAAACTATTTCTTCACAAAGCTACTTAGCTTTCAGTCCCATTATTAGCTGAAAAAATTAGGTCTATGAAAACTCAATTTTCTCAGTCCAAAAGGGACAGTTCAAACTAGTATAGAAAAAAATAAAATTATCCTGGCTTTACTTAAACCAAAATTAACTGTATCAACATCTTTTTGCAATAATTTACAGAGTAATATGGAAAAAAACCAAAATTAAGAATGCTACCTACTAACAAACTAAGTTCAACTAGGGAACTTGAACACTTGTTTGCTAACCAAAGAATAGTTCTAGTCATTTAGTAAAAACAAAAGTGATTGATTCAACCAAAGAACCAGTCACTGTTTAAAGGAAAAAAAAAAAAAAAAAAAAAAAAAAAGAAAAAAAAATTTCCATACCTTTCACGACCTTCTTTTATGTTTAACTTTAATTCTGAATTCCTGGGTTTGTAAATTCTCTGGGGTCAGTTACAATTTCCCTGTAATATTTTTTCCTCTTTGTTACATGAGTATTCTAATGTCCACACCATTTTAGCAGAGCTTCATTGGGGTGATTTTTTTTCAAATGATTTATTCCTGCATTTATGCACATAGGAGTGCTCAGCTCTTGCCCAGTTCTGAAGACACCTATATTTCTTCTGTTAAAGCTGCATAGCTTCTGTATTTCTGTGAGTGAGTGTGGGCACAGCCACCTCAGTTTAGCACCTGTGCGCTTACCTCATGCCTCATCAGGATCCTGAGATTAGGTATCCCTTGCTTATGTCATGTGTGGGGCCCAAACCATTAGGATTTCTCTGAGCAACCTAACCCCACACAAAAAGCAGAAAAACGTTCCAGCGCCTTCCATATAACTTTTAGCCAGGTGATTAGATCAACTACCAACGATGTGAGAGACCTGGGTTAAGCCGCTACACCACTGGTTCCCAAACTTTTTGACAACATGACCCCATTTTAATGTCTTGCTTCTTCCTGGGACCCCAGAAAGCACAGAGGACCCCATTGTGAAGAGCAAAATGGCATCTTCTGTACAGTGTGACTGTGTATACACTGCACATGGAAAGTCCTTGCATTGTGCTTGCTTTAACTTTAAGGTCAGAAGGGACTGTCTGGCCTCCTGCACAATGGAGGCCACAGAACTACACCCACTCCCGCCTGTAATAGACCTTTAAGATGTCATGCTGTGGAGAGTAACATGGCATCCTTCAGCCACCCTTCACATCCCTGGGATCTTTGCAGCCCCTTCTGGGCATGGTGTGACCCCTTTTGGAAACTACTGCATTATCTCTCTCTTCATTTAAACGCCCCTGAAAGGGTATTTACTCTTCAAGGCCTGTAATGAGTCCAGACAATTCCTTAACTTTAATTTTTTTAAAAACAGAAAGCCAACCAAAACAAACAAAACTCAAATTAATTATCATGACAAAGAAATGCCTAAACTGAGTTATAACAATCAAAATGATGTAACCATTTATCTTTGCCCCATTTCCTCCCTAGTTTACTGTTTGTCAGTGAAGTTCCTTATATTTAAATTAAGATTCTAAATTCTTTGAGCATGGACTTCAGTCTGCCTTTTACATCTCTAGAACATTTTATTTGCATGAATGAGATTTTATACTAATAATTGAAGACAGAGGTACACAAAGGTGTGGATCTAAGGAAGAAGAGAGTGGAGGATTAGTGGAAGAAGGGATGAAAAGAAAAACAAGTTAACAGAGAAAACAATAAAAAGGACAACATGGAGAGAAGATAAAAGTGGGGAATAAAAGGGAACAAATGGAAAGAAAAAATGGAAGGAAAGGAAAAAACAGAAATGGAAAAGGGACAGAAAAATTAGCACAAAAACCTACGCATCCACATCCAATACCCACTTGCAATCACCCACCCTGCCTCTAATATAAAAATAGAATTTTTTCTGTTTGTTTTAATGTTGTATAAATTTGAATGGAAGATAGGGGCCCCCAAAAGCCAAGGGAGTTAACAAGATCTCTAACTGTCCAACATTAAACAGTGTTAAACAAAGTTTGTGGTTTGATATCAGAGACCTCAGTCTGCCTAGCACCTTGACAAGCATCCTATTATAAACTCTTTCACCCTTTTTATTAAAGATTAAAAAAGAAGGAAAAACAGTTAAAGTATTTGAGATGTAAAATATTTAAAAACCTTTCATTTTAACCATATCCCTTGTTCCCTTTCCTTATAGTTTTAGAGAATTTTTAGAAGTAACTCCCTCATTTTTATAGTCTTTTAGATGGTATCAACGATAGCAATAAGTGTCCTTATAAGGGAAAAGAGAAGTCAATTGAAGTGGGTTGGAGCCGCTGTTGTTATAATTTGAGCCTGTTTCCTAGGTGATAGAGAAGGCGAACACACACAACAGGAAAAGAAGAGAACAGCAAAAACAAGAAATTGCAGTTTCCATCTCTGATATGGAGTTCTGCTTGTAACCTCACCACTCGAAAGGCACAAGCATAGCACATAGTCTTACAAGCAACTCTTAAGACCTGGCAAATATGCAGCATCAGGCTAGCTGGAGCACTGGCTTTTTGCAGCCTCTTCTAGTCACAGGCTTAAAGCTATACTGCAACATACATAGTCTTGGACAGCTAAGTCAAACTCTTGTTAAACTGAAAGTAAAAGACAACAAATTGGAAAAAAACACAGGGTGAAAAAGGAAAAGGACACATGGTCATAGGTAACTAAGTCTCATCTCAGATAATATTTAGAATTTTAATCAAAGCTGCTGGAGGCAAAGTCATCTGGGCCCTTCTCTTTGGCTTAGACTGGTCAGGACAGCTTCCAAGATATGGCTGTTAAAGGCTCAGTACTATCAAAGAACATCCCAGGGCATGGCAGCCATCACGGCAAAGCTTGGGCCTTCCTGTGCTCCCAGATTTTAGTCAGCCCACATTTACATTTTCTAATTTTCTCCCCAAAGTCTGTTTTTCCATGACTCAAATGGGCAGTGTTTAGGGAAAAGCACATCCCCTCATTATCTTGTCCATGAATTATAATTTCAAGTACACTAATTTTGGAGTGAGAAAACTATGATGATTGTATATGATTTTTAAATGTAGCATATAACATAACCCTCTCCGGGAAACAAACCCCAATACACTGTGGCATATCTTCTTTTTTAACTTTGACAAATGTAACTATCCATGCATGCATATGCAGATAACCCAGGGCTTGTTTACACTGAAACTGCTGCATTCATCACCATGGATTGACACAGTGTGTTCAACTGAGCAGACAGTGCAGACCCACTCAACTGATCCCAGAAGTGCTCTCCCCTCGACTCATAAATTTCACCTCTTCAGGTGGAGTAACACTGCCTTGAAGGGAGAGCACTTAAGCCAATGCATCTGAGTAAAGCTACCATGACAGTAACTAAGTCAATGGAAGATATACAGTCCACAGGACACATATTGCGTACCTCCCGTTGACTTAGCCCCACAGTGTAGACTAGGCCTCAGTCCATCCATGTGTGTGTTCTGGTCTTCTGCCTATCTGGCTGAGAGTGAAGAGAGGAGAAAGGAGTACTTAGTCCTTCATAAATAATTAAAGCAAGTAATCATTGATTCACATTTACCCTTTGTTTTCATGCCAATTTATAGCAATATGAACACATTACTTGAAAAAACAAGAAACCTAGAGTGGGATGCTAATTTGTTTGAAGCAATTATTTCCTCTGCTTTGCTGGTAAAGTCCAGTTTATACCTCAGAGACATATGGTCTCTTACCCTTTATCCTCTTCTCCTTCCTCCCAAGGTTTTTTAGACATCACTGTTTAAAAGTAAAGCATCATAATTTCAACATTGAACTGATCAAGATTCCCTCTCCTGGAAATGTTTGCAGTATGTGGATTTTTTCCCCCTCCAGATTAACCTTTGCAGAATCTAGTCAGTTCATCTAAGTTGGTTCTCCAGTGTAATAGGCGCTCAAGTCATTAATCAGGCAGTGCACATAACAACATTTCTAAAATCCTTCAAGTTGTCAACATTTTGTATCTATAAACAACATTTATACTATCCACATTACCATGGTACCTCCATGCCTCACAATGCCATTTACAGATGAGGAGCTGAGGCAGAGAGACAGATTAAGTTACTTGCCAAAGGTTACCCACGACATTTGTGTGGAACACATAACTGCACCCAGGTCTCTTAAGTTCTGGGATAACAGTCTAAGCACTGATGCACCCTTCCTCACTACTTTAAGTAGCACTTTCCTGTTGATCAAAGCATTTCATGGGGTGATCTATCTGTTCATACTCATTACTAATTTTTTTTTTTTTTTTTTAGTGTGTGAATGCTGGAGATCAAAATCAAAACAATGTTTTCTATTGCAAGTCCATTTCTAGGTATACAAAGTTCATCAATTTTCAAGTCTGCTGCAAATGCGTTTTAATGCTAACTACTGTTATTACTTTTTTCCAGCCCATTTATTCTATTTTTGAGCTGGCTCTAGCATAGCCAGAGCATGTTATTTTCACCCATGCCACCCCATACTTATCCCAGATACAGATGATCTTCACATATCTGCCAGTCTTTTATTTTAATCGACACTTCATTTTTAAAAATAATCTCTCTCTGCTGGCATTAAAAATCTTAATGAAACTCACAATGGCTACTAAGGTAGTAACAGATACCATATGTCTAGTGTTTCTTTTTCCCTCACAACTTATTTTTACCTGACTTTAAACTGCGATAACATATATTTAGGTAACCCAGCTGAAAAAACTCACTTTACCAATTGCTCAGTCAGGTGTTATCAACTCAGTTAACTGACAGCAAGTTTAAGGCTGTGTCCACATGAGAGTTTTATTTTGAAACAACAGCCATTGTTTCAAAATAAAACTTGACAGGTCCAGACGACGTTTCCACATTTCGAAATAAGAAGCTCCCTTATTTCGAAATAAGGAAAATCATTTTGTACATGCTGAAATCTATCTGAAATTACAACTGTGAAATTGCACTATTGAACTGAAGTTGTCTTTGTGAGATGTAATTGTGACAAAATTCAACCTTCAGAAATAAAATCTTTAAAATGCATCCAGCTTAAGTGATAAGTAAGTATTGCCAACTATTGCAATTTTATTGTTAGTCTTCCAATATTTTCTGTTTTTCTTAAAGTTCCAGGTCCCACAGTCAAGAATTTAGGTGAGAATCTCATTTTAGATTTCTTTTTAAAGTAAGTTTCTAGCCCCAGAAAGAAATAAAAAGAATCTTTTAGCAGAACAAAAATCTTGATTTGAGGGTTTTATCTTCTGATTTTTGAAAGTTTGGTGATAGCAAGAGACTTTAAGTAATGTGCAGCACAGTACATGTGATTATAGATAGTAAACAAATCAACGCTGTATATTTATATGTTTAATCTACTGGAGTTAAATATACTGGACTTCTATTGTGAGTGGATAATATTACGACCAGTAACAATACCTGAAATTATGCAATGAAGGAGTAAGGGATCCTCAGATCTCCCACTCAGAGAGTGACAGTATAATCAGGCAAAGAGGAACAGAGCTTTGTGACAGATGGCTAGGTTTTGCAGACAGGTATTTTTATTAACTACTATAGTAACACTCAGAGGTCCAAGCTGAGATCAGGGCTCTACTGGGATAGGTGCTGAACACAGAAAGAGTAAGACACACTGTCTGTCCAAAACGACTTTTATCTAAACAGTCAAAACAGACAAAGCATGGGGGAAAGGAAGTGACTGTCCCTGTGTCAGAGGTGGGAAGCTGAGGCATGAAGAGTCAGCCAGAAGTCTGTAGCAGAGATAATAATTGAACCCAAATCTCTTGAGTTCAGGCTAGCGCCTTCACCACTGTAGTGGGAACATTTTCTTTCAAGTTTTAGTTCATGTGGGTTCAAATTACTCAAATTAACTTTCAGTCTTCTCATGTTTATTCAAACATGAATCTCAAAGTGAAAGTCAGTCATATATTATTGCTAGGTTTTAGATGGAAACCAAATGAAATTCTGTAATGTTCTGGGATAGAGTGTGATCAGCAAACTGCAAAATCCCATCACAGAGCATCTAGCCTTAGAAAACCAGATCCATTAAAGGTATCTCAAGTTGGGAACTCAAAGCCACTGGTCACTTTTAAAGACTCAGCATAACAGCATCCCCATCTATCACTAGGGCTCTCAGATGCTACGATGATCATTTATCTACTGTATCTAGCTTCCCAGCTTTGGAAAGCAGGTGACTGAACTCTAGAGAGAGGGGAAAAGAGGTTAATTGCAGTCCCCCAGTCTATAGAAATCTATATCAGCTGAATGGGCTAGTTACCAGTAGTCTCCTTGTTTGTGGCAGCAGGAAGCTAAATTCTGCTGCCAAACAGGCAACTTCTGGTTGCATCCTTTACCTCCTCCAGATGCACTCCAGAAAATGTAATAGTATTAGATGTCATGTACAGCAGATCTGGGCTCAGACTAATTTGAAATGTATCCTAAGGGCCCATTTACATTGCAGTAGGAAGGTGAAAGTCCCCAAAAGATTCTTATACTAGCAAACTAAAAATAGCAATGTGGGTGTTGAAGCATTTATGGTAGCTTGGGTTAATCACCTTGAACTTGGGTAAGCTTGGACTCAGGCAGCTAGTTCCAACTGTCATGAATATTGGTAAGTCAGGGCAGAGTTCTGTCCATGAAAACTGAAGTCTTGTGAGTTTCTACTACAAAAGGTCACATAGTTCCACTCAGGAAAGAATTTATACCATTATGATCTGTGGGTAGGCATTTTGGGGCTGCCTTCTGAAACGGCATGCACTGGCCAGCATAAGCTGCCAAATACTGACTTCTGAGGAACAACATTTAGGATTATTAAAGTATTTCCTACAATAAGTTCTTATTATACAAGCAATGTACGATCCTGCTTTAAAAAAAGATGAACAACTTCCTTTATATTTATATAGCTTTATATAGTTTTCACAAGTCTGTAATACTCTGCAATACAAATAAGTTTTGTGGACTGAAACTCATCCCTAGACTCCCATTTGTACCCATGTCACCAGGTGTGACTAGCTTGGCCTTACTTTGCAACTTTTGTATAATATTAGATAAATTATAAAATATTCCTTCAAATAAAACATTTACTCAATAAACCTGTAACTATGATATTGCATTAACTACATTTTTATGTTACTGTTCTGAAATGTTATTTGTAAGTATAATTCTGCAATAAAAGGAAAACTGATTGATGCTAAAAGAGAATGAACTTTCAGAATTTGCTATGAAATTAGCCTAATATTTCACTGGAAAAGCATAAAAGGTGCAGTTACTTCATTTACAGGTAGAAAAAGGAAAAATGGTGATTGCATTAATAAAAATAAGAATAAAAAGCCTTACTGCTATAGTAGAAACCTAATGAATACCAAATCAATAGTGAGGTTACTTTACAAACAAAAGGGTTAATCTTAATTGTTCATCAGTTTTCTCTTTCTTTAAAACAATGCAGAGCACATTCTTTATTTTAATTCAAGAGAACCTCTTTCTTTAATCTGAATGCCTTTCTGGATACTGTTACGTCTTATATGAAACAGAATATGAGACCTTATACATAATCACAATGAAAACACCAATTCCTGTGGGCCTTGCAAAGCCAAAGCTTATCTAACATTTTTGTTTCAGGAATCATTTTCACAAAGAATCCATTGGTACCACAGAATGAGGCAATTAATGAATGCAGCAGATTTCAGAGTTTATCTAGTAAATAAGCCATTCACTGAGCCATTCACACCATTTGCCAAACAAGCTTCAACAAAAGTGAGCTGAAATGACACATTAGGGCATGGATGTTGTTATACACCTGGCTTCAGTATAAAAAAAATCATGCAAGTAAAGAAGATTAGGGGTTAAACGGCTGGGGCAGGAGGGAGAAGAAGCAACTATCATTACCAATTTATCATAGCGTGTCTGCTGACAGTGTTGGAAAACTCTTGGGCTAGAATTTCTTTTGCTTTGTCAAACACATAGCAGTTGAACAATTTACAAGAATGCAAACAAGCAAACCAAACAAAATTCCAAATGAAAGAGCTACAGAGAGCTCTGCTAGTGGTATTTTGAGCTTTAAGCATTTGCCTTGCTAAAAGAGGTTGGCCCATGAAGAGTTTAAGAACATAAGAATGCCATACTCGATCAGACCAGTGGCCATCTAACCCAGTATCCTATCTTCCAGGAGTGGCCTGTGCTAGGTGTTTCAGAAGGAATAAACAGAATAGACAGTCATCAAGTAATCCATCCTTGTTGCCTATTCCATGCTTCTGGAAATCATTGATTTAGGGAAACCCAGAATATGGAAGCTGAATATGGAATATGAAGCTGTGTCCCAGACCTTAGCTAATAATCATTGATGGGCCGATTCTCAGTGAAATTATCTAATTCTTTTTTTTTTTAACCCAATTACAACTTCAAGGTAGCACTTATTGTGTTACCAAGCAAGGAAGAAAAACAATCTGCCATTTTATTTCATTTCCCACAGAGGACTAAGAGAAAGTCTCCATGTAACAAATATCCAAAAAGAAAGGATATAATAAAGGAAAATGGCAAACCAGGCTATATAGAAAATTTCCTCTGTAAAGAAATTAAAGTGACATTCCTGAGTAATGTTAACTTCTGAGTCAGAGCTCTCCTCTGATAGAGCCTGTTGAGGTCTCCAGAGCCACAAACTTACAATAAGAATTAATTATATATAGTAAATAAACTGAAATACATTACGTTCACTAGCTATAATATAAAGCAAAAAAAAAAAAAAAAAAGAGAGAGAAGTTAGCTGCAGAATTTCTTGGGGGTGATAGAAGGAATTTTAGAAGTTCAGGTTATACTTACCTCTATATGTCTTTAGGTTTTCATATATGAATATGGTAAATGTTATGAAATAATATAGATAAAAATGTTATAATGATTTGGTTTGATTAGGTTAATCTATACTGTATATGCTTAGTTTAGTACAGCGTAGGCTGTGAATAGTGGTTACGTAAGTAACAACGTAGGACTCTTGGCTGTCAGCCAAGGCAGGGTGATCTGCCTAGAGACAGCTTATGGCTGACAAGAACTCTCTAGATTTCATCTGGTGTCAGGCCACGAGACTGTGATAGTGCGTGAAAAAGGGACGTGCAATGAGCCCTGCAGATTGGCTGGGGGCCCTGTATTTAAGGGAGTTTCCCTCCTGGACTCAGGGCTTCATGCTGCGCTCTGCACCAGAGAGAAACCTCAAGTCCCAGACTCCTTGAGGAGAACAGCCCTGACTTCTGTCGAAGCCTCTCTGCGGAATTGTGAGCTGAAGCCTGTCCAAGAATCTGGTTCTCTGAATCAGAGTCTTGGATACTAATTCCCCAGATAGTAGGCAGAAGAGGATTTGCCACAACCCGACGAGGAAGACCCTTAAGAGGCAGTGGCTAGGACACTGCTTTCGAAGCTGCCTTGCTTAACAGACTTGGTTTAGGGGTGAAAGACTCTTGTGTCAGGACCCCAGGGGCAGAGGAGCCCCGAAGTAGAAGATCCAAGTCCGGACCAGAAGATGAAGGACAACAGGGGAACATCACCAAGGGTGGTCGGAGCAGCAGCTAATCAAGCTGAAGACCTAACAGTACTAGCAAAGGGATTTGTGGGTTTAAGAACCCACCGGAACAGAGTCACAGTTTTGCACTCGAGTGTACAAGGGTGGGTGCACAACCCACCTGAATGGGGTGGCACATGACATCCTCTGAGTGAAGGGCACTCAACACTCAGAAGGAAAAGGGAAGGGTTGTGGAGTTACTTACCTGTCCTTGAGATCTGGGAGGGCTCCTGGGTACCTCAGAATCTCCTATACAGACAAGAAGGGAGAGTGTTACTAGGAGGGGAGCATATTGGAGGTGAATTTAAGGAGGATCTAATATCCAGAAACTGGGTGCTGTATCTGTTCTAATAATACTTACCCTGCCATGTTACCTGTACCTATCCAAGTTCAAAGTGTCCTCACCCCATTTTCCTTCCCTTGCCAATAAACTTCCTGTGGTTTAACAGATACTCTGCCTATGGTGTGGTGACTTTGCAGAGAGAGATTGGGGTGACAGGGTGAAAGATACCTGCTGTGGGCAGCAAACCTCTTGGAGACCCAGTTACCACGCAGGTAGACCACCTGAGCGGGTCCAAATCGAAATTTTTGTTAACAGGGGGAATGTACACAAAGATAAAAATCAGTGCTGCTCTCCTAAGAAAATAACAACAAAGTACCTACTTGCCACACAACTAAGCAACTTGCATCAAAAAGTGAGAAGTATAGGTCATCTGCAAAAAGTCAAAGTCAGCAGAGCGAACCACCTGGACACCCTGAAAACTGGAAAAATGCTGGGGGATGATCGGCATTCCTTAATATTAGTAATGAAAAACCTCTACATACATACATATATGAAAGAATGAACAATCTTTAATTATACTATAAAGAATGCAAATAGGAGATTGATATCCCTTGGCACAGGAATACCCGACTAAATATTTGAAGACAAGCTGTGACTTCAGATATGGTATCCAACTGCAGCTTTAAAAAAACAACCTTTGCAGAAAAAGCAATCATGCCGAGGAAGATATTCTTACTTAAAGTGTATTTACCATCATAGCAGATGGTGAAGACAAGAGAGAATACAAATGAAAAATATGGGGGCCCAATAAATGACAAGGCTACCAGTTTGGTTTGCAAAATTAAAAATAAAGCTACAGTTTATGCAAGATACAAAAGCATACCAGAATATACTTAGCATTTTAACAACCTGGAAATAACTTTTCTCTCCATAAGATGCCCAAAGAATCTGAAATTAAAATGCACCCAGAAACTACACTGATGGCCACCACCAAAAACACATGTAGTAAAAAACACTAACACTACACTACAGAAAACTACATCTGAGCTTTAAATTATGTTAAATTCTTTTTTATGAATCTATCCCCAAATGCGTGTGACCATTGGGCTTAAAATCAATTGTAAGAGACAGTGGTCAAAATTAATTAGAAATGCACTTAATTTAATTTACATGACATTCTTTGGGGGGGCTTAGAGAGCCAAACAAAAAATGAAGAGAGAAAATTTTGGACCTTGAATAGGGTCATTGAGAAGCCTTGGAAATCATGCTGTTAAAAAATAAAAAGAGAGAGCTGTTAATATGAAATAGAATGCAAGAATCAAAACCATCAAATGATACAGTTGTGTCTATAATATTCAAACACAGGATTGGAGATGGTGTCAGCTGTCATAGATCCAGTGAATTCAATGAGAGGAACTGAAAAATATCGTAGCGCTTCAGAAAAAAAGTCACTGCTGTCCCAGAGAAACGCAAATTAACAGTAAAGCAAACAATGAATCCTGTGGTGCTTAAAGACTGAAAAATTTATTTCTTGAATGCGCTTTTGTCAGAGAAAATATATATATGTGTGTGTCTGTAGTCTTTAAGTGCCACAGGACTTCTTGATTGTTTTGCTGAACTAGAGTAACATGGCTACCCCCTCTGTATTTTGACAAATTAACAGTGAAGGTCATTGAAATATCCTGCAGTTTACAGCAAGCATTGTGAATGCGTAGGGCTATTCCAAAACTTTCCATTATATCTTTTCATGCCAGTATGCCTGAAGGTCATCTATCTGCACTACTTTTGGATAAAGAGTATCTGTAGGGAAAAAAGACGCTACCGTCCTAAAAACATATGCGGACAAATTTTCGCCTTGCCTCAATTTACACCTGTAAGTTTTATCCTAAGCCTACTTGTGCACAAACATTTGAGAATGACAAACCAGCAACATTGCAGAGGCTATTTTAAAAATTTGGCCCAGTTTTACTGTTAAGACTTTTTATGATTCTCCTACTCTTAGGCTATGTTCACACGTAAACTGTTATTTTGAAATAAGTTATTTCGAAATGACTTATTTTGAAATAAAGTCCTTATTTCAAAATAAATTAATTTGAATTAAGGGAACCCTCAAAGCGGAATAGCATGCCCTATGTGTGGACATCCTATTTCACTTCAGGAGAGGAGCAGCATGGGAGGTGTGGCAACATGGCCGGCTCACTGGCCCATGTTGCTGGCCATGTTGCCAGCCAGTCATGTAAAAGCAGGCATTGACTTCCCCTCCCTGTGCATTCTGATTCCCAAGCGCTTGCGAGAGAGATGGCTATGGATGCTCCCCAGCTCCCATACTATCCTCGAGTGCTTGGTAGACCCACTGCTAGCCTGCAGGGTGCTGCCCTGCTGTGGGACACACACTTCCCTGAGCCCGATGAGCCCAGAGCTGAACCCCAGACTGTCGTCTCAGTGGCCCTCACAGCACCAATAACTCTCCATCCCCCTTCTGTGCCACAGCACATCTGGGCACTAGGCACCAGCACAGACTGGTGAGAGCAGGTTGTCCAGCGAACCGGGAGCAACAAGTGCTGGAGGAGGAACCTCCAGGTTAGCAGGGAGACCTTCACTCACCTCATCACCGAGCTCACCCCAGTCTTGCACTGAAGGGACACAGTGATGAGGGCAGGCATCCCCGTGGACAAGAGCATGGCCATTGCTCTCTGGGAGATGGCCATGCCCAAGTCCCACAGGTCTGTTGCCCATCTCTTCAGCGTCAGGAAGTCCACTGTCAGGAAACTGTTGCTGCAGGTTGCCCATGCCAGCAGCTCAGTCCTGCTGCCATGCCTCGTCACCCTGGGATCGCTGCAGGACACCATAGCTGGTCTCACCGCCCTGGCCTTTCCAAACTGTGGGGGGATACTCGATGCCACCCACATCCCCATGCGAGCTCCACTGCACCAGGCAGCCGAGTACAGGAACAGGAAGAGATACCACTTGGTCATCCTGCAGGCCCTTGTGGACCACTAGGGCATATTTCAGAACTGCTACATTGGCTGGCCAGGGAGGGCACATGATGGCAGGTTCACGAGGCACTAGCGCTTGTTCATAAGCGAGGACCTGTGAGGCCTAGGACTGCTGCCCCACAACCCCTGCATCGCCATCCAGCCACAGCCAGCCCCCACCCACACCCAGAACCCCATCCAATAAAAACAGAAATAGACCTGAATTCAGCGTAATGTTTTTTATTTACAATGGGTGGGGGGAGGGTTGGGGCAACAAGGGCTTTGGAAGCAGGTATGGGATCTGGAACTTTGGAGGGAGAATTAGGGGGGCCATGAACTTGGACATGGGGAGTGGGTAGGGGTTTGGGGACTTACAAACATGGGGGGGGCTATGGAGAGGCCATCCCAGGCCCGTGGCCCTCTGCGCCATGCCCTTGGGCAAGGCCACCCTGGGTCCGGGGTCGGTGGTGGCGAGGGACAGCTCCCTGGGTCGGAGATGCCCCCACAGGTGCTGGGGGCACAAAGTGCTGGGCTATGCACCACAGGGTAGATGCAATGCCCTGCACAGCAGCACCAATGCTCTGGAGCGCCTGGCCCTGCTGTTCCATGGCTGCAGGCTGCCGCTCCATGGCAGAGATGGCTTGATCATCGGCATTGGCCATGCGCTGGAGCTGGTGGACGGCTGCATCTTGGCGCCATCCCTGCTACTCCCTCCCGGCCTGGGCTGTGTCCTCTGCTTGGTGGCCAAGGTCAAGGAGGCTGCTGAGGATCTCCTCTCTGGTGCGGTAGACTCTCTTCTTCTGCCTCCCAGTGGGCTGGGGACTGTGTGGAGCTGCATGGCCAGTGTGTCGGCGAGCTGCTGGGACAAAGCAGAAAAAGGGTTAGCCCCCCTTTGCCTGATGGCCTTGTCTGTGTGCATTCTTTCTGCAGCAAACCCCTTCGCCATGACTGTCAGCAGCATTCCCCATCTGTGTCATATGCGACACCGCACAAGGGCACACATGCCTTGTGGTGCCCACAGTGTTGAGTGGTATTCAGCAGGATGTGGGCTGGGCAGTTTCCCAAGGCCATGGGCCAGTGGTGTGGCTTGCCCGCTCTCTGACCTGGATGGTGGCACACTGCCTGGTGGCACTTCATTGATGAGCATCCCCCACCCCTCTGGGACCTGGCATCCTCACGTTACATGCCCCCTGCCACCAGCACCCATGGGAGGGCACTTGTGCCCTCCCCAGACCCATACCCTGCATGTTCCAGGGCTGTGGAACCTAGCTAGACATGGCATTGGCAGGCTCAGCCCTGCCTGCCTGGAGGGGGGAGGAACACTCACCAACAGGGACTCCAGCTGTTCTCCTGGATGTCCCCTCCTCCTGGTCGGATGTCAGTGCTGGCTCCCCGGTGTCCCACTCTGGCTCTTCCTTCTCAGGCGTGGCGGGTCCCTCCTGAGAAGGGAAGAGCTCTGGAGTAGCTGGTGGGGCATCTGGTGGCTGGGCACTCCCCAGCCAACTGATGTCTCCGACATCGAGGGATGCCTCCCTCTTCGAAGTGCTTCCCTCTGGGGATCTGACCACAGGAGTGGGGTCCGCAGAGTCCCTGGTTTGGGATGGGAGACCAGTGGGCTCGTCCCTCAGGAAGGCATGCAGCTTCTCAAAAAAGGGGCAGCTGGTGGTGCTCGCTGGCCCCTGGAGCCGCCTTGCCTCCCTGGTGCACACATAGTCCTGGCACAGGCTTTTTATTTTTGCACGCACCTGCTCAGTTGAGTGCTCGTGGCCCCGGCTGGTCATTTCTGTGGCAATGTCCATGTAGACATCGCGGTTGCGGTGCCTGGTGCGGAAATGGTCTCAGATGTCCTCCCTGCTCCATACATCAAGGAGGCAGAAGACCTCGTCCCGCACCCACACTGGTGCCCGGCATCATCCCTGGGCTCTGCCAGAACGTGCCTCAGACATGCTGCACCAGCTCTAGACATGTGGCAGCAATGGGACTCGGCACTTCCTCCTTCTTGGTGCTATGCACCATGGGAGGAGGAAGGTCACTGCAACTCCGAATTGCAGTAACGGCTATTTCGAAACAACATGTCCAAACGGCATTGTTTTGAAATAGCCATTTCGATTCAATGGCTATTTCAATTTGCAACGAGGTTTTGTTATTTTGAAATGAGTTCCGTTATTTCAAAATAGTGGAGCTCCATTATTTCGAAATAACAGAACGTCGTTTGGACACAACAGTTTTTATATCAAAGCAATGGCTGTTGTTTTGATATAAAACTCTCATCTGAACACAGCCTTAAAGTATGGGGGGAACAAATTATTTTTTCTGGTAAGTTGAGTGAATGTTGTGAGGCTGAGTGAAGAACTTAACAGCAATGGCTAATACCAAGATATACAAGAATTCCCACTATAGATGTGTCGCTCATAGGTATTTCACTCTTGACTGGATGAAACCTTACTATTAGTTATTTGTATTCTGGTAATGCCTAGGGATCTCCCAGATCAGGAGCCCACTGTGCTAGGCACCACACAGACACAAAAAGACAGACCCTATTTCAAGGAGCACATGATCACAGTACTGGGAGGCAGAAGAGTGTCATTTATGAAGTGGTTCTGAGTGGTGATTATGGGGGTGGGGGTAGTGATAAAGATGAAAACAACAAACATTAAAGCAGGCACACAGCCCTGCAACAAACCATGCTGCCAAGTTTGCCCACATATCTGCACAATAGATACCATCATAGGTCCTAATCAGGCCTGCTACTTCATCAAAGGCTCATTTACCTGCTCGTCTACTAATGTGATCTATGCCATCATGTGCCAGAAATATCCCAAAACCTTATAAATTGGACAAACAGGACAATCCCTGCACAAAAGAATAAATGAACATTAAACTGACATCAGAAATCACAAAACAAAAAACCAGTTGCTGAGCACTTCCATCTTTCTAATCACTCGATAAATGATTTCTTAATGACTGTCATCAGAGATGTGACTGGGACATCAAGACTTCAAAGAGAAACAGCTGAACTCAAATGAACATGCAAATTAAATTGTGTGAAAGCAGGATTGAATTGAGACTATGGGCTCTTTTCTTATTACAAAAGGTAATTTGACTTCAGGCTTCCCATGGTTTGAACCTAACAACTGCTCTGATTTGCTGTTACTATATGACCTGATCCTATGTTTTACACCCCCTTGCATTTATTTTCATTCCATTCTGTAAGTTCACCCATCTTCAAAGCATCTGATGAAGTGGGATTTTCTCCCACAAAAGCTCATGCAAAAAATAAATCTGTTAGTCTTTAAGTGCCACTTGACTTCTTGTTTTTTTTTTTTTTTTTTTTTTTTTAACCTTTCGGATGACCACCTTCTTTACATTTCACTCAGGAAACCATTCTGTAAGATGCTGACTGTCCCCTTGAAAATGCTGACCAGAGCTGGGCAGAAAAATTTTGCTGAAACAATTTTTCATCAGATTTACCAATTTACCTAAATTAAAACATTGCATAGATGATTTTTAAATTTTCCGTGATCCCATGTAGACTGTCCTGCTCCAAGGCTTCCATGATTTGTGGGACAGAGGTAGGCAGCCAGCCAGCAGACTGCTTTGAAGTTGCAGGCTTTCCCTTTCAAAGAGGAACTTTGAAATGTTGATGTTTTGTTCCACATCTGAACAAAAGTACAAATTTATAATATTAACATTCTTAATGAAACATAATTATCTTTCTCTGCATAGCTCTAAATCTGACATCCCTTATCTCAATTTTCTCTTCACTTGAGTGGAAGTTGAGAGCTCTCAGAACTTTCTAGAAGTCAATCGGCACCTCACATGAACAGGCCCTCAATTCCTTATTCAGACAAAATTCCTATGAGGGTTTTTGACTGCAAGGCAACGTATTAGGGATGATGTTTATGAAATTCATACTCAACAAAGATCAACTCTTTTACTAAAACCATTTGAATAGGGTTATTCTCTGACATTACACATCTTCCTTTACTTTCTGAGGTATACGTATGAAATAGGATGAAGAATGAATCACATGGGGTCATTTAGGCAAGCAAATGGAGCGTTTTGCATTCTGTTCCTGAAACCAGCATTACCTTAGCATGCTGTCAGAGCAAAAACGCAACAAACAATAATTAAGACAGAAATGAAAACAAAGTGAAAATTACCATTACAAAAATGTGAAGGAAGTATAAATTAGCCTACAAAACGAAAATGAGGTTGAGCAGTGTATACAGAAAGTGAGTGCATTTGAGACACTCATTTCAAAATATATAAACATGTTAACTGTGCAGTTTGATTAAGCAAAAGACGTGGAACTTATACTGTATTTTGTATTGAAATTTCATTTTTGTGTTTATATCATTTGTATGACTAGAAAATCGACCTAAATAATGCTGTCTCTCATCCATCAAAATGTCTCATTCAAATTTTAAAAAAAATAGTTTAATTAAATCTGATAATGAATTTCAAGACATCATAAAAAGATTGGGAAATATTGGACATCCTGATAAGGCCACATAAAAATAAGCAGTATTCTCTATTTTTATATAGCCCTCAATGAAAATCAAGATGTATAAAATGTAGGTGCATTTTCCCTTTTATATTTTCTGTGCATTGTATTCCAACACTATCCTCTTGATTATGTTCTCTGAAGCCGTTGTTTGAAGTAAGATACTTTATTTTAATAAGTGCAACAAAGCTTTGAATGGCTGGCTTCAAAAAAAAAAACAGTTTTAAATGAAAGGAGCTGTTGCAAAGCATAGGGATCTTTGCCAAATACTTTAAAAATGGTTTATTGTGCCCTAGCAATCCTGAGATTAAAAGCATCTCTTGAATTACAATGACATATCAAAAATAAAATTAATGTGGGGGTGTATTTTTCAAAAAATTGAGATTATGTTATTCTTTCCATTAGATAAGAACCAAATATACTGTGGTACATTGTTTTTTGCCGTCAGCGCAAGCTTTTGGGCAAATATGCACCATCACACTATATCCTTCTCTGAGTCAATCATATACTGTACAAGTTTATCAATTAATTTACCCTAGTGCTATGGGTTTGTGGCATAGAATGTACATTTTCTGTACTTAATACAATCCAGTTTTAGAATCTGAATCACTTTTCAGCACATTCAGAGAAGCTCTGATGACATGACAAAAATATGGACAATGGAATTCCCTCTCTTTAATGAACAATTTAATTTTCCATTGTGTTTACTGTTGTTTTGAAAAGGTTTTATGCTGCAACTGTTCTGGGCATGTAGATCTTTTAGGCAGTGGGAGACAAATACAGAAAGCCAGATGCCTGCATTTTGAACTTCTATGGTGTTTTCTGTTTAAATGAAGTTGCCTGGAAATTGTACTGAATTAAGCCTCACAGTGCACAAATTATCATCTTCATTTTACAAATGGGAATAAAAAGAAAGCACTGAGACAATAAGGCCTACGTTTTAAATAAGAATCCACTAATTTGGAATACATTACTTGAAACACCAAGCTCTGTACTATTTTAATTAAAACAAACAAAGAGTACTGTGGCACTTAAAGACTAACAAATTTATTTATTGCATTGACATCAATGGCTGTAGCTGTGGTGCACATCTGAAAAAACAGTCTTGTCTTAAATACTGAAAAACATTATTGAACTAGCACATATTTTGCCGATGATCAAACAGCAAGTGTGCAACAGCCAACATTATTTTTGAGTCCCCTTTTGCTTCTTCCTATGACAGAATTCTTCCCTATAATTATTTTTAAGAAAGAAATCAACAGTCTATCATAAAGAAACATTTTTGTGGCATTACTGATAATTACAGAAGAAAAGTAGGTAAATTACAAATAAAAAATTAAGTAAAACTACACTTGGTAAAAATTTCCAAAAGAGTACCAGTGTTAGTCTGTGTACAGCAAAACCAATGAGAGTCCTGTGGCACATTAAAGACTGACAAACTTCTTCAGACCCATGAAAACTTATGCCTGAAAAAAAACCTGTTAGTCTTTAAGGTGCCACAGGACTCTCACTGCTTTTGTTAAACTTGCTAAAAGATCATGCACAAATACATAATTGTTGAAGCCCTGCTCCTGTAGACACTTGCACACATGAGTAATTCAGTAGTCATTTGCTACTCTGGGATCTCTGTATAAACAAATTTTTATTCATGTTGTGCACTAACTGTGGCTCTTTGAGATGTGCCTGCCCCCAAGGGTGCTCCATGCTAGGAGTAAGTCTTCCTAGAAATGGGGGTTAGAGAGCAAGTACTTCAGGGCTGGGAACTCTTTCTTTTTAAATCTGTGCCTATTGAAGTCAATGGTAAATCCTCTATGGATGTCAGTGGAGCAAGACTGGATTGCATTCTCTAACTTCTCAGGTCTACACAACCTAAGAGTTCTATTGAGGCAATGCACACAATTACAGTGAAAAGTGGAAGAACTGTCTCATATAACTGCATTTGACTCTCCACCCTGCCTGCCCCAGTGATCAAGGATTAGTAATGAAAGCTTAGGGAGATTCAAAAAGCCATCTCCTGCTGAAAGAAGTTTGTCACAACCTGTAGCGTTCAAAAAGTGAATGGAAATGTAAAGGAGAGTGACGCAAGATTGCTCACACACCACTCTTCCAGAAAGACAAATAATTTCGCTTTTATGTTTTCCCGTCTTAACATCATGTAAATAGGGCAACTGCATATTTATAACAGAAAGTAAGGCCAGGTCTTCACTGGCAGCAAAATCTAGTTACACAAGCCGTGCAGAGTAGTGTGTGTAACTCCCATCCATGTCTTCATTGGGTTGCACTGACAAGAAGTGCATTCTCATCACTGTAGTTCTATGCCACTTGATGGGGTGATTTTAGTAAGCTGATCTGGGAAGACTGATCCGACAGCAGTGAATTTGCTGCCATCAATGTAGACATGGCCTAAAATACTGTGGATTCTTGTGCACAACATCCTTGGACTCCAATATAAGAACAGGATAGCAGATTTAAATATTTTTTCAAGAATATTCTGTTATAGACATTTATTATACTCACAAATCCAACACTGCCCAAAAGCAAATTAAAAGGTAACATTACTTAAGCAAATATAATAGAAATTGCCATAGTATTATAAGATGAAGAAAGGAGCATACTTCAGTACCATATATTCAACATAATAAAACTGATTAACAGAAGTTACTAATGTACAGCAGTTTTCCAAATTACTGTAGAAATAACCCTTGACTACTGACTCCAGTTTGATATGCCATAGTCTTTTCAGAGTAAATTCATATAATTTGGGGCAATCTATTCAGTCCAAAAAAGTTTCTCTGTGTAGCTTACCCACTACCCTGGTAACAATCTTAACTATAGCAAGTATCAACGTTCCTGTTCTCTTCGCACTGACATCAACCGAAATTGGACTGGACCCCGAAGCTACTGTACCATAGTCTTCAACAGTCATCATGATGGTATAGATTGTTCTAGCCTACATGCAAATTATCAAATATATTGATGTGAGTTTAGCCTTCATATCAGGTTTGATGCTCCTTATTACAAAAAACACTTCAAAATCTCCCTAGTCAACAAGAGAAACACAGGGAACTTCAAGATAGCTGTTAAATAAAAAAATAAGCACAATAATTACAATGATTATATCAGACATCCTTCTTAGTAACATAAATAACATGAAATATCAAAAATAAAAATGGAGAAAATGATTTGTGCCATTAAAGAGTTGCTCAAATATAGCAGGTAGACCATCTTTATTTTCCAGGAAAAAGTCGATTTAAGATAGCAAAACAATAGTTTCATTGAAGTGTAATGGTTTGAGTTTTTTTAAAAACAGAAACAAAAATAACAGAGAAGAAGGTTTTAAAAAGTGTAAAGATATTACAGGACAAGTGCCTGAAAACAGCCTGTTTATTAGTCAGATATTTCCATGTAGCTTGTTTCTACCATATCATAGTTTTTAGTTTGTTCTCTGAAAAGTTTCTATTTTATCATGCTAAGTTGTTTGATTCAGGGAATAGCTGAAATGAAATTTGGGTTGTTATAAATTCATAAATAGGTTGAAGAGAAACATTACAAATGCTGATACGCAACTGTAACTTGTAGACGATATTGCTGTGAACAAATGTTTTAACTGTGAGGTTTTATATTTCACTAATAAATTGCTCTTTTAGTTAATTGAAACGAGCACTGTAGAGAGATTTTCCTCTTCTGGCAGCTGCTGTTTTTACTAACATTTTACTAAAAAATAAACACACTTTAGGCATTGGAATCTATTTAAGCCTTTTTATAAACCAAATGCTACAATCTTAAAATTAATAATAAATTGAATTAGTTTTCAAAGCATGCTTTATATTATAGTTAATAAAATATTGGAGCAGAATAAATAAAGTGCACATAGACACATCCACTATGATGCATGCATGTGATCAAGCACACACATATCACTCCTCTCAGAGGAATTCTCTATTAATGAAAGAATGAACAAACCTTACGCATATTTAGAAAGTAAACTGCTGTAGCTGAAATACAAATAGCTTCACTTTTTAGGTCAAAATTAAAATTATACTGCATATTTTAAACGCTATTGGATGATTTTTTTTGTCATCTCACAGAACTCAAGGTACTCAGGAAAATTGGCAAAATAAGTGATCATCATCTTAAAACAGGTGGAAAAGCTTTGGGGGCTGTCAAATTGTTTTGGGGGTTGAGGGGACCTACTGTAGGAAGGACAATTTTAAGGTCATGAAGCTTGATGTATGCTAAAGCCCTTACACAGCTAAAATTCTCACTGACTTCAAGACTATTCCCCAGTAAGATTTGGAATGAAACAATAGAAATTTTTTAAGTGTGCAGTGGCTGCCATTAAAAATCAGCATTTGCTATGGTTATCATAAACTGGTATCTGTGACAGCACAGGGCTTTTCCTTTATTCATAAAATAGGAAATAACATAGATTAATGAGCAATATCAGCTGGAAGAAGTGTAGTATTTGGTAGTCCTCCAAGTTCTGTTTAGCTGACTATATTAGCAATGAGACCTTGACATGTTGGCTGTTAATTGTAGTACAGTTCTTTCTAGAAACTACATAAACAACCAGTGAAACTGTTTCCCTGAATAAATCTGACTACAAGAATTTCTTAGGTGCAGAGAAGCTTTCCATGTGCTATACCATGCAAATATATAAACAGTTTGCTGGAGTCTGGTGGCTCAGCATGCACAGAGAAAGTAGGAACTTTTCTTGAAGTCCTTGATCCCAGCACCGACATTCTGGGGAGTAGACTCAGAAGCAGTCACCTTTCCCACAGCATGGCTGTATTCAGGGCATACCTGAAATGATATTTGGGTTGTTATAAATTCATAAATAGGTGACAACAGGGAGGTCTCCCTGATGTCACCAACATGCTGTAGGAAAGGGGGTGAGAGCTCGAGAAATGCTAGGCACCAGCGCAACCTGGCTCCTGGATTTCAAGCTGTGTGTAAAGGACATATTGTTTTAAACACTCCTTTTTGTCCTTCAGCTTTAAAAACAAGCCTGTATGCCCCCAGAACTTTAGGTAGTTGGCTTTTATATAAAATGAAATAGAATATATTAGAAATATTTGCCCTAACTTGCATTTTACTTTTCTAGTTATCTAGCTGACTTTGTAGGATTTTTGTATATTCTTAGTATTGGATTTTAGTTAGTCTCTGAACATTATTTGATATTATCTATATCTATCTGTGCTAATCTTTTTTGAATTGGGATTGGGTTGGGCAGCCTCCTATCTTTCTGTCACTGCCATTCCCCTACAATGAAACTGAAGATTTAATCACCTGTTTCTGTGTTTTTTTTCCCAGACCATTGGTTTACAACACAAACAAAATTGGTCCCAGTTCTGATCCTTGTTGCACTCTTAAATCCTTCCCTCGTTTCCAAACCATAACCCACTCATAAATACCCTCTAACACAGTTAGGGGTGTTGCTCCCCTGAAAAAAAGGGTTGGGGCCTGCCCCCCTGATGTACAGCCCTGCCCTGGTGCCCAATCTAGCACCAGGGACTGATCTGGCTCCTGCTGCTGCTGGCCAGTGGCAGGCAGTCCGGGAGGGCCCAGTCCAGCCCCAGCCACTACCTGCTGACCAGCAGCAAACAGCTGGGGCTTGGATCCAGTGCTTGGTGTTTACTGCTGGCCATCAGGCAGCGGCTGGAGCTGTGCCGCCTGCTGCTGGCCGGCTTGGTTTCAGATCCTGCTGCTGCCGCCCAGTGGCTGGTGGCTTTAGCTGACCCAATCCCAGCCCAACCACTGCTGGGGCTGGGCTGGAGATGTGGGTAGGCTGCAGTGCCTCCGACAATGGCAACACTGGATATAGTGGTTCCCAACTTGTGGCCCTTGGGTGCTCTCAAAGTGGCTCACGGCTTTCCTCCTACTAGCCACAGAAGGGAGACACTGCTTAAGGATTCAGGTGGAATGTGTTTCTGTGGGGCTAATAGACTGGTGTTGGTTGCTTGCTGCAGCCAAGGAGATGGGAGATCAGCACTCCCCTCCCTCTGGTTTTAGCAGGAAGCATGGCAAAATACTCCCCTAGGTCCCAGGATCCCTGATGGAGCAAGAGGGCGGGGAACACTGATCTCTCATCTCCCTGGCTGAAGAAGGGAGCCACTGCCTAAGAAACCCAAGCAGAGTACACAGCACTACAGGCTGCATGCAGTTTCCCTGCTAGCAGCCTCTTTGCTTGTAAGGAGAGACTGAAGAAACTAGGCTTATTTATTTAGTCTGCAGAAGAGAAGACTGAGGGGGGATTTGATAGCAACCTTCATCTACTTGAAGGGGTGCACCAAAGAGGAGGAAGCTAGGCTGTTCTCAGTAGTAACAGAGGACAGAACAAGAAGCAGTGGTTTCAAGCTGTAGCTGAGGTGGTCAAAGTTGGATCTTCAGAATAACTTTCTCACTAGAGGGTGGTGAAGCATTGGAATGGGTTACCTAGGGATGTGGTGGAATCTCCATCTTTGCAAACATTTTTGGCCTGGTTAGACAAAACCCTGGCTGGGATGATTTAGTGGGAAAGGTCCTGCTTTTAGCAGCGGGTTGGACTAGATGACCTCATGAGGTCCCTTCCAGCCCTATGAGTCACTGAACTCCTTCCATCTGGCTGCAAATGGGGGGCAGGGGAGCTGCTGGCAGAGACTGGCAGCCCTCCAGGGTTTTAAAAATGATATCTCTGGCCCTTTGGTCAAAAAAGTTGGGAACCACTGTTCTAATCTCTAAGGATGTAGCTTCTCTATTCATGTACCCCAACCATTATACGAGTCCCCAGAATTAGATACCTTGCAGATTAACCTTTTGTGTGCTGTTATGTATATAGAACAGTCCTTAAAAGTTTGATTGTATTTTTTCACTAGTTTACACAGGACCAGGTTTTTCAAAGGTTGCATCAACACAAAACACTGCCTAATCTTTGGATTTCTCAGGAAAGAATATATTATATTTATATCATAGCTCCAAATTTTTAATCCCAACAAGATGCATGTGCTTTTGTGCCTTATTTATTAATTACTTGGTATAGTATGGGAATAAGATTAAATCTGAATGCTTTCTGGAATTGCTGTAACAACTATAAATTACAAATGAAAATAAATATTCCTAATCATGAGAAAAGAATATTGACTGAAAATCTGTGCTTTCTCTGTGCTATTGACACCTATCAGACACAAAACAAAATAAAGCTTAAAGAAAAATAAAAGAGCTGCTTTATATTTATCCTGTGCTCACAGAATTCTTTCCTTGACTGGTCAGAGACATAAAAATTCTATTACAACAAAATAATTTGTTCCAGGCCCCATCAAACTTCAGCAACGTTCTGATAGCCAAGTGCCAACACAAGATAAAGATTAATAAAAGCAGCAGCGACCGATCCCAGTAGCTGGCTTCTGTAATGGGCAAAGAATACCAATCCTACACAGACACACACAAACTTCTCTGCCTGCTACCTTTTCTTCCCTAATAATTAGCACCATTATAATTCTATACCACAAAATAAAGATTGCACCAACCTAATCCACTTTAGCACTTCTCCCTTGGATGTGCATTCATTTTAGTATCCCATATTTTTGCCACATCTTGCATCCCTGACTCCCAGTGAAATCTACTAGTAGATTAGACTGAAGGAAGGTTGAGGGTTTGGAAGTACAGTAAAATCGTTTATAGAATCACTTGGTGCCCAGTCCCAGAAATTCAAGTGATTAATTCCTACAAATAGGAAAAGTCCCACTGAATTTAAAGAGATTTCTATGCGATCATTCAAGATCGCAGATATTCGCAAGATTGAACCCTAGCAATTTTCTGAAATAAATCTTTTGACGGGGGTGAACCTCTAAAAGCTTTAGAGATTCAGTTGATCTGAATAAGCACATAGAAGTTCAATGCTAGATATCTCATACAAATAATATGACATTTATGGTACTTTTTTTGTTTTTCTCAGATAAATGGTGAAAAGGTTTTCTCTTCTCACAGTATTTTAATATTTTTGCTCTATTCATGGCTAAAATTATGTGTTTCCCAATGAAAAAATGTGGAAAATTTTAATGAAAAATTTGTCAACCCTAAGAATTGTCTGATTTGATTTGAGGGATTGATAAGGTTTGGCTTGGTGCTTCTGTTATCAAAATAGCTGATCCAACTCACAGAGAAATTCTACTAAACAAAGTGATAGAGTTTTAAAAAATTCAAGAGAGATTTTTAAGGATTTCCCATTGCATAAATCATTTTCCATGGACAATTTGCTGATGAACATGTTTTTTGGGGGCAACATTTAATTACTGGGTCATAGGGCTGATCTTATGAGCAAAGCAGGAAGTGAGAGGCAGGGTTTGTTGCTCAGTCAAGAAGAGATCAGGATCTATGCAAGGGCCAGTGAAACTAAGTCATCTTCACAGAGACTGGCAGAAGTACTGCTGTCTTTGGAGGAATATGACCAAGGATTCAAGGGAGTCATAGGAGGCCTTGCTAAGGAACTGTGGTGAATCCTTGAGGAAGGGCCAAATGAGAAAAGGGTTGAATATCTTTTGTTTAGTCAAAATAAAAAGATAGATCACAGGAAGGAGGAGTTTAATCTGGAACTTCAAGTTGTGTGTTATGTGATTCCCCAAGGCAGAAAAGGAAGGAAGAATGAATTACTGGTGCCTTGTTGAGGGTCTGGGGAAGCTAACTTCAGAACAGGTATAGTCCTCTCTTTATATATAAAGAATACATATACACACCAACCAAGTTTACACTTGCACACAGAAGACTATTTAGCTCAAGCCAGGCTGTGGTTGGCACAAATAGGGGTTACTCACACATCATATCCCTGCATTTTATTGCATTTCTACTATCACTAAAGTATAAAGCTCACCAAAAAGGTATGTGGTCCTGGCTGGCTGATTGGGTTCTCAACTGGTGGTGCTATCTAGCCAAGAAGGGGGACTGCACTCAATACTCTTCTAAAGTGGAGGCACAGTGTCTCCTGGTGTGCCTATTGCCTTAATGTGGTCTGAAGAATTTAGCTCCAATTTTTAATGGACATACAAGAACAAGAACTCAAGTAAACTCTAAGTTATCTTACAAAGGAATTGAAAAAGTAATCTAATACTACATGTATTAGATTACTATTTATACTATTTAATGAAAAATAGAAGGCCTGAGTAGAATGGAAGCCATTTTAAAAAAAATAGATAAAAAAGTCCTAAATGTGAAATAGTCACAAAAACTTCATATATTAATACAACTGATTAAAACCATTCTCTCATGTTTTGGGTGCACATCTTACATCATGTTCAAATTTTAATATTGCATTCAGTAAATTTTAAAACATGAGATATCTGGAAATCATTGTCTCCTCATTCCAATCAAGAGTGCTTGAATTCTCAACGTACCAAGCATTCTTTTATTCAGTGTCAAAACTCCCACACATGGCTATGCTACAATAACGCTGCTAACACTCTACACAACAGACTTGTGCCAACCTACAGTATTGAAATGCCTTTCTATATGCAACACCAGTAATTTCTATCCCTGAAAAATGGAGTTGGCAATCCAGGCTTCCTCCCTCTTGCATAAGTACCACGAATATATGTCTTCCCTTTATGCGCAGGCCAATTGATAAAGTATTCTGTTTTGAAAAAGCTTAATACATGCATTGCAACATTTAAATATATTATCTAGTATTGAGAATGAAAAATATTACTTAATCTACCTGGTTCAAACTAACTGTGTAACAGAATTTCAGTGGACATTGCCATATAATTTACATGATTCAGGCTCTGAGCATAACTATATCTTTGAAGAAAAAACAAACAATGAAAAAAATCAGTCTTTTTTTTATGCAACACAGATACATATAAAATAAAACAAGATAAAAAGAAATCAGATTTTAGTATAGGAAAAAGCCAGTAACAATGGTAAGACAATATATTCATTTCATTGGGAACACAGTTAGGCCAATGTGCAGTACTTACCTGAAATCTCTTAGTTGAGATTTAGAATATATCTCTTACCTCAGGTCTAAATTTGCCCTGTTAACTCTAGTTTTCATTCTTTAGATGTAATAATGAGTTAACAGGGCAAATTTAGATCTGAGGTAAGAGATCACTTCTGCAGTGACTTCAAGGAGTTATAAAAATTTCCACCATGTCTTAAGTTTAGTTCAGTTGAGTGGAAATGATCATTTTAAAAAATATTTTCTTTTGAGGTGATGATAATGTGTTATTACTTTAGGACTCTTTTGACCAATTAATTACAGCAGCAAATTAACTAGAAATGGGGGATATTAAATATTTGACATTATAGAGATTGCCTCATCATTAGATCATTATTTTATTTGCAATTCTCTCTTTTCTACCATTCCATTAATAGTCATTAGTTGAAGTTGATGACTTAATTGTTGTTTTAGCTCTCCTTTACAAATATTTCTGATAAATTTTAATTTGTCAAAAAGTATACCTAAAGATATTAATCACTGAGTTAAAAAAGCCATTGTTTAATTATCATCAGGATGGAACATATAAATATCTATTTTTGATCAGTTAGACCTTTAACAAGAGAAGTATGGATAATGTAAGACTTTTGCATAGTTTGTCTTCTCTTTCTGACTCTGTCAGTAGCAATAAACTAATTAGCTCTGCTCCCAGATTTGTTGTTCACAAAGGAGAACAAGTGTGTATGTGTGGGTAGTGGTGTGTATATAATGTATTTCTTGCACTATGCTATTACCAGTGATGGTGGTTGCACAAACAAGGACGTAAATAAAGAGAGTTGTGTTAATTTCAAGCTCCATTAGAAACAAGACAACAAATCAATGTTTATTAAATGGAAAAAGGACAAAATTGGTAAGGAGCTTTTTAAAGCTTCTAATATGGAATTTGAGAGAGAGAGAGAACAGGTTATTTGACAATATCCTTTTAATAAAATCATATCACAAGGCACAACCATATGCCATGGCAGACAACAGAACCTATTGTGTTACCAATGGCGCAGTACATGGTCCATTGCTATTCACCATTTACTGTACTCATAGCAGAGGCCGTGTAAATTACTATAAGCATACTCTGGTGAGGCAGCTCTTGCAGGCACTGTATCTTATCCTTCCACTATGCTAGAATCATATGCTTATGTTTTAACAAAAATGGTTCTTATTACTTTCAGAAGCCCATTCCCACAAGCATCAGGAAATTTACAGATCATTCAACTGATTATGATTTTTCTTCTACATACTGAGGAAGATTCTGAGAAGCTGGACTCCATTTTTAAGTCTACAGATCAAGTACTTAGAAGTCTAAAGGAGCTAAAGTGTGCAAATAATTAACTGTGGAACCAAATATGGAAGCTTGGATATTGGTGGGATGAAAATTTAGCCCAATACCCAAACCACCTTACTATTTTACCCATCACCAGATTCTGATAGGCTCAACTTTCCCTTATTCATTCTCCCTTATTTTCCCTTAGCTAATCATTTTTAAAGTAACAGAGAGCTGTGTTTTTCAGGGACCACTTTGAGACAAAGAACAGAGTCTCCCATGACTAAGATTTACTTTTTTCTTTGTTTTCCACGTGAGGAAGCAGAGGAAACCTACTTCCACATTTTCCTCGATTTAAATTAAACTTTGGAAATTGGAAACTGAAATATTTGGATACTAGAAAATCAATTGGAACTGAATCCCTCTAACTTGCATCAATTATTAGGGCAAGAAAATTGGTCAATAAATTGGTTAAGATCTGACAAAGTGGGTTGGAGCCCACAAAAGCTTATTCCCAAAGAAATTTGTTAATCTTTAAGGTGCCACAGGACTCTTGTTTTTGCTTTACACAGACTAACACAGCTACCTCTCTGAAAATTGATTAAGAGTTATTACTAAGTCTTACACAAGTGGTAGGATAAAGACAGGGAAGCCTTTAAGTCCCTTATCTATTAACAAAAAGAGCAAAAAGTCCAAACCGTTTGCTGATTATTTTTTTTTACTACTGTCTCCTCTACATATCATTCTATAATACAGATCTGTCTGTCTTCTCAAAACCTGTGTAACCCCATGGGTTGATGAAAGCTATTATTATTATATTTGTGTGATTGATACCTCATTGAATTTACTGGTCTATAAAACGATATATATGGTATGTGGAATTGTATTACATATTCATCAAACAATGAATTTGTAAACAATTTAAAGATACACTATGCAACACTATAAAAATCTAAGCATTCATTGGAGATTTAAATAGTTAGCAGTGTGATTTACTTCTGCAAAACTGGTGCAATAGAATGGTTACTTAATCTCACCACTTGACTTGATAAATCCTCAGCAGAACCTGTACTTATAGAAAAGTGCACTGATAACTTTTAGAATGACAAACACAGCGTCACTCCATATGGTACTACTGTTCAAATTCTCTGCCTGTAACTCAGAAAACAACAAAAGATGGATACATTAGCTTGAATACTAATAACACCTGTAATGTTTATTCAGGTTTCTCAGCAGGACTGTACAAGTTAGAATGTACTAAGAGGTACATCTGATAACTGCAGCTAATTGGTAAAAATCATCTTTCTTCTATGTTTCCCTACCCTTTCCTTTTGTAATAGCGATAGCTGATTTTTGGTCTTTGTTTCTTCTATTATCAGTCCCCGCCTTCCCTCTTTGCTCCTTTTTAGATGAAAGCAAGCCAATGAAGGCTTGAGATAAATGTCTGGCATGACACTGTGTGTCTGAATGGTAAGACAAGTAACTAGCATGTGACTGTAATGAAAATATCGTACTATAAATTCTTGTTGGTCACTGTGATCATATATATCAGCAGGCCAAAATAAATACAATTCCCACCCCCATATTTCATAACCATAAACCTCTCTTTCCTTCAATGAAGTTACTTCTTTTCTGAGATGGGCAAGCCTCATTTTCTCTAGCACAGTCATCTCACTCTTTCAGGCTATAATGACCCAGATACAGAGTTTGGCTCTTTCTTGAGCTAGCTAAAGGTAAGCTTTATAATGACTTTTAGTAAATATAATTGAGGCCCCAATTCTCTGGTAGCACAGGTGTCAAACTACTATTATACTAAGTAAGACTTAGTACTGGATTATTTCCAGGATGTATAAACATAAGTGTATTTTCAGCATGTCAGTGACACTTTTTTCTTAAATTAACAGAGCAACAATGATTCATGTTTTACATGGATATCAGCTGTTCATGAGTACATTTTTAATAATATAGCTAGAGGGTGAGTTAGGTATTTTTGATTGTTGATCAATATAGTAGTTAGCCTGAAGCTTTCTATTTTTTTTAATGAATTAAAGATGCAGACTTTTCTGTAACAATGATAGAAATATAGAATATAAATGGTTTAGTTACAATCTAATACTATTAAGATATCTGTGCTAATGAAAAAAATCTTGCAACCACAGAAATAATCTACCACTCACAAAAATTTCTATGATCTTTTTATTCCCATCTGAGGCAAACATGTAGAAAGAGGCACTGCTCTAATTACAACTCTGAAATGTTTGTTGACAGACAATATGAGCACAATAAACTCACTGTTATGCCATTTCTTTGTTATTGAATGCTTTGATAATTGTTTGTCCAGTTCTTAAATGTGCAGAATCAAAAAAAAAAAAAAATCAGCGTCTTACTGCTAGCATACCCTAATATGACTGCAGAGCCATTTTAAAACCTCCAGAAAACACAGCAAGTAGCATTTGCCAATAAATTAAATCTGGTTTCCCTAATATATGACAATTGTTGTATGACATCTATGGGCATTTTAAATGTAATCATTGTCTGCAAGAGAGAAATCTATCAAAACATTAATATGCCCCTAAAACACCATTAATGTTATGCAACTTCCTGAACTTTGTTCACAGTCCTTTATTCTGAAGGCAACCTAAAGCAAATTATGACTCCCGTATTTGAAATCGTAGGGAATGCACTTGAGTATAATTATATATTATAAACACACAAAACATACATCTGTGGGGAGATACTGGATTTTACAGGTCTCACATAGGCCTACACAACTATGTTTATTATGTAGCACAATATTCCCAGAAATCTGTCATTAGCAGAATTTCTGGAATTTTTAAGATACATTTCAATAGGACTTAGCTTGGCAATTTAACTGACCCTGGAAAAGAGAGCCTTATGTTCATCCTGTGCAATCTGTCTGCTAACAGATGTAGGCCATTAAGATGTAAAGTGAGGTAGAGGAGGAACAGCAGGAGAAGAGTGAGTCCATTTAGCAAAAGAGGAATGATGTACACTAGGCCAGGATAAAGGGGAATCACAAGCTCAGAAATGTTTAAATTATTTGGAACCTGTTTTGAATCAACTGATTATACACAAATCATTATGTTCTTAAAGACAGAAAATTCACTTCATGTTCAAGTATACTTAAATCTTAAGCTTCTCTAGTGTCAACATCTCTTAGCAGAGAGAAAGGGAGGGGGAAGAAAATATGTAGAAAGGATTAGCTTCAGAAAGGGGCTTCATCATTAATGAAGGAATGTAGTAAACTAGACTAGCATAATAAGGTGCATGTGTATTGTATGGAAAAGCTTTCTTTTGAGAGCATGGAATGTGGAAACTGTTTAAAGTTTTCTTTAGGCTACATACAGGTGTAAACTTTGCCAGATTAATAGTTTGTACTAGTGATTTGCCCAGCTGTTTGACTGAATTCATCGTAGCAACAGACTCAACCTGTCAGGTTAATTAATGAATTTTCCTTACAGCTGGAAGCTAGTAACAACATCTAGGAAGAACTTTGCTGGAGTTAAGTAGCCTTTTTTTTTTTTTTTTTTTTTACACAATCCTCTGACCTATATATCTTCAGTTGCCACCAGAAATGTTTGAAAACAAACAAGAGGAATAACTTATTTAAAAAAAGAAAGTTTGTAGCTACCGTTTATAATTGTTACCCCAGCACTAAGAAAGTCATATTTGCATATGCTAAATTTTGATACACATAATGATTAATTTAAAGGAAGCATGCCAACTAAATCTGATTTGTCAGTCTTAATAATAATACCAATCACTGTTACACACTGTTCCCTTCTTAAACCTCTTTTTCCTTCTCTCTATAAAGAGATTTCATTTTTTGATGTGTTTTCCTTATTGATACATACACAATTTCAATAATACATTATGTTAAATTTTGTGATGCCAACATACAATGACAACTCAAACACTTCTATTAGTTTCTGAGTGACAGTCTGGAGTTAAAAGGGCGAGGTATTCAAAGTTTTAAACATATAAGGATCCCCACAACTTTCACTAACATGCACCTTTGTTGGCCATCAAATGAATAAGCATGAAAACTGAATTACTCCAAAATGTGGTCTCCTTTGGGACAGGCAGAGGCAGTCAAATGAGGAATAATTGTGAAATTTTCATCTCTCCTGCCTATGATTCACATTACGGGCTCTGTGAGTAATTGGAGGATGTTACTTTTCAGGTGTGTCCAACACCATGAATGGTGTTTATAAACATCTTTTTTAAAGAGAACAAATAATAAGAATTTAGCTGTCTTTATGGAATTATCTGGAGATGCTGTATAGTTAGAAGTCTCCAGAATTAAAATGTCCATGTAAATATAATATAGGCATAAAATATTGCTAGTCAGGCAATTAAAATAATTCCTGTCAACAAACATTATTCACTGGATATTCAATGTCCTCTACAAAAATGTGTTTTTCTCTAGCCAATAACAAACATGTAGCTTTGGGAGCTTAGATACTGTTTTCAGCTGAGCAAAAGGAAACGTCAAGGATAATTTTGATAAATGTGAGCTATCCCATATTTTCTGTTAACAAGTGCTTTGTGTGTCTAATAAGATGCACCTGTGATGCTGAAATGGGTCTTTTTCTTCTTTTGACCTCAAAGGACTCAGAAAGGCTGTACTCTACCCTGTAGGTCAATAGCATTGATGAAGAGACTTTCATTATGCTGAACTAAATTAGGACTTTAAGGAAAAAAAGAAAAAGAAAGAAAGGGGAAAAAAAAAACCCAGCACACTGACTGGTCCTCTTACTCTGGCTTTATGCTTCTTGTTCATACTGGGTAGCCTCTGAAGAGCAAAACTGAATCTGCAACTATCAGGAATACACTAACACAGAGTGATCATTAGGTATCTCTTAGTAACAACCTTTAGTGGCAAGTGCAAAATCTTTAAATTAGTGTATACTGTACCTCAAAGCAAGTTTGAAAACAAAAGCCTTACTCCATTTTAATTCACACTATACCGAGATATACTACTGTAAAAATCCACAGTCCTACCTATCTATACTGAGACTTACTGAGGGGTTAGTGACCTTACAGCAAACATTTATATAAAGTTGCCCAACATTTTTGCTTACTGTGCCAATTCTTCAACTCATTATCTCTAGTAATTAGCTTCCTAGGATTATGTCAGAGGCACTTGATAGTGCAAGCAGAAAATCAGCCTACAAAATTAGAGAACTCTACTGTGTAAGTCCTCTCTAGTTCTCAACTGAATTTATTCATCAATATTAGTAGGTTTGTCTTCATATAATACTGCTCCTCCTGTGCTTTTAAAATATTTAAAATATTTCTGATGCAGAAAAATCACTTCTTCAGTGCATTTCCACTGATCCAATGGCTCTATCAATCGCCTAATCAGCAGCTTTTTATATTTTATATTGTACAGTGCATGAAATTTGAGCTAAACAATGAAAGGTAAAATGACAGAATACCAAAAGCTAAAATATTCTATTTATACCCTTAAAAGCAGTCAAATTTCCTATACTATTTCTGTTGCTATGCTAAATGTATTAGCAAAGGTGTTCAACTTTCAAAATTAGTTATTCAAAGATGGCCTTGCTTTCTGTAGAACAGAGATTCTTGCAAATTTAAGGAAAGTTTTAATAGATTCTGGACAAGCTGTACGACGAATATAAAAAAAGACACTGTCTAGTGGCTGCATAGTATGACTGAAAATGAAAGTAACAGTCAGCTTTGGTTTCAGAAGATACATTTATAATCCAAATGATAGAGTTCCACCTGTTAAGAATCTTTTTCTTTGCTCGAATGATAGAAAACATGACTTCAACTACTACCACAGTTTTAAATCTAATTCTTTAAAAAACTGTTCAGTACTTCTACATATTTGACAGGAAGCATCTCGAAATGTATTATCCCATATGAAACCTAATAAAGATAAGTACTTCACAGTCTAAATGAATGTCATGTAAACTGTACTGTTCCCAATAGTTGGTACAGGAAAGAATTGTTATTTACTTTCCATATACATGAGGGAGGAGGAATTTTGGACAGTACCCTTGAGTATGCATTTACTCTTTGAGATGGAGTAAGAATTAAAGTCTAGAAGCATAGAGCTAAAGTTTGGGACCCTGTATACATTGATTGAATAGATGTCTGTGCTTTTAAATGACTTTGCTTGGATCCTGATTTACAGTGCCTGCTTGGAGAATCTTAATATTGACAGCTTTTCTTTTAGGAGTTTGTGTTTTCCCTATCACTTCAGTCACATTTGATGAAGGAGGACATTAAACAACTAGAAATACTCTATAAGGACTTGTTCTCTATTGTTTGGCTACTACTTTACTTTTTTTGCTTGGTCTAGCCTTGTTACAATACAGTACTGATAGTACATGCTCTTCCTAGGTGCCCCTATAGTAGAAGTCTTGGCTTATAGACTCATAGGGTGTGTCTACAATGGAGCCTTAAGTCAACTTAAGGAAAGCCATGTCCACGCTGGGCTTTTATTAAGTTGACTTAATAACTCCAGCCTTTAAAGTTGGCTTAAATATTAAAGTAGACTTTATTAAGTTGACTTAACAGGTTGTAGATAGGGTTGTCTACACCGTAGGCTTTGTTAAGTCAACTTCATAACGTCAACTTAACAGATCCCTCCAGTATGGACGCAGCCTTTAAGTAAACTTTGTGAAGTTGACTTGACTTCTAAGTTGACTTTGTCCTAGTCTACACTCAGCCGGGTTTTCGATGGCAGTCGACTGACATTCACACAAGACACATAAAAATGACTTGTGTAAATGCTGGAGACTTCTTAAGTGGCTGGGACCAGAGGCATTGCTGGCTGGGTGAGGGATCCTGGGCACGGGCCAAGGCCCCACCCCAGGGCCACAGGCCCTGCCCCCAGCCTGCAGGCCACACCCCCTGGCCAGCGACAGGGCCAGGCACCGCCGTGCTGCTGTGGGTGGGTAGGCCCCACATCCCTGGCCTGGGATGGGGCTGCCATGGGCATGCGCTGCCGGGCCCCAGATTGCCTGCCGCAGCCACAGGAGGCCAGGCCCCAGATCCCCTGCCGGGGATGGGGCCGGAAGCAGCCACAGGAGGCCGGGCCCTGCATCCCCAGCTGGGGACAGGTTTGCCACGGCTGCCGGCGGCTGGGCCTCAGCTCTCCAGCCCGATTGGGCCAGAGATCTGGGGCACTGGCGCTGGGGTTCGGGGCACATGCCCCGGGTTGCCCAGTGCCAGCAACGCCTCTGGCTGGGACACACTCGGGAAAGCTGATTGCAAATGTCTTATGGTTGGCTTTCCCCTACGTCTCTTGGGGGCCATGACTTCCAGCGTCGACTTCCAGGAGTGAAGCAGTGAGTTCACACTTGCTGCTAAGCACTCCCAGAATGTCAGGCTGACAGCGGCAATTCTGCCACTGTCTGTATAGACATTGCCTTTGTTAAGCTGACTTAAAAGTCGACCTTGTTAAGTCAACTTAACTGAGTCCTCAAGTGTAGACATAGCCACAGACTCTAAAGTCAAAAGGGACAAGTATAATCATCTAGTTTGACCACCTGCATGATGCAGGCCACAAAACCTCACCTACCCACTCCAGCAATAAGCCTTTAACCTGTGACTGAGTTATTAAAGTCTTCAGATGATTTAAGTTATATTTTTGTTATGGCTAACATAACTGGTGTTTGAATGAATATTTTTAAAGATTAACAGTTTCGACAAAGCATTAATTGAAAATTGAAAGAGGACAAAAATAAAGAAAAGTGTCTCTGTTTTGACTGTAGCTACTCTGAAGCAGTTTAGTTGCTTAGCACTCAAGTATCCTGGAGTCAGTGCACAATCAAACTTCTCAAGAGTCTGCCCCACATGCTGGATTTAAACATTATGCAGCTAGGTTACCTTTCCTTATAAAGAAAATGTCACTGTCATCTACATCACTCACTCTACATCTCCCCTGAGCAGGTGATGTATAGTTTATAGCTCACACTTACAGATGCATTTGATTTAGGTGTTGTACTGAAGTGGAAGTGTCAAGGTGATTCATCTGTCTACCACTACTGACAGCTGTGTTACACAAAGTGCACAGTACAGTAAGCACTGATTGGGTCAAAGTAGTAGGAATTCCATATCAAAGGAGGTGAGAGTATTTTCCCTCTATTAATTCTAGCATAAACACTACCTTTTGAACAGCAGGATAGAATAAAAATTGGTTTATATAGTGTCTTAGATTGTAAGTATTTCACAGGTCTTGCAGTCAAGACTCTTATCAATTCAGCATTCACCCCAGTAACATTGTTTGAATAAAATTTGCACTTCCATAAAATAAAATAGATAATTACATATTTAGCACTTTCACAAAATCAAAAATTCAGGATTAATTTTCAGCACTATCTTTTTTCCCCCTCTAAATGGCAGGCAATATGAAGTGAAACCATTTTAACAGAAGGTTTTACTGCAAACTTTACAAAATCTATAAGTAAGAATCTTTAAATTTTTCCTTGTAGTGCATGTGTGAGGTTTCACTATTTTTCTTTAATAACAATACTATTTTCACAGAAAAAATAATATTTTTACTCATGAATGATGATTTTTAACAACTGACCTACTATACAAGTTTTCACGAAATTCTTTCCTGTGTGAATTTTACTATTGAAAAACTAAACATATTAAAGGTTAGTTTTATTTTATGTTTGTATTAGTAAAACAGTCACTGGTTACTAGTGCACTGTGATCTAAATTCTTGTGTGACATGATCCTATATTCTGGTTTACATGTGGGAAGGGAACCATGCCAACTGAATCTAATGGTTGGTATACATAGATAGAATATTTTCTTTTTGTGCACGCATGTGCAATAGTAAGTCATTTTCTCAAGAATGCACTATTAAAACAGTATATGGTAGTGAGTTGTGATTGCCTGTACTTTTTCAACATGTCCGTTATAATTCTTGTTTTGTAGTTAAGACAGTTACGTGCTCAAAAGTTAACTGATACTCAGTGACTCATCAGCTGTCATACAACGTATACATAGCATAGCATTAAATCATATTTTGTTATCATTTAAAATTAGTCACTCTCTTTAATGGTTTCCTACATTTTTGATACATACTGGCCTTACTTTTAAATGTGATTTTCAGTCTCATGAGGATTAGGGTGCCTGCTGGTATTTTAAAAGAAAAAAAGATTTTGAAACTTTTAATGTACTGATTTCTTATGACAACAGTTGGAGCACAAGAGCAAGTTGTGGTTTTTGTTCCACAATAAGTGCAGACATTTTAGATAACATCCATTCTGATAATACTAGCTTTGAGTTGAAATGTGGTATGGAAGATACTAAAAGGAAACTATTTATAAATATTAGATCACTTTTGAGCTGGAGGAGTTCAAACTGAGAATAGTGCAACTATTTTATTTTCTACACTTCAAATTACCTAAAATAGCTGTGTTTTAAAAGATTTTGAAATGATTAATCTATGACCAATCTCCCTGAAACCAAAACAACAAATGTTTAGGTGTGTGTGGGGGGGGAGTATTATGACAGCCACTGATTTGTCATCTGAGCGCAGAACATGGAGGCAAGACCTTTTGAACTTTAACTAAGGGTCTAAAGCTAATTCTGTAGTCTTAAGCAAGTCACTTTCATCTACTACCTTTGACTCCATAGTTAAGATTGCAGCTGAGTTTCCATTATAAGAATAATGTTGCACTTCCACCCAGCCAAAGTCCGTAAACCAAGAAATGCCCGTCTTAAATTTTGTAGGAGCCAGTTATAAACTGTGGCATCATAATCACAGATCTATTTGCCAGAGTCCAAAAAGCTGTTTAATATTTTAGTTTGTTTACTGCATTGCTACAGTTGCATTCAAATGCAGCATACAGACTGATCAGTCAAGCTACTTTTATAGGGTTAGCTTTTAAAATCCTAATGTGAGAATGGCACATCAGGTCTTTACTTTGCAGAGATAAACCTCTAAATGTGGTCTGAGAGAAATGGATGGGTGAGCTGGTAAGAGGGATAAGTAAAAGATGGGGTATGGCGGAAGAGAGGGCATTCCATATTTCACATATACTAATTGGGAGGCCTCCTGTGGGTCTTAGGATCCTGCAAGCCTTACTAGGTCCATTGAAGTTTCCTCCCATTTCCCTCCTCCACTTTCCATAAAGTGTTGTTAGTCTTATTAAAGGATTCACAACTCTCCCATACATAAAGGAGTCTGACAACTCTCCCATACATAAAGGAGTCTGAATTTCTCATTATTGCTAAAAGGCTCAATTTTAAGACTGTATCATTAACTAAAATGTACATTTCTTTACTTTCCAAAGTTTGGGATTCTAGTAAATTTAACTTTAATTCTGAATCATATGGCATTTTAGTGATAGTTCTTGTAAGAATTTCTGTCCCTAAGTTACTGTTATATACTCTCAAGTTTAATAGCAACTGAAAGATTGTTTGGTTTTTAGAGTTAGTAGAATTCTGTAGAAAACATGTCTCCTCAGTCTACCCCGAAATCTTTAGAAGTGGAGTTCTGTTGTGAAATTTTGTACACAACAACAATTTCTTCCTCACAAGCAACCCAAGCCTCTCTTCTTCATGCACCTCTTTATAACCTTACCTGATCTAACATCTTAAAGATAGGAAAGTGATGGAATCTTCCCACTTTCGTTGTCTGGGTTCAGTGGTCCCAGCATTTTACCATTAAATCTACAGCATATATTAAATGGAAGTCTTTTGAGGTAAGAACACCAAACGCACTGCTAAACCTCTAATATTTACAGGATGGCTTGGCATAGATAAGGCAGTAAAAGAGAACTGTCTCTTTCCTCATGGTGTAATTCTGGATCTAGTGATTAGATGCCCAATAGTTTCTCACATAGTGAGAATAATACATTGGAAACAATGAATAGCAAAAAGTTGTGTCATCAGACTGGATTAGAAGAGTGTGTGTGTGTGGGGGGGGGGCTGTTTGGGCCATAAATTTTCCATCATCTTCATTTAAATTTACATATGAAACCTAATAATAATCTGAGGTAAGGCAGTGTATAGTAAGAAAAATATAGCTGCATCTTTTAGAACATATGCAATACAGGAATCAGGGTACATACTGCATTGTGCTCATTTGATTTTGGAGTAACCCAGCACCTGATACAAACAAACAAACAAACAAACAAACAAACAAACAAACAAACAAACAAACAAA
>ML681991.1:30539273-30573236 GCA_007922195.1 Podocnemis expansa
AAACAAACAAACAAACAAACAAACAAACAAACAAACAAACAAACAAATCATAGGGTTGGAAGGGACCTCATGAGATCATCAAGTCCACACAAACTCTGATAAACCTGCAAGCTAATCAGTCATCAAAGGTACCAAAATTACTAAAATGTAGAGCCATCGGGAAAATTAACCATCATAACAGAAGAAGATAAGTGAACATTGCCAAGAAAGTTCTTGAACAGTGCTTTTCTGCCTCCAGCTGTCATATTAGAATGGAAAATGATCAGTGAGTTTTAATGGAGTAAAGTCAAGTCTTTTAGTTTTCAAAAATGTTTCAAATGAGTGTTCATAATGGAGTCCAAGTACGTTGCTCAACCCTAGTTCCCAATTCTCTGTACCACAGATTAATCATAGAATCATAGGGTTGGAAGGGACCACATGTGGTCATCTAGTCCAACCCCCTGCCAAAAAATGCAGGACCACTCTCACTAAATTATTCCAGCTAGAGTTTTGTCCAGCTGGGCATTAAACATCTCCAAAGACAGAAATTCCACCACATCACTAGGTAGCCCATTCCAATGCTTTGCCACCTCCTAGTAAGAAAGTTTTTTCTAATATCCAGCCTTGACCTCCCCAGCTGCAACTTGAAACCATAAATAGTAATGAATAATGATAATGAATCATTTCAAAGGTAGTTGGGTCAAGTTGGCTGTACAGTCCCTTCACTTCATCATTTGCTCCATTTAGTGTCAGAATGCTGCATTCTGACTGCTTTATTTCAAACTTAATCTGCCTGAATCTGCAGAAAGTTAAAAATACCACACAAATTAAAATCAACTTTTTTCTGTATTCATAAGAGAGTTATTTAGCATTTGTGCTTTTGGTGGGGATGACTGTGTTTGATAGGTAAAAAACAAGGAGTTGTGTGGCACTTAAAGACTAACAGATTTATTTTTTGCATGAGCTTTCGTGGGAGAAAATCCCACTTCATCAGATGCTTTGAAGATGGGTGAATTTACAGAATAGGATGAAAATAAATGCAAGGGAGTGTAAAACATAGGATCAGGTCATACAGTAACAGCAAATCAGAGCAGTTCTTAGGTTCAAACCCTGGGAAGGATGAAGTCAAATTACCTTTTGTAATCGCAAAAGAACCCATAGTCTCAATTTAATCAAGTGATTAGAAAGATGGAAGTGCTCAGCAACTGTTTTTTTTTTGTTTTGTGCCAACATGTGCCAGAAATGCCCCAACACCTTATACACTGGACAAACAGGATGAGACCTGCACGAAAAAATAAATGAACACAGAACTGACATCAGAAATCACAAAACAAAAAAAACAGTTGCTGAGTATTTCCATCTTTCTAATCACTCAATAAATGATTTGTTAACGACTGTACTCAGATGTGACTGGGACATCAAGACTTCAAAAAGAAACAGCTAAACTGGAATTAATATGCAAATTAAATTCTGTGAAAGCAGGATTAAATTGAGACTATGGTTTCTTTTGCCATTAGAAAAGGTAATTTGACTTCACCCTTCCCAAGGTTTAAACCTAACAACTGCTCTGATTTGCTGTTACTGTATGACCTGATCCTATGTTTTACACTCCCTTGCATTTATTTTCATCCCATTCTGTAAATTCACCCATCTTCGAAGCATCTGATGAAGTGGGATTTTCTCCCATGAAAGCTCATGCAAAAAATAAATCTGTTAGTCTTTAAGTGCCACATGACTCCTTGTTTTTCTTTGCTGGACTAAATTAACACGGCTGACCCTATGTTTGATAGGTGTCTACATTTTTTAGCAGTGCAGCATATAGTTTTACATATCTGTATGTTGCACTATATTTGTTTCTGATTTAATTGGCAATAATTACAGAACATTAGTGTAAGGGAAATATTAAACACAGAAAAGATTAAAAACAGGAGGTAGTGTGCTTCCATTATATTTAAACAGTTATGTTTATGTGTCATTGTTTCAACTACAAGGGATGGCAGATGACAACAAAATTATATATAAATTTGTTTTTTATTTGCCAAGAATGAATTATGTTCCAAAATGAGAGATTATTTTGTGAGAGCTGAGTCCTACTGAACATACAGTGATAGATTGTGATGATGAACAAACGACAATTTTCCTATTTATTTTCTTAACACTGATTTTCGTGGCTTTGTATGTTAACTTTGGTGAGGGAAAAAAGAAATATTTACTGAGTTCTCATTTTAACTACCAGCTGCCTTGCTGACCTTTCCACTGGTGATGGAAGACTGGTTGCAGATTTTACATTGCAAAGATTGTACAGATTTTACATTAAAAGTATACATGGACATGAATGAAATGCACATTTTCTCCTCACATAACACAAGAATTATAAACAGGCAGGCTTCTTTTGTGCAAATTTAGTAAAAAAACATTGAAAAGAATGCCTTTCACCTACGGTCATGGGTAACTTTGCAATTGATACTAAATGGAAAGGAATGGAATGACCTGAAAAAGCAGGTGATAAAATAGCACAGCTTTATGTGATGTTGTGTTAATGCAGTATTACTGGAATCCATTTTCCCTCCTAAATTATCATGTGAGTGGTCTAAAATCTTAACTAAGCATAATAAAATCTGGTAACAGAATTAAAGTATAAATACTTTGTGGAATCAATTTTTAATGCACTATTAGTTTTAACACACACAGCATTTTGCCTGTGATTAATTTGTTTGGATTTAAATTTTTATCCTGAAATTTTCTGATCGTAAAGATACTAATTTCATAACATTCTGTATTTTCTTTAGTCTCACATAAATAAAGGCTTGCTTTAATAAAGTATTCTGCTTACTTTAATAAGACTGGATACAACATGTGCTATATTTAGCCTAACATATTATTTAACCTAACTAACTATTTCAGTCTCAAATTTTTGATTATTTTGATTTTATTATTGGTGAAACTTGAAATCTATCCCTGTATGCCCTCAAGGCTATAACAGAGGTTCTTTCCATTGATGGTTATTTTCTTAGCTTTGTGTGTGTCATCATTAGGCCACTTGGTGGAATGAATTGGAAAAAAAAGTTTATCCAAGTTTTATTCAAAGAATGAAAAAGGAAAAAAAATTGATGCTATTACTCAAAGCAGAACTCTTTCAAGAGTTATTTTTCATGTTAAAATCATTTCATAAATTGTTTTATATTTTAACTCTTTGCAGTCTTCAGAATTGTAGAATATAACTAGTAGCTAATAGCATTCTCTTCTTATGCATTTGATAACCTCAATAGTCTGTTGGCATTGACCTTTACATATTACAGTAGTTAATGGGGCAGCCTTGGGCAAAATTGAAGCTCTGTAGTCAAGTGATACTGAAAACTCTATCGGTTAAAATGGTAAATCAAAAGCTATATCTAAACTAGCAAATTAGTCTGGATTAAGGAGGCTTAATCCAGACTAATTAGTCCCTGTCTACATTACACTTTGCCTAGTTCAAACTAAAGAATTTTTTTTAGTTTGAATTAAGCAAAGTTTAGTTTGAACTAGTTAGTAGCCATGCTAGTTCGATTCAGCTGTGCTAGTTCTAACTAAATAAATTCGAACTAAGCAGTTCGTTCAAACTAACTGCATTTTTTAGTTCATACTAACTTTTAGCTTGGACTAGCCATGCTTTTTTTAGTTCAAACTAAAGTTCAAACTAAAAAAAGCACAGCTAGTTCAAACTAGAAAGCTGCACTTAGCCTGAATTAACTGGACACTGTTTAGTTTGGAATAAGAAAGTCCAAACTAAGCTTGCTAATGTAGACATAGCCAAATATACTAAAGTGAAAGTGGTTGGATAAAAATCCCTTGCTCAGTTCCCCTCAGTTATACCAGTATAACTCCATTGAAATCAATGGTATAACTGGGAGTAGAATTTGGCCTCATCTGACAGTGCAAGAACACTGTCAAACAGCGAACTGTGAAGCCTGTTTTAGCTGCTAAAAAGCAAACAGCTATGATCTACGGCTATAAACTGTAAAAAAGACTACTTCTGAAGTAATTTTTATAATATCAGGCTTTTCAAAATAAAGTAAATGTGTTTATAAATGAACAGCAGCGAAAGGATATATTGCATGAATATACAATAAGCAAGTTGAACAGAGGAACCACCCATGCATTTTGAATGTCTAACAGCATGCATGCTGTGGAAAAGGTGTACTTGGTCTGGTTATCTCACCAATTGCTGTACTGGTGTTGCAATATACATTAAGCTTGTATTGTATGTTTCTTACACTATTTTAAAATTCTAACCAAAGATATCTTGGCTTATGATTAACGACAAAGTGATATATTTTTGTTATTTTTAAGTGGAATGGATTGTAAACACCCTAATTTTCTTCCGAAGGACCACAGTTGCTTGTTCTTAGTGCAGGGAAAAGAGTATAGTGAGCTGTAGAAGATTTGTGGTGCCTTCTAGTTTCCCTCCAAAAGGAGCAAGGAGATGAGCTCAGGAATAAGTGGAGGACACTCTTAGGTGGAGATCCCTAGGACAGAGCAAGTTCTTGCACTGCAAAGATGGATGACATAAGACTGGCTCTTTTCTCCATTCTTACATTTATCATTGATGGGAACATTGTTTGGGTTAGGTAGGAGGGTGTTGCCTGGTACAGTGGAAGAAAGTGGATGTGGCTCCTTTATAGGTTTCTCTCTTGTTTTGTGTTGGGAAAGGGTCTGGGAGAAGGTACCATCTCACCTGAGGGCTGATTAGAGGGGCTCAAGGAAGTCATTAGTTCCCTGAGCACCAGGGTGAGGGGCTACATGTCTTGTCCAGCTCAATGGAGCCCTCTCACACCTGGATCTACTTGTTGGCACTTGCCTACTGGCAGGTGTCCAGCACATGTATTTATTCCATATAGGGTACAGTTCCTTGAAATGGGAATTGGTAGTAGACTTAGAGGAAGGGATCCCCAAAAAACAGGTAATGGGGTTAGGGCTCTGACGAAGCAGGCAATGCTGTTTAGAGAAGAGACAGTTCATTTCCTTAGTCCCTTGATCCTTATACAGTGGGAGGTTAGTCAGTCCCAGTGCAGAGCGGGATTAGAGTTTGGAGCAGCTGATGGACACTCTCTCCAAACCAATGGAAATGAATGAGAAAGAAACCATGACATTTACTGTATGACTTATTTCAAGATAATTCCCACTTGACTGAGATTAATACAGCTATAGCCTAATTAAACCAAAACCACATCCCTCTCATTTTGTCCTTCTTTCTGCATGTCCAGAACAAAAGGTAGAATAGAATCATAGGGCTGGAAGGAACCTCATGAGATCATCAAGTCCAACCCCCTGGGGCTTGAATGCAGGACCTTCTGTACATTAAGCAAAGGTGCTAGCCACTACACTGTAGTGTTAACATGTCATACAATCATAGGGTTGGAAGGGACCCCATGAGGTCATCTAGTCTAACCGCCTGCCAAAAAAGCAGGACCACTCCCACTAGATTATCCCAGCTAGGGTTTTGTCCAGCTGTGCCTTGAACACCTCCAAAGATGGAGATTCCCCCCCCCCCCGGTAGCTTATTCCAATGTTTCACCACTCACCTAGTAAGAAAGTTTTTCCTAATATCCAATCTGGACCTCCCCAGCTGTAACTTGAAACCATTGCTCCTCATTCCGTCCTCTGTTACTACAGAGAACAGTTGAGCTCCATCCTCCTTGGAGCATCCCTTCAGGTAGTTGAAGGTTGCTATCAAATCCCACCTCAGTCTTCTCTTCTGAAGGCTATATAAGCCTAGTTCCTTCAGTCTTTCTTCATGGGGCTTGTGCTCCAGCCCTTTGATCATTCTTGTTGCCCTCTGCTGGACTCTCTCTAATTTGCCCATGTCCTTTTTGTAGTGGGGAGCCCAAAACTGGACACAGTATTCCAGATGTGGCCTCACCAGTGCAGAATAGAGGGGAATGATCACATCCCTCGATCTGCTGGCAGCACTACTTCTGATGCAGCCCAGTATGCCATTGGCCTTTTTGGCAGCAAGAGCACATTGCTGACTCATATCATGTCCATTAGCACAGAAATCAGTACAGTTTTTCTCACTGTAATACCATGTTTTAGAAACAATCCAGCCCAGCTTGCCCCTTTATGGAAGCTAGAACCCCGACTATCCTAGCCATTAAGTCCTTGGAGTCAATGGAGTTAGTCAGAATTTACACCAGTGTGTCTGAGATCTAAATCTGACTCTTTATTTCTAAGATTTTAACTAGGGAGTACAACACAAGAATTTAATTACCGAAATCCTGCAGGAAGATATTCATTTGACTAGAGCCTCCAAAGTTGAACATATTAATATTTAATTTGGATATGCATCTATGCTCATTTATTTATTTAATTAGATAAAGGGCCATGGATTCCCTGTCAGAAAGCACAAGGCTGGATAGTCTAATGATGACTTTGCTCTGATAATAATATCAGGTGGGAACTTCTAACCTTGTACCTCTTTGATCTCTGTGTTTACTCACTATTTCAAATATCTCTTTACCTGATTGTTCAGGACACAAATATTGACATCTTTCCCAAAATAACTAAGTTACAGAAAAACCAGTTTCTAACATGACATCAATAACTTTCAAGTCAGCAATTCTAACTGAATGCACATACATTTATACTAAGAATCATTCAGAGACAGTTGTTGCCATGTAAAGTTTAAAAAGCTATTTTCTCATTGCATTATTAACATCCTTATGCTCAATATAAACTCAAATGCAGAAAAAAACAGAACATGAAACAAATACCATGCAATTGACATTGTTTAAATAGTGACCTCTTTACATTATCTACTTTAGCCATTAAAAAAAAATGCTTCAGTGTCAGAAGAATGCTACGTACTTTATTATTCATACAGGCCATTGGATTTGCACAACTTTCTGGAATAATACATATTATAGATGTTATATTACCTCTATAGAGTGTGATATTGGACTGCCATTTAAAAAATATATATATTAAATTTATGCCAAATACGGATCTTGTATGAACATTACAGGGGGGAAAAACACAAAGAAAGATATGTAGGGCCCAGATTTTCAAAGACATCTAACTGATTTAGGAGCCTAAATATCATTTTCAAAAGGGATTTCAGCAGTTGGGAACCTAAACCCCATTGATTCAATTAAAATGAGATTTAGGACCCTAAACTACTTAGGTGTTGACGTGCTGAACAAAGCAAGACCTAGATACTTTTAAAAATCTGGCCCTTGGGGGGGGGTCTAATTCTTGAACTTTTGTTATTTAATGCCTTAGTTTCTATCATTAAAGGTTTACAATTGTATTAGGGTTATATTTTTTTTTTTACAGGTAAAATAATTCATAAGTCTTTATTATTTTTGTAGACAACTGGTTAATGAACACAAATTGACTGAGAAGGCACCTGTTCCAAAAACAAAATCTGATAAAAATGCTTTTATTTGACTATTTTTAATCTATTATATTTATAAAAGAAAAGATGTCTGTTCACAAGTAGGTTTCTATGTTTGCTTAATAGCCAAGCAAACATTTTCTAAAGGTCTGAGAATTTTCCTCACCATCTTGATACAATTGAATGGAAGACCCATTTAGCCTAATGAGCATTATGATTAAATCATTTACTCACAGATCAAAGGAGATTTTAATTATGTAAACGAGTTGTTCAGAAACATAAAATGTTCCATTAAGCTTCACAATTAATAGATAAAATATTTATGAGTTCAGATAGTTTTTCCTTGTTAAATTGATTTTAAAAAGTTACCCTGGATGCACTGATTGGGGAAAAAATATTTTTAAACCATAAAAGTAGCAGCATGTAAAAGAATTTACTGCCTTCTTTCTTTTCCTCCTCATCTTTTTGTTGCTGTTGCTGCTGCTGCTCTAAGTGACTTGTCACCAGATGTTCATTATGTGTACAAAAATATTGAGTTCATACAAGTATTCATTCACAGCATGATCATACCCTACTGAGTGCATGTCACTGAAGTGTCTGAATGAAAGCTGTATAAAATTACAGCATGTAACATCTTTTAAAAACACAACAAAACTATTTAAAAATGTATCACATACTATCATGTATTAAATAACAAAACTACAGAAAACAAATATCCGGATGAAAACAAAGAAGTGAACTTCTATACATGAAAGTATATTGTCTTTGTTTTAAAAATGATTCTCTAACAAATGAATTCCTTGCGTTAGAAAGTGTGTGACTTCTAGAACAAGCCATATTCCATAAAGGAGCCCCTTCTGTATAGGGGTTCAATCCTGCTTTCCTTAACTTATGCAGACTTTCTTTTCAAAAGCAACAATGAAACCTTATGATAGATGGACTGTTAACTCACTGTATTGTAGGAGCTTCTAAACAGGAAAGATTAAAGTAAATTGAAAGAAAACAAATGATAGAAAGAATGCTGATAAAATATGCAAGCTGTATTAGTTATAGGGTAATTTATTCCTACTAGAAGTTTTACCAAGGAAAGCAAATCAAGAGAATGGAAGGTTGCTGACACTAAATCTTGAAAAACCTAGAGAACAGTTGTAAGAAAACTGATTACTACTTAAGAATGATGAACATAAATCCTTTTGAACTCTCAAGGCTGGCTGTATGCATCAGCAAAACTTTCTGCCAGATCCATTTTCTACATGTAAAGAAATACCGAAACGAAAACAAAATGTTTAAATACTGGAAACAGTGAACCAGATTCTGGCCTTAATTATGTTGATTCACTCCACTGACTTCAACAGAGTTACTATGGATTATTCTGATGTAAGTGACCTCAGAATCTAGCCCAAACCTCTTCAGAGCTGGCAGCTACATGGGATAAAGGTCATTTGACAGAGGTCTGGATTCTGCTATAAAAGTCCTCCACACTCATAAGTTTAATGCTGATCATTTATTAGACTTGCAATAAAGGTGAAGCAAAAAGTATTTGCTAAACTTTGCATTGGTCAACCAGTGCAAATTTCCAACATTCTCAAATCTCTGAATCAATAGAGCAGTTGAAGTAATAATTTTCACACTTATGGAGCTGAGCATACTTATACTAAGCCAACTGATTTTATTTTTGGTTTGTGTGCAACTTGAAACCAGAGTTACAGTTCCTTCTTACAATACAGCTAACAGAGTGACATGAATCCTATGTCACATGGCAATACAAATATTCTGACATTATTCAAGAATTTAGCTTCCCTGTACCCCAAATAGAACAGCCAGTTGGCTCATGCTAACAATTTTTGCATCTTCTATACTGTTAGCCTGTTATTCAATTATAGCTTACTCAAAAATTCTATTGCACCACAAGCATTTACCAAACTCTCTGTTGCAGCTTTGAGATACAGAATATAGTTTAGAAATCCTGAATTTAGTGTGAAGAACATGAACAACAGATGTGTGAATAGAAATTATCTTAATAATTAACATGCATAATACATGCAGACTACTTTTTATTCAATGCATGTAAGAGATTAGGTTGGCAGAGGAACAAATAAATGAAATAGTTTAACACATCTTTGCCTGTGTTTATTTCTCTGCTGATAACACTCATGTTTTTAACTAGTCACTTTCTACATATTCTTTTGACTAGGCAATGTGAAGGTGAGAAACATGGGCCTCACTATGGCAAGCAGTACCTCTGTTGCATGCTCTTCCTGGAGTGGTTCCCTTGAGAAAATCAGGTCTCTGGAACTTGAGCATGGGCATATTGTCCAGTGCTTAGAACTGGAAAACAGGTGTACTCTGCTGCATGCTTTCTGTGAACTGAATGGACGCAGTGCCTGCAGCCCTTGCCAGTAGAAGGGATTTGTGCAGGTGCAGGATTTGGATCCAACTCCTGTCACATGTCCTTTGGCAGAACTTAATATTTATACAGTTTTAAAAGGGTGATAGAAAGTGAATTTAGCATGTAAACTGGGAAGAAGATGGAAGAAATGGGGAAGTGCAAAATAAGTTTGGAAAGAAATTCAAGTGCTTTGTATTTCTCATCTAAAGACACACATGGAAAGCGGAGAAGCAGAATTAAAGAGGAAAGTAGATTACACATTAACAGTCCCTTCAGCTGCCTAATCTATAGTGCAAAAACACACCATCAGAGCTACCTTATGGCCTTGGTACTTCACCTTTGAAGTGATGTTTGAAGCATGCCTGCCACAATATTTTCCCAACCTGCAAAGCTTTTACAAGAAACCAACAGGAAAGGGTCAATATTTTCTTTTTATATCCACATGATGAGCTAAAGAGAAGAGATTCAGGCCAAAAATTTCAAACTTGGGTGCCTATGGTTAGGTATCTATATATGGATTTCCACACCCAAGTTTTCTCAAAGGACAACAGTTTAAAAATACTGTACCATGCTGTTCTGTTTTTTTTTCTTTCAAAGATATATCTTAATATTACTAAATCCAGCACCATTGAGTACAAACTAGCATGTAGCAAAAAGCAAAACACAGTAGCAACTGCAGAGGTCTAATCTCTCTCTCTCTATGATAGGCAGGAAATTTCATTTGGAGTATAATTCAAAACTTGCGGCAGCAACACCAAAAATTCATACAAACTTTTCAAAAACTGACACTGACCCAAACACCTGTGTAATTCCTTAATTCTGATTTCTTTACTTATAATTGTGAGGTGACACCATTAGATTGAGGGGCTTTCACACAACAACATGATTGTCTTTTTGTTCTTTTATTGCACTTCCTCATGTTTGCTAGTTTGCCAGAACTTTTCTGCTGTTCTTTTCCTGCTTCATCTTTAATTTCTTCAAGATCATTAACTTTATTCCTGATTCATGAGCCTAGATAGCACAGTGCACAAGTATGATAAGAAAGCTTTCCACAAGTACGGAAAGTTAGCTCACCAGTTAACTTTTTCCTAATAATTACAAATCAAAAGCTCCATCAAAATTGCAGAAGCACACCTCCCAATGGAGTGAGAGATGCATACCTGAAACTAATCGGTGGCAGAATTTAGTCCATGAAAGATCTTGTTTTGATGGAAATTTCCAGAGAGGTAGCCATGTTAGTCTGTGTACAGCAAAAACGAGGGTCCTGCGGCACCTTATAGACCAGGGGTGGCCAAACTTATGGAACTCAAGAGCCACACAAGTTTATTAAACCTTCGAGAGCTGCACTGCATATAGTCATGTACTTTTACCTAGTCCAAAATAGCTAAGTTTAAAATTCATTACACACTTTAATTTATTGTAAAAAGAGGACACATGTTGATCCTATTAATGTCAGATTCTAATAATTACTTAAGGCTACCATGAAAATTAGGCCTATATAGTAAAAACTTAGCTGTTGCTCCACGTAGAAGAATGCAGGCTAGTGGCGAGTTTTTTTAAAATCCTGACCATGCCATGCTTCTCCTCACCATGCCTGACCATGCCACTACTTCTCCCCACTGTCCCGACCCCCTCCTGAACTCCTGGGCTGGGGCTCCTTTCCTAAACTGATTTGCTGACGTTCTTCCAGGAACCACACTTTTTCATTCAAGAGCCGCACGTGGCTCCCGAGCCACAGTTTGGCCATGCCTGTTATAGACTAACAGATTTCTTTGGGCATAAACTTTCTGCATCTGATAAAGTGGGTTGGAGCCCATGAAAGCTTATGCCCGAAGAAATCTGTTAGTCTATAAGGTGCCACAGAACTCTCATTGTTCTTGTTTTGATAGATATTTTGACCTGAAAGTTACATGAACACTAAGATCATGTTTGTCACTCTAATTCAGAACCTCAACTGACTATTAGACCCAAGCAGTCCTAGGAACACATCAGTAGTACTGCTGTAACACAGGAAAGTTAAGTGCAATGCTATGGAACTTCTTCAAAAAGCTTCTAAATAATGTCTTCCCTGGGCTAAATACTGCTCTTGATGGCTCTGTGACAGGGAGAGAGCAAGTCCTTCACTGAAGTTATCCTGCTGATACAGAACTCAGGCACAGGAACAAGTGGTAAAGTGATATTGCTCTCCATATAGGGGCACTATGATCCCCTTTCTAGAATATTCTAAATATCTGGGGGGCCTGAGCAAGACCCTTGGAATGACGACAGTTGCAAGAGTCCCCTCCAAGAACCCACAAGTGCCACTGTCGAATTCTGCCCTTGTGCTGTGAAGATAAGATCTGAGGGGTAAAAAGTATTGTCAACTCCAAGGAACACTAGGTCTTGACTCTGTCATTAATGCAGTCATTCTTCACATTCTCTAGCAAACCAAAAAAAGACACGAGAAGTAAGAGATCGCTGCCATCTCTCTATTAGGGACGACTGTTTGCTTCAGCGTATTGTCTGCAGCTTTATACAGTATAGCTCAGTTTGAATGACAGCCAGGACAGTTTTCCTTCCTTTCACTAGAAGAGTATTCCACAGTCAGGTATGCATTTTAAATTAGTTTATTTTTATAATTTCATCCCAGTAGACCTGGTTAAACTACCCTGTATCTTCCTAAATGCTTGGTTTCTCTTTTTAATGTTTATGATCTTCCCATACCATCTATATATATATTTAATTTTTAGCAGGGCCAGGAACAGGCACATATAGCTATTTCATGTGCAAATACTTAGTATTTTTTTTTCTCTAATATCTGCTAGATCTTTATTTTGATTTTGGTGAGGCAGGAGTAACTAGAAGGGTAAAGGAGCAAATAATAAAATAACTGCACAGATAGAAGATAAAATAGTTGAGAGTCATGTTTTGCATTCCATATTAAATCCTACAAGATTATGGAAAAAGTAGATTATTAGTGTTCATCTGTATTTAAACTAAATGCTTTTATAACAAATATGGCTTTTCTGTTATTTTCGTCATGTTATAGCTAGTGGTAACATTGCAAGTCATCACAAAGATCTAGCTCTTTATTAACCCATGGATTGATATTTTAAACAGCTACTTGAACAAGGAAAATCTACTGCAAGTCACTGTCCATAAGGAAGAAATAAAGGAGATTTAACTAAAAAGAGAAAAGAAAATCAGACTACTGTGGAGATTTGTAAATTGATAACTATTTTAAATATTTTGAATCTGAAGGGAGGGAAAATCCTGCCAATGCTGCTAGTCCATTTCATTAAAATAACCTTTACCCAACTTCTGTGTGGCTACTTTCTAATGGATTATAGAGAAGCAATAAGAAATGTCTCTTTTTTCTATGTTGTTTGCTGCTCTCTAGTGGAAGTAAAACACAATTTCAAGATGGAAGGTAAAAAGAACTCAGAAAAATAAATACATTTGTTAGTCTTTAAAAGTGCCACAGGACTCCTTGTTTGGTTTTCAACAAAGCAAAGAAACCCTGCTAAAAGACTAGTTGTTTTGCTAACTGACTTGATATTTGTAAATGTAGAACTGTGCCAGTGAATACCGAAAACTTAGTTCTTAAGGGCTTAGTATTTATCCCAGCATTATCTAGCTCTCAGTATTTGAGGGAGCAAAACTGGAAGCACAGTGAACACAGCCATAATTATTCACAAATAATTATTTGCACCAGCAATTTAGGTCTTTTGGACACCTATATGCCAGACAATACCTGAAAACCTGTCATCTAAATTGTGGATGCAAAAGTTCTTGGTAAGAATTTGAGCTTTTATTTTATTTTTTTGCAAAAACAGACACCAGTATTTGATAATTTAGCCTTTCAATAATAGTGATTAAAATTGTGAAATAAAATATATGAAAAAAGCAAAGTTTTTGCTGTTGTGAAAAGAATGATTTCTGATTTATTTTAAAATGAGTTTTATTGTCTTTCTGGTTAGGGGTTTCTATGTTGGCTAGCAAGAGGAGATTAGTAGTAAAAAGATATATTTTTCATTTATAATGTTTGGAGTCCACTGCTTCATTGCATTAGGGGTTTAGGAGCTTGCTATTCTTAAAAAGATCCAATATATTGTTCATGACAGTACAACCTTGATTATTCTGAATGCTTCAAGGATATAAAAAGAATTGAATAAATGTGAATTCAGATGAATGAGAGCAAGACTAGGAAAGCGGTTAATGTAGGAGGAAAACCTGGATATGAAGGCATTTCGGGGAAATGAGAGTTGAATATATAGCACTCAACTGTATACTGAGCTCTAAAACTGTCATTATACTACTCATGAAAGTGGAGCCATGAAATAAAAAGGTAGTTTTCAGTCTTCAGTCTCATGTCAAATAATTATGCACATGAGAAGCTTTATACACGTAAGTAATCATAAAGGATTACAATGCACATGTTCACATTGATCTCTTGCAGGATCAGGCCTTTATATAGAAAAGTGTATAAACATACAGTTAAGTAGAATAATCTTGGGTTATTAACACTTCATTAAGTAGTGTTATATTAATTTTTAAAAATGTTTAAATTTCAACAATACTTTGTTCCTTTCTGTTTTAAAGAATAATACATATGGATTATTTTGAAGACATTTTTCTATAGTACATGAACTAAAATTCCTTTTTAAACATTTAAAATTCAAATGGATGTATATTTTTTTATTTTAAAACCCACTACAGATAAACACGTGCCCTCAAATACAAGTAAGATGTTCATATTGAAATCAAAATGAGTGACACTTGCATATGAATGGACAAAATTTGGCTCATGAGTGTAGTTATAGTTGAGGACATCACTTTGAAATTCAGACATCTAATAATCCTAAGAGCCTGTACTGTGGAATGAAACAAAAACAAAACAACAACAAAAGAACCACCAAAGAAAAACAACAACAACAACAACAAAACCAAATCAAAACAAACAAACAAAAAAGCCTGCAGTGCAGGAGAAGAAACTTCTTAGCTTGATCTGCAGAACTGTGTAAATATGAATATTCATGTATTGGGGTTAGAGCTTTTCTGTTTGTTTGTTATTGCACTTTCCTAACTACCTTAAGGGAGAAGATTTGCACTTGTTTGCTTCCTTTAATCATAGAGAAAAAGACCATGTTATATCATAGTTTGTCCTACTGGAGCATTTAAAGTAAGTTTCTGCAAAAGGTAGTGTTTGCATTTTTAGTTAACTCGTTACTAAAGAAACCTCATTGTTGGCAAGTCACCTGATTTCAAAGTTGAATTATATATTGAAATTTTCATTTTAAATTGCTTCTGTAGTGGAAGCCAAACTGCTTCAGGGCCATTTCAGAATGCCAGCTCTCTCCAACTTCAACTGCGCTATGAAGATCTCTCCTAGATTGCCAGCCCTCAAGCACTAATGCATTACTTAACTCATTTTCACTTTTGCATATTTTCCTAAAGTATAAGAAAGCAGTTGATTTATTTTAAAAAAGTGTGAACTTAAAGAAAATCTACATTTTTGGGGGTGGGTATGTGGCTGGAGTGAAATATTTACAACATTATCACTATGTATTTTAGTTTATTCATAGAGAATAAGACAAAATTAACGCTACATGATAGCAAGTATTGCTTCTTTGAAGTCTGGAGGGACTATTTGCAAAACTGCAACGATGGAACATTGATAGAATACTGTAGCAAGATGACCAGCTGGCCGAGCATTCAGGCCGAGCATGAACCAAATGATATACAAGCTCTTTCAAATTCTGAAATTCTATCAGAGAGTGAAAGAAAGAGAGACAAACAAAATGCTTTAATGAGTTAGCAACGTTTATGATGGAATATAATGTATAACATTTCCTGGGAACTAACATGACTTTATTTTTAAACAAAAAAAACCTAATTTGAACAAATATTGACTATTCACAAAAAGGAAGAAAAATATCCGGACACAAGGGACTTAAATCTTCAGCGCTTTCTCTACAGAAGTCTAAACCTATATGCCACTGCTGGTTGTTAAGTATCTGAACCAAACAGATCTACTAGTGTTGTATTTATTTTGTGTATTGCAGGCATATAGGTTGCAGTTTATCACAATGACGGCTAAATCTATCATCCTCTACCTGGAGCTATAATAGGACTGTACTCAGATCAACAAGTCTTTCCTTCAGAGTAACTGAACTGTAAATTGTCCTTGACCGGTCAGACAAACAAAAACAACCTTCTCTGTTAATCTGCTGAAGACAAACAGTTTACTGTCTTTCAGCCTCAGAAGGATGTCAGTGGCAGTGGTGTTTTATATGTCACATCCTTCATGAAATGCTATTCTGTTTTCTGGTTCAAAAACTTAGTGAGGTATTAAAAATAGGTGGAATTCAACTGATATAAACAACTAATGTTTTTGTTTTCCATGTTTTATAAAAATGAATCTTACCAACTGATTAGAAAATGTAATAGAAATGAGGGTTTTATGACAAACCCAGCACCTAAAATAATAAAAGCCAATAGAACAATGGGTTCTGTGAGTTAACTTCACGACATATGCTGAGACCTTGCTATAATAGTGCATATGTGTTCATTTTAGTTGAGATTTGCCATTTATAAAATGTTATACCAATGTATAAAATACATACATTTGTTATGAAGCTATTCTGGAAATTGACTTATTTTAATTATTTCATATGTCTCTTCAGGAATTTTGTATTTTTCTAATCTTGTACTATCTTGAGATGTGTAAGTTTAAATTGTGAAAACCAGAGTCCTACAGGATAGATAAATTAAAATCTGCAAATCTTGTGATATAAGCAAAAAACCACCACAGACGACTTCTTTTTACATTCTTAAATTGAATATAAAACCTTCTAAAATCAGAGAACATTTGATGCATGGCTTGTAAGCAAAATGAGAACACAGGCCTGAACTGCTATATTCCCACACCTTCTCCACTGCTGATATTGCATTTACAAGTTAAGTTTTCCTTCTCTTTCTCCCATTTCATTTAAAGAAACTAAAATTTAGGACTTAGGTTCAGCATGTTAAGAGTAAATCCTACACGTTCTAACAGGACAGGCTACAGAGGGCTTTGATGTTAATAATGTTTTTCCTTTCAGTGTACATCTTTTCAGCCAAATACCAGGTAAATCTACAATGTCATTGTGTTAAATTCCCAGGTCAAATTTAGCTTCCAAAGCTCAGTATTTAAGTATCCTAGTTAGAACCTCTGTTTTGTTTCTTATAGTAGTAACCTGGGGGCAATTTTAGTTCAAGCATTTTTTTGACAATTTACATCAATATGAGTGGGAGGTAGGTTAACCCCCCACCCCAGAAAAAAACAAAAACACACATCAAACTAAAAAACAAAAACAAAAACAAAAACAAAAAACAACCCCCCTCACCCCTATACACTAAAAACAAGTGGCTAATCATTTAGTATATGTGGAAATAGGTATATACTTTCATCTTTCACTGATATTTTTTAAAGTTATCTAACAGATACTGTATCTTAACAAAAAGCATTCCTGAAAGGCTCCATTAAAAAATGCTGACACATGTTAGAGTGTGTTACAGTAGCTTGGGCGCCATCAGTCACATTTCATTACTTTTACATAACACAGCTCTATACATGAAACCTAAAATGACAGGTCACAATGCAATGTCAGCTACAAAGCCCCAAAATATTTTTTTATTCATCCTCTAAACCTTTATATTTTAGCTTGATGCTTTATCACATTTAAAAGATTATATATATTTTTGCATACCACAACTTACTTTATCCATGTTGATCTCCTGCAATTTAACAATATAAAAGGAAGACTGCATTGAGTGTTTGTAAGTTGATATCAAGTTGTTTAATACCTAATAAATGTATGTATTTCTACTACCTAAAGTCAGAAAGGTAGCAATTACAGTATTCTACAACTGGCACATCTTTATTTAGAATATTCAAAGGTTCATGGGTCAACAGCTTTCTATTTATTCAAATTTATATTGACTTGGTTCAGCAGGCAAAGCTGACAAAATGATTAATTAGACTTTATGACTCATTGGCAGCCAACAGTTTAATAGAATTAGCAGAGCTCAAGTTCATCTTTAATACCATGATGGTTTTAATATTAAAAATGTCAAATTATATTTTTCAGTTATTGCAAAATGCAATATGACTTACTCCACACTTAAAGCAACAACAATGGAAAAACTCAACAGGACACCATATTTACTACACCAATTTCACAATTATTACAGTTTAAGAAAACTGATTTGCTTGTTCATGAGGTGCATATTCACATTCTAAATCAACATTCCTCAAGAACACTAAGATGGATAGGTGACGTTTAGGATGTGCATCTGAGTGTAAATGTGTTTGGAGTTTATTTTGGCGGCTCATGCAAATGGTTTGTATTTCATCATAGGGGCAGATGAAATGCCCCTTCCTTCACATGGAGTGGCAAATGAAATGCTGAAATCAACCCCAGGAGGACTAAGTGGAGGAGCAGAAGACTGAAGGTGTAATAGATACTCCAAGGTGTCCTTGATATGAGCCATGTTTGTTTGAACTTTGTGGGGTAATGACCATCTCGTAAACTGCTTCCACTTGGCGGAATAGGCTGCTGTCAGAGGGATCCCTACTACTCAGCAAGACTTGCCAGACCACTACCAAACATGTCTCTGCCTTCTCTAACCATGCAGCACCATCCATGTGAGATGCAGGGAGCTGAGTGCTATACGCATAGCCTGATTGTAATGCTGAATTGGTGGGTAGAGTGCATTTACATGTCTAAATGGGAGCTGTTGATGGTGGAGTTCTTTTGAAAACCTGTCCCTAATATTTTACTGCCAAAAGCATAATCCAAGAGTACTTTGAGATTTGGGCAGCAAGGTTTGATTGCACAGTGAATGCAGATCTGCTTTATCTTACTAGCTCTATCCATGCACTCAGCAAACAACTGCTAAATGTTCAACTGGGAACTCTTTCTGAGCCATCTTAATATTGACCCTTAATCCCCATTTGGGAAATATCTCTAGTTCACATCTTGACCTATGTGTTTTCCTTGAAGAAGGAACATTTCAATATATAATGATCCAGAATTGATGCAAAACATTAAAATGTCTCAAGTGTCCTGATTTTAGGATTGGGCATTTCTTGAAGAGCTACAAAAATGCTATGAAATGTAACAATCTCAGAAAAGGGACAGAGTATAGGACATTTAAAATACAATTTGCATACAAATAATCACCCAACTTCTGTCCTGCTTAAAACAACATGTCTGACTTTAAAATAGAAATTTGTGTTCCCCTCTTGTGTTCTTCCTCTTTCCTACCTGGCATGTGGATACAGCATTATGGACTAGCTAATTAGAGCAAATTGGAGTAGGGACAGGAACCCCCGCCCCATTAGGAGACAGTAATAATTTATCTCCTAGAGCTCAAGTACATAAGTGGGAGTATCTAGCTATCATTTCTCTCAGAGTTGTTATAACTATGCTCTGATACATCACAAACTCTCTAGAGGCAGCTTCGGTAAGCTAATTTAGAGTACAGATTTAGTCATATCAGTCATGACTGCACTTAGCTGAATCTACATCCCTAGAGACTACCAAATGCTCTCATAAAAGATGCCCTCTCTTTGGTTTAGTTTAGACACTCCATGGTTTATTTCAGTCACAGATTAGATGCTAAAAACTGAGTAAGACTCAGAATGCACAGACTGCTGGCCTGACATTGTACACTAGAGTGCACTTAAACAAATACCTGAGTAAGAATGAAGTTCTGAAAGGGAGATGCCGTCAGTGTAAGTTTAACTTTTGATGTGAATATTTTAAAGTTAAATATATAAAGATAATTATAAAAATTAAGATAAAATAAACAGTGTGTAGGAATGTGTGGATTGATGCTTTTTTAAATATATGTGCATCAAGTTCTAAAGAAGAAAAAAATAATTACTTGATGTTCCTTCCTAGTCTTTGAAGCTGATCACAAAACCCAGGAGACAAGAATTAGCAGTGGTATGGGCAGGCAAACAACAATTAGAGCCTAATACACACATGCATGCACACTTGCTCTTGCTCATATTGGGCAACTAAAAAAGAGTCTGATTTACTTGCACAAATACCAAAACATGTCAGTCCAGTATCTGAGCATCCAGATCACCAGTTATACATCTAAAGACGACACTAGCTCATATAAATGCCCAATTTATGACTGCCGTTGCAGCAACTGTGCATGAAACTTAACATTCAAATGTACATTCAACACATACCTGACCTCTTGAAATAATCTGTAAAAAATCTATTTTTCTCTGCAGCCTATTTCATATTGTGAAGCTTACTAGTGCACTTGCTCCGCCCCCCACCCCAAGATTAAATCAATAGGGGTCTAAATAAATTCATAACCATCCATTTTTGCACTTCAGTTACGTCTTCGGAAATGTCTTCTGCATGCACTGTGTATCTTTCCACTGCAGAAGCTGCAATACCCCACAGGTTGGTATTTGTGTTGCAGTACTGAAACCAAATCTACATAGGAGCATTTTCTGCTACTGTGCCTTATTTCAGCTTTATCAGAATAGTTATCAGACACAGAACCATAATTACAGTTTCTCAATTTTCATTATCTATAACTGCATCCAACTATAAAATCTTCATAAAAATCTTAGAAAAAATATATTCAGTTTTAGGAACTGCACAGCACTTTACCAAAGATTTCTTACTGAAGATGTTAGGAGCTATGTCGCTAAGTCCCATACAACAACATGAAAGTATGCAGAACACAGACCCACTTTAAATAAACTGTGGAAAACATTTCCAGATGAAGACACCAAAGGGCAAACTGGGGAGTTTGGTGATGAATGTTACATTCAGCGTAAAGAGTCAGAGAAGGCTGCATCTGGCTAAATACATATAGATGCTAGAAATTCAAAAGAAAGGTATAAATAATTGGAACATAATGTCCAATTAAAAACTGGGCTTATTTCCATGATGGCAGTTAGTAGCTAGGCGTGCCAATAACAAGTCATGTACATACATTATGATAGGAGAGAGAGAGAGAACTATTTTCAAGGTGGAAATATATGATGTCTTTGAGGTGTGATTATATTCCATATATGTAGAATTCATATTCTTAACCTCTTATGTGTTAGGAAGAGAGAAATTTCTCTCCGTAAATATAAATTGTGCTGGGGAATGATCTCTTGACAAATTGATAGCCAAAAATATGCATAGTCCTAGAGTACCAATAATTTCTACGGAGCCTGAGCAAGGAAGATGGGAAGCTGACAACATTTATAATCAGACTAAAACAAGAGAAAATAGATGGAGGCAGACAATACAAGGAAACAATAAAACAGGACCGGTCAGCATAAAAGGTCTTAGCAACCCAGTAGCCTAACCATGGTCAAGTTTTTTGTAGGCATCACAGCAAAGGAGAGTTTAGAGGAGGAAGAGAGCAATAACAAGCTTTAACAGATGTTCATGAAGCATTCCTCCCAAGTGGGAGAGGCAGGATGGGAGAAAGCCCAAAAGTGCTTGCTTGCTTGAAAGTTTACAAATGGGCAATAGAGGCTGGCATGATACTGGTAGAACAGGTGCCAGCTTTTGCCAAGTTGTAGGCATCAGCTGAGCACTGCTGAAGTCAGAGCTGGAAACCAGACCAGCTCACCTGTATGTTAGTGCTGTTCAAGATAGAAGTTAGACTTGTGAGGTGGTGCTTAGACTATAAAATTATTGTAAGTTGGTGTGTGCATTAATCTTATTTATAATAGTTGTATCCCAGGCTAGAAAGGTAACATGTTAAGTTTTGCCTTATTATTTGTAAAAACATGTACTCTGAACTTGTGAACCCAGGCAAGAAGAGTGATCCTCCCATCCATCAAGGACCATCAAAACTAAGTAGAATATCTTGAAACAGCATAATTCAAAGACTGGGTCTTCCTACATCATGAAGGTGCTATGTGAAAGAAAGCTCATTCTGCCAGCTTGAATTCTGGAAGAAGGAAATAAAAATAGCCTAAAAGAAAATTATTAATCTGTTTGGAATCTCAGAGTGCTGGAGCTACAAAATAAAAGCAGAGAGTCCCATGCTCAACCCAAAAGACATTACTTGTTTCCAGATTGAACAGCTATGTCCTCTTTTGGACTTCTAGTTTTAGACTAACTCATTTGTGTATATAAGTTGCCTGCTTTAACCTGTATATAACTCATTTCTTTTTCCTAGGTAATGAATCAGAGCCAGGAAAACTATGGCCCACCTGCAAGTGCCTGTCCTCTGGCCTGGCAGCTCAGAGCTGCTCCCCCACCCCAGCTCCACTGGAGGCTCTCCAGCCAGACCATTGCTGCTGCTGCTCTTGGTCTGTAGCCAGAGCGCAGCAGCCACTCTGCTACTGGACCTGGGAGAAGGAGGGAAAGCAGCAGTACCTACTTGCACTGGGGCTGAAGCTGGGAGGGAGGTGGAACAGAGGTGTTGCTCTGTCCCCAGCTTGAGCTGCTGCTGGACCTGGGAGGGGCAGGAGAGGGAGAGCAGCAGCAGCAGCAGCTCGCATTGGGGCTAGAACGCTTCCGCTGCTCCTTCTCCTTCCCAGCTCCAGCTAAAGCTGGGAGGGAGGGGGAATGGAGCCCAACTCCACCACTTTTTCCAGGGAGGGGTCTGGCCACTCGTCCTCCAAGCCTCACCCCTCCACTCCCTTTCCTGCTGGTAGCCAGCTATGAGTGGCTATACATGGTATGCAGTCCTCAGGCCAAAAAGGTTTCCCACCCCAATATTATAGCCTTGGTTAATTTATCATAGAATTGTCTAGAACTGTTGTCTTTAACATGAGACCAGAGCTACAAATTGAGCTGCTCCCCCCCATATTTGAATCTCTTCAGCTGCTTTCATTTGCTGTTATAGTGTGACCTGATTCTATGACTTACACTTCATTGCATTCATTTCCTCCCATTGGCTATGTCTACACTACAGGGCTCAGTTAAGTTGACTTAATAAGGTCGACTTAAAGTCAACTTCATTAAGTCAACTTAGAGAGCCCACATTTGTTTAAGTTGACTTCATAAACACGTGCTTAAGTCAATATAATGAACTCCAAATGTGGCCAGAGAGTTGCTTAAGTAAACTTGAGCCTCCAGTGTAGACATAACCATTCCTTAAGTTCCCCCATCTTCAAAGCATCTGACAAAGTGTGAACTTTTTCCTCATGAAAGCTCATGCAATATATTTGCTACAGGACTCCTGGTTTATTTTCCTGAGCTCAGTAAGTGATTCTGGAGACTGGCAGTAACCTGGATATTCTATGATCTTTGGTATAAGTGGCCATTTATCAATAAGTTTAGCTTGCCTGTGTAGGCAAATAGACTGGGCTGCCCGAGGGGACTGTCTGTGAATCCATGGTAAGATAATGTAGTGCTTTAAAAGTTCACATCTGTTACTGGGTTGGTGAATTTTAATTATAGCAATGGATACACTGCCTTTATATTATTGTTGCAGCACAAGCCAAGTTTGTAGACTGAGGTTCTGAAACTCACTGCTACAGGTTTTAAGAACACAGTGTAGCCATCCCCTCTTTGGCAAGTAAGGAAGCTGACCTCTGTAAGGGCTAACTGAGTGCTGCTTCTATGGCTAAATGCACACGTTTGGTCTCATTCAGGGATCTCCAGACACGCTGAAATATATTTGTGGGGAGGCAATCCTATGTCCTTTAGCACTGAAATAGCTGTACTTTTAATTTCTACAAAAATGTTAAAAGGGTCTGATGGTTCTTCAGGAAGAGGTAATTTTCCAGTTAAATGCATACACATTATTATCTTGTATAATACTGTGCAAATGAAGAAGGCAATCTATATGGAACTTCAAGCTAGTGTATTGAATGAGATTTAAAAAGCTAATTCAGCATTTATGGTATACACAGCCAATCACAGAATGACAATGAATAACAATATCTTTGATGTTAATTAGATGCACTTGATAAGGCAATGCTAAATGGGTTTACTGCATTGAAATAAGAAAAATCAAACCTCAATAAAGATTTTAGGGTGATAAATTCAGTATAGATAAAAAGCCATATAAAACTACCAAGAAATCCCTGATAGGCTTGATTATACAAATTTCAAAAGTAAGAGCAGAGACTCAGCCAAGGATCAGAAAGAGAAAGTGAAAAGGCAATACTTTCATCATAAAAATATCTTGCTTTATTTTATTTTTCAGAATGGGGAATAATCAAAGTAAACCATATTTTCCTGGTCTCAGTACAGTCCTCTGTGTACAGACTTACTCTTTACATAAACCAGCCTCAAAGCTGACACCAACAGGTTATCCTTGTTAGCACTTGTCACAAATGTTTAATGTTGGAACTGGATACGAAAAATTGCTGTTTGCACTCTAATGGTGGACCTTCCATATCTGAGTTGAGTTGCATCAATTGTGGCTCAGGGGATATGGGGAGATTTGCACAACTGGTGCAGTGTTACTCATGCTTGGGGTCTGAATAGACAGCTTAAGTCTCCATCAATAACCATCTGTCATCTATCATGAGTATATAATTTTTTTGTGTTACAACACCCACCTCCAAAGCAAGGTACGTTTCATGTTACGAAGCTGAGTGACCTTTTTCTTTCCTGATGTGGTAAAATCAACTGCATTGGGAAAATCATAAAGGAAACCTCATCAATATCTGAAAATGAAATTAAGGGAGATGCAGAAAATTGTTTGGAAAATGATAGTTTTTCTTAGCATAGTATCTAGCTATTATTGAGGTCCTTCATTATTCATCCTAGCTCTCCGCTACATTTTTTTATACAACATTTAAGGAAATTGCATGTACAAACTTCAAGATAAAGCAGAAGGGGAGAACTAGAGGTCTTGTTAAAAATATAGCTAGTATATTTGTATTAGAAAGCTTTTTTACTTTTGGCATATTTCATCTCTTTTCACCCAATCCCAATTGCTGCTTTTTTTTTTTTTTTTTTGAGAACTCCTAGGGCCTAACTCAGTATAAGGCAAGGGCATTTTTGTCACTGGGCATTCTGGGGCATGTGCCCCAAACCCCAGCACCAGAGCCCCAGATCTCCCGCCCAATCGGGCAAGAGATCCGGGGCCCAGCCGCCGGTGGCTGTGGTGGCCCCATCCCTGGCCGGGGATCTGGGGCCCTGCTGCTCCGTCCCCCACTGGGGATCCAGCACCTGGCTGCCAGTGGCTGCGGCGGCCCCGTCCCCCACCAGGGATGTAGGGCTTCGCTGCCCACCGCGGCGCAGCGGCGCCTGGCCCTGTCCCCGGCCAGGGGCGGGGCCTGCAGGCTGGGGGCAGGGCCTGGGCCTGTGCCCCCGGTCCCTCCCCCAGCCAGCGACGCCCCTGGTATAAGGGACCCTGCGGTCACTCCAAATGAGCAGGATAAATTTAGGTTGAGACATTTTAAGCTTTCTTAAAGCATTTACAATTACATACATTAAAAAAACTACATTAAAAGAACACGATTATGATTTTGAAAGCCAAGAACTCGAAAGTTAGGAAACATCAGAATAAAGGTTGCCTGTGCACTAACATACCCAAGTTGTTTCCCTTGTTTTTATGATAGCCTTTGTGTTTGCACATGATATTTTTTCACAGAAACTGTGCCTCATGCCATACAGTGGATGAACAATGTTTACTTATTCATTGAGTATTTATTCCACTTTTTTTTATTCTTATTGTTCAATGTGTGGCCATAGGCTTTAATTACAACACATTTTTGAAAGCCTGTTCTGAAGATGAATTAATTTCCTCAAAGACTTTTCTATGTTGTTCATAACTTAGTTTCTGTGTGCTTCACAAACAGTCACTTTAAAGTCACAAAAGCCCTGGTGAGGTAAGGGAGAGGTGTTATCCCCATTTTGTTGTTTGGGAGCTAAGACACAGAGATTAAGTTAAAAAAATGCTATAAATTTTAGGTGCATACTTTGAGAAATTTAGACATGATGTTGCAAATTACTTTGCATTATATAGCAGTATATATAACCAAACAGATCCTGTTGATTTCAGTTGCAAGTGTTCTGCACTTCTGTAAACCAGGCATCATGGTCTCAAACTGAGCACCCAGAAAATGAGGAAGACAAAATTAGTGACCACCTGTGAAAAGTTTGATTTAATTGGCCTGCTTAGAATCACACAAATATGTTGTAGCAGGGCAGGGGCAGAATCCCGTTCTCTGGTGGAGCAGCAAGATGCCTTAATCCTGAGACTATCCTTTCTCTGCCTGCAACCTCCTGCCTGCTTCATTTGCTACATACTTTCCAGCTTCTGCAATAAATGAACAGTGGTTCTATTGATAACTTTGCATACAAACCTGATTTCATCCCCAGAATATGCACATACTGTGCACTGAATGCAGCTGGGGTCCTGGGGCAAAAGCAGTATATGATTATGTAATTAAAGACTATCATAAGGATGCTGAATTAAAGTTTTACGTTACCTTATTTCTGGCATTTCCTAATTTTTGAGTGCCTGATTTTGCAAAATCAATAATGTCCTTTTAATGTAGCTCTTTTGTGTATGTATATGAGAAAGTATATGTGTAATTCTCTAAATTGATTTTTTTCCTAATTTGGAAAAATGTGCATCATATAGCACCATATTGATATCCATTAGATTTGGCTGGAAATGGAATTTATATGCCAATGAACTTGCAAGATTTGAAACTCTGCTTTCATCCCAAACCAGAAAGAAAAGTAAAAAATTTACCACAAAACAAAATTTCTGAAATACTTCATCTCAAAAACAACAAAATGACTATCAAAACATTTTCCTTAGGTTGAAACATTTTGTTTCCATTTTATCATTTTTACTTTTTGTTATAAACAAGTTGCAATGATAAATCTGAAATGAAATGTTCTGATTCTATTGAAATGATCTTTTCAGTGATTTCCAGTCCCAATCTCTCCCCTTTCTCATGCTCAGTCCCAGTCTTCTTCCTCAGCTAGTCCCAGTTCCCTATTTCCTCCCCAGTGCTATTCAATATCTTTTTAACGTATTTGTCAGTGCTAGTTGCAAATAACACAAAGCTTAATGAGTTAGTAAATAATGAGGTTGACAGGATAGTGTTACAGATTGATCTGAATTGCCCAGTTAAATGAGTACACTCCAACAAATTGCATAATACAGCCGTATGCCAAAGTAACGGATTTGTGACCAAACAATGTAGGACATACCTACAGTATAGGAGAGACTCCTGGAAAACAGTGACTTTGGAAAAGACTTAGGATGTGTCTACATTTCAGTTAAAATCCTGCAGCAGGGTCATGCCATCTGATTTGGGCTTAGGCAAAGGGGCTGTTTAATTGCAGTGAATATGTTTGGGCTCAACATGCTCATTCCACTGCATTAAGAGAATGGCTAGAGTCATTCACCTCATTCTCCTCTGTGTGCTGTCTCCCAGTGTTTGAATCTTAACAACTACTCTGATTTGCTGTTACTGTATGACCTGATCCCATGTCTTACACTCCCTTGCATTTATTTTCATCCCATTCTGTAAATTCCCCCATGTTCAAAGTATCTGATGAAGCAGGGTTTTCTCCCATGAAAGCTCATGCGATAAATATATCTGTTAGTCTTTAAGTGCCACAGGACTCCTTGCTTCTTTTGCTGAACTAGACTAACACAGATGCCCCATTAGAACTAGTCAAACCCCATGTTTCAGTGCTTCAGCTGTTTGACTGCTGGGGTCAGGAAATAATCTTTTCCTCCAATGCACGATTGACCCAAAATCCATGGCACATAACAGTTTGTCTCCTGAAGCGTGAAACACTTTAGCCTATCTGAAGGGTTTGGGATCAGTACGGAGTAAGTTGGGTGAAATTTAATGCACTGTATTTGTGTTATACAGGGAGGTCAGACTGTCTGATCTAATAGCCCCTTTTGCCTTTAAGCCGTGAAACCTACTGTACACAGTCTTCTTGCCCAGTCCATCCCAGTTCCCCCTACTGTCTCTTTTACCAATCTTCACTCATCCCATATCCCTTAGTTCCCAATCTGAGAGGGTACTGGAGTGCATTAAACATTGTGACTAACATCTTCAGTGTGGCATTTGTTCTTTCACCCTCCATCAGGGAAGAAATATGTGCAGAGGAGTGTCTTTCTTTGGAATAGGTTATTTTCTGGTTTTAAGTACTCTCTACATCAGCTTCTCTTATCTGAAAACCAGGGTGCATTCTGTTGTTTGAGATAATAAGGATTCAATAAACAATGATGTAATTTTAAAAATTATTTAAAGATTTCTTTTTACATTGCTATCTTAGCTGTTCTCAAATGTAACAAGTATGTAAATATTTAAATTAAATCATTATTCTCACAAACTGCCATGGGGTAGGGAATTACCATCCCCATTTCAGATGGGAAAATTTAGGCACTAAGAGTGATAAGAAACTGGCCCAAGTTTATACAGGAAGTCTGTGAGAACTCAGGAAGAGAAGGTGGGACTTGAATCTCTGTTTAGTGACTTAACAACAAGCCCACCCTTCCTCTTCTGTGAAATACTGTGCATTCATGTGCCCTTACAGAAATGTATGCTTAGCTATGAATAACTGATATTAGCTGTCCTTCAGGTGGCCAACTCATATTATTAAGTCTATAGGTTTGTTGTTAGTTAATGAAGGCAGTATGCAGCAGCTTGCCTCATCCAACAGTTGCCTAGTTGGTTCCATTTTTATTTTTACTTTTAATTCTTGTTCTTTAAATAACTCAAAAGTTGCATGCCAAACACTACTGAAGTAATGATTGGGATGCACAAAGCATTTCAAAATCAGAAATGCACTGAGGTAAAGTTACTTGTATAGAGTCACACAGCAAATCAGTAGCATAAGCAGGTTAAAAAAAACCTCGAGTCTACAACCATTTATGTCTAAATTTAAGCAATTAGTACAGTATCCCCCTGGAAGTCTGCATCTCAGCTTCTCCATCTAAAAAGATGTTGTTAATAGGAAACTACGTTTATCTTGCATTTTTGAAATAAAAATGAGAGTGTATTATGGTGCACAATATTACATTTATTATCCTTATTTAACAAAATTAAAGAAACAAATGATGTTAGTGACTTCCATTTTGATCTAGTAACTAAACTAGCATTAGACATTACCTAGCAATAACTAAAGTTGGAGTCTAAGCTCAGTCCTGAGACTGTCTCTCTGTATAGACTTGAACAGTTCATTCTAGCTAGATTTTTTTTTCTAAATGGTCCAGACTAAGGACAATCTTTGAGAACACTTTAATTTTAAAGTCCCCTTTTTAGGATATTTTTCATTAAAAAAAAGAAGCCAAATCATCAAATTTGAAAGAGGCCCAAACAAAAAACAATGGATTGAGTGACTGTCAGCAATGTTTAAATTATTGTCACATAGCTCATCATACATATACTGATTATGTTTGTAGTTTTGAAAGGCTCAAAAATGGGAAAGCAATCTTTTTTTTTGTGTAAGATCATACTCTGATTTAGGTTCTTATCTGATAGCCTTAACTTCATTGCAATGTAAGATGATGGAGGAAATGATTTATTGTTGGTTGTCATTCTTTCTGGAGATGAATAATCTTCTTCCTCAGTATTAAAGTGGCTTTCAGGAAAATCAATCAACCATAGATCATGTCATAAGACTACCTTCTGATGTTAATAAAGCATTCTGTAATAAGGAGTTTTTATGTGCTGTATTTATAGACAGTGAAAAACTATAATAGATTGTTTAAGAAAGGATTATTTCACCTGTGATATCCTTTGAAAATAAACTGCTTACATTGGCATAATTTAAAATTCTAGAGCTTTTAGGGGATGTGAGAGAACCATAGCTTGTTTAGGGCTAGTCTACACTTAAAACTTGCAGTGATACAGTCATATCAGTAAAGCTGTTCCATTGTAAGAGTGCTTGTGAAGCCGAATGAGCAGCAGTAGTTATGTTGGTGGAAGACTGCCTCCAGTCAACACAGAGCTGTCCACACAAGCACTTGTGGTAGCAAAACTTATGTCACTCAGGGTTTGTCGTCCCCCCCCCATACCTCTAAGTAACTAAAGTTTTGCTCACAGAACTGCTATCGTAGACAAGGGCTTAGGGAATGGTCCACTAAGAAGCTAAAGGATCTAGTAATGTTAATTGAAGGTGCAAACTCTATGAATTATGTACTAGTCATGTAAATTATCTTATTGGATTTATTTTAGCAAAAAACATTTCTATTTCTAGAGTCTAAGAACGTGCTAGTGTTAAAATTTGATCTAAAAGGTTCTCTGATGGGTACATTTTATATATTTGAGACACTACCACGATCTTATGATTTTAGATAAGAAACATATTAGTACTTTTACAAGAAAGAGAAGGGTTAAAATAGTATGTTCCATATCTCTTCTGTTAAGGTTTGCTTTAAAACTACTTCCTCTTCCAAGTATACATCATAATGTGACAACATAAGGAAACATCAAAACTGAAGGCACACAACATTGTCATTTTTTCCTACAATACACAGTCTGAGTTCAGCATGTGAATGTGGCAGGTAATTTGCAAATCCAGTAGTTAAAAAGTGGGCAGTTTAAATTATCTATGAATTCTTTCAAGTCACAGATAATTCATTACCTCCATATCTCCAATAAGGAAAGAATGACATTTTACTGCAGAACTTAAATATTTAGAACTATGACTGATGAATGACTCACCTTGGGGGTCATCAAATTCAGTTTTGTAATTGAACAATGAGTAATACAGGAAATGGATAAGATATTTCTTTTTATTATTATATCAAATTCAGATGAAAATTATTTGATTATAAGTGTCAAAATTTAATTCTGCAAGCTGATTTTTAAAAGCTTCACTTAATTTTATTGACCTGTAATTCTATGATAATTTTTTCACTGCCACTCATATACTAAAGAAGAGCCAAAATAATTAAAGTTTTAATTTACAAAAATATAATTGAAAGGAGTCATGGAGACAAACAGTAACATCATGAAAAATAAACAGGAAACAAAAAAGGGCGCATTTTATTATTCTTGTTAATGTTTGCAGAAGAATGGGTCTTACCAATGCCTTATGGATCAGTTCTGAGAAGATGTTACTAAAGGGCAGACTTGAAGTATAAAGATATTTGTGGGAGGAGCAGGCAAGAAAGCAGTCAAAGCTAGTGTCACTGACACACTGGCAGAAGCTGGGGTGATGGATAAAAGATAAGCGTACTACAGAAAGGGGAGCCATATTATAAAGACTTTGAAAGGTGAGGATGAGAAGTTTTAATTTTAGACTATTGAGGATGCATAGCCAATGAAAAGATTCAAAAGAGATGGTTTCTGTAGTCATTAGGAGGCGAGAAATAGGATATTAGTAGCTGCATTTACTATGCATCAGAAAGAAGCCATTTCATTATTGGGCAGACCAGAAAGGAAGCTGTTGCAGTAAACAAGATGAAATGTTATGAGAACCTGAATGACAGTTTGAGCTGTAGGTACAGAAAAAGAAAATTTAAGAATTGTTATAGAGGAAGAAACAGTAGAACTCAGCCCTACTGTGTAGAACAGAAGACAAACATGAATGAGTTAAAGATGTCCACACTGTGTTTGGATAAAATAATTAGCTGCTTGAACTTTACCCATTACTGGACTGACACAAAACTCAAACATTTTGTAAAGTCCAATAAAATTGATGAATCACTCCATTGCATTCAAAGCTGCACTCTCCCGTTTTCTTCAAGAACAGATCTAGAAATACCAAAATAATGTAAGGCAGTTTATTCTGGCAATATTTTCTACCCAGATGAAACTAACAATATTTAAAATGTCATTCAGTTCAGATTTTGAACTCTCGCTAGGCTAAAATGTTTGACTTAAAGTAATAAACTAAAATTGAACCAAGCCTCTATATCTTTTAGTTTAGCCCAACATTAGCTAGAAATCTTCCTTCAATGTTCCTTTTTTGCATTTTACAAAGTCTTTAACTGGATGAAGTTCAGTTAAAACAAATCCTTATTTCTCTATTCTAACATTCTAAATTTAATCTTCCTGTGTTGGTGTGTATTTTTTTTTCTTTTTTTTTTTTCTTTTTTTGGTGGGAGGAAGATGGAGGGAAGAAAGGAAAAGATTCAGCAATCAAGCATATGTGAATCTGGGCTGAAGTCAGTTAGATTACCTAGCTGGTTATACTGCTGAGTTATTTGATGTCCTGATGGCACTGAATTAGATTGCTGAAGTACAACCTTTACAATCTGTCACTTTTCCAGATCTTTTAAGTGCCATTGATATCATCCTAGAAATTTCAATCACCAGAGGAGGTATAGCTCTGGAAATTATTGATGTCTATAATATGGTAATATGTCACAGCAACAATGTCATTTTTGTATGGATCCTGGCTTGTGTAGGTATTAAAGGAAATGAAATGGGAGATAAAGCAGTCAAAAAAGCTTTGCAAAATAATTCAGGAGACCCAAATAGTCTGTGACTTAAATGAGAATTTTCTCCAACATCAAACAGAAAAGCAAAACTAAATAACTGAATCTGAGAGCTGAAGGTTAAATAAGGTAAATTATTTTATAATAGTATTACAATGGACTTCTGTTCTTATTTAATCAAAGCCATGCAACAAATGAGACTCATATTAAAGTACCAAATAATGTTTTCTCCTAGAGTTGAGGTACCCTACATGTTTTTGATCACGTATGAGATATGTCCTTTCTTACAGTTAACATTTTTCATGGCTGCAATTGTTTTAATGAAAGCTCACTACACTATGCAAAATATTTTGTAACAGCATATAAACTATGCACAATTTAAGAAATTTCACATATTTAGAATTAGAATAATTGGTATTAAATGCAAATAGGTAGAGATGACTTAAGAAGAATGAAAAATTAGATGTAGATTATACCTCAGAGTTTGTAATTACCTGAACTAATATTGGTTCATATCCCATATTTCCAGAAGAATTTTTCAATGGGAGAGTAAATGGAGTACTGGCTGTTTCACAACATTTTGAATCTATACTTCTTTTAATTACATTGATATATTTTACTTCTTGGTCTACCAAAACTGCATTTAATAAAAGGCTGATTGAACTAGCCACCTACATAATAACTACCAGAATGGAATGCTGCCATTACCATATTTTCTAAAGGTTAGAAACACGGTAAATATTTAATACACTTGACTTTCCTTCACTGAATTTCACGTGTATAATGTTTAATGAGATTTCACACACAGCCTAATATTTTAGAACACTTTTTTAACCATTTCTTTTTCTTCTTCTTTTAATCATGGGTATTACCATTATTCTTACAGAGCCACTGGCGTTCTTGACATTTGTCTCTATAAATACGCATATGGCCTCCATCGTTGTATTATCTGAGCATCTATTTAGAAGTAAAGACTTCAATGAGGCCTTAAAATGTTCAGAGGTATCAAACTCATTTTCTATGGTGGACCAGATTTGACCTAAATATACTTAAAGTGGGCCACATACATCATAAATTGAAATACTACACCTCTCTCATGGCATTGCTGAGTGCTGTGTATGGGAAACTGCACTATGTGAAACCACTCCTTCTGTTCGAGAGAGAGTGTGGTCTCACAAAATGCAGCCTCAGATACCCAGCGCTCTGTGATGTTGCAAGACCTGATGCTCCAGTGGCACTGCAGAGCATAGGTATGCAAGACCGCATTCTTTCTCCCTCTATTAGGGAGAGGCTGTGGTCCGATGGCATGCAGTCACAGGCCAGATGGAAGAGGTTTGTGGGCTGCATTTGGTTAGTGGACTGCATATTTGACATCCCACCCTTAAATCTAATTTAAACAAATACATGTTACATAAAAAAAACCAAAAAAACAAACAGAACACAAGATAGTAAGGAGGGCCCAACTTAACATGACACAAAAATCATCAATTTTAAGGAACTGTAATTCCATTTGCATCTATAATATCCAAAAATTGTATCTTTCCAAAGCACCCAATTAAATATAAATTGATAAAAGAATAACTCTGGAGAAATTTACTCATAATCAACCAGTTTCCTTATCGACTTCAGTGGGGTCACACCAGGTAACTGAGAGAACTAGTGGCCTCAGTGGCAATAGTCTGACAATTTCAAAAGTGATAGCCTTGTTAGTCTAGTCCAGTAAAAAAACAACAAGGAGTTGTGTGGCACTTTAAGACTAACAGATTTATTTTTTGCATGAGCTTTCGTGGGAGGAGATCCTTTCTGTAAGTTCACCCATCTTCGAAGCATCTGAGGAAGTGGGATCTCCTCCCACGAAAGCTCATGCAAAAAATAAATCTGTTAGTCT